>CM052885.1:77628367-77668132 GCA_028534135.1 Potos flavus
GTCCCTCCCTCCTCCTCTCTGGAATCCCTTTTCACACCACCTGCACTTGCCAGCATGCAGTCCTGGGGAACCTTGCCACCTGTTCATACGTGGTGACACCCCATCCTCCCCCAGGGAGGAGGCTTTCCTGTCCCCTGATGACCGCTACAGTCCCTCTGCTGGCAGGGTCCGTTTCTCCACCTTTTTAACTTGGCTAGGCCCTCCCATGTCCCCAGAAACAGTCTTCCGCTGGAATCCCAGGCTAGTCCTTGGCACACCCGCGGCCGGCCTGGGGTCAAGTTAGTGCTTAGTGTTTCAGGGGTTTTGGTCTCTGAGGAGATTCTGGGCCTCCTGTCTGCGTGTCTGGCAGGAGAGGGTTGGGTAGAGGGAATTGTGTGACTGGGGTTGGAAGAACATGAGTTACAAACTCGGTGTGAGAGGAGGAAAGAAGTTAACCTGGAGATGGGAGAAATGTTTGGCCTGGCCTTCTTGGACTTGGTCTGTCAGGAAGCCCTAGACCTTTTTTGGGCCCTTAGACAGGGCTGCATTCCAAGGTGGGACATTATTTGAGTTTTTTGGTGCAACTACACTGTACAGCGTTTTTCACTGCTTCTGTTTTAGTGAAAGACTTTATCTTGGGGTTTCAGTGATTTGGTTTCAGAAGCTCTTTAGAAGCTCTCTCTTTACTCCCTCTGCCACTGTTATTATTATGGAGGGGGGAGGAAAGCCTGTGGGATGCTGGCTTAAGTGAGAAGCAAGTACGCATGTTGTATATTTTCTTTAAGTGTAGAAAATCCCACTTAAAGGTTAAAAAAAAACCCCATTATTGATCTATTGTAATTATCATTCATTTTAGAAAACTAAAAGGAGTTTCTCTACTTTCAACTGTTTAAGAAGCTGATGGTGCATAAACCATTTAAATAACCCTTCCAATATGTATAATACAGAGAAGGTGGGAAAATTCTAATCATCTGAATTACTCAGTACTACCAGCATCTTTGAGGTTACGAACTTAAGCCCTTGGGTGTTGAGCTTTAGAGGTAAATGCCCTCCTTTGCCAAACTGGGTGTTTCCTATGGGTCAGGAATAATGGGCAGGCAAGAATAGTCAAGGAATATTTATCCCTGGGATTACTGCTGGAGGGAAGTTAAGTAGTTTTTCTTTGGTTTTGATTGTGATTAAATCCAGTTATGAGTGTGCTTGTTCCTGATTTTCAAGCTTTTCCTTCCTGTCCTTGCTGTTTCATTTAAGGTATTATAATGAAAGGTCTTTATTTGCAGAATAAGTGGGTCACCTCCTCATGCTCAGAGAACTGGTTTGTGTAATGATGTTTGTAGTTAAACCCTAGGATGTTTTGATGAGCATCTATTTACAGATGTCCTCCCACTGCATTTTATGTGAATTGTGTTTGATGGGAGGTGAGGAGGTAACCTCTGAAATTTGAAAGGCCATAGCTTGAGGCAGCTCCTAGAACTCAGTGGCATTTGTGGTGTAAAAAAAAAGTCAAAGAGGTTGAATTGATAACTTTTTGCAATGACAGTAACAAGCTGATAACTTTTTGCAATGAGAGTAACAAGGAGTTAATTTTTTATTGGCTGGTCTTGAGATTATTGGTGGACTTTCTCTATAGGCATATGGAGCGATCAGACTATTGTTGGCAGTTTGAGCTTCAGGGAAACTTTGGAGCACTGTTTCTTTCTTTTTGTTGCATTAACTGAGTGTGACCCTCACCCACCTCATGAGGACTGAGTTTGGGTTCCAGGAAGAGTCTGAATTAAATCCAATTTTTGATCAATATTTGATAATTTTCCAAAAGACAAAAGGAGTGAAGGTGGGGATCATAATATCTTCTAGCTTTTTATTCACTGATGTGTAAGTCAGTGGGAGTCTTCTTGGGCAGCCAGAAGTCCTGCATGGACTATTGCACTTTAAGCAACACTATAAATTTGGCAGGCAAACACTTCAGCTGAAAATTACTTCCAAATAGGCTTTTGATACTTTACTGTCTGTTGCAATTGCTTTGACTCCTCAGAGCAAGGCTGAATGCTGCATGTTGCTGGATGTTGTTTATTAGGTGGGTACTCATGTCATGATTCAGCAGAGACCATATATGCCTTATGATAGGTTGACTATTAATAAAAGACTGTCTCTGATTTTCCTGGTGAGATACTTCTCAAACCTTCTTTTGGGCTAACGGGCATATGTAAAGGTGGTAGGTATGTAGATCAACAAATATCTGCTTAGATTGTGCATTTACCTACAGTTAGACAGTGGGAATGCATCATGTATAAAAACAGATGAATTCTTGTTTTGGTTCTACTTGGAATTCATGAAATAATTTTTCCACACTCTTCACTGGCATCTTTTTCTTCAGGGTTTTGGTTCTCAGCAGAGCCACCTGGAAGCCTCTAACCTGGTTAGCAGAACCTCTCAGCTCTGCTTTCACCTGAGCCATTTGAGATAAGGCACTTTTTGAATCAGTTAATTATGCTGCCCTTGGAAATTTTACACCAAGTTACAAGTACCCACTGCCTAAGGTTAGGACTGTTGGTTTCTTTGTTCGCCTGTTGGGAAATACTTGCTGTTATGTGTTACTTCTAAAAGTGATCTTTTAAAAAGTCCTGTGTTGTTGTTGTTGTTTTAAAGATTTTATTTATTTATCTGACAGAGAGGGAGAGATCACAAGTAGGCAGAGAGGCAGGCAGAGAGAGAGGGGGAAGCAGGCTCCCTGCTGAGCAGAGAGCCCGATGCGGGGCTCAATCCCAGGACCCTGAGATCATGACCTGAGCCGAAGGCAGAGGCTTTAAGCCACTGAGCCACCCAGGCGCCCAAAAAAGTCCTGTTTTAACAGAAGCATCCAATCATTGCAGGTGCTAAATGTGTGCTAAGTTTCTCAGCCTAACTTGTTTGTGTTTTGTTTTGGCAGTTGTGTGAGGTGACCCCTGTAAGGCCCTCAACTAGCATTGTTTGAGGTGTTTGGGGGCAATATTTTTTTTTAAAGGGTTTTGTAGTTCCAAATTGAGTAATTTCAAGAGTACTTTTTAATTTGCTTTCATAAGAACTCTAATGTAAGACAATTCTAATTTTTTGAGTGACTTTTTTTTTCTGGGGGAAAATCTCTTGCCTTATATTTGGGCATACACAGAATTTACTGTGGACCTACCCTGGGTCAGTCATCCCAGGTGAACTGGACCAGCCTGGGCTCTCCTTTTGGAATTGACGTTAAGGGGTTGGAAACCAGGCTGCCCTCAGGAGGTTCCTGAGGACACCAGATTGGTGTCCATCCACAACTCTACGCAGGTGAAGAGGACGGGCATTTTTACAAATTGAAGAACTGTAGAAAACTTGGGTAATGCTTTTGATGATACAACATGTAAGCATTAGAGCTGGTTTGTCTGGATTGTGTACCTTGAAGTACTTTGGGGTATGTTTCAACTGGAAATTTCCTCTGTATCTCTCTGCCACTGGGCCTGGGACCCTGTAATGGGAACAGTCTAACAAACTGGAGACTCATACAAGTGGTATCTATTAAATGTTCTATTTTATAAACACATACATATATGTGTTCACCATGTTTTGGATGCAGGCTAAGGACTTGTCTTTGAGGTCCAAGTTGACTTTAACCACAGCCAGCTTATGATTTCCTATTTGTTTCTTTCAAATGGAGGACAAAGAGACTTTTAAGGAATTCTGAACAGAGCACCTTCTAGATTTTAAACAATTCCCACTTAATGTTGTATGGGTTTTTTTTTTGTTTGTTTGTTTTGTTTTTTCCCCCCAGTTTGACGATTTTAAAGAGGTCTGTCTTTGGTGAGTCTTTCCTAAGTGGTCACCGTGTTTTTCCCAGGAGTGATTTCTTTTGCACTAAATGTCTTCTGTTTACATAACACTTCATTAAAGTTTATGTTTGCCATTTATCAGTATATTTGCATAAACATGGTTGAGAATCAAGCCAGTGAATTCCAAGTAAGCACAGGCATCCCTGGGCAGGTGCAAGGGCCTGGACAGCAGTGGGCCAGGCTGGGCCTTCCATGGGGATGAGGGCCTTAGGCCGTGGTGTGGAGGAGATGGGGAGCTGACCAGTCCAGTTGGCCACCTCTTGGGAGGCCGGTTCAGAGAGTCTGCGGTATCTGGAAGCAAATCGGTGTGTGTTCTTCAGTCGTCAACAGTTGGGCAGCTTATGCTTGAGACTTTTCTGTGTGAACAATTACTGAGTGCCTACCATGTGCTGGTCACTTTGGCATATGTTGCTTACAGAAAGTTCACCATAATCCTGTGAGGCGAGTGGCATAATTAACCAAGAGGGATTGCTATATGGGCAAAATGGCCACGTCAGAGAGCCAGGAAGTGTTGGGCTCTGGGTATGTTCTCAGACTCCGTTCCCCTGCCCTTTCTATTCTGTTCTGCTGGACTCTACCATTGGGGTTTCATTGTTGTTTGGTCTGGGATGCAATAAGGACTCCAGAGGAAACGGCCAGTGCCTGGAGGCCCTCACAGAAAAGCCAGACAGCTCTCAAGGACAGCAGACAAGTGGTTGACTTGTGGTCTCCGTGATGACAAGGGCAGACACCAGCCTTTGGAGACATGATAGATGAGTCATAGTGAAGTCCTTTTTGGGCCTGTTTTCAGGAGGCCTCTGGGTGTGGAAATGGCACCTCTGAGACTTACAGCAGCGTTGTGTTTCAGGCCGTGGCCAGTTGGTGAATAAGCTAAAGTTACCATTCATGGAGAGGCCACTGTGGGCCAGGTGTTCACTGAGCGCCTGTGTGGCCAGGGCTTGAGTCAGGGATAGAAGTTCTTCCCACCTGTTCCTTCCTGCAGCTCGGCGAGATGCAGAAGTGGAGGCGCCAAGATTTCCTTGCTCAGAGACACACAGTGAATAGGTGGGGTACTTGAAAGGTGAACTTTGGCCTGACAGGCTACCAGCTTCGTGGTTAGAGGAGGCCTCTCACTCTATAACAAACCCGGGTAATGAGACACCAAGGTCCCGAACTTAAGTAGCACTCACTTCCTAGATCCCTCTGCGTCCTGGCTACAGATGCTCTTCCAGTTTGAGGCTGCCATCTTGTAAGCCCAGCCTGTGAGCCTTATGGATAGTTAGCAGGAACCGTGCAGAGGGGTGTGTGGTCCCGAGGAAAGAACATCCTATCAGTTGTGGCTTTGGCGGCCCGTCACGGGCAGCTCTGCATAAACGACACAAGCAGTACATTTGGAATCGGAATGGGTCATGATGGCATCATATCCTCACGACAAGACTTAACAACAGAAAGGAGGGTTTCTTCCCCTTATGTTTGCTCTAGACCACCCTCACACACGTCCCTTCTCACCTTAGGGGCCAGAATTGCATGCCGGGCTGGTGCCTGGACCAGCCACAGCTCAGCCAGGGATTTGGCGCACAGGATCAGCCTCCCCTCCAGGGACTCAGGCCCCCTGCCTGCCCTGGGCCTGTGGCTGCAGACAGGGCGGATCCTGGGCTTTGTGGAGTCCTGTGGAGAAGGAGGGCAGGAGTAGGGCACAGGTGGATTTATCCTGAGTTTCTTACTTCCTCACCACCTGCCTCTGGGCAACGGTTTAGCTTTTCGGAGCCTTCTTATTAGTGAGACGGATCCTGTCTGCTTTATCAGATACATGAGACGATGTACCTGCAGTGCCTAGCACACATAATTGGCTGTCATTTCAGTGCCTATTACTCATACAAAAATCTCCAAATTCTCTATCACCAGTGTGGCACACTTCACAGGGCCCACCTTCCTGCCACCATTCATTTATATGGTATCCTAAGTGAGAGTGTGTGTGTGTGTGTGTGTGTGTGTGTGTGTGTGCATGCATGCATGTGAGCACATGTGATACAGTGCTTTGCGTTTAGATTCCAAGTTGGCCTGTGTCACCGTGACCAGATTGTTGAGCACTGATGGGCATCTAAGTCAAGTGGTCAAATCTGTTTGTTTCACCTTTTAAATCTTATCTTTGTCGTCACAGGTAGTGTTCCCTATTCTCACAGGCTTCATTAGAGTGAAAAAAAAATCCAAATTATAATGTGTTTTAAGAAAGGCAGGAAAGGAGAATAATTCCACCCAGTTGCGGGGATAGCTGGTTGGCAGGCTCTCCTGAAAACGAAGCGCACCCCCTTCATCTGGAGGACACAATAGCTTGTCTACAACTGCCTGAAATTAGGCTGCTCAGTGCAGTTGAGCTGAGCAGAATTATATCCAATTGTTCCTTCATTCCGGCTTTTGAGAGCCCGTTTGCTTGCTGGAGCATGACGAAATCGGGTCTCAATTATGCAGTTGTTTCAAGTGTGTATTTCAGTTCAATCTGTATTTAATCTCTATTTTTCGCAGTTAACACGCTCTTTTCCAAGGTAGGTATTTGAAATAAAACATCGGCAAGGATTCAGGTAGGGGGAAATGCTCTTTATAGCACCACTTGCAAAGGCCAAGGTCAGTTTTTATCAGATTTGCCTTGCTTAGAAGATCTTCATATTTGATGAATTAGAAATGCATGCTCAATGGGTATCCTATTGGAATTCTAATTAACCTTAAAAGAATAAGGTGTCAAGCTGAAGGTGTTGGCAGCGGTGAATGGTTTAAATGTTGTGCTAGCACACTATATACCATGGGGCTCCCTTTTCCCGCTAAGTGGAGGTTAGAATAAAAAAGCATATAAAGTAGCAGCACCATTTGAATTCTACTCACAGATGGCTGCCTTTTTTGGCCCTTGATGGCTTATGGGTAGTTAGAGATGCAGTTGTCCTCCGGGAAACCTGAAAGAGGATCCGAGAGGAGTTGCTTTGGTGGCTTGTTTCTCTCATCCGGCACACATGTTTACATTGTTAACGGATACGATGGTTATCTGCAAACATGAAGATATTATGGTATTTGCATTTCTGCCTAATGGAATGTGTGCATAATGCTCACGTGAATTTGTATGAGTTTAAATGAATTAGGATTTGCTGCAGGAATTCAGGTCAATGGAAGCAGTGAGAGACTTTAAGAACACAGTGGCACCAGAAGCGGATATAAATGTTCTAGAGCCCAGAGCACGTTCACAACAATGCTCAGATGGAAGGAGGCCTCCAGGAGCACCAGGGGTTCACGGCCAGGCTCTTATGCAGTAGTTTAAGAGATAGGATATTGTGCATTCTCTTCTGCTTCACCGGACACTTGTGCACCTACTATGTGCAGTAACACTTGGGGTAAAAATTATTTTGGTCTTTAGAAGGTGGCACAAAATTTGCTTATTACCTTGCTAGCAAATGGAACACTGAGCTCATGTTCAAAACAGCGTGGGAGTCCCAGCAACAAGAGCTGCTGTGCCTTCTCTGACAGTTAAACTGCCAAGGCTTCATTTGTTCTACATGTAACATCGCAGCACCGCCCCCTTATTTAGCCCTGATGGGTTCGAAATTTCTGTGTTAAGAAGTATTTGCTGTTTATGGATAAACTGTGGGATTCCTTAACTCTTTATCATACTTTGAATTCTGCATGACTTAAAAATCGCACCTACTTCCCCTTCCCAAGCAGGGCGAAAGGTAACAAAAGCCAGGTGTGCTTGTGCAAGAGGAAGCGTGCAGAGCGTCAGGAAGGACACAGGCACGCAGCTGTGGCGAAGGCACGTCACCTGAAAACAGCCGGTGAGGCTCACCTTCATCTGCCAACTTCGTGGTGCCCGTGGGTCAGTTGTGTCACTCGCCATGATTGTCGGCACCAGCTCTGTAGTCCGAAGATGCGTGGAAGGAGAGGGAGGTGCCTTTAAGAGCAGCGCTTGGAGCGTGTGGTTCTTGTGGATTTGGAAATTTAGCTGGAGTCACTGTCTGACAAACTAAGCTTTGTCATAGGCTCTGTGATGGTTTTCCCGGAGTTAAGTTGTTGCCCCCCACGTCTCAAATGAAGTGACAGAGCTTGGATCCCGAGGAGGACTTGTAGCCCTGTGGTCGAGCCTCATGAGGGAGAACTCAGCTGCAAACAGCAGCAGGCTGTTTGACAACGAACTCTTGGGCTCTGCCGTCAGCCCTTCACTGGAGGGCTGTGCCCTTTCCTGGACCGGTGTCCCCCAGAGCTGCGTGCATGAGGGTCCAGGCAGCAGGGGCAGCACCGTCAGGGTTGGACATATGCGATGTGCGTTCACAGGCGGTGGAGGCTGGTGGTCTCCAATGTGGCTGCCCTGAAGACATGCAGGGCTTTATTGACCTGTGATAGTGACCCATAAAATGTTGAAACTCAGACGACAAAGCCGAGGTGAAGAGTACAGGCCGGTGGAAGGCTTTCTGTTTAAAATCAGGGCGGGCCTCCCTCCTGCTGTCCTTCCAGTGAAGCCGTGGTGTCCTCTCTGAGGGCCCCAAGCCGATGTGTATGATGCTCTGTCCCAGGATCAGCCACTGACCCCCTATTTCATGTGTTCCTTGTGAACCACAATTCTGTTCTGGGTCCTTTTACATCCTGATGTTCTTCCATTTCCCCCAAGCTTCAGCAACTTCTTGCAAATTACAAAATTTCTTTTTTCATTTAAATGTTATAGGACTTCGAATTTTCTTTCTTGTTCCTTTCAGCAAAAGGCATGTGTACTATACATGGGGTTAATAGCCAGCCGGGAAGTGTGGTTGATATCACCTGCAGGATTGCCTGTGTGTCCCCCAGCTAATCAGTGCATCAGCTCTAACCCCCAGCGCCCACGATCTGGCCTCTGGTGTCCCAGTTTTCTACCTACTGCTTTACTTCCTGTAACAAGCTCATGGGCTTCGACACCCTTTCTCATAGAAGCCTGGGCTGTCGTCCGGGGCTGTTATGAGCTGAAGAACCCCTAAAGCACCCCTGACAGCCAGGCCCTCTGTGGGTGGACCTGGGGGCCGGAGGGACTTCAAATGCTCCCCGCCCAAAGGACACCTGGGGCATTGGGAGGCTTCTGGGCTGGTGTGTGCAGCTTGCACATCCGCATTGAAGGGCTCGGTCTACACCAGATCCCAGATGACTTCATCCGGTGAAAAGATGGCTGTCACCACCCCTACCCACTGAAGCCCAAACCCCTGTAAGCCCTATCTTTTGTCTCTTCCACACATTTTCTGATTCCATTTTTATTTCCTCAAGCTGTTTTCAGTGTTCTTTCTTCACTGTTCCTTTCTGTGGGCTGCATGTTTTCCTGACAATTACTGCTTTGTTGGCCCTTTAAAGTTTGGATCGTCTGGCTTCCCGGAGGCTGCAGTTAGTCACGTTGTCTCTTTTCCCCTTCCTCTCGCTTTCTTAGTGATTAACAGGTTCTCTCCAACACTGAGAATGGCTCAAAAGAGGGACCTGAGTGTCTGGCAGCCTTTTGGCGCTTGCCTTCCTTCCCCAGTGTTCGGGGCCTGGCGTGGAGCTGATCCCCAGGCTGCAGAGACCTCTAATCTGCAGCCTGACATGTTCTTTACAGGTGCAGACAGAACTCTGCTGTGGATTCAGGGTGCCCGTCCTGGGAATGGTGGGCAACACTTGAGGATACCCGCAAATCTTGGGAGGAAGGTTGGGCTTCTAAGTCAGATTCTCTCCAGAGACAGCAAAATGCTCCTTTGCTAGGCTCAGGGGAAAAGGATACCTGAAGGCATCCATGGGAGGTCAGTCCTGGAGAGAGCGGAGGGTTCAGAGTGGCCCGTGGGAGCCGCGAGGAGCATGCCCAACTCAGCAAGCCTCGAGCTCACCTCCTTCTCTGCCTGCCGGGCCACTGTGTGATGCCCACTGGGCTGTCGGCTGTGCTTACGCTGAGGATGAGGGCATCCTGTCTGTGCAGGGTTAGTGCCTGGAGAATGAGGACATCTTTCTGCTTGTCCCATCATCACATGGCATTCTTGTTGACAGCGGTTTTGCTTTGGGATGAACAAACATGTCTGGTGTCCACAACAGGGAATGTTCCTGGCTGTGCCCTGTGGGGCACACCCAGGAAGGTCATGCCACCCTGAGAGGCGGCCTCGTGTTGTGGGCTGGCAGCTTCCGTCTTCGAGACTCCCGAGGTGGCACACACAGACCTCCCAGGCTCTTACCTGGAAAAGCCACATGGGGAACTTTCTCTGCCTTGTCACCTCTGCCTCCTGGACCCTACTGGGTCTTTCTCGAGTTCCTGGGGTTTCTCAGATGTGTTTCCTAAGGGCACCTCTGATCTCTTGCTCTGGTCTCCCACCTGTCCTCTCTGATCCCCGCCCCATTGCTGCCCTTGTGGGAAAGCTGCTGCCTGCTTGGTGGTGATTTCCAGCCCATTGTGCCCAATCATCACCGTGTTCCAAGTCCCCTCTGGGGGGACTCTGGTACCTTCAGACTGGGTAACCTGTGTACCCCCATTTCTTTGCTAGCTGCCCCCTTCCCACCCATACCCCTCCTGCTGCATTCGTCCTAGCAGCAGGTATTTACTTGAGGTCTTCTTGTATTATCTTCTTAAAAATTCACATGAATGTTATTCTAGAATATGCTTCCTCTGATTTTCATATAAAACTGTGGGGTTTTCTCCTCAAACTTGGAATCAGATGGGTTTCCCATGACTTCCCACAGCCTTGGCCAACCCCAGTTGCCCCCATGGGTTCCCCAGACGTTGGGCACAGCTGTGGGGGGCTGAGTGCCCTTGAGCAGCGCGGGGTGGACTGGCTTCCAACCAGGAGAGGCTTTCACACTGGGGGCTTCTCTGAGGAGGGGTGGGTGGTCGCTCCGGTCTTCTGACAGTGGTGTGCACCAAAGAAAGGTTTTAGATGTGACCTTTGTTGTGGGCTTGGCCCATTTTCAGAAGCCCCACTTCCCTCTGTGGGCAAAGAACTGCCTCTGCCCTCGGTACACCACGCAGAGTGTGGCCTTCATTCTGGAATGTGCTCCGGCTGAGGTTTCTTTTCTAACAGTTGGTGTTTGGCCTTACCTGCGAAGGTATCGTGGATTGTCGCTGAGTGAGGGATGTACCGTGGCTTGTCAGCAACTGTAGGGAGAGGTGGCTGTCATTTGGGAACACTTTCACTTTCTAAATGTAAGTGGGAAACATTGTCAGGTTGAGGAATTTTCAAGCCTGTCAGTTTTCAAGATGACAGTTGTCATGTTGACAGATGTGGCGAAGGGGTGTTACAGTGGAATGTTGAGGACTCAGAGGTGGCAGCATCCTGGCTGGTGGAGGGTGACCTGGCAGGCAGAGCAGGGGAGAGTGTCCCAGGGGTGCTTGTGTTCCTGGTGGGGACATGGGGAACCCAAGTGTGGGGGCCCACCGTGACAGCTGCAAGATACCCCACTTGGTACCTGGGGCTGCTTTACATTGATTTTTTTTCTTCTGATGATCCTTTCTATTAGGTCAAGCAGTCCATTAAAGGAATTATGGCATTTACAAGAAATCTTATTTGGAAGCAAATTTAAATAAAAAATGAGTCAATTAAAGAACCTCATTAAGTAAATATGGTGAAGATGAAGCATGGATGAGTGTAGTTTGGATAAAAACTGCCCACAGTCACTGAATAAGCAGACTTTGTTTTTCTAGAACATCTTGACATTTATCTTTTCCACCCCTAGTTTTCTCTGCATGTGAGCTGCTGGGGCCAGGGCAGTGGATTTCTAAGATGTAGAGGGCTGAGTGAGGTGAATATGAGAGACAAGGGCAGCATTTGATGCTTGGAACTTCTGGAAAAACTGCTTACATTTTTTTTTCAACTCCAACAGCAAATGTGAGCAACTTAGCCTTTGGGGTTTGTTTCAGGCTGAAATACCAATGGGGCAGGGAAGGCTAAGAGTGACGTGTCTCTGGGGTCCTCATGCTCGCTGAGCTGGGGTCTGAGCTGGGCCCTCCTTATGGCCATCTGCAGCTTGTGGCACCCACCCGCCACGGAGTCGTCTTCATGCCCATTTGAACCAGTTGGCCACCAGATTGGTACCTGAACTTGGCAAAGTGTGAACCCAGCAGGAAAGTGGCACAGGGTTCAGGACTGAGAGATACACACGGGTAAGGGAAATGGTCCAAACAGGCTCTCCCACCACTCTGGTCCCCAGAGCTCAAGTGTTCTGGGGGTGGGCAGGCTCCATGGCCCGTGTCAGGGCAGAGGACTCCATGCTCTGGTCCCCGGTCTGGGAATCCCAGGTCAGGCTCCAGGGTCATGGCAGGGCTGTCTGGGTAAGCTCATGACAGTACGGTGCTGGGAGGGCCTGACCTCGTATTGACATCTTACAGGGCTTGAGATCCTTTTTGATTTTCCTTCACCAGTTGTGTCTGTGTCACCAAGTTTTACTGGTACTTTCTCAGAAGGGACAGTTAACATCTTCCTTTCTGCTCCTCAGACAGCACCAAACCCAGCTCTTGGGACACTGGGCCAGGTCCCTGATGGCCACACTCCCTGCCAGGCTGCTGCTGCTCTCCCCAGTCCACCTGTGCCCAAATGATTGTCCCCAAATGCTATTTGGTTGTCACAGTTCCCTTGACTCTTCCTTTGGGCCAGGTTCTAGGTCCTATGGTCTTGTTTCTGCATGGCCCATGGCTGCTCCCTTATCCTGCACAGTGAGGTCCTCCCTGCCGTTTGCTCTATGCTTGCACAAGACCTTCTTTGCCTTCTTACACAGCACCTTCTTTGCCATTGATTGAAGGTGGTCCATCCCTAAAGGACGAGGACCCCCTTCCTCTGTCCTTAGTCCTTGGGACACTGTAGAGAAGCCTGTCATCACATGGTCTGTGTGTCCTTCCTCAGGTGTCCTCCACCCTACCGTGCTGTCCCAGGGGCTGTCCTCCAGTTGCCCCTCTTCATCTCCCCTGGGCCGACCACACACTGCTGAGGGACTCTTGGCCCTTCTCCAAGCCACGTTTGTCTACGTTCTCATTGCATGTCTAAAGCTCTTCTCTAGAATTTATTCTCTGGTCATTTTTTAGGTCTTGAGCTTTTTACACCCATGCAAGTGTTCATCAGGGTTCACTGTAAGTTCATCAGGGTCAGGACCATGCCTTGCATTGAGTCTGACCCCCCTGCGTAGGAGCGTCTTCTGTAGCGGGACTGGTATTGGTTAGTTGGTTCTTCTGTACTCAGGAGTGTCATGGTAGATGGCAGTGCTTCTGAAGGGACAAAACAGGAAAGGACAGATGAGCTGTGGAGGGCTGCCTAGGGCCATGGGCAGGCCTGGAGCCTTAGGGCCTGAGTGTCTGGACTTAGGTGCCCCTCTCCACGTATCCTGGCAGTGTGCTGTGGTCCAGCCATTGGGTACGTGACATGACTGCTGGGCTACAATGTCCTCATCTGGAAGATGGGGCCCAAGAAGAGTATCCGGCATCTCAAAGGACTGTAAGCTGAATGGGTTCTACCCAAGATGTTTGGAGACAAGTACAAGCTGTAGAGTAGGTGTTTAATAAGTGTCGTTACTGCTATTATTCTTTAGCCTTGAGTTTTCATAGTAGTAAGTAGCAGAATGGATGAACCCCCAGCAAAGTTGGGCTGGGACCCTAAGGAAGGATGTGGGGGCATGGGTTGGGGGATCCTGCAGAGTCTACATATGCATATCTTTTTTGCAACACTGCCTTTCCAAAATTTTGGCTACCCTTTCATCTAGCTCTGGATGACCCACTGGTGTCCTACATTTTAGGGTGTTCAAGGTAAAGTGATGTTCTTCTTAGCTGCCACTTCTCCCCTGCCTACCACCACCACCCAGATGTTCCCACAGCCACCAGCCCCCGGGAAGGGGGAGCCAGAGGCCATGTGCTCCCCAAAGAGTCAATGGCTGTGGGGCCGGAGATGGGCCCTGCTGTGCGCATAGCCTGTGACCCTGCCAGAGCCCTGGCCAAGCCATGGGCGGCTCCACAGGAGCCTCGCTGTGGCCTTTTGGGGGGTCACATGACGTTGGCTGGTAGCCTTTCCAAGTAAGTGGGAGACCCATCATTCCTCTCCCTGTCTCTCAGGAGGTCTTGGGGGCTGTGCCTTCTCTTAAGCCTCCTCTGGCTCAGAGCCTCCGCTGCCACAGAATTAGTTCACTTCCTGTGGTCCTGCTGGGCACCGTGTGGAGAATTTCCCCAAAGGCAGTGACCCAAGGACTTCTTGACGATCGTGGGTACCGGAGAGGCTTCACGCAACCTCCCTGCACGCAGCCAGCCCTGTCACGTAGAGCAGCCTTCTGTGCCTACAGGCCTCGATACCACCACCCTCCCCGTCAGACCTCCCTGGTCCTTCTCCTATTCTGGAGGGCCCTCTGCCCTGGCCGCCCCCTACTTTGTACTCCGTTCTCAAAGTCCTGTTAGTCAGCCCTGCCAGTGGTTAGTCCTTTGTCTCCTCTCCTCTTGGTGCCTTTCCTGGGGCCTCTCCTTCAACGCAGGGGCCTCTGGGGCTTTCTCCTCAGCAAAAGCTCTTCCCTTCCTCACTCCGGTCCAAACAAGCTCTCCCACTTCCTGTCTCTGCTCCTTCTCCCCTGTACCCCAGCCCCAATGGGCCTGGGGGGAGTCACAGACAGGCTTTCTCTTTCTCCAAAGGAGAGAGGTGTTGGGAGGTACCTTCTCAGAGGTGCCGGGGAGAAATGGCCAGGATGCCTGTTTCCTGGAATCACAACTGCCAGTGGCTGGTGGGAGGTCGTTAGAAGGAAATGAATATAGGGAGACAGTGCTGCACCCTATATCAGCACAACCTGGAACAGCCCTAAGGCCGGGTTTGCCTCTGCGCGCTGGCAAGCCGCCTCGCTGCCACCAGGGCCGAGGGAAGGGAGTTCCTGCATTGTTGCTTTTCCGTGTGCTGTTGGTACAGTGTGCAGATACGAGATCCGTGTGCGTTTTTATTGTTTTCCATCTGCTGCTTGGTCGACGGGTCTGATAAGAAGCCAGCACTCGTGTGAATTATCTTGCAGCACTAAATGGGATTCTAAACATAGTCTTATAAATGGTCCAAGAAAAGATGCCTCGTCAATTATTCAAGAGGGACACATCAAGGTCTCCTAGCTTGTCATTGATTCCAGTTCTTTCAAAATGATTTATTTGTTAATTGTCCATCCAGTGACCTATCTAGCTATATGTTTTCTGCTTCTGGGTCTTAGGGCACTTGGTTTAGTAGTTTGAGTCTGTCTTGTAAGTATGCAGAAGTTAATCACTAGCTGTTGATGTAAAATGTCTGGAGCTTGAGCCTGACCTGTTCATTTTTCTGTCAAAAACTAAAACATGTCAATAGACATAAATACATTTATTTATATATGTATACATTAATATATAGAAGATGTATGTATACATTTATACTTCTTACAGATTGTGCATTTAAGAATATTAATTTGACTGGCCATTCATCCCTTTGAGTGAGAGTTCTGCATATATTGTATAATGGAAGAGGTCATCTGGGTGGGTTGTGGATGGTGACTGTGGGAGTCAGGGTACCAAAAGCGCCCCAGCATGACGTGTGGCCCACCCAGATCTGGTCATATTCTTCTCCCGGCCTCCGGCCATGTGTCATCATGGACGGTGGGATCCCAGGTCTGCCATCTGCTTGCTGCAGGACTTGGGCACATGGCTTCCCTTCCCAAGGACCCACTTCCCTTCTGTTCACGCCCCGTGTGGCGTGTGTGCATGGTGAGCAGGGGGGTGTGGCTGTGCCCACGCCAAGGTCGGAGTGCCCTCAGTGGTCATAGTGTCGCTGTGCCAGACCTCACTAGGAAGCCAGTACGGTGTGGGTTCCTTCAAGGATAGTTTTGTCTTTTGGACAAATGGGTAAGATGCTGTGACTCAGTCTGTGGATAAATTCGTGCACGTGCAGGCTGGTACGTTTGAAAAATGGAAGAAGGGTTGAGTAGTTGACTCTGGGGAATGTGATTGCTGACTGGGGCCATTCTGATGAGTAATAGACCCCATTAGATCACAGTAAAATACCCGATGATGTATAATTAAAGATAGCATTAGTCAGGCAGAAACCACAATATTTAAAGATGTGAAAGGGACAATTTCCAATGCTGAAAAGTATATTCATGACTTAAGACGCAGAACATAATGTGGACGTATTTGAATCACGAAGTTACAAAGACTTGGGTATAGACAGGCTGCTTGTTTGTCAGGACAGCTGGTGTCTCAAATATTTGTAGTGACAGCAACCACAGTGCTTTTAAAAAAAAGTATTTTAGGTGAATTAACAGCTTGTGGAACAGTTCTAGATTGGTGATTTTACCCAAAGAAGAAGAAGTTCTATTTTTTGGTCTTTGCGGCGTAGGCAGAGCCCACGTGAGCTTTGGTCTGAGTTCCCCTGTCTGCACTTTCTAGTGTTCAGCCCCACACTCCTCCTTCCCCCCTTGCCCCCTTCTCTCATTGACTCATTTGTTTTTTCCTTGGTCCAGACACGTGGCTGGGGCACCATATGCAGGCCAGACACTGTTCTGGGCTCTGGGCAGAGCAGCAAGCCTGGCCGAGCTCTGCCCCGGGAGCTCAGACCTGGTGAACAGAAAACACAGGGAAGTTGTGTCCTGACCATGGGAGGAGCAGCGCCCCCCTGACTTTCTGTAATCTTCTCTAGTCAGGCATTCAGAATAGCCTCTGCTCCACTGGGCCCAGTGCTTGAGCACAGATCCTTCGCCTCTGAGCTGAGAGGTCTCTGGCTTGGCTTGAGCTCCTTCACTTTCTTTAATCAAGAGTCAAGTGTCTGGCAGACAACTTCAGTTATTAATAACGCTGCTATTAATATTCATATTGACAGTCATTTGCACTTCTAAACCTCTTTGCATCTCAAAGGTTACTGCAGTATTTCATAAACCGCAGATGAATGGCTTCAAGCTCAGGTGGGGGGCTGTCTCCCGCAGGGAGAGGACAAGCAGCTTGCCAGGCCCAGAGACAGGAAGAGCCATGGGGGGTGGGGGGGAGAGTTCATTTGCTCAAACAAGCAAGTGCTGCTAAGCCATCCCGTGCCTGTCTGTGTGCTGGGCGTGCTCCCTGGCCTGTGCTCCCGTCACCTGCAGTCTGGTGCGTGGAGGACTGCGCCCCTCATCACAGGTGTGCGTGCAGCACCTGTGTATGCGGGGCACACTTCCCTACACTGGTGACATCACAGACAGCAAGAGGAAGTCTCTGACCTCTCAGAGCTTGCAGTTGGTTGGTGTCACCGGCCATCCAGAGACTGAATAAAATGCTAATTGAAAAATCTCAGAAACAGTGGAGATATTTTGTAATATATGTATTCTTATACTCTTATCGGGTTAATTTAGATGTTAAAAAAACCACGTGTGCTCTTTGTAGTTGATAGATGATTTTTAAAATCCTATCGAAAGATTGAAACTATCCTTTAAAATACTGCAGCTGTGTCCTTGTATTGATCCAGTGGTCCCCAACTTGGGTTACATGTGGAAATCCTTGGGGAACTTGCCCAGACACTGAGGTGCGGGTCAGGCCCGGAGGTCCTGATGCGATTGGTCCGGGCGCAGCCTGGCATCGGCTTGTCAAAGGTTCCCAGATGTTGCTGATGCCAGGGTTGAGCAGTATTGGTCTAAACCACAGAAGGCCTGGGAAAGTTGGTGAGGTAGAGGAAACCTTTCCTGGAAGGCCATTCCCAGCTGCAGAGAAGGATAAAGGATTGTGGGAGCAGAGGACTGGAGAATCTTGCCAGATCTATGTTGGAAGGATGAGCAGCTGGACTAGGCCAGGTGGAGAGGGAGGAAGAGTGTTCCAGCAGAGGGAACAGCAGGCATAGTGGCCTGAAGTCTTAAGGTGCTTGGAGTAAATGGAGAAGTGAAGGAAGTGGTTGAGGGCCAGTGGGGTCGTGAGGAGACCAGCTCGAGATAAGGTTGGAGGGGAAGGGGGAGATAGAGGTGTGAGACCATGCTAGGGATATTGGTCTTTACCCGATGGCAGCTGGAGCCATTTTATTTATGAGCCTGGCATCATTCTACTCATTAATTCACTTAAAAGGTAATTCTTTAGAAAAATAATTTTGTACAAAAACAATGAATTCAACTCATGAGTTACTTAGTGAAATAGGTACTGTGATTACCCGCATTTTGTAGATGGGGAAAATGAGGCCCAGAGAAGTTGAGCAGCTTATCACACAGCTGGTGGGTGGGAGCTGGGATCTGAACCCAGGCAGACTTTGGCATTTGCTTTGGGCTGTGCATTTTTGTGGGACTGGTGCCAGGAGTGTCA
This sequence comes from Potos flavus, assembly GCA_028534135.1. Lineage (NCBI taxonomy): Eukaryota > Metazoa > Chordata > Mammalia > Carnivora > Procyonidae > Potos > Potos flavus. The sequence goes on from CM052885.1 coordinate 77,646,395, forward strand.
TTCCACAGAGCAGGAAACCAAGGTGTGCACTGGGGTTAGAATTCAGTCCTGATTGCCTCAAAGTTCATGTTATTTTCTCCTCACCAGCTGCCTGGACCAAGGGGTAATTAAAATATTTTGTGCTATCTTTCACCATATTGTAAAAAAAAAAATGCATGTATAGAGATGCAAGTCGGTGGGAGAATTTCATAGCTGAGCATGAAGAACATACGTAGAAAGAGGAGCTGATGGGGGAAGGATGGGAACAGGAAGATTCTCTCTCTTCTGTCGCTAAAATGCTGGTACAGGTCAGCCTTGCTTTGGGGGCTCAGTGCAGGAAGAGGCTTTCAGGGATAATCTTGTGTCATTGCTCAGCGTGACATGGCTTGCACCTGCCTTGTATTTGGGGAGGTGGGGCCCTTGGGTTCTTGCTTATGTTTGAATTGTTCTTTATTCACATGATAAAATGAACATGCCAGAAAGTGTGTACACAGTTACCCACAGGGAAGTGCCGGTGCTTTTTGTTCTAAGTTTTCTTACATAGGTAGTCTCTCCCTACCAACCTAGTCTCCTCTCTGGATGCAGTGTTAAAATCAGGCCCAGATGTTTGTGGGACTCCAGATTTGTGGCCATGGAGACAGACTGAATACAGAATTTTTTTCTCCTGGACATCTGCGCTTACATGTCTCAAAAACATTTACAGAAAGCTAATGGATTAACATGTGTTCAAATAAAGTCTTTTGATGGCTTGAATTCTTAATCTCATACTCCAAAACAGCACTGTCCATAGAAAGAATGTGAGCCACATATGTAATTTGAAATTTTCTAGCAGTCACATTACAAAAGGTAAACAGCAGCAGCAGCTGAAATTAGCTTTAGTACTGTATCTTATTTAACCCACTATGTCCAAAATATTGGCGTGCCAGCATTAGCCAGTACAAACCATGTCGATGAGATATTTTGCATTCTTTTTTCCCAGCTTTGTTTGAAGCCTGGTGTTTCTTTCACACTTGACAGCACATCTCCTTTCTGACTCGCCCCCTTCAAGGGCTCGGTAGCCGCACATGGCTGGTGGCACTGTGTCGGACAGCTGGACTCGAGCACCTTAGAACACTCCAGGTACCATAACAGAGGTTCTGAGGCCGACATGCTTTTTCCTGACTCCGACCAATCTGTACCCATACAATGTGCTTTCAGAAGGTTTATAGGCAACAATCTGAAGTTTCTTCTGATACTCGAATTGTTGGAGTGATAGAATCTGCAAACCACTGCAGGAATTTTGGGGCTGAACCTAATGTAATAACAGCCTGGAGGGCTTATAAAAAGCACGCTGAGAAATTACTCTGAAACCCAGAATGCGCACATTTTTCAGACCCAGCTGATTATTTAAATTTCCCAACGGGAAGTTATTACTTCTCTGACATGTCTCCTCATCAGCAGTCTCTTTTCAGTGGTCTTGATGGACAGGGAGTCTAATTTTGTTTTTCTTCTGGCCCCTTCTCGGAGGGAGTGGAATTCAGTGTCTGGATTTACGTTCCTTCATAGGAAGAGTGCTCAGTGTCTTAGGATTAAGTGATTACAAAGCTGTCACCTGCCAGCCTGTCCGTTTCCCGAGGTGACAGGTGGTATCATAAGGGAAGGTGGACAGTTTCCCCTTCTCCATCATCCTGTTATATCTTTATGGTTTGGGGGAATATGCATGGGGTGTGCCTATACTTTCCCTGTGCATTTGTCAAATCCTTTATGCAATGCTTTTGTTAGCTGACATGCACAGTGCACTGAGTAAATAATTCTGGGCTCATATTTCAAGTGAGGAACAAATGTGTAATAGCCTTGTTCTGGGGGCCTGATGTGCCTACAGTGGCATTGCAGCATTTAGATTGAGAGCTAGAATAATGGAAAGAGAGTGTTCGAAAGTTCACTACATGAAAATTGGATTTTCGCATTTTATTATTTACATTGTGTATTATCAGATTTACATTTAGGGCTGCGGGAATTATCATTCTCTTTAAATGGCATTATTTGATAAAGAGTTAGCTTTTCTTTGGAAATTCAATTAACGGGTTCCGTCTGGAGTGGGCATGGCTGGGAACTTGGGGTGTCCCCTAGTGTCCTCACGAGGCTGGTGGGGGATGCTGGTCCCTGTCCCCTGTGTGGACGCCTCACAGTGTTAGGTTCGCCAGAGTCAAGACACCTCGTCCTTCAGACAAGAAGAGTAAATATCAGCACACTTCCCCTTCCCTCCAGTGGAGGCCCTGGGCGCCCTGTCTAAAGCTCTAATCTCTGGGGTGAGATCTCCCCTGTAAAGGTCACGCTGAAGCCCAAAGCCACTGACACAACGATGCAGCTAAGCATGAGCCCCTCTGGGGAGCGGGTTGCGACGGGCAGAAACGGACCCGGTCCACAGACGGTCATTGCGAACCCTGGTTGGAAAGCCTGTTCCCCGCAGAGTAGAACGTAGCACTGAGGGCAAATATTTCCCTAGAAGAGCACTAACCTCGGTCAGAATGTGTCTGTGATAGTGCCAGTCCTCAACCTCGCCCCTGAGTGAGGATCACGAGCACATTCCTTTCTGATAAGAGAAATTAAATCCATCCTGAAAGGTGCTGAGGCCACTGAAGGAGTCACTGAGAAGGCATTCCTGAGAGAAAGCTGAATTGCATGTTTTCTCTCTACCTTCTTTTTTTTTTTTTTTAAAGATTTTATTTATTTATTTGGCAGAGAGAGAGAGAGAGAGAGAGATCACAAGTAGGCAGAGAGGCAGGCAGAGAGAGGAGGAGGAAGCAGGCTCCCTGCCGAGCAGAGAGCCCGATGCGGGACTCGATCCCAGGACCCTGAGATCATGACCTGAGCCGAAGGCAGAGGCTTTAACCCACTGAGCCACCCAGGCGCCCCTCTCTCTACCTTCTTAGGGATTTTTTTAATTTGCATTTTTGTTGAACGAAGTGGCTCTATTGAGAAGGAAATAATGGGGGGTATTAAAGAGGCAGAAAATGTGCTGTGATTCCCTGAGGGGGATCGTGAGGTCAAGGGTTGATGGACACTAGACCGGCTCCGGGGTGCCATGATTTGGCCCATCTGCCCCCCACAGATGGGGCCGTCAGGGGCTGTCTCTCTGTGTATGGAATCCCCTGGGAATGAAGGGCATGTGGTGGTGAAAGCTCCCCCTCGTGACTGCTTCTGGTGCTCTGGGAATGGTTGTGACTCGGTCGTGCAGAGGATGTACTCTTGCTGTGTGTTTTAGTGCCGACTGAGCTGGGATGTCCTGTAGACCCATCCTACCCAGGCACCCACCCATCTCCTGGCCCTCGGGGACCTCACAGTCGGCACCACCACGTCCTTGGTGGGGCCCTATGCGAAGGGAAATTCAAATTATAAGGAACTTTAAGATGCGACCATGGTGCAGGTGAAGGGGCCGAGACTGCAACTCCCAAGACTCAGGGTGGGGACCGGCAGACCCAAGCCTTCCACGCTGGCACGTCAAAGTACAGATACTGCAGTATGCTGTGGTTCCCACACTTCCATCTCATGGGTTTAAAGCTGCTTCTAGAGTGTCAGTCTTGTCTCCGTTGGGTTTCAGAATGTCTGCCCTGCATGGAGCGTGACTGGTGGGTCTGGCCCAAGAGAGCTTGCTGGTGTGGGTGGTGTGGGTGGTGTGGGTCCTACATGGCACTTGCACTGTTACTGGGCTTATCTGGGTGACTGGATGAGTCCCAAGTTGGAAAGTGTGGGGGACCAGGGGAGAGAGTACTCCACCCTTTCCCGACCTCGGGAGGGTTGTGTTCTGCTGCAGGCTGCTTTGGGCACGACTCCAGGCAGATGGTATGGATAAGGTGGAAAGCATTTCACCCATAGCGCCTTTGCCCTCCATAGTGAAGCAGAGGCTGTGCTGGACAGGGCTTCTGGAATGGGACCATCAGCCCTTCTCAAAGGTCTCGAAGGGCCTTCCTGAAGGCCCCCTCAGTGGGTGTGAATTCTTTGTTCAGAGCTCGCTCTCAAAATTAGAATTGGCCCTAAGTCATGGCAGGATAGCTCAGCTAAAGGTGCACCAGGGGTGCACTTCCTCCTTGTCTTAGCGCTCCTGGCTTCCAGATGGATAGTTTTGGCTTGTGGCTGAGCTGCCGAGTGTTTGGACAGGGCTAGCATGGGTCCAGGTGGTTTGGGCTCTTGCTTAGGAGTCTTAGAGCAGGTGTTTTTGGAGGCTGTTCCCCAAATTGAGCTGTTGGAGTTCTTGCCCTCTTCCCTGAAGATGGCTTTGCATTTTTCATTTCAGTTGTCACCTTTAATGACTTCAGCCTGGAATGACTCCAGCCATTTCCCTGCTGGATTCATAAAATAGGACAGAGAATGTTTCATGGGTGCTGCATGGCACACTGGAGCTCCCCCTGTGCTCTGGAGGGGGACCGTTGGACGTGCTGTGTCAGGTGGTTCATAAATTGCCAATCGCTGTGCTAATGTTAGGTGGTATTCTATACGATGTGTATTTTGTTTTTATGCCTATTTTATGGTACTTATGGTATAACATTACAGTCTTAATTATGGTAGAATTTTGAAGTTGTATCTTTGGTGTGATGAAATGTATTTAGTTTTATTTATGATTTATTTCAGGCCGAGTATCTGGCCTGTAATTCAATTCCAAGTTATAACGTTGAATTATGGCTTCCAGTAGTACTTTAGAAGAAGTGAGTGCTGCCAATATGTGTAATTGTATATGTGTTGATGTGTATAATTAATATACAATTGAGTACATGCTTACGCTCTCAGGTAAGGGCTTTATTTGGGCTATTTTGTTGGGTGTCTTTCAAAAATTGCTGTATTTATTGTACCAAGTATATTGGATAGGGTGCGGTTTGCTTGGTGACTTGGGGTCATTCTGCATGTCAGTCCTGAGCCGTCCTGTGATTCAGGGCCACCGTGGGGGCTCACAAACTGCCCCGTGGGCCTGTGTCACTCTTGCACAAATGGGCCATATTGCTGAAAGTAGGGGTCCTCTCTCCATCTCCGCTGTCACTTTAAAAACAGCTTCCTGCTAGCCGTCTTCCCAATTTCTACACTCTCTAATTCCCCACCTTAGCAGATCAGGACCAAGCTTGTGAGATCAGTGAACTTGGCACTGGGTGTGGCGTTAACCCTGTAAGTTACAGTCAGGAGGCTCACCTGCGCTCTTACCAAGATCAGGTGCACGTCTCCTGTGCTGCTGTTTCCCCAGTTGTCGGTAGTGCCCCCGGGCCTGGGTGGTTGATACTTCCTGTCCTGCATAGGGTCTTGCAGAGGGAGCAAGTGCCCACCTAAGGCGTATGTTTCAGGACCGTTGAGTGATTCCATGGAGAATCACTAAGTATGGACACTAAGGTATGAATTTTAAGTTAAAAAAAATAGTGTGAAGGGCTATTGTGGCTTCCCTGATTATAAGTTTAAAACTAGCTGAACGAAGGGAGCAGAGGAGATGCTTCTGATTTATTGATAATGGCTGAAGGAGGCACTTTCTTCTTTCTTTTCACTTCACGTACTATCACTTTTATTTAAGGACTACCAGATAAAGGTTGATTTCTCCCTCAGATCGCACAGAGGTTGCGTGTTACTTCAAAGACGTGCAGACCGTGGGAAGGACTCTAGGACTCTCTTTGGTAAATAGAGGCAGCCTCCTGCTGACCACACTTGGCCCTCCAGTTGGGATGAGAGCACTTGAAATTGATTTCCCAGGTTGTTATAATGTTACCTGAGGGAATTGTATTAATAGTTGTGGACATTTACATATTTCACTCTGACTCATTTTATTCTATAGACTCAGAGTCTGTGTGTTGTCCACGAAATCATGAGGCAGGAGCCCCATTTTAGGGACTGGCAGGAGAAGTCACAAGGGGTTATGTGATTTGTCGAATGTCCTGTAGCTGGTGAGGGGCTGAAATGCGATTGTGACCTTCGTGTAAAATCCATGAAGTCCCAACTGCAGCACCGGGTCAGGACTTGAGGTGAGGAGAGGTGCCAGTCACACGATGGTTTCAGCAATGCTAGGCTCCTGGGGCTCCTGCTTGCTACTCCTTCTGCTGTAAGGGAAGCAACAGCGGTGGAAGTCGTCCATCGTGCCCCCGTTCTTCAGCTTCTCGTGTGGGGGTGACCTCAGTCCCCGCCTCAGCCGCTCCTCCTCGTGCCATCCGGATGGTGGGCAGATTCATTCGCTGGCTTCATCGCATTTAATTCTCACGGTAACTCTGAGCTAAGTATACTTGTGAGCCCTTAGTTTCCGATGAAAACGCACCCCGGAGTGGTGGAGCTGGGTTCAGACTCAGTCGTCTCTGACTCAGAGGCTGCGCTGTCCCTGTCGGCTGCCCGGCTCTGGACTCCGGGCCTGGATGGACCTGGGGGCTGGCTCAGGAGTGTGGCCCTGACCTACAGGCCGGGAGGGTCCCTGAGGCACAGCTGTAGGAGATGTGGCAGGGGCTGCTAGGAGGCAGGCCGGACTGCAGATGGGACCGTGGTGGCCCCTGTCTAGAGCAAGGTGGTGACAAGGAGCTTCAGCCATGGGGTGAGGCCGAGGGGAGACTTGGATGTGGAGCGCCGTGAACTTGGGGAGGGCCAGGGGGCAGGTGCTGTGAGCACAAAGCGACAGACTTTTCTTAGAAGAGAGGCTCTTTGAGGCTTCTTGTGCTCTTCGCGTTCTCTGCATAAACTCATGGTCAACACCTGTGAGCCTGGTTCTTTTGGCCGTGGAGCAGCGGTTCAGTCATGTGGGGCGATTGAAAGGCTCAGAGAGTCTCGCTTCTGAGCCAGGCACGAGTCCGTGGTACGCAGTGTGTGTGAGTCTTGGCCGAGGGTTAATAGGAGCTAGCCGGGCGGAGGGCCGGGCTGGGGCTGGCTTCAGGCTCTTCCATCCTCCGGCCAGCTGTGTGACCTGCTGAGCCGAGCTTGTTTCCTCTCTGTCCAGTGCAAACGAAGCTTCCTGGGGGGGCAGGAGAGTGGGTCCCCGGCACTGCATGGGACGCAGAGTTACTGCGGTGCTGCCTGTGTCCCAGCCCCCAGCTGGGACTCCTCCGGTGTGTCCTCAAGATACGGAGGGACTGTGCCGCTCCGGGACTCTGCCGGCTGGCAGGGACAGTGGCTGCGGGATACCTCTTGTTTTCCACTACAAGTGTGTCTGGTTGTACAGTGGACTCCAGGGAGGACAGAGGGCCTGTGCCCTGTGCGCGTGGGGATGGCCTCCATCCACTTCTCCCTGAAGACAAGCTCGCGCTCTGTGCACAGACCTCTCAACATAGCTGTTCAAATCCACGCGAGGTGCTGTTGTAAATAAAACTGCGGGAAGTTGCTCTGATGACTTACAGGTGCCCCCAAAGCCGGGGCTGCTCTCATGCTCCTTTAGCTATTGACATGAGACGAAGAGTTTGTTCCATGACCAAGTCCTTCTCAGTTTTGGTGCCATGGGGCTGGAGACCATAGCCAATGCTAGAAGAAGCAGTTTCTTCCTAACGTTTGCTTGGTTGTGAGAACCTGTTGGCTGCCCCCTTTGAAGATGGCTGAGGTGGTCACCTGGCTTAGAGGTTTGCAGCTTCTCCTGGACTAACAGGCTACTTAGATTTGGAAGGAAAAAAGCCCAGGGCACTTATAGTGATGGGCCAGGCCTCGTCCCCCCAACTAGGAGGCCGAAGTGGGGTAGATTGTAATATGTAATGAGCTCTGTTTACCTTGGCCTCCAGGGCTGCACCTGACCCCACTGAGGGGGCTCGTGGAGTCTGCGAGCCCAGCTCACCCTGGAAGCAGGAACGAGAGTGTGGGGGCAGCTGTGGCTCAGACACAGTTATTTGTGGGGTGTGGTGCATCAAGTTGGGCCCCTTATTTGGTTTCTTCTCCAATGAAACAGGTGATTACAGTGTGGGGAGAACAGAAGTGGAAGGTGGACCTTAAGGGCCATCGGAGGGCGGCTGGAGCCCTTCCTAGGTGCACGGAGAACAGATGTTTGAGGCTTGGAAGTCTCCCCGCCCCATAGTTGGTAACTGATATCACAGTCCAGATAGCGCAGCCAGCAGCTTGCCGTGAGCAGGAAACAGGTCAGTAATTGCCCCACTTCCTCCTACACAATGTGTTTTCCATGATCTCTCTGGGCTATTACCAACTCTTTGTGGTTGGACCAAGTATGAATGAAAGAATGCACTTAGAGTCTGATGGATGGGCTGGGACTGATTTCAATTTTGTGATCTGGACGTGTTACTTCTCAGTGACTTTCCCTCCCTGGGCCTTTGGTTGACTTCATGTAGGGAGATGCTCCAGATCGCTGTGTTGACGTATTTGCCTCTAAGGTGAACCCTACTGGCTTTGGGGGGCTGAGGGGCTCTCTCTTCTTTCATTGATGTTAATCCCCAAGAAATTTTTGGCCTGGGACAACGCCTATGCTCCCCTTCTAGGTTTTTCTGTGGACTCCATGGCCAAATCTGTCTGTTAACCAGTATACCGTAAGTATTCCTGCTTCTACCTCCCCAGCTTCCTTTTCTAGGACTCTCCCAGGCAGTAGTGTAAAAACTGGGCCTCTGGGAGCAGGAAGGAAAGCCCACTGATGTGTAGCATTTGCTAATTTTCAAGGTGTTAACATTCTCCCCTTGGTCAGTTTCAGTCTACTAATGTGATGTCCACTGGCTTGCAAAACCTCCCAAAATTTAACCGGCAACCCTTGAGCTGGTAAAAGCTTGTTTCAGCACCCCGCCATGGTAGGGCCTGGTTTCTACCATCTTCTCCCTGTTCTAGATGCTGCAAGTAGCTTAAAGATGTCAGGGGGGCTGATGGATGATGGTCACTGCACCACAGCTGAACCCTTGCGAATGAAAATAGCCAACAGTGGGGACGTTGTAATTGTTTTCCTTTTCAAAGCTTCTTCCCTGGAATGTAAAGGAAGGCGGCCATAGTCCTCCAGGGGATCATTTTCTGTTCCTGTTGGCAGTAAGCCTTGACAGAACTTTGTGTTTCCCTGCTAGGGGTGGTTTTTCCTGCAGTTCCTCTCCTCTTTTGATAGGGATACCCAGTGTGAGGTCGACTGCTGGCCCAATTCACGTAAAACCATCAGCCGCGGAAGCTGAGGGAACATGGTGCTAATTCCACAAACAGATCCTTACCACGTGGATCAGGAACGTTTACCTTCATTTGGGAGGTAAGAGGAGCTACTGGTGGGACTGCCTGTCTGGGGCCACCATGGGCATTTCCGAAGGCACGCCCTCCCCGCTCCTTCCTGCCTCAGATGGGGACGGCGTGCTCAGCGCACCTCAGTGCCACTGCTGGAAGGAACGTGAGACTCGGGTGGAAGGAGCACGAGGAAAAGCCTTCGAGCAGGGGGAGCAGACCCCAGCCTCTGGGGGTCGGATGCGGCTGCACCCCCTTGTTCACTGCTGTCTGAGGCTGCTTTCCCACCACGGAGAGCAGCCGGGAGGGGAAGTAGTGACAGGGACCTGGAGGCCTGCAGAGCCTGGAGTATTTGGTCTCTGGCTTTGACAGACATGTTGCCGAACCACCTCACAGCAGCCGTTCTGCACGGACACATAACCCCCAGGGTCCATCTGGCGTTCTCTCCTGCCCCAGACTCCCCTCCTCAGAGTCTTCCTTTTTTAGGCACATGGAGTCCTCCCTCAGCATGAGTGAGGTAAACACGGTTATCTTAGCACATTTCCGTGTATTTGTGGCTCCACATAGACATTCCGTGCTTTCACGTGTCCCCCTGGCTGGATGCCTGTGCCCTGTTTGAGAAGTGTGCAGAGACTCATTTTATGTCTCAAGTATTTGACTTGAGTTCTGTCTTCTTCCCTTTTCCCCCACTATTGGGTTACTCATTTTCCCATTTCTGTCGGTTTTCCTGCTCATTCTATAGATGAATACGCTGGCAGGCTGCATAGGTGAGCTCGGGCTTTTCAGAGTGAAGCCTGGCAGGGGCAGAGCGTAGGAACGGGCCGGCCGCAAAGAAGGGGAGTGAGTGCCTTCACGTGGCCGGCTTTGTCCTAAGTTCTTCTGTCAGAGGAATACACCTTTTCCTATTTCTGTTGATTTTGTTTATAGTGTTACACCTTTGTATGCTGTGACACTGGTCTCCCTTGCTGAGTCACAGCCATGTCAAAAAGAAAAGATTGTTCCAGAAAAAAAAGAAAAAAATCATTCCACGTAGTTACTTGGAGGGAATTCCAGTGGAGGGAGTGAAGGGAAGAGGTCCTGAGCACAAAGAATTTAGGGAGCAGGAAGTAAAAACCCCATAAATTCTTCCTTAAAGCAATATGGAATGTCTTTTTTCCCTGTTCATCTTATTGGTAATTGCTCTGGGTTCTGGCGTGGTATAAGACTCTACCTTCAGTTTTTAACTATGTATGTTAAAGTTGTAAGTATGAAATGACAATTCTAAAACTCTGTCCCCCCATATAAAAGATTATTTTGGAGGCTATAAGGTATGCTTTGGCCTTACTACTTAAATAACATCACTGTGTTTTTACATTCAACATGATATAAGCATCTGCCTTCTTATAAGATGCCCATTCTCTTGATGTGGTCCTCAGCAAGCGAGATAGCTGAACAGTGTCAGAAGGACGACGTCAGCTTCCCGCAGGCATCCCACAGGTGTCCCATGGGCGTCCCATGGAGGTCGGCATCAACCCAGAGGTGAATTATTAGCAGAATTGGTGTAGGAGTAGGTCTGAGTATTCCTTTACGATATGGTTCCTGCCCTATGGGATTCTGTTCTTCCATTTTTCTAGAGCAGTGTGGCCTTAGAAAGAGGAGAGAAGTGGTAGGGGCACCTGAGTGATGCAGTCAGTTGAGCATCCGACTGTTGGTTTTGGCTCACGTCGTGATCTCAGGGTTGTGAGATTGAGCCCCATGTCAGGTTCTACACTCAGCACAGTCTGCTTGAGATTCTCTCTCCCTCTCCCTCTGCCCTTCCTGCTTATCCTATCTCTCCCATTTTCAAATTAATAAATCTTTAAAAGAGAAAAGGAGAGAAGTTTAGCCTTTAAAAAGAGAAAAGGAGAGAAGCCATGTTTGGCCTGAAACATGGCTGCCAATTTATTTATGCACTTAAGAGAAATCACAGGGGCAGGAGATGTGGCAGAGCCATTAACAGAAGGTGGCTTCTCAGCATTTGCAGCCCATAAAAGGAGTTGTGTCTTAGTAGCTGTGTCTAATCTTGGCCCATATTTGATTAATAGACTATCGTGGAAATTGTGAATTAATTTGATTAATAGAATATCGTGGAAACTTGAGGCACCTGGTTAGCTCAATCAGCGGAGTATGCAAATCTTGATATCAGGGTCATGAGTTCCAGCCCCACGTTGGGTGTAGAGATGACTTACAAATAAAATCTTGAAAAAGTAAAAAGAATATTGCAGAACATTGATGGCTAGTGATGACAGGTGATCAGTGGGTATGAGAGCTCCCCGTCTTACTCATGTTTTTCCTTCTGTTATACTCTGGACTTTTCATCGGGCTATCATAGCACATCTATTTCCCACTTGAGTGTAAACATCAGGAGGTGAGGGGCTGGAGCTTTGTTCATTTTTATATCTCTTGCATCTATCACAGGAACATTCATTAAATGGATGAGCATATTGTACAAGGTGATCCCTCTAAAATGTCACTTTAAAGTGACAGAGACAGAGAAGCCTGTTCTGTGCAAGGTCTCTGTGAGACTGATTTGCTAAAAGGAAATCATCTTACAAACCCAAATAAGGTAGGCCTTTTGTTACGTTTAGAGTACCTCCTTCTTAGGCTTTAAAATGTCTGCTGTCTGGGAGTCCAAACAGCGATGAATGCTCTGATTTGCAAACATTTCATCACCGGGTTACAAATTCAGAGCCTTTCTGGAGGGATCGAAACAACATGTTTTCGCCATCTGCTGGAGGATCTGGCTGTTGGGAGATGATAGGCCCGTTCTCAGTTTGATTCTGGTCTGTTGGCGGTTGATCTCAGAGGCGGTGCTGGGAAGAGCCAGTCCAGAGTTGTCCTGCCTTGCTTGGAGCCGGCTATGAAGAGTACCATGACTGGAAGCCTTGGTAATACTAGTAGATCCCAGGGCTTGGCAGATGGCTCTGGATAGGAGGGGTCCCTGTTCAGAGGGGGACCACTGCAGTAAATCCTTATGCCTGATGGTCACCTTCTCCTGACTTCTGGTCCACTGCGAACTGAGCGGGCCCAACGCCCTGATATGGGGGTGTGCCAGATGGAGCCCCTGGGGTGGTACAGATGCATCTGGACAGGCTCACGAGATCCCTGGAATGTGGTGTTGCCCCAGACTACCTGCCTGAGCTGGGCATAGGTGGTTATGATCTTGCAAATCTGTGCTCATCTGGGTCATTAAGTTCTCTGAGTTCCAACTTCAGAGTGAGTCGTTAGAGGCAGCTTTTCCCTTTAAGCAGTGATGCTTCTATCAGGGAAGACACTACGCATTTGGAAATGGAAGCAGATCTCACGGGTTCTCATGCACCTAATGAGGAAGGTGGAAGAACGGGTGAGGGGAGGAGGCTGCCTGATGTGGCCAATTGGGGTGATGGGAGATGGCAGTCCTCTGAGGCTCCTGTTTGACCTCCTGGTGTCGTTCCTGGGGCAGGTCATGGCTCTGCCCTTGAGAAACACACTTCATTTTTTAGATTTTCCCTGCTCATACTTTTAGAATAAAGAGGCAAAATCATTTCCAGACTTCTAGCTTTTAACTTCTTGAGAAGCCTGTGGAAGCCTTGCAAGTAGGTCCTGACCATGTGGGTGGGCTTTGGCATCATTTTCACGTTAAATCCTAATAGGTAAGAGTTGATTAGAGATCCTTATGACGATATGCTTAGTTCTTATCCTTCAGCAAAGATGGGTGTCTGTGCTCTCCAGACATGAACTGGCAGGTGAACTGAAACCATTGGGTTCAGGAGTAGTCCCCTTTTCTTTTCCTTCACTCCCTTCACACATTTCTCCCACCCCGAACCTCAGCACACACCTCTGGCAACCACCGATCTGTTCTCTGTATCTGTGAGCTTGTTTTTTTTCTTTTAGATTTAGATTTAGATTTAATGAATTCATATGGTATTTGTCTTTCTCCCTCTGACTTTTATCAGTCAGCTTAATGTCTTCTGGCTCCATCAATGTTGTCACTACTGTAGGATTTCCTTCCTTTGTAAGGCTGAATAATATTCCTCTGTGTGTGTGTGTGTGTGTGTGTGTGTGTGTGTTTATACTACATTTTCCTTATCTGCTTATCCGTTGATGGACACATAGGTTGTTTCCATGTCTTGGTTATTGTAAATATTGAGGTGGATATGGGGGTGCAGATAGCTCTTTGGAATAATGACTTCATCTCCTTTGAATATATTCCCAGAATTGGAATTGTTCGTAGATTTATTTTTAATTTTTTGAGGAACCTCCATACTGTTTTCCACAGTGGCTGCATCACCTTGCATTCCCAGCAGCAGTGCCCCAGGGGTCTCTTTTCTTCACATCCTCGCCAGCACTCATTATTTTTTGTCTTTTTGATATTAGCCATTCTGACAGGTATAAAGTGATATCTCATTGTGGTTTTGATTTGCATTTCCCTGATGGTTAATGATGTTGAGCACCTTTTCATATCTGTTGGCCATCTGTATGTTTTCTTTGGAAAAATGTCTATTTAGGTCCTCTGCCCTTTTTTGGATTGGATCGTTTGGGGGGTTTTTTGCTCTTGAGTTGCCTGGCTCTTTATATGTTTTGGATATTAACCCTTTATAGATATATGATTTGCAAATGTCTTCTCCCATTCAGTGGGTACCCTTTTGTTTTCTTGCTGGTTTCTGTCATCCAGGAGAGGAGCAGTGAGTTCCCTTCCTTTCAGCCTGCTGTGATGCCTTCCAGGATGGACCTGGTGAGAGACCATTAGGGCTGCAAACCCTACCCATGGCCTTCTTCCTGATAAAAAGTAGGCCTGGAAGGGACAGCTCTGTCTTCCCAGTGTTAAGACCTCACTGAGAATGGTCTTTGCAAGTGTGCTTATGACTCTCTGCTCTATCTCCCTGGCTCCTTACTGACCTTAGGCTTCCTCAGCTCCTTGAGAGAAAGGCAGGGTTTGAGTGGGAGAAAGGCAGCCCACGGCTTTGTGTAAGGGGACTCACCCTTCGTCAACAAGGGCTGCTCCTTTGATGCCTGGTGGCTGAGGCGTCATCAAAGAAGGCAGCCTCTTCCATGGAGCAGTGTTGCTAGGATCTCTACAAATACACTATCTAATGATACTGAGTTGTAACTTTCTTTGTGGTTAAAAAGCAGCTGTGTGGGGCGCCTGGGTGGCTCAGTCATTAAGCATCTGCCTTTGGCTCAGGTCATGATCCCAGAGTCCTGGGATCGAGCCCCAGGTCGGGCTCCCTGCTCAGTGGGAGGCCTGCTTCTCCCTCTCCCACTCCCCCTGCTTGTGTTTCCTCTCTTGCTGTGTCTCTCTCTGTCAAATAAATAAATAAAATCTTAAAAAAAAATAAAAAGCAGCTGTGGACATGAATAGACATTTTTCCAAAGAAGACATACAGATGGCCAACAAACACATAAAAAGATGCTCAACATCACTCATCATCAGGGAAATGCAACTGCAAACTACAATGAGATATCATGTCACACCTGTTAGAATGGCTGAAATCAACAACACAAGAAACAACAGGTGTTGGTGAGGTTACAGAGAAAGGGGAACCTTCTTACACTGTTGGTGGGAATGCAAACTGGTGCAGTCATTGTAGAAAACAGTATGGGGGAATAGTATGGAGGTTCCTCAAAAAGTTAAAAATAAAACTACCCTATGATCTAGCAATTGCACTACTAGGTATTTACCTAAAGGATACAAAAATACTAATTCAGAGGGATACATGCACCCCAATGTTTATAGCAGCATTATCTATAATAGCTGAATTATGGAAAGAGCCCAGATGTCCATCAATACATGAATGGATAAAGAAGATGTGCGTGTGTGTGTAAAATGGAATATTACTCAGCCATCAAAAATAATGAAATCTTGTCCTTTGCTATAATAATAGATGGTACTACAGTGTATTATGCTAAATGAAACGAGTCAGAGAAAGACAAATACCATATTATTTCACTCATATGTGGAATTTAAGGAACAAAACAAATGAGCAAAGGGTAAAAAATGATAAAGAGAGGCAAACCAAGAAACAGACCCTTAACTATAGAGAACAAACTGGTGGTTACCAAAGGGGAGAGGGGTGGGGGGAGAGGTGAAATAGGTGATGGGGATTAAGGAGTATCCTTGTTGTGATGAGCACTGGGTGATGTGTGGAAGTGTTGAATCGCTGTATTGTACACTTGCAACTAATATTGCACTATATGTTAACTAACTGGAATTTAAATAAAAACTTAAAAAAAAATCAACTATGGGACAATGCTGACCCATTTTCCAGAATTTAACATCATTTTGGGCTGTATTTATACCCTCTAAGAGATAGGTACTTAATTTTGTTAAGTTTATAGAGCCTTCCACTGGTGGTATGAAATTAATTTCCGAGCCTGTAGACATTTCAAGAAATGCTCTCTTGCTCCGTGTTATGAGGATGGTGATGGTGATGAAGGTGATGAAGGTGAAGATCAACACAGCCCAGCTCCGCGAGGAGAAGGATGGTGTTGGTCATAGGGAAGGAGGCTGCAGGGGCTTCTTGTCTGCTCTGTGCTAATTTGTTCCCTGGTCCATTTTCTTTCCTGCTTCCTCGAAGGAATCTGGACTGATGCATAAAATTACTTTGTGCTGAACAAACTGACCTCCCCTTTGCAAGTAGGGTAGCTCCCTGTAGGGAGAAGAAAACTGGGTAACATGCCTGAACATAGTAGGAATTTCATTGTTTCTGTGACATTATTTATGTAGCAAAAATAGGTGAATTTCTTTAACTCGGAGACTGGAATGCATTAACTCATAATGAGAGAACTATCACATCCTATTTACCTGACGAGAGTGAACTTAGGCCTTTATTCTCATATAGCCCATAGCTGTTATTGCTTTGATAACCATAGAATTTTGTCCAAAATACTTTACCAGAAACTACAATTGACATGTCTTTGAAAGTTTGCTTAGGATATAAGGTGTTCTAGAGTGTGGTTCGCAGGTGGTCGTGTCATAAGGTAGACAAGACTCAGTTTAGAGTAGCCGAAATCCAGGTTGGGGCTTGCTACTAAGTGTTGTAATTTTACACCCACCATTACTGCCTTTTCTGCAAAGGAATGGCATGATATTTTCTGAGAATTGGTCTTGCTCTAAATCTGAGATCGTCCTTTGTTCACTGAACCAGTATTTGTTGAGCACTAACTACGTGCCAGGCACTGAAGGGAAAATGCTGAAGAGGCCCAGCCTGCTCCCCTCAGGAAGCTAGAATTTAGTTGCTCAGGCAGATTTCCAAGTGGGAAGAGAGACAGCATGTTCTTCCCCTTCGAAGGCTAGCTGGGGTCACCTTCTGCTGTTCAGAGAGGACAGAGGGGGTGCACGCTGTCCTCAGACTGCAGCCCCTACCTACTGTGACCCACGGTGGGCTCGGGGCTCAGAGGCGCCCGGGAGAACAGGATGTGCCCCCAGGAGCATGAAACTTGGTGGGAGGGAGGTTTTGCAATGGAAGTGTGTCCAAGCTTGGGAGCGAGGGAGTCTGTATCTTGCCTTTGTTCATCGAAGTCCCACTTGTATGTAACGTAGCTGCCATTTGACTTATCTTTTCTTGAGTAATTTATGGAGTTTAAACAGCAAATCAGATTTTTGTTGGTTGTGTATTTATCTGGTTGAATGTCCTTTTATCTCCTTGCCATATCTGTGTCTTGTCTACAGTCTGTTAAGAATTCAGAGTTTTTGTCATCTTCAAATAAAATGATGCACTTTGCTGTTAGTTACTATGCAGGTGCAGAGAAAATTAGATGGGTATTGACTTGAAATGCTCCTTCCTACCAAGGATGATTTCCCCATGCTCCGTGCTTTTGCTTCGTTCTGTTTTTCTTATAAGGACGCTTGGCGCTTGGCTCGCAGGCACCACGAGGCCGCCTCTGCCCACGGTGGGATGGTGAAATGCATGAGAACACAGAACAGTGGGTGCCATTTCCTTCTTGCCATCTAGTGTCTGTGCAGAACTGCAGTGGAGACATTTCCTGTTGGGGAACGACGTCCGGGGCTCTCCAGGCTTGTTTGGTCTGGGCCTCTGGGGGTTTGGTCCTGGGGGCCGCTCAGGCTCAGGCCCCTGCTCCCCACGTGGCCCTCCTGGGCTTGCAGGGCCTAATAAACACACTGCCACATTGGGAGGAAGAGAGTGGATTGCTTGCTCTGAGTTGGCGTCTCTTTCACGAAATGAAGGCGTTCTCTTCATGTTTTATATGGATTCATTTGTGAAAACCTCATTTTGTGTTCCCATAAAATCCATGAACGTGCAGAGAACTGAATCATAAATCCTTCCTTCGGTTGTGGTAAAACTGTTTCTTCTTCGTGTGATTCTGAGCTGAGTTGCCCCTGTTTTCCAATCAAAGGCAGTGTCCAGGACTGCGGGCTTCCTCATGGCCTGTTTGGTTGCTTGCTTTGGAGCAAGAAGAAAACTTGATATGCACGGCATTTCCAATGAAATGACCCAGAGGCAGAGCAGGATGGAGAGCGTTTCTCCCCATCAAAGCCATCTGGAATGTGCTGATGAGTAAGCTGGAAATTAGCGCCAAGTGGCAAGACTCGCAGGCATCCAAGTTTCTTGAGCACAGCTGCTGATGCATTGAGTCACTGACCATCTCTTATGCAGGAGAGGCCCCTCGGACCACCGTCCTCAGCGCTGGGCATGCGTGTACCTGAAAAACACCTCTCAGACCTCCCCCACGTTTAAATAAGTGAGCCAGTGTGTCAGACCCCTCTGTTCTTTACGCACTCACCTTAACTTCCCTTTCTCCCTGTCTGTGGTGGTCTCCCTTTTTCTGTGGCTATGTTTAGAATTTAAAAATATTTAAAAAATATTTATTGCAATATTAAGCTTCATCCTCCCCGGTGAATGAAAAATATCCTTTAATTGTGTCATTTGCCCCCTCCCTCCTTCCCACTCTCCCTTCCTTCCTGGATATGTTATTCTAAATGATGTGTATTACCACCCGTGTTGATGTTTTTAATCAGCTGCTCTACTTGCTGGAGAGCACGGACAGGGTGACAGTTGCAGTCTGGTGGGGCTGTCCTCTGCGCTGGGCTCTTCCTCTGGGGACACGGCATGTGGGCCCAGGTGAAGCTCTGGCGGGAGAGCTGACCACCTGTGGATCATGGATTGCAGAAGTGGCCTCCCTCGTTTGCTGCTCTCAGCACTTAACCTCATGGTGTGTATTACAAAGAGGATTGTTTTGGGTGAGGCCAGTATTTCTTTCCCAAAAAGAATGTGCAAGTTCAAAGTAATTGCTTGGCTGTGGCTGAAATTGTTATGGCTACTGTGCTTGCCATATTGTAACATTGTGTGTCTCTTTACACAGACCACTTCACCAAGATGCCAAAGCCAGTCATCTCTGGGTGGTAGGACTTAAGGGGAATTTTAACTTTCTTCTTTATGCTTTTCTTTTTTTAATTTAAGTTTTCATAGTGAGCATATGTAATTTTCCTACTCAGATTAAAGAATTCATAGTCTTTCAGAGTTTTAGACTCATTTTCTTCATGGACATTGAATACGGACTGAGTTATAGGTGTTAAAATTATAGAATTGTTGAGTTGGAAAGAACCTTAAAGATTGCCAAGTTCAAAACTCGTAATTCAGATGGGAGGCAGCAGAGCCCACACCTGGGTTCTCTCTCTCTTTTTTTTTTTAAAGATTTTATTTATTTTTATTTATTTGAGAGAGCAGCGGTGGTGGGGGGTGCAGAAGCAGAGAGAGAGAATCTTAAGCTTCGCTCAGCGCAGAGCCTCACATGGGGCTCAATCTCATGACCCTGAGATCGTGACCTGAGCTGAAACCAAGAGTTAGATGCTGAACCGACTGAGCCACCCAAGTACCCCAAGGGTTCTCTCTTTTTGGTTCTAGCTCTTAGGTCCTTTCCCTTTTTCTTTCTTTCTTTCTCCCTTTCTTTCTTTCTTTCTTTCTTTTCTTTTCTTTTCTTTTCTTTTCTTTTCTTTTCTTTTCTTTCTTTCTTTCTTTCTTTCTTTTTCATTTATTTGAGAGAGGAAGCATGAGAGGGGCAAGGTCAGAGGGAGAAGCAGACTCCCTGTTGAGCAGGAAGCCTGACATGGGACTTGATCCAGGGGACTCCAGGATCATGACCTGAGCCAAAGGCAGTCGCTTAACCAACTGAGCCACCCAGGTGCCCCTCTTAGGCCCTTTCAACCACCAACCAAGCCATCCTTGACCTGGGTGTCTATTATAGGACTATTTCAGATAGAGGTAGTTATTCTGGTTTGAGATAATTTGGACAAAAGCCACAGTTCCTTATGTCCTTTGCAGTTAAAGCCATACTCACGGATAACATTTAAGACCAGGGCTTGGCAAACTACAGCCCACTGGCCAGCTTCCTGTTTCTAGAAACGAAGGTTATTATTACTGGAACACAGCCATGCCCCCTTGTTTACGGATCGTCTAGGGCTGCTTTGGGACTGCAGCAGCAGTGGTGAGTGGTTGCAGCAAAGACCTCACGGCCTGTGAAGCAGATAGTGTTTCCTCTCCCGACCTTTCAGATCAGATTGTTGAC
Source organism: Potos flavus (assembly GCA_028534135.1). Lineage (NCBI taxonomy): Eukaryota > Metazoa > Chordata > Mammalia > Carnivora > Procyonidae > Potos > Potos flavus. Next base: position 77,666,003 of record CM052885.1, read on the forward strand.
GCCCGTTCAAACTCATAAGATGGTGAATGTTAATAGCAGACCTGTGACAAGGGTCATAAATATAAGAATGGGAAGTCGACTCTTCGGGGTAAACCTGTCCAGGAGAGAACAGAGACCAGTGCCAGCTTGCCTCTGCTGTTCAGGATGATCTCAGTTTCGGCCCCCCTTGACCAAAGGCATGAGATGGGGCTGGAAAGCTACTGTTATCCTTGGGAGTGGATATTAAAACTCGGCTCTTTTGCTATGTTACTTTATCTGGAATGTTCTCATTAGGAATGTGGAGTCTGGAGTGGGCCAACTCTTATGCCCTTTAAAGCAGATGTCAAGTTCAGGCCGTGGGCACTAAGTCCTGGAGACTGGAATCTGCAGTGGAAAATACTGTTTGGGCTTAATTCAGATGAAATATCAGAAGACAGCCAAGCAGTGCCGTCTGGTAGGCTCCTCCTGCAGTGTCCTCACAACCGTTCCCACATGTGCAGTGGCCCCAGGTGCCCCCGGGATAGGAAGGCCAAGCACCCAGCAGAGCATCCCAGCCAGAGATGCTGGGGTCAGGGCATCTCCCGAGCCACGTCAGTGTTCCCGGGAGTGAGTGGACATCGGACAGTTGTCTGTGACAGGCCAGCACGCACAGAGAGAAAGATTGAGTCGTATTGTTTTGGCAGAAGGAGAAAAGGAACCAGTATTTGGCTATGCTTCCTTTGTGCCAGTCGGGATATTTTTGGTACTTGGATATTTGATTTCTAATTTGATATCCAGCATATTTGGATATATTTGATATTTTGGATATTTTTTTATTTCTTTCCACATTTTCCTTCACAGGCCCTCACTGCAGTTGGTAGCTAACATCTCTGCTTTGCAGCTGGGCTGGGGGTGGGGTGGGGCAGTGCCGACACTCAGAAGTGCTGGTGAGGGGCCCCGCCAGGCCTATAGCTCACAACTGTGGTCTGCCTACCACATCACATGGGGTCTGAAACCCACCGTGGCCTCGGTGTGGCCACGGTGTTCATATCCACAGGGCAGAAGCCTTGACTGGGAATTGTGTAATTGTGTATGTTTGGTAAAGAACTGGAAGACGAATGGTTAATAAATGCAGTTTATTTGGAAGATAAAATTATTGCAAGGAGGGGCTCATGAATTGAGATGGGGGATTTTAGGGGCATCTCCAGAGGCAGGGTTGGGGACTCTGCCTTGTCATTGTGGAAAACAGCCTGGAGACATGCTCTGAGGCTTGGAGGCCATGTTTTAGGACTGGCAGGAGCACTGGCAAGTTCTGTCTTTCTCTCCATATATTTTGGGTTCTCCTTTGGGCTTGTTCAATGGTGATGCCATCTAATAGGGAGATTCCTTCTAGTTGCCTAAAAAATGATGTGTTTGGAAGGTGTTTCTACCTCTTTGAAAAATAATATATTGTGCCATTGTCTTTGGGCTTTTGTGAGCAGCCTTTCACTAAGTCTGGCAATAGAAACCCATACTGACAGTGTTTTGAGATGCCGCTGAGAAATGCATTCATGCCTGCTGGAAGTCTTGGTTGTATTCAATCCTGTTGAAGCCCGGGACACACTTCGAATCCACACTGAGAATCTGAATCATCAGCACCAGAGCCAATGAGAGATCAGTTTGGTGCCATGGACTGTGGGGCTTCCCTATTGCTTCAACTGGTGCTTGCATTTTTTTTTTTCCTGGCCTTTTATTCCATACATATATTACAAAAATTGATCACACTGGACAAGTGAAACTTGCTTTTCAGTTAATATATAATGAACATTTTTTCATGCTATTTAATCTTCTTTTACAACCATTTTTACGGCTATATGATATATTTATTGGACATTAACATTAAGCATTTTTTAATGTTCTTTAATAGTGATGAGCATTCTTTAGCTAATTCTTTTTTTTTTTTTAATTAAAGCATAATGTATTATTTGCCCCAGGGTACATGTCTGTGGATCCTCAGGCTTACACATTTCACCGCACTTACCATAGCACATACCCTCCTCAATGTCCATAACCCAGCCACCTTATCCCTACCCGCCCCTACCCCCCAGCCACCCTCGGTTTGTTTCATGAGTTTAGGAGTCTCTTATGGTTTGTCTCCTTCCTGATCCCCTCTTGTTTCATTTCCCTTTCCCA
>CM052885.1:77668632-77712076 GCA_028534135.1 Potos flavus
CATTGAAAAAAATTGATGGTATTTTGATGGGGATTGCATTAAATGTGTAGATTGCTTTAGGTAGCATAGACATTTTCACAATATTTGTTCTTCCAATCCATGAGCATGGAACGTTTTTCCATTTCTTTGTGTCTTCCTCAATTTCTTTCATGAGCACTTTATAGTTTTCTGGGTACAGGTTCTTTACCTCTTTGGTTAGGTTTATTCCTAGGTATCTTATGGTTTTGGGTGCAATTGTAAATGGGATTGATTCCTTAATTTCTCTTTCTTCTGTCTTGCTGTTGGTGTATAGAAATGCAACTGATTTCTGTGCATTGATTTTATATCCTGACACTTTACTGAATTCTTGGATGAGTTCTAGCAGTCTTGGGGTGGATTCTTTTGGGTTTTCCACGTAAAGTATCATATCATCACTTGCATTTTTTTTTAAAGATTTTATTTATTTACGACAGAGACACATCGAGGGAGGGCACACAGGCAGGGGGAGAGGGGGTGGGAGAAGCCGGCTTCCCGCCGAGCAGGGAGCCCGATGCAGGGCTTGATCCCAGGACCCCGGGACCACGACCTGAGCCAAAGGCAGACACCCAATGACTGAGCCACCCAGGTGCCCCTGGTGCTTGCATATTAGCATTCCCCCTGCCCCCTTTCCCCTTTCGGTGCTCTAATCTTTGCATAGCTTTATCTTGATGAAATCTCTGAGGGATCTATATGTCATCCTTTGTCACGGAAATAAAAAAGTTTAGCTTACTGAAAAGTCAATGCTGGTGAAGTTAGGCACTCCTGAAAGTAAATACAGATTTCTTTACAGTTGCCTGTCTAAACAGGAAGCATCGTGAATTGGCAGGTGGATTGTACATCCATCTGTTCATTTGCTCAACACATGTCTACAGAGAGCAAACAAGGGTGAGCTCGTAGCTTCCCTTAACAAAGCTAGTTCTGTGACTATGCTCAAAGAGCAGCAAATCCAAAATCCTATGTTATTGCTTTGGTTTACAAGTGAGATCTGAGGAGAAATGTAAGGATCTCCAGAATCAGTAAAAGAGCACAACTGACAAGAGTAATTTTGACCAGTGTGACCTATAGGATTAATAGAAAGGCATCCTGAAGTAGGGAATAATTCAGTTTTTACTAACTTCAAGCTGTCATGCCAGTAGATTAGTTTTTTTAACATGCATTTTAGTTTTGCATTTTAATTATTTATTGGATAAGTGCTGGTTTATTTTTCCTGGGAGTCCTTTGAACATTTTATGGTACTACTTTATTTGTCTGGATCACTTACATTGAAACAAAATCAAAGAGCAAGGAGAAAAGATTCACACGGTCCACATGCTACACTATATGTATGTCCATAAGACACCCTCTGTCTTTGCCTGGGGACTATCTCCTTTTGCTTTTGGAAAAATTCTGTTAGTCAACCTGCATTTCCTCGGTGCCTGCTCTTTGCTTGGCACGGTGATAAATATTGAGAATTCAAAGGGTAATAACCAATATACAACCTAGTGGGAGGAAGAACAGACTGTGCAGTAATTATTTTGCAATGCTTGAGTTAAGTGGTAATTATAAAGGTTCATAAAATACATAAAAGTGCAGAGGAGGAAGTCAATTAATTGAAAGGTCATTTCAGAGTGGGCTGGATGGAGGTGTTTTGAAAGAAGACAGATGAATGGCAATGAAAGAGATACTCCAAGTAGAAAGAACACCATCTGCAAAGGCATGTTATGTTTTATTTATATATTTTTTTTGCATGTTATGTTTTTAAGAGACCAATAGCTCACAATTTCTGTATCAAAAGGCGTCAAGGGTGCGGAAGTGAGAAAGGCAGAAGAGCTTTATTTTATAGGTGACAGGATCTTGTTGAATGGCTTTTGGCAGGATGATGTGCATTTAGTGGAGACAAATCCCCGTGGTTGGAGGGTGAGGATGGAATGTCTGGAGTGGGGCTGGTGGCAGATCACTTAGGAGACTTTGTATTCTCCATGAGACGTGCTGGCCTCCACTAAGGTGGTGGAGGTGGGAAGGGATGAATGAAGACCTGACCATGGTGTAGTAGAGAGAGCCCTCCCCTGGGGTTAGGTGATCAGGCTTCTCCCCACTTTGTCCCCCATTTGCCCTGTGACCTGGGCCAAAATCCGAGACAGTAAGTTCTGTTTAGTGGAAAAGGTCCCCCACGTGGTGACCTATTTGTCAGTGATGGTGAGATTACTCTGAAAGAGAGGTCTTTTCCTTAAAGACATATCCAACCCTGAGGTCAGGATTAGGGACACTTTTCTTATATGCAATAGCTCCTTCACAGGATTACAAAGCAATAAAGTTAAATTCCTAGCATAGAGCTGGTACCTAGACATGGCCCAGGGAATGGTGGTTTTCTTTCATACCTAGAAAGGATACTTGTGGTGGAACCAATGAATGTAACCAACTAGGCCCTTCCACCGCATGGGTAAATTGGGTATGAAATAGTTTGGGGCAAGGATTTCTTAACTTGGGACCTGTGGCTCCCAAGAGGGCCCATGAATGGACTGGGAAGGGGACATGAATGACCCCTTGGTGCCATGTGAAAGCCGATGTTATGATGGACTGGTGGGGCTTTTCTTTCCTGGGGAGTGTGGCCGTCAGGTTCCTGCAGGGGTGTGTGATCCCTAGAAGGTTAGAGTCAGTGATACGGAGGCATCCGGAGGGAGTGATCTGGAAGGAGGATATGGTGTGTGTGGTGGGCGGGAGGGAGAGGGTTAGATGTCTAGGACTGCGAGGGTCTGCTCTTGTAAAGGAATCTAAAAACTCTTCAGACACCTTCAGGTAGGAATACTCTAGAGGAAAATTATAGGAGTTCCCTTCCACTTGATCCTCTGGCAGATTTTAGATGTAAGGAATATCAAAGCCTATTTATTAGACAAAGCAATTTGTTTGATTTATTTTGGCTGACTGCCTGATGACTTGTAGGTCAAGACCAAGTAAGCTTGTTTGCTTAATCCATCTTCCTCCCTTGAGGTGGGATTTCATTACTAAATTGGAAGTTTCCAGGGAGCAGGAGTCTCACTTGATTTGGCTTTCTGTCTCCCAAAGCATCTAACTAATCAGAAAGCCAGAAGGCCTAATGACCTTAATCTTTTTTCCTAATAGTTCAGGTATGTTTCTATGTTAAGGTGTAAGCAAAACAAACGAATACATCTTAAAACCAGACACTTTCCTTTTCCTATCTGTAAACCAAATCTGTCCTGTTGTGCTGCAATCTGGCTTTGCTTCGGGTGAGGAGAAGATGTGAGACACCATTCTACTGAGCGCAGTATCTTTGTATGGACTTCTTACCTTGCAGTCACGTTCTGGAACTGCTTTGGGAACACCGGGGGCACATTTTTATCCTCCTCATTTCTTTAATTTTTAGAGCTCTCTTATGGATGTTCTGTATTTAATTTTGCAGGTCCCAAATGAATATATAGCACCTCTCGTAGGCCTGCCGTACACTGAGCATGTTGGGGGACAAAGGGTGGGTCCCCTTGGACTTGCTCCTGCCCTGCTGACAGTGTGCCGTGGCTTGGTGGGAGCCTTAGATCATCCACAGCAGATGCTCTAGGCACATTACGTTTGGATAGTTTACATTCTCTAAGTATATGACTCAGAGATTATTCCCAACATTGCTACGTATTATGTCAACTTTTTGGCCCAAGATTGTTGAACTCACATGGGGCATTTTTCAGAATCAAAAGGGTCTGCGGTAGGAGAGCCAGGCAGAGCTAACCACTTGGCTCTTGGCTTACTTCTATTCTTCTTCTTCCCCTCCCTGGAACTCACTGTTAAATTTCTTGTGCTGTTCACTTAGATCTAATTAACATTTATAATTGGCATGTTGTGTCGTTCTGGAAACTGCTTATTAGATTTCATAGGTGTCTCTGGCAGCATAAAATGTTTAATGAGCAAAATAATTGTGTTACAGTGAAGTGAATATGTACATATTCACTGAATTAATAAATGAATTAAATGATGACTTCATGGAAACCTCCTGAGAAAGTGATGATGGACTTTCTTTTCAGTGTGAAATATTGAAATTGAGTTTTTGTGTGTGCATGGAGATTTTGGAGGAAAGAACTGTGCTTTTTCTTTTAGATTATAATAATAATATTGTGCGTGTGTGTGCATGCGTGCGCTTAACCAGCATGAAAGTCTGTAAGTAAAATGGGATTCACATCCTTTGACTGAGCCTCGGAAGAATCTAGAATACCTTGGCAGCTGAAAGTGGGTAGGCTATACAGTTTCTGACCAGAAAACTAGGTAACTCATAGCTCTGTAGAAGTCATGATGGTCAAAATTAGATTCTACCTTCTATTCCATCATGCAGACCTTTTCCTTCTCGGATTCTACAAGCGATGGTCAAGGGGTAAGAGGATGATGTAAAGGAAGGTGATCAGGAGCCTTTTGGAGTGGCTGAGACCAAGTCTAAAGTCTTCCTGCAGTGGATGAAGAAGCAGAATCCTAGAGGCCATGACTTGCTTGGGGTCATGGTCCCAGGAGCTCTTAACAGCCAACTTAGGGCCTTCTTGCCTGAACCACACTGTCTCCTACCCTTGAAGTGTCCCTTGTAGGAGGAAAATAGGAGAACCAAAAAAAATGAGTGAAAAATAATGAGAGCATTAAAGGCAGAGGCTGGATTGTTCTGGCCCCAAGGTATTTTTTCGACTCCTTTGGTTGCTAGAAAGAGACTCACTCAAATCTCTCAAGTGGTGGAGGTTTATTGTAAGGTCTGCCCTGCCTGGGGACCCTGGCATCGCTGAACACTGGACCTCAGAAGGAGTGGAACCGTAGAAGAACCGGCTGAGGGGCAGCTGTCCTGCTGGATGGGAGGCCGGGCTGTGCCCCGTCTGCCATCTTCCCTCTCTACCTCTTCTACCACTGACCACTTCCCATCTCTGTTCTGTTTTCTCCTCTTCCTTCTCACGATCTCCACTTCTCTCTGCCTCCAGCTCATACTGCCTTTTCTGATTTGGCTCTCCTTGTCCTGTTTCCTGATTCCCGTTCCCAAAAGAGACCATCACATTGGCCCTGGAATAATTTCACAACAGGCTCGAGTAGGCCATTAGCCAGCTGATGAGCTGGCCCCTCTGGGGTCAGGTGCTTTCCCCGTCCAGTTGGCTGACAAGGCAGTCACGTGGGCCTCTGGGGCTGAGTCCAGGGCTGAGTCCAGGGCAGGCTCACCGGGAGGGGACTGCCAGGCACATGCTGAGAGCGCTTACAGGCTGCAATAGGTTTACTCTGAGCAGGTTTCTCAGGTTGACAAAGTTCTCAGCTCACTTATACCCCATTTGTCCCTTTTTGACAAGATGCCCCTCCGATGGGCTGGCCTGCTCTGTGGGCCCTCCATGGATACAGGCAGGCGGAGAAAGTGAGAAGGAGGAGTGCGGTGGGTAGGCCCTTCCAGCTCATCTGTTTTTAATGTTGGACTTCCGTGTCAGATGTTTTCAAATCAACTTGTTATTTTGGAATAATTTTAAATTTATGGAAAAGTTGAAAAAACAGTACAGAGAATTCCCGAATACCCGTCACCCAGTCTCCCCTAATGTTAGCATCTTAACATTACCCTGGCACATTTGTCAAAACTAAGAAATTAACATGGATGCATTACTATTAACTAAATTATAGACTTTATTCAGATTTCACCAGTTTTCCACTTATGTGATTTTTCTGTTCCAGGATCCAACCCAGAACACCCTGTTGCAGTTAGCCATGTAAAATTTTGTGTGAAGAAAGGACTCAACTGCGAAACACACACACACACACACACACACACACACACACACACACACACACCCACCCACCACCACTAGCATAAGAACCTAGAAGCCTGCAATCCCTTTCTCCTCTAGCCTGACTCATACTGCATACTTTCACCAGATTCCTCTTCATCGAACCCACTTTTATTTCCTTCCTTTCTGCCTTAAGAACCCACAGTAGATGCCTGTTGTGAGACACATCAAATCCAAACTCCTCACTAGGCGCTCGGGCCTCCCACCCTTTGGTCCATAGGCTCCCCCACCCCTCCTTCCTCTCTAGCTAGGGGATTCCACGCCTACCCCTCCCTGCTTTTTTTTTTTTTTTTTTTTTTTGCTGTTGATTTCCTTCCATCTCTGAGCATGCTTCCTGCATGTCACTTCCTGAAGACCATTTCTCCATGACACACCTTTGTTTGATATCTGGGCAGATATTAAGCTTACACTGTTAGTATATTCTCCGTTTTTCCTTTTAGATCTTAGGGGAACCATACTGCCACATCCGTAGGGGACTCAGTGGGCCTCCCCAGGCCTCCATGTTTGGCAGTGATGGAAATCATGCCAAGTTCAGTGATGTTCCCTCCTTGCTCAGGGGGAAGAGGATCCTGATTTTGGATTCAGAAGAATTCTCCATGTGATAAACATGTATATGCTGCAACCAGAATAATGTTTAAAAATAATACTAAGCCTGTTGGAGCCTGAAGAAGTTGCACGAAGTTGTCTACATAATCTTCATCTCACATAGCCAGATGTCCCTCCTGGTTGTGACTGGGACATGGAAGGCACTTGTATGTTGCACACAGATATTTGTTGAATGGACCAGGGAGTAGGGCGATGAGTGAATGGGTAAATAATGGCTCCAATTACATTCTAATGCCTTATGGCTAGCCTGCCAATTTATCTTTTGAGTCATCTACCATACTTATCTAAATATAAAGTGAGTCTCAATTTAAATGAAGTCCTGTTTTTTCTATGTGAAAGTTAAAATGAGCATCAGGCCAACTTGGATTTTAATTTCTGGGAATGTAAATGGAATACTCAAATATCCACTTCTTATATTTGGTTTACTTAATTATACACACTAAAAATGCATGTAGTTATATTACTTTGAAATATTCTTTCATCCTCATGTTTCAGCAAATAACTCAGAAATTTCCTATGAATTTTTGCCATTGGTGGCTTTATTATGGCAGATGCCCTTTTTGGGTATCCTAACTGGTTTCAGTGCATGTCATCCTTAAACAGGACTGAGTTTGGGACACATTTTCTTTTCTTTTTTCAAATAAATTTTTTCATTTATTTGTAAAATTGTACCATGTGGAGCCTCTGGGAAGTTTGAAAAACAAGACAAAACAGAACAGAATGATAGTAGGATACAGAAGGGTAAAGACCATCAGTGATCAAGAACTTCTAATCTCCTCTCCTCTCAGACACCTGGCTGCTCCTTGCATTGTGGCTCTTATAACAGGATGGTACTTTGCAAAGGCTTGAGACTCTTTGTTCTAGTGTCCTAGATCAGAGCTGCCCAAAAGAAATCCAACGTAAACCACAAATGTGATGTATGTAATTTTAAATTTGCTAGTAACATTAAAAAAAAGCAAAAAGAAACAGATGAAATTAATTTTAATAATGTATCTTACTTAACCCAGTATATCTGAACTTTTATCATTTTGGCATGTAATGAACATAAAAGTTATTAACGCGATATTTTGCATTCTTTTTTTGAATTAAGTCTTCAAAGTGTGGGGTCTGTTTTACCCTTACTTCACATCTCAGTTCAGACTGTCCCATGTCATGCATGCAGCCCCTCACGTGGCCGGTGGCTGTGTTGGACAGTGCAGCCCTAGATTTCGCTGAGGGGGAGTTTGGGGTTTAGGAAGACCTGGGTTTGAATGCCTGTCCCATCGCTTACTTCCTGTGTGGCCTTCAACAAGTTCCTGTCCTGCAGAGCTGTCATGGGCCTTCAGTGAGATGAGTTACCCGAAAGCACTTCTCCCAGCATCTGGCCCATAGTAGGTGCCAGTATTTGTGTTTGTTCTCTGCCCAGTTTTTCCAAATGGAGGCTCAGGGTTGGGTGGGGGAAGGGCAGAGGCATTAGCAGCAAGAAAAGCTGGGTGAATGTCCTGACTTCAGGAAGAGCTGAGCACAGAGGCAAAGACTTGTTGGTTGGGGAGAGAGTGGTGTGCTGAAGCTGGTGAGCAGAGACACCCCACGAACCTCACATCCTGAACCATACTTGAACTCCTTGTGCCTCACACACACACCCTCCTTGCATCGTCCACTCAATTTAGGACATAGTTGCTAATCATTTATATTCTGAGCTATGACTATGACCGATTCACTCAACCTTGGAACAGTTCGCTTCTTCTTCCTTTCTTTGAAGTGATCTTTAAAGGATTGTAATATCAACCAGCATTTGGAATATGGACCATTTCTTTCAGGTTCATTACCTACTCTGTGTTAACTTTGTCCCTTGTACCATGATTCTGAAAAAGCGCATCCTGAGACCACGGTTAACTGAGTTCGCCTCAGGCCTGCGTGTTTTCCTCCAAATACTACAAAGTCGATGGTAGAGTGCTTTCCACTGTGAGATTCTGAGCAGGAAGCCCAGGAGAGGGTGTCTCCTCACTTGCTGCTTGGTGATTTTGGAGACACAGCCGTACCTACGCACATGTGGTACAATTCAACACCCACACACTAAGGATCAGGAAATTGGTGCCTGGAGAGGTTTCAAGGGCCTTTTGAAGATTGTGCCTTTTGTGTGTATACCAGCAAAGAACATTTGAGTTCCACACCAGCTCTTCCCAAGTTAGTCTTACTTTTCTTTTTTTTTTTTTTGTAGAAGAACCAAGAAATTAACGTCTTCCTCTCCTGCCTGTCTGCTCACTCATTTTCATTGTCAAAATGCACAATTTACTCTTTAAAACAAAAACAAAGCCTATGAAACCTCCCAGTACATTTCTACATAGAGGATTTGATCCTCACAAGGATCAAATACTTCTGTCAGGTCAGAAATAATTTATCCACTTTACAGATAAGGAGGTAAGACCCAGAGAGGTTAAATGACCTGTCCAAGGTCATAGTGCTAATAATGTTAAGAAGGAGTGGAGGCAAGGGCCCGTACCAGGTCACTGCTGTCCCATGGGGCCACGTGGGCTCTCTCTCAGGCCTGACTACTAGCTGTCGGTGAGCTCCTCAGTAATTTGGAAGCTCAGTTCTTCTCAGATACAGACTGGAGATGTAGCAATCTTTAGTGGAGTTCAAAGGCATGATGTGCGTGGAGCCCGGGGTGCTGCCCTGGGTGCCACAGTCTGTCCCTGGGTGTGGTGAGTGTATTTGAGGCCACATGGTGGTGTTCTGTACTTCTCGAGCACCTTCTCACGCTTTGTCCGCTGCCGGGCCTGCCGCAGCTGGCGCCTGACTGTGGTGCTTGGGTAGATCTGGATCTCCTTCTAGCGGGGTCTGAAGTTCTGCTCTCTCCCTCGGGAGTTCTGGGAGACTCTTGGATTGGCCTAACCATTATTAAACTCTCTCCCCCCACACCTGCCTCTTTAAATGAGCAGGTTCATATCCCTGTTCATAAAAATAGACATTTTTTTTGTGCAAAGGACTATAGTTTGCTTGCAGGATGAAGCACAGAAAGGCAGTGTTTTGAGGGATGAAGACAGACATAGCTGGTGCACCTGTGTCCCAGGCAGTGGGCCCCTTGGGGGTGGGGGTGCTGGTTTCCCACCTGCCCCGGCCCAGGGCTCCACTCTGTCTAGCCTGGGCCGACAAGGGAGGGTGAGGGATCTAAACCATGGCTCAGCCTCAGGCTCCCTACCTCCCAGGTTGTCTGCTCGCCTCTGCCCTATCCTCGGGTGCTCCTGTGCCTTCACAAGCTTCCCTGGAGAGAGCCAGCGAGCCCGTAAACCCACATCCCACACCAGGCTGGGCCCCCCTCCTTGCCGCCTGGAGGCAACACCTTCTTCTTGTTCTTCTCCCACTGAGTGTGTGGGGTTTTTGCCCCAGCAGGGCTCCCTGGTTGGGTTTGCTGAGTTCGGTAGGTCAAGAAATTGTCTGCCACTACCAGGCAGTCGAGTAGCTGTCCGGAACACGGGCAGAAGCTGGTGTTCGTCACTGAGGCAGGTGCCGGGGAGAGTAGCCTCCTCAGACAATGGAGGGCCCCAAACAATGTTTACAGTTTCCACTATTTCCACGAGGAAAGCATGAAGAAAACTGTGGGTGCCTCTGAATAATATGTTGTCCCCACGTTGTAGCTGTGCTAGCCTATGGCTAAAATATAGGACCCCCTTCTCTGGTGTTTGTGTTCTTCCATTTCCTTCGTTTGGGTCTGAGTTATGCCATCAAGACATCAAGCTAATAAAATGTGCGCAGAGTAGAACGTATGCATTGGGAGACCCTTGGAATTGGACCTGGAATGTTTTTTCTGATTGCAGAAAGGGTCTCCCGTCGGGACTTGAAGGGTGATTATTTTTCTGTATATTGATCAGAATAATTTGACAGGGACATGCTGCAGGTAAACGGTTCTTTCTGAATCGATGTGAATAAAATCCCTTGTAAGATGAGTTCAGTGTGTTTGCATTTTTTTTTTTAAACAATAAAAGATCAGATTGTTAGAGCTTCAGAGAAGAGGGAAGACAGCTGTGTTTGTTTTCTTCGGGAACCTAAATAAAAAGCCTTGTTTTAAATCCTTAATCTGAAGAGGCGAATTAATGTAACAAAATAAACGGAGGATGTCACATTTACTCGAGGATGGGACCTGTTGGGCAGCACAGACAGTGAGGGGTGGGGGGCGGAGTCCCCGGTGTCTTCTGGCCGGAGTTGGTTTTCCTGCCCCCTGGGGACGGCAAGGAAGCCCAAGCCAGGCCCTGCCCGGGACAGTCCAGGACACTCCTAGTTCACATTAGTTCACCAGGCACCCAGCGAGGCCGAAAAGCAGCATTCTGGACAGGAAGTGGGAACTTAATACATTTTACACAAACAAAACCCATCCAGGATTTTATATTGTGATTTTAGCTGATTAAATTGGCACGGTAATACTGGTATAATTAACCTTCTGTACTACAGTAGAAGGAATGGGGAGACAGGGTCTCCTCCTTAAAGGCATTCTTGTGCTCCTGGAAGCGGCCAAGTCACTCATTAGTGTCGACTTGCTGTGTTGTTCTGCTGTTAGTCATTGTTCCCCTGGTTCTGTTAGGGCTGGCTCCATGCCCCCGTGGTCGCCCAGTGGTGGCCTGGCCTTGGCTGCCGTGAGCACATTTCAGTGCCATTCTTGGTGTGGTTTCTAGCCCCTTAGTCACCGGGCTGGCTGTTTTGTACACTTAACCCAGTGCCGTTGCCTGTGTTTTGCATTCCCAGAGCAATTTGAACTTCAGAGGAGGGCAGGCAATGTCTCTGCATTCTTGGCGTGAGCCTTTCAGTAATTTTCCACGTGGTTGAAAATGTCATTACTGAGACTTACAGTTTTGCCTCGTTGGGACAAAGATGATGGTAACCGGAGTGCTTACTGCCTTCTTAGTGTTTGCATAGATTAATTCACACAGTCCCCACTGCAGTTCTAGAGGGAGGGACTACTATCACCTCCACCCTACAGATGAGGACTCTGTGGCACAGAGAGGTTAAGTAACCTAGGTGAGGTCACACAGCACTAAGAAGTAGAGCCAGGATTTGAATGCAGGGAATGAGGCATTAGAGAGTATGCTCTCTGCACCAAATGAATTTGCTAGGCTGCTCGATGGAAGTGTAAATTATATGTGAAATAAGAGTACCTCGGGCCAGTTACTGAGACAGAGTTAAAAACTCATTTGTGTTTTACATTTCCAACAACTGCTGAAACAAATATCTCCTTGCCACCAAATGAGGAAGAAGTTCATATTGAATGGGGTTTTAGATTGGGAGAGAGAATCCTGTGATGTCAGGGTGGGAGGTCTATCTTATTAGCTCTTCCCCTAAGAACAGAACCTACCTACAACGTTGTGATGAACGCTTTCCTGACTGCACATTTGTAAGGATTTGGGAGGGTGTGGGAGAGAAAGGCCCCTGTCCAAGATTATTTGCATTATAGTCAACCTACTAATTTAGCATCTGTCTTGCTTTGCCAGCCATTGGGCCAGAGTTTAGTTTTATTTCTAGTAAATGTGTGATTCTGTGGGTCTACTTATTTTATAACATAAAAGAATGTTGGAGCTGGGTGGGAGCCCAGAGGCCTCTGACCTGCCGCCCCTGTTTATGGACTTGGCAGGTTCGAGCAGCTCCCACAAACCGAGCCGGGCCCGGCCCTGGCATCCTGCTGCCTGGAAGCACTGGCCCAGCATGTTGGATTGGTGAGCATTGTTTATTGAGCACCTTGGCCGTACTCTATGCTGGGCTTCAGAGCTGCACGATGAAGAGGACAGATAGGACCCCAGTCCCCTCAGTGTCTGCCACTTTTTTGTCATTACGGCAAATTGTTCCCAAAGGTGTCAGTTTACCTTTTATCTGAGAGGTTGAGTTGTACAAATCAACTTAAAATTCTAATGATTGCTCGATTAAACAAGTTTACCATGCTGATTTAACTCAGTGAGTGGCCTCTGTTTAGTCTGAGACAGCAAAGTGTTTTGTTCTAGACTTTTGGAAATTGGCATTGTGTCGAGAAACTCAGCATGGTACTTGAGGCTACATATATGTAAGTGTATATGTACATACGTGCCCACTGCAGCACGGGTGCAACACGGGGGGACTCCCTCTGCTCATTTCACCCCCCTGAGGGCAGAAAGGGGTCTCTGCCTACCAGCCCCGTGCTCCTGCAGGGCCCTTTGAGCTCCGATGAGCGGGAGAACAATACCTGATTTACAACAGTGGAGGGACCTCCTGAGACCCAGACCTGTTCCCTGGGCCCAGCAAGGCTTCCCGCTGCCAGCGTCACAGTCTTCAGCTGCCACCAGCTGATGTCTGTGCTCTTCTTCCTGTAAGATCTGAAAGCAGAGAAGAAAAACTCTCTGATCTGGAACACGGCTAAGACACCAAGGGCCACACTGTCTGCACATCGGGGCTTGACAGCGTGTGACGCTTCGCTGGGGGCTTCTGCTCTCTGTGGACTTGGCTCATTATCCAGATGAAAGACCAGGTCCAGAGAAACAGCAGCCCCCAGCACCACGGCTGCACGGCGAGAGGAGAGTCAGGAAACCCTCTTGTCCTGCACTGCCGAGGGCACGATTAAGCGCCGGGTACCTGGGTCGGCTTGAGTTTTTCTCCATCACATCGATTGGTGCTATTGTCCCTGTGACTCTTGAGACTTCCCGAGGGATGCCATCGCAAGAGCAAAATATTAGAATTTGGTTATTTATTGATATCCATGAATAGAATAAAAAATGGTTCCTACTTTCTAGGCTACTGCTTTAAGTATAATTGAAAGGGAGAGACTGTTTGCTTTTCTGGGGCACTGTATGGCAGCTGACATTTATTCTAGAATTTTTTTTTATTTAATAAAATCTGAAAATATGTTTAAAGTGCTCCTTTTAGTCTAAAAAATAGAAGCTTCTTCAGAGGGAAGGAGGCAGTCCTGTACCTCCGACGTCCCCCAAGACTGGACGTGAGGGAGAATGCAGGCAATGACTGGAACAGGGACCCGAGTGCTCCAACGGAAACCTTTCGCAGGCTCATAGATCTGGGGGGAGAGCTTCCGTGGCCCTGCCCGCAGGGGCTCCTGGTGGACTCTCTGACCTCGAGGACAGTGTTTTGTTTCTCCTGGGATGGAAAATGCTGCCTACGATACCCCATGGTGATAGAGAAGCCTCAAGTGACATGGCATGAGGCCTGGCCAGGAGCGATCTGCTGGAGTTACCTGGTGGTGGGAGGGCCGTGGCGGCAAGTGTGTTTTTAATCATCTGTCTCTATCTGATACCTCATCACCCCACAGCAGGTGAATTTATATGTTCAAACCTTTTGACTTTCTGTGTCATACCTCTTGGAGAAAAATGACTATCTTTTTTTTTTTTTTTTAAGATTTATTTATTTATTTGACAGAGAGAGAGAGATCACAAGCAGGCAGAGAGGCAGGCAGAGAGAGAGGGGGAAGCAGGCTCCCCGCTGAGCAGAGAGCCCGATGTGGAGCTCGATCCCAGGACCCTGAGATCATGACCCGAGCCGAAGGCAGAGGCTTAACCCACTGAGCCACCCAGGCGCCCCAAAAAATGACTATCTTGATCAGATTATAATTTTCCCCCCAAAGAGTTTTATTTAGCAAAATAAAAATTCTTCTATTATTTATATCTGTATTCTCCATTTTTTATACTCCCCCACCAAATGACTTCATAGCTTAACACAAGTATATACCTTGGAAATCTATCAGTTTCATGTCTTATTAAGTAATCAAAGTTGAAATTAAAAGCCCAGTAAAAGAAGCTTTTATGTTTGCATCACTGTGAGCTACTTATCTGGAGCTTCTAGCAAGTGTGTCCTTTATGAATTCCCCCAAAGTGACACCTGCTTTGCAATGCAGCTCAGGGTTGTCAAGATGACAGTGACAAAAGACCACATTCTTAGGTGTATCCAGCGGTTGGCGGAAGGCTGGAGATCATTCTCTCTGCACATAACTGCATAATGGATGCCTCTGTGAAGCTGGGAGCAACATTGTGGTTGTGTGAAATGGCACCAGAATGTTTCTTTAACAAATCTATCCACTGCTTATGATAAAGGAAGTTTGCAGAACTAAACAGGCGAGACTTCCAAGTGTGTCTTGATATCGCAAGTGTTGTTGCTTTAAACTTTCCTGCAATCAGGTGGCCTAATTCTGTGTTATGTGAGCTTTAACAAAAACCATAATGAAAATCTTCTTTCCCTCTATTACAATCAGGTTGGCGTCTTCCTTTTATGGGTTGTGGCTGATGGGTTGTAAACTTCCAAAATGTTGATTCTTTTTCCTGTGGAGTTGTGTAGCACCTGAGAGAACAGATTGTTAATGGGGATGGGTAAATTACCAAACTCCCATCATGCCTAATTATGTTGTGGTGACTTAGTGCGAATTTTCCCTCGTTTTACACCCACAGCCTGTGTGCACTTAAAATCACCCGCAAATTGTTAAAAAAAAAAATATTCACTAGGTATCTGGCATCTCTCCTCCTTTTTTAGTGAAATGGCCTGACACGTGTGAGATGGGATAACCAACAGGTGTAACATACAAGACCTAGGCTCAAATTAATCATTTCTTAAGACTGTTCAGTTTGGAAAATATTTGATTAAACTTTTAATGGTATGCAAAGCACTATATGCTATACGTAAATATAAAATATATTCAGAGAAACATAAAGAATATTATGATATTTTGCCCACTGGAGGCAAATGTTTTTGTGAGGAGGTAACTCCAGTGAGCTGTAATAATTACTTTAATACGGTACAGGAGTCAGTAAGTACTATGGAAGACCAGATAGTGACTATTTTAAGCTTTGTGGGTCACACAGAATCTAAGCTCCGGGCGGTAGCAGGAAAGCACCCCCGGATGATCTGTAAAGGAATGGGGAGAGGACAAGACCAGCTTGCAGCTGAGAGGGGAGGAGGTCCCTGTGAGCCATGGACAGGGTAGGAGGAAGGACAGTGATGGTGCCGCTTGGAGGGAGAAGGGGGGGTGTTCTTAGAAAAGTGGACGGGAACGTCTTTGTTGACACCAAAAGGAGAAGGGGGTGGTTGTGAAACTGGCGCATTCGAGGTGGTTTTAGTGGAGATACAGACATGTGCCACCATCACCACCGTGAGTACTGAACGTTTCCATCATCTCAGGAGGCTACCCCACGCCCTGTGTTGCCACTCCACCTCGCCCTCGCCTCCTCTTACCCCCAGCCCTGAGCAGCAATCCTTCCTCTGGGCTCTCAAATGAACGGGGTCATACAGCACGTGGCCCTCTGTGACTGGCTTCCTTCACTCCACGTAAGGTTTTTGAGGCTCGTCCATTGTAGCAGGAATCAGTCCTTCATTCCCTTTTAAGTACGAGTAATACTCCATTGCACAGATATACCACATTTTGTTACCCATTCATCATTGATGGCACTCGGGTTGTTCATACCTCTGCCTTCATTTGTAATGACTATATAGAAAAATGAATATACACTTTCCATTTTGAGAACCAAATCATCCTTTTTCTCATGTGACAACTAGCTGACAAAGGGCAAATATTGGCCTAATGCTGAGTCCCTTGGAGAGAACGTTTCCTCCACAGCTTTGTTAACTCCTCACCAGACCTTGGTCCAGGTCGGGGCTGGATCACAAGACTTTCCCAAGGTTTCCTGGCCAGTGAACAATAGTGGCCATGGAGGGTCCAAAGACCATGTTCTGGTGCATCAGGCGAGTGACTGATGCCCAAAAGTAAACACTGAAGGCTTTAGAACAGTTTGTTCTGCCTGTGCATGGACACAATATGCCAAGTCTGCATATCAGGGTATTTTAATAAAAATTCTGCAGGACGCTAGATTCGTGGACAGTCACTGTTGATGACCCGCCCCCAAACTTCCCCACACTCTTGCAGTCTGTGGAATTCCTCAAGTGTGGCTCGAGTGCTGTCATCCCAAGGGCACGTGTGGGCACTCGGCATCAGTCAGCTGCAAAGCACAGGTGGCAATATAAACCAAGAGATGCTGCTTCCTGTACGTCTCACCTCCGGGAGGACTTTTGAAAGCCCAGACTAGGACCTCCCTTGGAGGCACCCCTTCCCAACTTCCTACGCTCCTGGGACCCCTGGCTACCCCTGGTAGTTGTGAACCGCCTTCCTGTGCTGAGCCCTCCTCCTGCTGGCTCCACACCCTGCCATCCCCTCTGGGCTTGTGAGGGGCAGGCAGGCTTTTTTTCCTGGTGGTCCATTCTGCTGCCAGCCCACCTCCCCACTGGCCATAGTTCTTGGCTGAGCGGTCTGCTGATGGCAGGCGTGTCACAGCCACTTGTAACGGAAGAGCCCGCCGATCTGCCCGGGTCTGTGTGAGTCTGAAGAGGAGGGGTCTTTGGTCCAGCAGCTAGTGAATGGCCCCAGGTTCAGGGTGTGGGCCATGGACTCAGCAGAGGGCTACGCTGGGTGTGGCAGTGCCTGTGCACATAGGTGTGTGAGGTGTCTCTCTCACACTGGAAACCATGTGTGCTTCTAAATACTGGAATTTATGTATCATTAGGGCAGGTGATGTGCTTTCTGCTCTCCACCCCAAAGACTGCTCGGTGTGCAGGAGAGACTTCCTAGCGTTGAGTGCCCAGAATATGGCGGTCAGGACAATGAGGATAGTTCACAGAGCTCTGGATGGTAAACAGAGGATCTCTTGCTTACTTACCACAGACTCATTTTTTTGTTTTGTTTAAATGCTAGTTGGAAAGGAAAAGGAGGAGAAGTCCAAGAGAGGGAGAAAGAAGAGGAACCTGTGGCATGAGAAGGCAGGGGAAATCTGTGGCCCACCTTGGGGATGCCCGTGTGCAGATCTGAAGGCAGGCAGGTTTTAGAAGCAGGCTGGTGAAAAGGAAACAGTGAAACGATTTTTAAAAGGAACCCTGATATTTTGGCTCCTTGGCTGAAAAGGGAAGCACTTTACAAATGTATTTGCAGCTGGCAGATAGTTAAAAAGAAGACGGATTTGGTTCTCTCTGAAGGGAGGGAAGCTCATTGGAGACAGGAATAGGTAAATAACAGATGTCTTCATCGGCCCACTCCCTCAGTGCTCAGGAGGCGGAGAGGTGAGGAGAGCCTCTGTATGTGGGGGATGCGTGCCAGGCTGCAGGTGTCCTCCCATGCCCTGGGTGTGTGTGTGTGTGTGTGTGTGTCAGTGAGGAACAGGGGACACAGGAGCTGGGCAGCCCCTCCCCGCCCCCCAGGACGACCCTGTCTGCGATTGGCTCCGAGTACCCAGCCACTGGATGTCCCCACCCCTTCCTGGCCTGGGCCTTTAAAGAGCTGTTTTATTTGGGAAACCCATGTTCTTGGGAGACCTGTTTAATTAAGTTCCCATTTGCACCTAACGCTGGCATACGTGGTGGATTTCTCTCATTGGAGTTATTTTTAGGTCGTTTTCTGGAAAGATGCCTCTTTCCCCGCAGGCAGCCTCTTGACTGTGTGCCAGATAGCTCGGCTTTTGCGTTTTATTTTTCTGAGGACTTACTATTTTTGTGGGGTTTTTAGTGCTTATTTGACCTGGACTTCTGATAAGGTATTTAAAAATAGCTTTTGGGCCTCCTGTGGGCTCTCGGCCTTTTACAATTACTCTTCCAATTTAAAATACCTGCTTTTTGTCATCACTTCATTCTGGAATGGAGTCGAGTCCAGGTATTTGGAAGATTTCTCTAATTCCCCTTCGGCTCTGGGTGTTGACTAGCCTTGTTACCTGACGCCCATCCCACACAGTCTGTGCATCTTGTGGGCCTTCTGAAACTGACACTAGAAACTTACACAGACTGCTTGCCTTTGCTGGTTTGTAGGTCTGTGTGGTTTTCAATGGCTGGAATCCATGTTATCCTTAGGGTCTACAGGAGGTGTGTCTAGGCCATTTCCTTCAAAGCCCCCTTTGTGGGATGAGAAATAGAGGCCTAGAGGGGTCGAGTCTCACTCAAGGTCACACAGCTGGCCCGTCAAGGCAGAGCTGGCTCTCTGGAATCCCTGGAGGCTGTGTCAGGTGGCATTTGGGATGGTCAGTCCCTGAGACCACCATGGGGCACCTCTGAGACGGGGTGATGGTTGAGACTGTCCCGTGGCTGTGAGTGCCATCCTGCCCTTCCTATGGCCCTTGCCTCGCTGGCTCACTGGGTCTGGCTCACAGCTAGGTCATCCTCCCCCTGTAGCCTGGCATTTTCACCATGGCCTGGGTCCTGCCCCTGACATTCACCGTCATTTCATCCCTGGTTTGCAGCCTCCAGCCCTGAGCGTGGTTCCTGCATTTCTGCTTCTCCCCTGGGGCCCTGCTGGGGAGAGGGAAGCAGACATTCCCATCCAGTCTGCTTGGAGAGTATCTAGGACCAGCTGCTTGAAACATGTGCAGAGAAGGCCCTTGCTTGTCTGCCTGTAGGGTGGCTCAGGCAGTGGGACTGGATTTGGACAATGTGCCTGGGACCTGGGCTCACAGCTGCAGGAGTGTTGCTGTTTTGTGATCACAGGCTATGCCCTGAACTGCGTGGCTCCGGTCTGGGCACGGTGACTAGAGTAGATCCTGGTGTGTGCAAGATTTGTCCCAGCAGGGGACAGGGGAGCTGCACCTCATACCCTCCCAGGCCCACTGAGGCCAAGGAAGACAGAAAACCAGGGCTCAGCGTGGTGGACTGCACCAGCATTTACGGTCTGACCCCTGACTTGTGAAGCCACAGTCCTGGGGTCGGTGAGCCCCGATGAGCATCCTCTGAGCCCGGGCACAGGTACGCAGAGGCTGGGGCTACCTGCCGAGTAGCGTCACAGCTTCCGTTCGCCCACCAGGGCTTCCACGTGCTGGGCCCGCGTTTGTATCAGTTCTTTTAGCCTCTGGCCACAGCTCGATGAGTGGGCGCCACTGTTTTCCCTTTTTTTGCAGGTGAGTCCGCTGAGGCATAGTAAAAAACTGGCCCAAGGTCGAAAGAGGGTTTGAACCTGTGCAGTGGTCTGGTGTGCTTCCCACCCTTGCACTGTAGACTCCCAGGGGCCACTGCTGTTCTGCCTGAGCCCAGGGAGTCCTGGAAGGGTGCAGAGTGGAGGGAGTTGGGAAGGGGAACACCAGACCCATGTGCGTTTCAGTGTTGCCTCTGCCACCCGCGGGCTTTCTGTCCTCAGACAGGTGGTATAGTTTCTTAGACCCTGTGTTTTTTCATCCATGGATGCGGGAGGATGAAGCTCTCTTCCCTCTGGGAGCAAAGAGATCCTGTTTGTAAGAGTGACGTGGGCTCTGGTGCCTGCATCCCCGCCAGTGCTCCCTGAAGCAGGTTCCCTGGGGTTGGCTGCATGCAGAATCGGCAGCAGACCCTCACAGGGACCCTGAGCTGGGGGTTCAAAGCTCAGTAGTCACTTGTGTTAATATTTTTCATAATCTTACTTTTCAGTCTGTGTTTTGTGAGGTGCGATGGGACAGTGAGCACGGTGGCATTTGCTTGGACTCCCACGTGGTCGGGCTTCTCCAGGACAGCTGCTCCCTGCTGGGGCCGCCGCTAGTGCTCCCTGCTGGTCCGAGGGTGGCTGGGCATCCTCGGGGCTCTGCGAGGGCCCTTCCTGGATCTCCTGCCTGGGAAGCCAGCATGAAAAAACCCTGTAACGAGTAGGAGCGTGATCGCCGAAGAAAGGAAGGGCCTTGTATTTTTGCACGGGGTCCCCCAGGTTAGGTAGGTGGGCAGCCTCAGTGGGATCTAGAAGGCAGAAGATTTTCGTGGAGTTGGGCCTGGGATTAGTGAGGAGCAGGCCTCCCGTGTGGCTGCCCTGTGGGTGGACTCGGCGTCAGCAGCTCTGCTGGTTTTCTGGGCAGGCCAGCCGTGCTCGGGAACGTGGTGCCCTGCGGCTGGCATTTGCTGTCTCTCCATGACCAGCCCCCTCGGAGGCCCTTCTAGGTGCCAGGGACAGCAGGAACCTCAGGCACTATAAATGGCCTTGACTGCATGCATTTAAATGAAAAAATAAAACAAACCACCCTCTAAACCCTGTGAGATTACAGCTGTAGTAAGTGTGTATGGCAGTAACATTTTTGTCCCTAAAGAATCAGTTCCCAACAGTGCAGGACAGGGATTACTTTAAAAGTCCATGTGATGAATAATGTAAAAATAAAACTCCATGAGCTTGGGGTGTGCGGGGAGGAAGGGGCCCGACAGGCTGCCTCACAGAGTGGGGGGACTGGCTCTCGGTATGTGCCCTGCAGGGGATATTCGGCCATGTCCGGAGACAGCTAAGGGTGGGGGGGAGTTGCTGAGCATTCTCGAGTGCATATGACAGTCCCCCCACAGAGAAACGTCCCTGGTGCCAAGGCTGAGAAGCAGCATCTCTCTTTAAAGAGACCGTAGGGCGATTGCCCTGGCAAAGTGGGGAGCCCCTCCCTGACAGCCTGCCCTGTTGGTGACAGCTCTTGTGCTCAGTTCTGGGCTGCCACTTCTCATCCCCACATTATCTGCTGTGTCACCGGGCCCTTCGAGTCTCAGAGCAAAGAGAAGGAGAAAAGCCTTTCCCTTGTCAGTGGTCTCTCTCCACCTGTTGACCTGACGTGGGGTTTTCTATTCACCATGGGGGCCTGCAGACCCTCATAGTCTGGGTGTCCCCTGTGGCTTGGTACAGGGCTGTGCGGCCCACCCAGCCCTCCCAGCTCTGTTGCCTGTGCTGGTTGGGGATAGACGGTGGAAGGGGAACAGGGGATGGCACAGAGGGCAGACAGACCCGGGAGGCAGGCGGGACCAGCCTGAGCAGCCCCAGCCCCAGCCCCTCTCCACGTGATCTCAAGAGTGAGAGTATCTGTTTACCTATTCCTCAGCTCACCCCGCAGAGCCCCTGAGCAGCTCCAAGCTGCTGGGGAGGCTCGCACACCGCTCAGAGGGCACAGCCCTAGTGGTGACAGGTGTAAACGGGTGTACATGGTGGTGCCTTGGGAAACCAGCATAAATGCTGTCTTCTCAGTACGTGTCTTCATGCTCCTTAGAGGGAAAATCCTGCTGTTCTAAGAAAATTATGTCCTGTGCTGCTAAGCCAGCAACATCCCACAGATTTGTCTAATAGTTCTGAGATCAATACCAGGGCACATGGAGTCAGAAAACAAAGTCGGTTGAGAGGCAGCTGTTTTAATGAAAAGCATTGGTTAGACCTCCCAAGAAGATGGGGGACACAAGCAATGACTGCAGGCCACGTTCGGGTTTGTGTGGAGGCCTGGCTAGGTTTGTTACCGCGAGGCCCACAGCAGGCATGCAGACGTTCCCTGAGAGGCCCCATTGGCCCATCAGCTTGTGGTCGGCCAGAGAGGGTGTCCACCTCCTCGCCTTGCCCACCGTCACGGGACAGAACAAAGGGACGTGATCACAGTTGGTGGAGCGGAGGAAAGAACGCAACCCCCTCTTCCCTCATCCTGGACCACACAGGGTCACCCCGAGCCCTCCTGTGGATGGCAAGCCCCTGGCCTGGTGTCAGCATCGGCAAGGCTGCTCCGAGCGTCCCAGCCCGCCACGGCCCCACGAGACTGCAGTGTCACCCGATCTCGGGTCTAGTGCCGGCAGGGTCCTGAAACCATTTAAAAGAGAGATGGAGGGGGAATTCTCCGGCGACCACATTTCAGCCGCTCTAGGGGCCTTCCACCATCTAAGAGTTCCTGATGTGAAGCCCTGACTGGATGTATTCGACTTACAGTTCTGGGGGCGTCTTCTCTCTCCCTGCCTCCAGCCTCGAGATGCCATTTGCACCACCTGCCTCCGTGGTGACAACCAGAATCGTTTCCCGACTGCCCAGCGCCTGCCAGCAGGCGAATTGCCCTTGTTTGAGAACCGCTGTCTAGAACAGTCTCCCCAACTTTGCTTCCTAAGGCATTGACGTTTTGAAGACACCAGGCCCGTAGTTATTTTGTCAAATGTCCCATGTTCTGGATTTGCATTCTGGTCATTGACTTGTTTCTCCATTCCCTGTATTTCCTCCAAATCAAAAATGGGGCCAAACTAAGGCTTTATTACATTTCAGTTCAATGATATGCAAAGCCTAGCTTTTAAAGTAGAGCACCTTCTGTGACTGTGTACACTCACAACGAAAATAACATTTGGGTGTGGAGCGGGGCACGCTTCTCACACGTGGGTGGGAGCGGCCGCCGTGTCTGCTGCGAGTGTCTCAGAGCAGGCAGCTGGTGGCCAACGCTCACAGGAACACGCCCTCTTCAAAGCGCAGCAGGGCTGTTGTGTCGTGTCTGGGTGCCTTGCTCGCTTGCTGGTAGTGAGGGCTGCCCGCCTCTGCGGGGCGCCCCAAGCAGAGTTCCCCCGGGGCAGGTGAAAGCTCCGTGTACACGTGTCCCGGACACTGTCGGACCCTCCAGCTCAGACGGTCTCTGTCTATGTCCTGTTTTTCCATAGAAACCAGCTGAAGGTTCTGCATTATTTGTTGACTTAAAGGGGAAAAGCAGATGTGCGTTTCTCTCAGCTCCGTGGAGTACTGAGACGATCATACTTTAAAGTGCCTGAAGGCCAGTGGGGAGCTGGGACCGCTGGGGGACTGTCCCCTGGACTCCAAGGCCGCCCTTCAGGCTCTGCGGTCACTCTTTAGGAATTTCACGAGCCAGAGCGCATGAATGGGAGGGCAGCGGGCCCGCCCTGCCTGGAGATTCTGCTCGGTGTCCAGGGTTGTTCCGGGGACTCGAGGGGCATCTCAACGTGTCCCAAACTAGAGAATGTGTGGCAGGAGAAACCCAGGGTCACTTAACTCTTGCAGGTCTGTCCCTGTACCAGCACCAAAGTCAAGTTCATTCTTAACACCTTCCGCCCAGCTTGCAGTTGGGTTAGTAAGTCTGTTTCATGGCTGAAATCAAGCTTGACGAACCTGTGTGGCTGGGCTCTGCCTTCGCGGGAGGCGAGAGTTGTGCGGGAGCCCTCGGGCCCAAGGCGGGGCCTGGCCTGCAGCAGCTGGAGGGAAGACCGGGGGGCTGGATGTGCTTCTCTGAGAAGGAGGGGTGCTGCAGCTGTGTGAGGTTACAGAGGGTGGTAAACGCGGGGACAAGGGTGCAACGGTGAGAGAAGATGGAGTGCCGTGTTGTAAAATCACGCTGTCATTGAGTGTAAACAGAGAGGTCTGTTTACAGAGGTTCGTTTTTATGAGCTACAATTATTATTTCTGGATAATTCTGGTGTATGGTAATCATTAGGGTAAGCCGTGTATCTGATTAAATAAAGAATTTGTCTCTAATTTATGCCAATTTAAAGATGTCTTCTGTGTTCTCTTTGTCTCTGGGGGAGGGGAGGCAGGTTGCTATGGAGACAACATAAGAAAAAGAGACAGCGAGGAAGCTTAGCAGTTTCGATTTGGAAAATATTTGTGATGTAGGTAATTATATATGTAATAATGTTAGGCAGCAGAGCCATCTGCCTTTGGAAAGATGTGTGTCATGGAATTTTACAGTAAAACAGTGTTTCTGTAAGGCACAAAATGCTATCTGTGTGTTATTAGGTTGACACTGTGAACAATAAAAATGCCGTGGAGGCCTGAAGTTGTTTGGAGGGGTGCAGGTGCTGCGTGCTGTCACGTGCTACCTCCGGAATTTGGGAAGCTATCTCGCTTGGAAATAAAACATTTATACCATAAGGCTTACCTGAGACTCAACTGAGTATGTAGCTGAAATCAACTTTAGTCGGGTTAATAACTGATTCTGAGCCATTTCAACGGCACCATTTCCTTTCTGTCTCCTTTTATTTTTTTTTTCCAAGAAGGCTCCACACCCAGCGTAGAGCCCAAGAGGGCTCGAACTCACCACCGTGAGATCCAGACCTGAACTGAGATCAAGAGTTGGACACCTAACCCACTGAGCCACCCCGGCACCCCTCTGTCTCCTTTTTTATTAAACTATATCTTGTATTGTTGGGGGCCAGTTTAAGAAACGGACACATGGTGGTTTCCCTCCGCCCTCCTTTTCCCTGGTATTGCTGTTTGGGTTTGCTCTAATTTGGAATTCTTTCTTTTACTCACATGCAGTTGGTAATCTCTCCCTACCCCCATCGCTAGCCCTACCCCTAGTTTTAGAATTCTGATGTGATTGGGAAGACAAAGCACGGCACTTGTTCAGTGTAACAGTTCAGCACATGTTTTTGTTTTTTTTAATATTTTATTTATTTATTTGACAGAGAGACATAGCGAGAAAGGGAACACAAGCAGGGGAGTGGGAGAGGGGAAAGCAGGCTTCCTACCTGATGCGGGGCTCGATTCCAGGACCCTGGGATCATGACCTGAGCCGAAGGCAGATGCTTAACGACTGAGCCATCCAGGTGCCCCTCAGCACACATTTATCGAATGCCTATGTCAGGCACTGAGCTGGCCCCTCAGCCTTGATGGAGCTTGCACCCTGAATTTAAGTCTACTAAGACATGATGGGACGATCCTGGGGTTCCTCAGTGACTCCTTTAGCAGAGCTGAGGTTTTAGTTCACATCTTAAGGTGGCAGGTTCTAGATGGATGCACATTCACAGACACTCCTGCCATCCAGAGGTGGGGGCATGTTCCTTCCCCTTGAACCTGGACTCTGGTACAGCTTTGACCCAGAGATTATAGCAGATGTGACTCCTCCAGTTTCTGTGTCCAGCCTTCAGAAACTGGCAGCTTGCTCTTCGTCTCTTGGCACACTTGGCCTGGGAACCCGACCATCCTATGAGGAAGCCCAAGCAGCTGTGGGGAAAGGCCGCTGTGGGGAGGGGCCAGGACCCCCAGCTGATGGTCCTGGCTAAGTTGCGACAGCCAGCATCAAGTGTCTGCCCCGAGAGTGAGCTCCTCGCAGGCGGGTCCTCTGGCTGCAACTGACCTGCAAGGCTGCTCTCATGGGGGACAGAGACACACTCTTCCCGCCGAGCCCTCTTCAAGCTTCGTGTTTGTAAGCAGAGCTGACTGTTGTTCTATGCACTGAGTTTGGGGCTGTAGCAGTAGATAACCAGGACACGTAGTTGTTTCTCTAGCCTCTCTACTGTTGTTTTGGAAGTATGCCAGTGTGGAACAGTCTTTTCGCAGGAAGTGAGGTAAAGGATACTTGCCTAGGTCGTACACATGGTTGACAGATGTCCCAAGGATGTAATGCATAGGCAGCTCCAGCAATAGGCAAATTCAGGATAATTATCTCTTACCAATAACTTTTGTTTTACTGATCTGCTAGAGAAGATCCTGAAAGAGGGCCAACATGGGTGGGTGGATGGGGAAGGTCTGAGGGATCTAGGTCGCCTGACAGAAGTGTGTTTGGCAGAGGGGCTCCGATGGAGGTCTGGCATCGATGGGGATGCACCCAGAGTGGACAGAGCTGACCATGGCATTGGGTGGCCCAAGTCAAACCCATACACTTTGCCCCTCTTTTCCTAAATGCTCCAAGTTGGATGATATCTTTTTGTGGGCACAGCCAGTGTCCTCAGTATACTAGTCGGGGTTGGCTCTGTGTTTACTTAGCCATTCCTAGGATGAGCATATTGGGCCTTTGGTGAGTAATTTATGCAAAGGGTGAAGAGGACCCATCAGTTCTTTCTCCCTCCGCACTGTGGTCTGGCTGCCATTGTGTAGCTGAGGCCTGATGTTCTGACATCCTCTGGAGTCATGAGGTATTTCTGGACCCTAGGAAAACCAAGAGGTCATCAAATTTTGAAGTCCCTCCAGCTGGGTCGTGTGCAGGTGACTTCGGCAACCTGATCAACTTTTCTTGGCTACAGGGATATGCTGGCAAGTGCATAACAGTCGGTTCTCTGGAAGAAAGCTCTGATGGTGTGTGCCAATTTGGGGGGTGTAAATACATCCATCACGGCAGATTGCAAGCCACCCACGTGATGTCACTGAGCTGGCGAGAGATGTGCACTCTTGGCTCACCTGGCCCAGTGCAGGTGGTTCTGGCCCTGGTCCTGGGCATGATGAGAAAATGAGGTCAGTATGAGGAGTGTGCGCACGCGTGTCTGTGTCACGTTATCTGAGTAAATGTGCCAGCTGTCCCTGGGCAGATATCCTTCCTTTTGAGCTTTCTGTCCATTCTTTCTTTTGGTGTTAAAATCACTTTTATTTTATGAGTTGATTTGTTATTTTTATTGTGGTAAGATATGCATAAAACAAAATCAATCACTTTAGCCATATTTAAGTGTGCGATTCAGTGGCATTAACAGTCACAGTACTATTCAACTACCACCATGATCCATTTCCAGAACTTTTTCATCATCCCAAACAGAAACCCTGTACCCTTTTAACAGTCGTTCCTCATTCCCTCCTCACCCAGCCCCCTGGTAACCTCTGTTCTACTTTGTCTCTCTAGGAATTTGGCTGCCCATAAAAGTGGAATCTTACCATATAATGTAGCACGTGTCAGAATGTCTTTCCTTTCAAAGGCTGAATAGAATTCCATTGTATGTATAGACCACATTTTGCATGTCCATTCATTCATCGTTGGACATTTGGGTTGTGTCCACGTTTGGACTCTGTGAATTATGCTGCTGTGAACATGGGTGTCTAAGTACCTATTTGAGTCCCTGCTTTTCTGTTTTTTGAGCATAAAACTAGAAGTAATATTCCAAGACTTTTAATGCAACTAGTCCATTAAAGTCCAAAATGGGGAACCACTGGTCTTCTCAGTTTTTCATTCTTATCTGTGGGAATTGAGCCCAGAGAGGCTACATGCTGTTTTCCAAGTTGCCCAGCTAATGAGTGGCATGGTAGGTCCGGGGACCCAAATCCTTGGGGGACAGGGTTGGCTGGAGTGACATGAAGCGAACAATTGGAATGAGCATCTGAGCTTGGAGCAAATGGTCTGAACGGGGCAGTTAGCCGATTTTTCCTGACACCTGCAGGCATGGCAGGAGGAAACTCTTGACCAACCCTGTGCTAACTCAGGGAGGTGTCTGGGCCGGGCTGGACAAAGTAGGGAGGTGGAGTCTCATGAGCCTTTTCCAGGTGAGCAGTCAAGGGGGGGAAGCTGGGTTTTCTACTGAGGTTCTCTTGGTTCAGGCAGGGAGAAACCCTACAGAGCTTTTGACTCTCCCCGTTTTTAAAACAGGAATCACTTTAAAACATAGTATTTTATTTTATTTTTTTAAAGATGTGTTTGAGAAAGTGCACGTGGACGTGCACACCTATGCACATATACGTGTGAGTGTGAGCAGGGGGAAGAGCAGAGGGAGAGGGAGAAAGAGGGGAAAGAATCTCATGCAGACTCTGCACTGAGTGTGAGCCAGTATAGGGCTTGATCTCAGGACCCTGAGATCATGGCCTGAGCCAAAGCCAAGAGTCAGACACTTAACCGACTGAACCACCCAGACATAGTATTTTACATTGAAAAATTAATTTATAAACCCAGGTAAGAAACTGTCTTTTTAATTGGAAATAAAAAAAACCTGTTTCCATGTGGTGGAGTTACTGTTGTCCTTAACCCACCAGGGCACCCTTCCAGGCTCACTCACTACCTCTGCTGGGGTACAGGAGCTCTCTGCTCAGCTCTGTCCCCTCTCAGGGCATGGAGATTGCTGGTGGCCCGTGGGTCGATTTTGCTTGGCTCTGGTCTTCTGTAGAGAATGCATCTAGTTTGATTAACACACCCATTTATGCATATTCGTGGGGCCTCTGGAGAAAACATTACTTGCAGAATTAAGCTCCATTAAAGGAGAGTTGAGCCCTGCCACTAGGCCTGAAAGCAGGATGGCAGAGATAAAAAGCAAGGAGGCTACCATGATAAATGGCAGGATGGGAAGTGAGAAGGGGGGTCCCACCATTGCAGCAGGCATTGGTTACAAGCCTGAGTTTTGTTTAACATCTTTATTAATGATGCTGGAAGCATCAGTAAACAGCAATTTAATGAAATTCACAGATGATGCCAAATCAAGAGGTGTTACAAACAGCAGTGAAGGCAAAGCGAAGCCCTGGAGAGGGTAGAAAACTGGAGAGGACATAGCATGGGCCTTGTTGAAGAAAAACGCAGACAGGGAACAAGTAGAAGGAGGGAAGGAACCAGCCTGCGCAGGGGTTTAACAGGAGGGCAAGCATCAGGAGAGCTAATGGGCCATTGCAGATGGGGAGAGGCAAGCTTAGAACTGGCTCTGATTAAGGAGGGCACATGATGTGATGAGCCCTGGGTGTTACACACAACTGATGAATTATCGAACTCTACATCTGAACTAATGATGTACTATATGTTGCCTAATTGAATTTAAATTTAAAAAAAAACACGATGGCCGTGGAGAACGTTAAAGATGTGAAGACCAATGGGTATTCCTGCGTTCCCCACCCTTCTGTCACCTCTTCTTAGAAACCTGACTGTGGATTCCATTGGTTCAATAAGCAATTCAGTGAACACTTATCTGGCACAGCCGGGCAAGCTTCAGAATTCCAGGAAAATGTCCAAGCTTCAAGGGCGATTCTATGTTTGGTGAATGGGTTGGTGGGTACGGTTTGCCTGATGATGGCTTGGAATCATGGCCCTGGGTGAGGTATGGTTTTGTTTGGCTTCTAGCTGACTTGTCAGGGTCCCAGGCCACAGTGTCTCACTTGGAATTCTCTCCCTCCTTTCCTTTACTCCTGTCTCTCCAATTCCATGAATTGGCTCCCCAGAAAAGGCTAAGGAAGGTAAATTGACTACAGTTAAATTCTGGTAAAGGTGGCCTAAGTGAGGAGACTGCTTTGACCCATCATAGCTGATTAACAGTCCCAACTTGGACAGCATTTCATTTAGGACCTTGACAAGGAGAAACAATATAAGAGTCTCAATGAACCCATTCTAATCACTGTGGCAGCTTGTGGGCCTTAATGATAGCACCAAGGAAGGCCTAGCATTGCTTTCCTGTCTGGTTAGAGAAGTGAGATAGCCGATGAGTTTATATGGCACAGCCGCTGTCCCAGGCTGGGCACTGAGAGAACAAGGGAGCACCAGACACAAGTGAGCTTCTGTCTGGTGGGGAAGAAAAATGGTTGGAATATGATGTGACAAATGATAGGAAAGACATCTGCCCAGGCTTCCTGGAGGAGGCCCTGCCCTGAGACCTAAGCAGGTAGGAATGGCGTTCTGAGTAGGCAGAGGAAATGATCTGGAGGCAAGTTCAGAGTGATCTACTAATGTAGTCAAGTAGAGATGTCATTTGGATGCTCTTGGCTACAAGTAACAAAAACCCAACTGAAAGTGGTTTAAATCCTAGGGAAATTCATGATCTCATTTGTCAAGAACTCTGGGAGTGAATGGCCCCGGGTTGGACCTGGGCTCAAAGATGTCCTCAAGGATGCAAGGTCTTCCTACCACTCTGCTCTACCACAGTGTGTCCCTCACAGTGGAAGATGGCTGATACAGCCCAGGCATTGTGTCCTCCAGTGGTGAAGTCTCATGATAGATGGAAGGCCCAGAGCTCGTGGAGCTGCTCTCCATTTATGAGGGAAGAGAATCTTCCCCTTGCATCTCACTGGTGGGAACGTGGCCATAGGATCTGCAAGGGAGTCTGGAAAGTG
Organism: Potos flavus; assembly: GCA_028534135.1. Taxonomy (NCBI): domain Eukaryota; kingdom Metazoa; phylum Chordata; class Mammalia; order Carnivora; family Procyonidae; genus Potos; species Potos flavus. The sequence goes on from CM052885.1 coordinate 77,698,438, forward strand.
AGTGCTGGGCATTTTCAGCCTGTCTCAGGCATGGGCTCTTAAAGCAAGAATGACAGGGGTCGGCGGGGGAGGGATGGATGTCAGGGGGGTACCTGCTGTGTCGGCTACAGCAGGCCCAGAGGAGTGGTGTCAGGACTGCAGATCATGAGTGTGGACAGACAGTTGGGATTGCATCAATGGGGGCCTCATGGGCCACATTCTGGAGTCTGGCTTTATCCTTTTCCTCGAGTGGGAGACCATGGGAGGGTTTTAAAGAGCAGTAGGACACGATCACTGTGCTTACAGTGTGGTAGACAGCAGGGAGGTGTGATTAAGGACCATGTGTCTAGTTAGGAGGTTATTTTAGTAATCCAGGCAGGTGATAGTACTAGAGTGCAGAGAAGGCTGCCTCAGTGACCCCCCGAGGGGGCTTAAAGTCAGGCCCTAAGGCGAGATTTGACGATTGGGTTGAATGCGGGGACCAGGGGAGGGAGAAAGTCTGAAATGTGCCCCATGTTTTTGGTTTGAGTAAATGAAACAGGGACACCAGGCAGATGATCAGGCTCAGAGAGAGGAGGAAGACAAGGTTTTCTATGATTTCTTTAGATATACAGGCTTGTACTTGTGCTACACGTAGCATCAGAAGTGGTTGGATAAAGCAGGCTAAGATGTAGACTGGAAATAGAGCTCTCAACACACGGTTTGTGGTTAAAACCACAAGAGGGGATGGGGCACCTAAGGCAGGTGATGGAAGAACTAGGCACTCATGTGCCTAACTAGGACTCATGTGCTCCTTCTGGAAGCACCCATCATGATGGCTGAATGGAGGAGGAGCCCAAGAGCCACAAAGGTGAGGCAAGAGCCTGGAGAGGTCTGAGCACCAAGGAGCAGAGATGTTGAGATAGGAGTAAGGCCCAGGACAGCCGGGTGCTGTAGGAGTGAGCAGTAAGATAGGGTTAGGCATTCTTCTTGACAAGAAGCAACAGGATAGGGACTCTTTTTAAAGAAGGACATCGGACCATTGACTTCCCCTGGAAGAATGGGTAAGCCAGACCTTCTAGCTCACACTGCCGGTGCTTTTGTGAACTCCACCACCAGAAAGCTGAGGTCTGGCTACTATTTAGTGCGTGACCTTGAGCCAATCACTGCCCCCATCACTGCCCCTCATCTGCCAAGCGAACAAGGTCTGTGGGCCTCAAGGGGCCGAGGCTTTGGAGGGTGGGAAGGTGAGCAGGGAGGCTTTGTGAAGTGGAAGCCCCAGTGGGGAAACCACAGAGATGTGGGGTAGGGGCAGAAGTGCTCTCAGGTGGAGCCGAGGACCAGGCAGGGCTTGCCCATTCTGGTGGGGACTGACACTCTGTGAGAAGCAGCCGGTCATTCTGGTCGCATGTCTCCTTAAGGGCAGAATGAGGTATCAGATAATCTGGAAAGCAACTTTGGTACTTCTAAATCTAGTAATTGTGGCTTTTATTTATTAAGTAGGCTCCATGCCCAGCATAGAGCCAAATGCGGGCCTTGAACTCACGACCCTGAGATCAACACCTGAGCTCAGATCAAGAGTCAGATGCTTAACCCACTGAGTCACCCAGGCACTCCTAATTTTGGACTTTTTTTTTTTTTTAAGATTTTATTTATTTGACAGAGAGAGAGAGATCACAAGTAGGCAGAGAGGCAGGCAGAGAGGGAGGGGGAAGCAGGCTCCCTGCCAAGCAGAGAGCCCGATGCGGGGCTCCATTGCAGGACCCTGAGATCATGACCTGAGCCGAAGGCAGAGGCTTTAACCCACTGAGCCACCCAGGTGCCCCATAATTTTGGACTTTTTAAAAAAAATGAGCAGCATTAAATTTTCAGCTGAGATTATGAAGTGTTGTGATTTACTGTGCTAAAACATTTCATGTGTCTCTCTTCCTCTCTCTCGGAGCATTTGTCACCTTTGTGATAACAAGCCTGCAGTTCAGCCCCTAGCTAATGCCAGGTGGGGAAGGAACGGAAGGGGGAGAAGGCAGCTTTGGGTCCTGGGAGAAGAAGGGAGAATGACTCTTCATTGCACAACCGTTTTCTTGGTTAAAATCACGACAGTCAATTTAACACAGGGGAAAAGAGGTGGTCTATCAAGAAGAAACGTTTTGACGAAGATCAATGAACCTAGATGATCTGTAAAATATGCAGTTTAGCCGACCTCTTCACAAACCACTTTAAACCTTTGGAAGAGCAGCAGGGGGAAAATGAGACCATTTAAGCAGCGTGTTTCCTGGGAGCGCACTGTGAGTCCTGTGCACGTGACCTCCGCGGAGAGCCGCCTGTCTCGGGCACTTGCTGTCTGCCCCTGGTGAGAGCCTTGCGGAATGAGCTTCATCGTTGCTGGTGCCGGGGTCCCAGCAGTGGGGATTTGTTCTTCCCGGGGATGCTGCTTGTTAGGATAAGCTTCTGGAATCGTACCGCGTGCCATGTGCCTGCCGCTTCGACCTCCCCGGAGACACTGCACACAGTTGTTTCTGAGGGTGGAGCGGAAAGCTAGACTCGGCCCCTGCGTGGTTTGTACTAGTTTGTCCCATTTCCTTCTTCCTGGAGGTTAGGAATCCCGAGAATGCACAACAGGGGGTCCACTCAAAGCCGCAGGTGTGTGCTCGGCTCCTGCCGTGCCAGGGCCACAAGGGGTCACGTGGGCCTTCGGGTTGGTGGTTGAGTGCTGAGATCCCAGGCACCTTAACTTCCATGCCTTGCGCTTCACAGACGTACACGGTCACCGGGGAGAAGGTTCCAGGCAGATACCAGCTAGTTAATGCAGGTAGGGAACACATCAGCCTTCCAGGGAGAGCCCAGACCTGGCTGCAGCTCAGAGGGGAGAGCAAGATGGGAGCCACCAGGCCCTGGGGCACCTGGCCACGATTGCATCTGGCCCAGAAAGAGTAGCCACCGCCGCCTCACTGCCTCCTTCAGATCCTGAGCAAATTCCTCCTCAGCCAAGTCTAGGGCATTCTAGGAAGCCTGGTGCCCGGCCCCAGAACGCCCCCAGGTGCAGTGTTTATAAGCCTCATTATCTCCTGGAATCCCGTACTCAAAGCAGCCCTCTGTGTTAAAGTGCTTAGATCCCCTTTGCAGAGGAGGAACCCAAGTCCCAGGGAGTAAGTCACCCGAGGACGGCACCATGTCTGGTCAGGGAGCTGCAGAACCCCGTGCTCTTTCGCTTCTGGAAAAGCCTGAGGGTGGTGTTGGGTGTTCTGACACTGGGGCTGGTTGACTGACTGTAGGGCTCTGCAGGGAGCCGCCTGGGCCCCTCACTGGGGACCTGCCCTCCTCCCCACTCCAGGCGGGTGTCCTCGGGGTTCCAAAGGCAGGTCAGACTGCACAGTCACACAATTATCTGATTGTCTTCTAGAACTTGATTTAAAGCAGAATAGAAATATCTATTTTTTACTTGTACTAAAATACACAAACTTTACCACTTTAAGTATTCTTTTTTTTTAAAGATTTTATTTATTTGACAGAGAGAGAGAGATCGCAGTAGGCAGAGAGGCAGGCAGAGAGAGAGGGGGAAGCAGGCTCCCTGCTGAGCAGAGAGCCCAATGTGGGGCTCGATCCCAGAACCCTGAGATCATGACCTGAGCCGAAGGCAGAGGCTTTAACCCACTGAGCCACCCAGGAGCCCCCATTTTAAGTATTCTTAAGTGCACAGTTCTGTGATCTTAAATACATCCATGTTATTGTGCAACCATCACCAGCATCCATCTTCAGGACTTTTTCATCTTGCACAACTGAAACTCTTCCCACCACACACCAACACCCCCTCCCCACTCCTCCAGCCCTGGCACCCCGCATCCTCCTGCCAAAGTCTCCGTGAATCCAATGATCCTGGGACCTGACATGAGTGGGATCATACAGTATTTGCCCTTTGGTGACCGGCTTATTTCATTGAGTACAATGTCCTCAAGATTTACCCATGATGTAGCACGTGTCAGGATCACCTTCCTTTTGGAGGAATGTATGGCTAGACCATATTTTGTTTATCCATTTGTCTGTTAAGGTTTGCTCTTGTAAACGTATTTTCATAGGCTGTATTCTGGGAGCAATAACTCACTTAATACACTTTTATCTTTCCATTGAAGCTTTTGAGTATGCTTTGTTATTATTTTTAGTCCTCAAGAACCCGGGCGTCCTTATCCATAGATATACAGTGGGGGCTGCGGTTAGCATACACGAGTGAGGGGACAGCTCAGCTCCCAGGTGAACATCACTGGCTAACAGCTCTTTTTTTTTTTTTTTTTAAGATTTTATTTTTTTTATTTGAGAGAGAGAGCATGCAAGAGTATGACCGGGGACGAGGGGTTGGAGGGTGCAGAGGGGCAGAAGGAGAGGGAGAAGCTGACTTCCCACTGAGCAGAGAGCCCAATGACACGGGACTCGATTCCAGGACCCCAGGATCGTGACCTGAGCCCCAGGACCCCAGGAAAATGACCTGAGCCAAAGGCAAACACTTCACCCTCTGAGCCACCCAGATGCCCTTGGCTGACAGCTCTTAATTTATTCTTCTGGGACCACGGCCCATCCTCTAGCCCTGGTGCACATGAGCCATCCCTGGTCCCGACCTTACTCTGCTTAGCTGCTTTCCTTCTCCAGCTCAGAGTTTGGGCCAGGATTGAAAAATAGGCTTACTCCTCATCTTATGATAGGAGAAAGTCCTCTTGGCCAGCTCTCTTTAGGACGCCCAACCTCAGGGCAGGTTTTTCCCCTCCTCTGACTTCTTTTATCACACATGTTTGATAGACATACTTAGTCCACCAGAATGGGGATGAGGAGGATGAACACAGGAGTTGCCAGCAAGGAGACTAGTATTCCAACGCCTCTGGGGAGAGGAGAGCTATTATTAACACCAAATAACCATAGCATAATGATAAGCACAGATTATTCTCCCTACTGTGTTTAATATGAGGCTGGGCGTGATGGTGGGGCAGGCTGGGCCCACTTGTTGATATCATCCATGGAGGGCCTGAGTGTCCTGGGCTTGTAAAGCCTCCAGCCTACATTGCACCATCTGCAAACACACCTTCACTGGGGCTGCCTTCTAGAGCAGCTGGGACCCCACCTGTCCCCTCAAAGTCATCCCAGGGCTACTTCGGTGCCTCTCACTATGCCCCAACCCACCAGAAGGCTTTAAAAGTTCTATCTGTAAGCTAAAGGCCCCTGACTGAGCTTAAAAACAGTGGCTGAGCTACAAATACTAAACCTTAAATATCTTAGGCTGGTAACCAGCTGCTGAAAAACGAAAAACAGGCTTCCCAGGTCTCAGACACATCCTCATTCCTGTAGCTCACTTTCTTCCCCATCCTGCCTGTCCTAAATGAGGAGAGGTGTTGGTGTTCCACCTCTGTTTTCCTTTGCACAGGCTTGGCCATGTCTTGCAGGTTCCTGGCCACGTCTGTGGGTTCTTGGCCACGTCTGTGGGTTCTTGGCCACATCTGCTGGTTCCTGGCCACGTCTGCAGGTTCCTGGCCACGTCTGCAGGTTCCTGGCCATGTCTGTGGGTTCCTGGCTGGCTAGCATTCCTTTATCCCATGCAGCCTTTGTTGCTAGGTGAGGCACAGTTCCACAGGGCACACAGAGCCCTTTGCAGACCAGAATCCTGCCTGTCATGTGCGTGATTAATGTGAGCAGAGGGTTGGTGAGGGCACGCTGGCTTTTAGACTTACTCTCCCTTTAGCCTGTCCTGACTTTCTCGCCGGCATGAAGCAGACAGGCCAGGCTCTTGCACAGATATGATTGTGTGAGACCTTCCTTCCCTGGCTCATTATTTATGGCATGCCTAATTTCTACGTCTGAAGCTTCTTACAAGGAGAGGAAATACGGTAGCAAAGGAAACAGGGAATGCGGTTCCTACCGGAAGTGGGAGTGTCAGGGCGGCCTTTGGGGAGGAAGGGTGGTTGGGTAAGGCAGGCCCAGGACCTGCCCAAGCCCAGCATGCAGCCAGTACGAGTAGGCCAGATAACTCCAGAAGACCTCCGTGCTGTCCTTTGGTCACAGTGCAAGGGTCGAACTTGCCGTTAGACTGCCCACCCCCAACTCTGATGGGGCACATCTTCACAGCTCCACATAAAAGGAGCTCCCCGACTTCTGGAGACCTTCTGAGGCAGCTCAGCCCGGAGTGCACACGTGGCCCTTCCCCTCCAGGGTTTCTACTATTGCTCCTGTCCCCTGCTTTCCCCTGGGCCCGTGGACTTTGCAGAGAATAAGGTACACACTGAGTGTGGGCCACGGTGAAGGTGACCACAGTTGACAGGCTAGTAGAGGGTTTTGGATACTAAGCTGAGACAGAAAACTTTTAAACTTTTAATTTCCTTTCTGCCCTTAAAGAAAAAAAAAAAAAAACAAGTCCTGCCTGGCCTAACCAACTTTCTAAGATGCGTGACAAACCCTAGTTTTAATTAGGGCTCATTCATATGACACGGCACCAGAAAGGACATCGTTTCAGTATTTGGAACTTCTTGGCTCTCCTGCCCTTATTTTTGTGGCTGAAAGGAAGGTGTGGATTTTTTTTTACTTCACCAGAAGCTGTCCTTCTTTTGATTTGAAATACGAGCTTCTGAGTTGCTGGATGGAATGTTCTAGAAATAGCCTCTGAGTGAAAATGTTATGCTTAACAAAACTGGGCTTCAGTTTCCACTTCCTTTATGTTGTATGAGCCTATGTGGAGCTGCTTACAAGGCAGAAACGGGGGAGCAGATGAAAGGTGTGTGTTCGTGGCGCCTGCGACCACAAAATCAAACAATAGACCTTTTCATCTCCCAGGCAAAACAGAGTCTTACTGCCCTCCTCTCTTAGTCAAAAAGCAACACCAAGCTGCCGTTTAGGTGCAGACGTGGTGCCGCGCAGTGGAGGGTGGTGCCATTTTCCTCTCCTGTCCTGGGAGCCTTGCTTCGGCATCTTGTTCGCTAAGTGAAAACAAAAAGAGCTACTTACTAGGGCTCTACTGCATTTGCTGTTTCTTTTTTTTTTTTTTTTTTTTTTTGCATTTGCTGTTTCTTTAACGCTCCTCTGCCTGGCCGCAATTACATCTGAAGTGATTCATTAAAAAAACAAACAAACACCCACGATTAACACAATTAGAAAAATAAAGATGAAGAAGGAGATTAGATCAAAGGGGAGAACAGGGCTAGGAGAGTCCCATGTGCCCAGAGAAGAAATTAGGATTCAACACATTTTCTGAATTCCAAGTTTAGAGCTTAGTGGCCAAAGAGAAATGGCAGGGAGTTTGGAAGTCCCAAGGAATTGCGTGTCCACCAGACTGAAGCGTTCTCTCTCCCATGATAGGCAGACATGGATGAGCACTGAGGGCAGAAGGAACATTTCCATTTTAATCCTATGAAAGCCCACAGCTTTGGCCACAGAGAGGAGTGATCCCCAGTTACACGGTGGAGATGGACACAGAAGAGTAATAGTGAGGATGGCAGGTGGTTCCCCAAGACTTTGTGCTACACCCTCGTGGGCATGGCTTCTCCTTCACAACAACCCTAGGAGGTAGGGAACGGATTGTCCCTATTTCACAGCTGACAAAACTGGGGTTCAGACAGGTTAGGCAACCTATCCATGAAGTCACAGCTTAAAACATAGCAGAGATTTGACCCCAGAACCAGTGCCCTTAACTAGAGCTCATGAAGCTTGTTTTCACACCTTTAAGTCAGAACCAGAAGCAGAACCTCTGTGTGTGTGTGTGTGTGTGTGTGTGTGCACGCATGTGTATCTGGAGTAGCACTTCTCAAACTTGTGCATGTATCAAGATCACGTGGGGCTTGTGAAAATGCACATTGCTGTTCCCACCCCTGAGTTTCAATGCAGCGGGTCTAGGTCTGGGTGGGGCCTTCTCACAACCTACATTTCTCACAAGTTTCCAGGGGACACTGGTGCTACTGACCTAGGAGCACTGAGAACCACTGGTGTAAAGCACCTTTTTTCCTTTGTGCCTGTCACTCGCCTTCCATTTTTATTGATGTTGCCATATTTTTTGTCCCTTCCCCTAGGTGGGGAACACAGCTCTAGACTGATCTCCTACAGATGGTAGGACTGAGCATTAAGGCAGCAAGGGATCTCCCTAAGGTCACCTACACAAGAGGAGTAAGGATGGAGGGACCAAGGACAAAGCTCCCGAAGTTCTTTGTGACCCATGGACCCAACCGACAAAGGGGCAGGCGAGGGGGGGGGATGACATAGTTGCAATGTCCATTCTTCTGAGTGGGGGGAGGGTCATGTGCTGGCCTCTTCAGGGCCCGTGTGCTTCCATCTTATTTATTCGGCCAGAATCAGGTGAGAGTTCTGCCTTCTCTACTGGCATCTAAGCTTGTAGGCTGGTATGTTTCTTCTCCTTTCTTTTTTGGGATTATGGCATTTATGGGAACTGACCTTTCTTTCTTGCTTAGAGTGCTACTGGGGGCTCAAGTCCTCACTTAACTGACCTTGATTTGGATGATTTTCAGTGTGCCTTCAACTGGTGGTCCACTTGATCGGCCTTGCAGAATCCCATTCTCCCTTGTCCCACACATCACCTGTAGTAGGGTGTGGAGGGGGCACCATTGCTTGGAGAATCGGAGGACCATGGGCTTTGCAGGAGAGCTTCCTCGAAAGTACTCAGCAGAATTCTTTTTTTTTTTAATTTTTAAAAATAAAAAAATTTTTTTTTATTAACATATAGTGTATTATTTGCCCTAGGGGTACAGGTCTGTGAATCATCAGGCTTACACATTTCACAGCACTCACCATAGCACATACCCTCCCCAATGTCCATAACCCAGCCACCCTATCCCTCCCCCATCATCCCCCAGCAACACTCAGTTTGTTTCATGACTTTAAGAGTCTCTTATGGTTTGTCTCCCTCCCAATCCCATCTTGTTTCATTTTTTTCTCTCCCTACCCCCATGACCGCCTGCCCTGACTCTCAAATTCCTCATATCAGAGAGATCATGTGATAATTGTCTTTCTCTGGTTGACTTGTTTTGCTTAGCATAATATCCTGTAGCTCCATCCACATTGTTGCTAATGGCAAGATTTTGGTTTTTTTGATGGCTGCATAGTATTCCATTGTATATATATCCCACATCTTCTTTATCCATTCATCTGTTGATGGACATCTAGGCTCTTTCAATAGTTTGGCTATTGTGGACATTGCTGCTATAAACATTTGGGTGCACGTGCCCCTTTAGATCCTTACATTTGTATCTTTAGGGTAAATACCCAGTAGTGCGATTGCTGTGTCATAGGGTAGCTCTATTTTCAACTTTTTGAGGAATCTCCATACTGTTTTCCAGAGCGGCTGCACCAGCTTGCATTCCCACCAAAAGTGTGGGAGGGTTCCCCTTTCTCCACATCCTTGCCAACATCTGTCATTTCCTGACTTGTTAATTTTAGCCATTCTGACTGGTGTGAGGTGGTATCTCACTGTGGTTTTGATTTGTATTTCCCTGATACCGAGTGATGTTGAGCACTTTTTCATATATCTGTTGGCCATCTGGATGTCTTCTTTGCCGAAATGTCTGTCCATGTCTTCTGCCCATTTCTTGATTGGATTATTTGTTTTTTGTGTGTTAAGTTTGAGAAGTTCTTTATAGATTTTGGATACTAGCCCTTTATCTGATACGTCATTTGTGAATATCTTCTCCCATTCTGTCGGTTGTCTTTTGGTTTTGTTGACTGTTTCCTTTGCTGTGCAAAAGCTTTTAATCTTGATGAAGTCCCAATAGTTCATTTTTGCCCTCGCTTCGCTTGCATTTGGCAATGTTTCTAGGAAGAAGTTGCTGCGGCTGAGGTCGAAGAGGTTGCTGCCTGTGTTCTTCTCAAGGATTTTGATGGATTCCTGTCTCACATTGAGGTCTTTCATCCATTTTGAGTCTATTTTTGTGTGTGGTGTAAGGAAATGGTCCAATTTCATTCTTCTGCATGTGGCTGTACAGTTTTCCCAACACCATTTGTTGAAGAGACTGTCTTTTTTCCACTGAATATGCTTTCCTGCTTTGTCGAAGATTAGTTGACCATAGAGTTGGGGGTCCATTTCTGGGATCTCTATTCTGTTCCATTGATCTATGTGTCTGTTTTTGTGCCAGTACCATACTGTCTTGATGATTACAACTTTGTAATAGAGCTTGAAGTCTGGAATTGTGATGCCACCAACTCTGGTTTTCTTTTTCAACACTCCTCTGGCTAGTCGCGGTCTTTTCTGGTTCCATATAAATTTTAGGATTATTTGTCCCATTCCTTTGAAAAAAACTGATGGTATTTTGATAAGGATTGCATTAAATGTGTAGATTGCTTTAGGTAGCATAGACATTTTCACAATATTTGTTCTTCCAATCCATGAATATGGAACATTTTTCCATTTCTTTGTGTCTTCCTCAATTTCTTTCATGAGTACTTTATAGTTTTCTGAGCACAGATTCTTTGCCTCTTTGGTTAGGTTTATTCCTAGGTATCTTATGGTTTTGGATGCAATTGTAAAAGGGATCAACTCCTTAATTTTTCTTTTCTTCTGTCTTTCTGTTGATGTACAGAAATGCGACTGATTTCTGTGCATTGATTTTATATCCTGATACTTTACTGAATTCCTGTATGAGTTCTAGCAGTTTTGGAGTGGAGTCTTTTGGGTTTTCCACATAAAGTATCACATCATCTGCAAAGAGTGAGAGTTTGACTTTTTCTTTGCCAATTCAGATGCCTTTTATTTCTTTTTGTTGTCTGATTGCTAAGGCTAGGACTTCTAGTACTATGCTGAATAGCAATGGTGATAGTGGACATCCCTGCTGTGTTCCTAACCTTAGGGAAAAAGCTCTCAGTTTTTCCCCATTGAGAATGATATGTGCTGTGGGTTTTTCATAGATGGCTTTGATGATATTGAGGTATGTACCCTCTATCCCTAAACTGTGAAGAGTTTTGATCAAGAAAGGATGCTGTGCTTTATCAAATGCTTTTTCAGCATCTATTGAGAATATCGTATAAGTCTTGTTCTTTCTTTTATTAATATGTTATATCACATTGATTGATTTGAAGATGTTGAACCAACCTTGCAGCCCAGGAATAAATCCCACTTTGTCATGGTGAATAATCCTTTTAATGTACTGTTGGATCCTATTGGCTAGTATTTTGGTGAGAATTTTTGCATCCGTGTTCATCAAGGATATTGGTCTATAATTCTCCTTTTTGATGGGGTCTTTGTCTGCTTTGGGGATCAAAGTAATGCTGGCCTCATAAAATGAGTTTGGATGTTTTTCTTCCATTTCTATTTTTTGGAACAGTTTCAGGAGAATAGGTATTAATTCTTCTTTAAATGTTTGGGTAGAATTCCCCTGGGAAGCCGTCTAGCCCTGGGCTGTTGTTTGTTGGGAGATTTTTGATGACTGCTTCAATCTCCTTATTGGTACGGGTCTGTTCAGGTTTTCTATTTCTTCCTGGTTCAGTTTTGGTAGTTTATATGTCTCTAGGAAGGCATCTATTGCTTCCAGATTGTCAAATTTGCTGGTGTATAGTTGCTCATAATATGTTTGTATTTCTTCGGTGTTGGTTGTGATCTCTCCTCTTTCATTCATGATTTTATTAATTTGGGTTCTTCCTCTTTTCTTTTTGGTAAGTCTGGCCAGGGGTTTATCAATCTTATTAATTCTTTCAAAGAACCAGCTCCTAGTTTCGTTGATTTGTTCTACTGTTCTTTTGGTTTCTATTTCATTGATTTCTGCTCTTGTCTTTATTATTTCTCTTCTCCTGCTGGGTCTATGCTTTCTTTGCTGTTCTTTCTCCAGCTGCTTTAGGTTAGGTTGTGTACTTGAGATCTTTCTTGTTTCTTGAGAAAGGCTTGTGTTGCTATATACTTTCCTCTCAGGACTGCGTTTGCTGTGTCCCAAAGATTTTGAACAGTTGTGTTTTCATTTTCATTTGTTTCCGTGAATTTTTAAATTCTTCTTTAATTTCCTGGTTGACTCATTCATTCTTTAGTAGGATGCTCTTTAGCCTCCATGTGTTTGAGTTCTTTCCAACTTTCCTCTTGTGATTGAGTTCGAGTTCCAAAGCATTGTGGTCTGATAATATGCAAGGAATGATCCCAATTTTTTGGTACCTGATTTGTGACAGGATGTGATCTATTCTGGAGAATGTTCCATGTACACTAGAAAGAATGTGTATTCTGTTTTTTTGTGATGGAATGCTCTAAATATATCTGTGATGTCCATCTGGTCCAGTGTGTCATTTAAAGCCTTTATTTCCTTGTTGATCTTTTGCTTAGATGATCTGTCCATTTCACTGAGGGGGGTATTTAAGTCCCCTACTATTATTGTATTATTGCTGATGTGTTTCTTTGATTTTGTTATTAATTGGTTTATATAATTGGCTGTTCCCATGTTAGGGGCATAGATATTTTAAATTGTTACATCTTCTTGTTGGACAGTCTCTTTAAATATGATATAGTGTCCTTCCTCATCTCTTATTATAGTCTTTGGCTTAAAATTCAGTTTATCTGATATAAGGATTGCCACCCCAACTTTCTTTTGATGTCCATTAGCCTGGTAAATTGTTTTCCTCCCCCTCACTTTAAATCTGCAGGTGTCTTTGGGTCTCAAATGAGTTTCTTGTAGACTGCATATTGATGGGTCTTATTTTTTTTATCCATTCTTATACCCTGTGTCTTTTGATTGGGGCATTTAGCCCATTTACATTCAGGGTAACTATTGAAAGATATGAATTTAGTGCCATTGTATTGCCTGTAAGGTGACTGTTATGGTATATTGTCTCTGTTCCTTTCTGGTCTGTTACTTTTAGGCTCTCTCTTTGCTTAGAGAACCTCTTTCAATATTTCCTGTAGGGCTGGTTTAGTGTTTGCAAATTCTTTTAGTTTTTGTTTGTCCTGGAAGCTTTTTATCTCTCCTTCTATTTTCAATGACAACCTTGCTGAATATAGTATTCTTGGATGCATATTTTTCTCGTTTAGTGCTCTGAATATATCCTGCCAGTCCTTTCTGACCTGCCAGGTCTCTGTAGATAGGTCTGTTGCCAATCTAATATTTCTACCATTGTATATTACAGACCTCTTGTCCCGAGCTGCTTTCAGAATTTTCTCTTTGTCACTGAGACTTGTAAGTTTTACTATTAGGTGATGAGGTGTGGACCTATTTTTATTGATTTTGTAGGGGGTTCTCTGTGCCTCCTGGATTTTGACGTTTGTTCCCTTCACCAAATTAGGGAAATTCTCTGCTATAATTTGTTCCAATATACTTTCTGCCCCTCTCTCTCTTTCTTCTTTTTCTGGGATCCCAATTATTCTAATATTGTTTCATCTTATGGTATCCCTTATCTCTCAAATTCTCCCCTCATGGTCCAGTAGTTGTTTGTCTCTCTTTTTCTCAGCTTCTTTATTCTGCATCATTTGGTCTTCTATATCACTAATTCTCTCTTCTGCCTCATTTATCCTAGCAGGAAGAGCCTCCATTTTTTATTGCACCTCATTAATAGCTTTTGTGATTTCGACTTGGTTAGATTTTAGTTCTTTTATTTCTCCAGAAAGGGATTTTATTTCTCCAGAAAGGGATTCTGTAGTATCTTCCATGCTTTTTTCGAGCCCAGCTAGCACCTTGATAATCGTCATTCTGAACTCTAGTTCTGACATCTTACTGATGTTCATATTGATTAGGTCCCTAGC
>CM052885.1:77712176-77773181 GCA_028534135.1 Potos flavus
AATAGAACAGAGCGACACACTTGATTTTGTGTGTATTTTGGTCTGTTAGAAGAAACTACCTCCCAACATTTTAAAGTAAAACTTATATATATACACAAAAATAAGGGTAAACACGATGAAGGGATGTAATATGATTGTAAAGATGAAAATTTAAAAAGATTGTAAAAAAGGAATTGATAAGATAAGAAGTTGGTTGAAAAAAGAAAAAGGACAGAATGTGATCAGGCTGGAAACTAGAACAAAGCCATGCACTAGATTTAGGGTATATTTTCGTTAGAAGAAACTGTATCCCAAAATTTTAAAGGAAAAAAAACTTATATGTATACAAAAAATAAGGTTAAATACAATGAAGGGATAAAATATGACTATAACAATGAAAATTAAAAAAGATTTTTAAAAAGGTATTGATAAGATAAAATAGTTTAAAAATGTTAAAATAGGAAAGCAGAAAAATTAAAAAATAGAATAAGAAAAAAAATTTAAAAATTTAACTTTGAAAGACTAAAGGATCATGGAAAAAAAGCCATGAATTCTATGTTTTGCATTCACCTAGCACTGCTGTTTTGCAGTTCTCATTGATCGGTGAACTTGGTCTTGGCTGGATGTTCTTGCTGATCTTCTGAGTGAGGGGCCTGTTGCAGTGATTCTCAAATGTCTTTGCCCGAGGCGGAATTGCACCGACCTTGCCAGGAGCCAGGCTAAGCAATCTGCTCAGGTTCGCTTGCAGGAGCTTTTGTTCCCTGAATCCTTTCCGTACCACTTTGGAGGAGGAAAATGAAAATGACCACCTCCCAGTCTCCGGCCAGAGGAGTCGAGAGCTCAGGGCCCCACTCCTCAGTGCGCCCTCAGAGAAAAGCAGTCAGTCCCTCCCGTCCTCCTGGTCTCCGGCCGCACTCCGAGCTCACCTGGCCTGCGACCGAGCATTTCTATCTCTGGTGCACAGCCCCGTTTGGAGTCTCCAAACCCAGCAGATGCCTGCAGTGCGCTCCTGCGCTGCTCTTCCCAAAGGAGGAAGGAAGGGGTCTCCCCGGATCTGCCACTTGTGGGGTCCGTACTTGAAAAGCAGTGGCCTGACTGTGCCTCAGATCATGGTTTAAGGTAACCCCGAGCTGAGAGCCCCAACTCAGCTCCATCTCTGCTGCTGGCTTCCCCACTCTGATACCTGGGAGCTCTGCCACACTCAGACACCCCGGGTCTTTCTGAACCCACAGGTCTTGAGACCACACTGTCCCTGCAAGGGTTCTGTCCCCCACTTAGCCTCCGGAGTGACGTCCCTCATTGGAGCAGACTTCTAAAAGTTCCGATTTTGTGCTCCACTGCTCTACCACTTGCTGGGAGCCAGCCTCTCCCCCCACGGTCTGTCTTCACGAATGTTGCCTCGGATTCACTTCTCCGCACATCCTACCTTCTTTTCTGTTCCTAGAATTGCTGCTCTTCTTCTCTTTGATCTCCTGTTGAGTTTGTAGGTGTTCAGAATGGTTGGATAACTCTCTAGGTGAACTCCTGAGCCTGATGATATTTGGGTCTCCTACTCCTCTGCCATCTTGCTCCTCCCCTCCTCAGCAGAATTCTTATCAGACTTTTGTTTTTGATCAGTATTTGTTTTAGGCTCAGTATCATTTCCAAAACATTTTGTGTAACTATGTAGTTTTTACCTCTTCATTTTGCCAAGTAAAACATTAAATTTTTTTCACTATTACTTATTAAAATAATGAATATTTTAATATTCCCAAAGTAGAAAAAACAGCCATTTCTATTCAACATAATAGTGGAACTTCTAACCAGAGAAATTAGAGAAGAAAAAGAAGTAAGAGGCATCCAAGCTGGAACAGAAGAATTAAAATTATTTCTGTTTGTAAGTGACATGATCTTATGTAGGAAAGTCTAAAGAATTCTGAAAAATGATTTTAGAGCTAACAAATAAATTCAGCAGGATATAAAATCAAACCTCAAAATTCAGTTGTATTTCTACATACTTGCGAGAAACAATCTGAAAAGAAAATGAAAAAAAAAAAAACAAAAACAATTCCATATCCAATAGCATCAAAAAGAATAAAATACTGAGGAATAAATTTAACCAAGGAGGCAAAAGACTTGTATGCTGAATACAAAACATTTCTGATACAGATGGATGGAAAGACATCCTGTGTTCATGGATTGGAAGACATAATGCTATTACAGTGACAATACTTCCCAAAGCAATCTACAGATTCAATGCAATCTCTGTCAAAATCCCAATAGTGTTTTCTACAGAAATAGAAAAAAAATTCTAAAATTCATATGGAATATCCAGGGATCCCAAATAGCCAAAACAATCTTGAAAAGAACAATGTTGGAGAAGACACTTCCTGATTTCAAAATGTAATATAAAGTTACAATAATCATGACACTGTGGTACTGGCATCAGAGTAGATGTATAGACTAAGGAAATAGAATAGAGAGCCAAGGAATACACCCTTATGTAGATGGTTAACTGATTTCTGGCAGGGTGAGAAGACCAATGAGGAAAGGATAGTCTTTTCAACAAATGGTTCTGGAAGAACCAGATGTCCACATGCAAAAGAGTAAAGTTGGACCCTTCCCTAACACCATATACAAAATTTAACTCAAAGTGGGTCCATGACCTAAATATAAGAGCTAAAATCTAAAGATAAATGTTTTATAAAACCCTCAGAAGAGAACACAGGTGAAAGTCTTCTTGCCTATGTATTAGGCAATGATTTCTTAAGTGTGACACCAAAGTCACCATAAAAGAAAAAAGTAGGTAACCTGGACTTTGTTAAAATTAAAAACTTTTGTTCATCAAAAGACACTATTGAGAGGCTGAAAAGACAGACTGTGCAAAGGGAGAAATATTGACAAACCCCAACTGAAAAGGGATTAATATCCAGAATATGTAAAGAACTCTTACAACCCAACAACAAAAAAAAACCAAGTCAGTTCATAAATGGGCAAATGATTTAAGCAGATAGTTCTCCAATGAAGACATATAGATGGCCAGTAAGCACATAAAAGGTGCTCAGCATCACGAATCATTACAGAAATGCAGATCAAAACTACAGTGAGATACCACCTCACACCCATTAAGATGGCTACTATAAAAAATAAAAACAGCCCAGAAAATAACAAGCATTGGTGAGGATGTGGAGAAACTGGAACACTTGTGTATTGTGGGAATGGAAAATGGTACACCTGCTGTGGAAAACAGTATGGAGATTCCTCAAAAAATTAAACATAGAATTATCATAGGATCCAGCAATCCCACTTCTGGGTATATGCCATATATGGGAGAGTTGAAAGCAGGGTCTTGAAGAGATATTTGTATACCCACATTCGTAGCAGCGCTATTCACAATAGCTAAAACGTGGAAGCAACCCAGGTGTCTGTTGATGGATGAATGGATAAGCAAAATATGATATATACATACAGTGGAATAATATTCAGCCTTCAAAAGGAAGGAAATTCTGACACATGCTTTTTTTTTTTTTTCCCTGACACATGCTTATTAAACTTGGATGCACCTTGAGGACATTTTGCTTAGTGAAATAAACCAGGCATCAAAGGATCAATATTGTATGCTTCCACTTCTATGAGGTACCTAGAGTAGTCAAATTTATAGAGAAAAAAAGTAGAATAGAGTTTCCCAGGGGTGTGGGGGAGGGGGAATGGGAAGTTAGTATTAATGGGGACAGAGTTTCTGTTTGGGAGGATGAAAAAATTCTGGAAATAGTGGCGATGGTTCCACAACAGTGGAGATGTATTTAATGCCACTGAACTGTGTAGTTAAAATGGTAAATTTTATGTTATATATATTTTATTACACTTTTTCTTAAAGAGAAAGAACAGAATCTGAATGGTACACCTGTTCCTGAGAAAGATCAGTAGGCAAGTTTAGACAACTACATTCTAAAGAAAAGAAAGACTATGTTAATTTTGAATGGAAGAAATTACAAAGTTTAACTTTATGTCGATATGTGTTATTAGCTTTCTGGAGATGAGGTTTGGGGGGTGTATATTGGACAGTCTGACGTTAATCGAGCTTGGTTAAACAATTCAGTTGTCTCCATCATGGCCCATAATCCACTTTAAGACAGGTCCCGTGAACATCGTCCGCCTCTCTGGCCATCAGATGCCCTGATCCTGTGGTGCAGCCAAGGGCTGGCAACCCAGCCCTGTGGCTTCTCTGTCTACAACAGGTTGGAAGGAAGTGCCCGGAGTGAGGCCAGGGGATGTGGCAGTCCCCTTCTCACCTCAAACCAGACTGTTGCTGAGAAGGGTCCTGAATGCTTCTTCCCCTCTCTTGCTATCCCCCACAGTCACACGTACCCTTAGAACAAGCAACCAGTTATTGCTAGGACTTCAGAGCCCCAAGCCCTGTTCACCCTCCACTCCCTTGGTGAACTGCCCTCGTGGGTTTGTTTCCCCTGCTCGAGGTATCAGAGCGTTGTGGAAGCTGCCATGGGCCGGCTTTAACCGAGTTGTGGAGTGCTTTGATTCCCACATGATTTCAGGCAGTCCCCTTTGGGAGGGTGGCTGGCCCAGGTCAGCTTCTGGCTCAGCAGCTGACATGAGCTGTCAGAGGTCTCTCCTCTCAGCAGCCTGGGGGTACATGGCCAGGTGCTCAGTGGTCCACTCCACTTCAGAGTCTTCCAAGGGCCAAGAGCCCATGTGGAGACAGTAGGCAGGCGCTCAGGGCCTGGCAGAAGGCCCCTTTGCGGGTTCTCCACGCCCTCCTCCCTGCCTCTCTGCCCATCCAGTGTGACAGCGTTCTGTGTGGTTGTGTGCATTGTGTAGTTGTCTCTGCTGGTGCATACGGTGCTCAGTGCATGTTTGTGCAAGAAGGGAAATGTGGCAGCTCGGCATGGAAAGGTATAGAAAGTTAGAGCTGGTACAGGGCCACGCTCATTTTACACGAAGAGAAACTGAGGCCCGGTCTCTCATTTCTGTGTCTTCTTGGGCAGATCCAGTCAAGTGTGTGTGGGCATATAGGGGGAGTGTGGCTAGTGAGAGTCAACTTCGCTTGCATAGCTTATCGAACTAGGAACTAGATTTTAATTATATTTACTTTAAATCGGTTAAAATTGAAATTGCAACAGCCACACGTGAGTCATGGCTACTCTAATAGACGGGGAAGTGTAACATGACCTTTCTCTTCCTTTTTAATGTGTTTAATCTGATTTTAACAGGCATTTTGTGGATGTGGAGCAAAGCTGAGGTCTGCAAGAAGGCAGTGGCTGAGCTAGGACTTCCTGATGCCTTGCCTGGAGCTTCTGCCTCTGTGTCACCTATCCCAGTGCCTGACCGCACCAGGCGATGTCACAGTGGTCATGTGACTTCTGGATCTCAGTTTCCTCAGTCGTCAAGTGAGGTTCAAAGCTTTCTTCTAGTCCTGGATTCTGTCTCATCTCATTCTTGGCTACTGGAGACTGAAAGAGCTCTATTTTAACAGGAATATTGAAAAGTTTACTAAAGGCTTGGTCAGGCTGGGTACTTCTCAAGCCCCTGTACCTTCTGCTGGGTGGACAGACCTGGAAAGGCAGAGGGTGATTTCAAAGTGCAGGTTTCTCAACTCCACCCAACCTGTCTCAGAGGCAGGAAATTTTAACCAACTTCCCAGCACTTCTTACACAGATGACTCACTCTCGAAGGACCTTGCGAGTCACCTGCCCAGCCTGGTCAATGCAGACACCCACTGCGGAGTTTTTTTCTAGAAATCCAGGGCCAGAGGCTAGTGTCCCATGTGGAATACTCTGAGCTCCCTCTGCAGGACCTGCCAGTGAGGCAGCTGAAACTACCTTCCTGCTTGAATTCAGAAAATGGGAAGTTTACCTCTTTCTTTCCTATAAATATTCCAGAGAGGGATAGGAGCAGGTCCGTGCATTTGTCCTTGACTTAGCTTTAATACTTACCAGTGAGCTTCAAGTTTGCATTCAAAGAGACCCTATTCTAATCTCCCGTTGTTGGAGCTAGCCACGGTGAATCACCAAAATGCGATTTTAGTATTAGAATATTACTTTGTCATGAAAAACAGACCTAACCAATTCTTCCGCCTTGTCATCTTGGATTAAGAACAAACTACTTTCTCATTTCTGGGAGGACATGGGGGAGACATCTCTTACCAAATAGAAGCTGTTACCTGTCTCCGTGGTTCATAAACCCAGCTCTAAGTTCTCTTGGAGCAACGGCCTCTCCTAAGCCCTTTTCAGTTCTGTCCTATTCTTCAGGATGACTTTGTGTCTCAGTCTCTCTTAGCTTTTCCTCGTTTCTTCTGGAGCCACTGCTCCTTCCCACATCTCCATCCCCCATCGTGCTTGTCCTCACTGGGCCCCGGCTCAGTGCCGTCCTGGGTGCTTGTAGAATTCACCGTGCAGACGGCATCCCGCTGGTTCTTTGGGGATCCTCAGAGGTGTATGACACACATGATGCATCAAGGAGCTCAGGACCTAGTAAGAAATAGTTGGTTACAGAAGTGAACCAGGATTCTTACACTTGAAAGAGATAGAAAACCTACTTGAACTTGCCCAAATGGAGAAAGCAAGCAAGTGATGTAGTGGCTTAGGGACTGAATGTCCTGAAGATAGATGCTGTCTGTCAGATTCAGGGCCAGTGAGATACAACAGACTGAGCTTCTTCCCAGCCCTGGGCCTCACCTGGGACTCCTTGTAATGACACGGCAGCTGTAGGGTCATTTTTCAGGGGAGCAGGATGGTGTAGGGTTTCTAGAAGCCTTTCTGGAATTTCTGGCGGCATCTGCAGAACACGTGAGATTCACTGTGTTGGTTGTGAGGGCCTGTGACTATGGCAGCAGCTGGCTCATGGTTAGGTCCTGAGCTTCATCTGGAAATCATGGGGATTCCACCCAGGCCTCGAAGTCAGAGGGTTGGGGGAGGAGAGGGTATACAAGAGAAAATTGTGGCTGTTGCTGGAAAGAGGGGAGTGAAGCCAGGCAGGTGAGAGGCATTTGGACCATCCTTGTGCACTCCAGGAAATTACTATACTAAGGGCCTTAAAAGAGGCACAAGTCAAGTAAAAACCAAATATAAGGAAGTGCTGAGGATGGAGACCGTGGGAAAAATCAGGGACTATTAGATGTGGGATTTCCTGGGTCTGACTTCATCCGTACGTGTTTCCCTAGGAAACCACTGACTTTTCTTGAGTTTCTCCTTATAGAGGCTTCCCCTCGAGCCAGCCTGGCTGCACCTTTGGCTCCTAGGTATGCTCTGGGAGCCCTCCTCTTGTCCCAGGCGGCCCTCCCTGCTGGTCATATTGTCCACCCCTCTGCCCATATCGGAGTTCTACACAACCCGTTAAAGTCTGATTGCCCTTCTCCTGGGCAGGTCCCCCGCCTAGTGCCCCTCTCTGAATCCAGAGTGCTCTTCCTTTGATCCAAGGGTCTGCAGTCACACTGACCCGTAGGCTTCCATGGGTGAGATCATCACTCCTGGTGTCCCCCCCGCCCCATGATCAGTAGACACTCATCATGCCTTGGCTCTGTCCTGGCTCCGAGGGGCGTGCAGGTTGCGTCTGTCATGGGTGGCAAAGAGCACGGGGCTGCTCAGCACATTCCTTTCTGTGCAGGAAAGCAGTACCTGGGTGCTGCTCTGTGAGTCTAGTGTGATACTCTGGCTCTTTCCCGCTATATACAGACAGTCTCTAATGGTTAAATTTTTTCACATTATGTACTTGCAATGTTTGGCAAACATTGTGCCACTCACTTATAATACTGTCAGAAATTCAATCAGCGGCCTTCACAGTCCCTGGAATGTGCTTGGTGGCAGGTGTTACACTGTGCGTGTTTATTCCCCAAGGGCTTTTATTGTCTCGTTAATGAGCAGGTGCAATAAATTGTGTTGTAGACGGCATCTCTGTTAGTCTGAGGGTGTGTGGGGATGTGTGTTCCCTCCTCACATGCCACCCCCTCTCTCTTTCTAATAATCCTTTATTTTAGAATAGCTATGAATATAGTAGAGAGCATTTTCATGTACCCCACATCCCACTGCCCCTCTTGTGAGCACTTTACATTAATGTGGTACACTCAATACATTACTATTGAGTAATATCCGTCCTTTATTCAGCTGTCTCTAGTTTTTCCCTCATGTCCTTTTTCTGTCCCAGGACGCCATCCTGGACACCACATTCCAGCACGTTTTATCTCCATGTCACCTCCAGGCTGTGACAGTTTCTCAGACTCTCACTGGTCTTGATGACCTTGACAGTTGGGAGGAGTGCTGGTCAGGTGTTTTGCAGAAAGTCCCTTAACTGGGGTTCGTTTGATGTTTTTCTCACGATTCGACTGGGGTTATGGGTTTTGGGGAGGAAGGTCATGGGGGTAGAGTGTCCTTTTCATCAACTTGTGTCAAGGGTACATGCTCTGTTCCTTTTGTTTGTTTATCCGTTTTTATTGTGGTCCAATATACATATATACGACAAAAGCCATTTTAACCATGTTAAGTGCATAGTTCAGTGGCAGTGAGCAATTCACATTGTTGGGCCATCACCACCATCCATCTCTAGAACTTTCTCATCACCCTCACCTGAAACTCCATCCCCATAAACAGGCATTCCCCATACCCCCTCCCCCAGCCCCCAGCAACCATCATTCTACTTTCCATCTCTATGAATTTGACTCTTCTAGGTGTTTTAGTATAGGCTTTATTACTCTTCAGGTACAGTAAGGCCAGAGGGTCAGGATATGACTGCCTTTGAAAAGATAGCTAGTTCCTGAAAGGGGGGCATGCTACACCACAAGGAGCCCCACAAGGAAGTGCTGGGTCAGTCAGGAGGCAGAGGGAGGCGGGGGCCCTGGAAGCAAGAGCCTTTGTTGTAGATTCTGAGGAAGGAAGCATTGAGGCAGAGTAAGTGGGCTGAGGATTAGGTCGTGGAGTGACTGGTGGGCTCTGGGGCACAGGGGCTGTCTGTCGCTGTCTGGGACCTGGCCCCGGGGCAATCAGGGCGGGTGCATAGTGTGAGAGCCTGATAAAAGAGGTGCTGGTGTGTGGACACTGGATTGGCTTGCGTTGTTTGGGAGGCACATTCACAGGCATCTCGTTTACCATCTAGAAATTGGCTGACCTTGCTAGGGGCATTCCCTCTCGGGTCAGCAGGGCCCCAGGCGTGGAGCATCGGAATACAGAATATAAGACATGGCTGATCTATCTAGATAGTTCATGTATGTGGACTTATACAACATTTGTCTTTTGGTGACTGGCTTGTTTCATTCAGCATAATGTCTTCAAGGGTCGTTTGCAGGTAGCCCGGGTCTGAATGTCGCTCCCTCTTAAGGCTGAGTAACATTCCCCTACATATGTATACCGCACATTTTGTTTATCCATTAAACATATTTATCTGTTTTTAAAGAAGACAAAAAATTCCATTTTTGTTTCTCAGTCTGGGAATTCCTTGGCCACTCAGTGTCCCTCTGAGGGCTTCTCCCATCTCGGCCAAGGGACGGCACGTGCCAGAGGGCAGGAAAGGTCAGACTCATCTGTGGTAGGCATTAGGCTGACCGCGCAGAACAGAAGTGCCCTTCGTTATGCGTAATTAATCCTCACAGTTCCTGAGTGTCAGCGTTTGGATGGAGCAGGAGCACTGGTTTCTGGGATGTAATTACTGCTCGCTGCCTGTGACCGTGAAGAGGCCTTGGGTGCTCGCCTCACCTGTGTGCGCATGACCGCCTGCCTCCCCTCCAGGAGGGGCCTCTTCAGAGCCTCTTTGTGGGAGCCTCGGGTGGACTGTCAGGCGAGAGCAGTTACTCATCCAGGGGCTGTGTCCTGCTCTAATTACTGCTCTTTCTTCCACGGCTGAGAGGGATCGGTGGGCGGATGTGGGACAGGCAGGCTAATGTGATGACATTTTGACAAGTGTGTTACAATAAAAGATAACTCCCTTAGGAGAAGGTTAATGCAGTTATCAGCCGCGTTAGCATCGACATCCCTAGACTGGTGTCTTGTTGGGCAGGCTACTGTTCTCTCCTCGTGCCAACCAAGTCTCAGTGATGTTCTAATGGGGAGTGCTTGAATTCTGTTTCCAGAAACATCTACTGAGGGTGAATATCATTATCTGTTCATAGATTTTTCCACGGGGGGGGGGGTTTCTTCTGTATTTCTTTATTCTGCGATGGGCTTCTTTCTACCTGCTAGTTAACTAGGCTGCCTCCCCTACTCTCTGCTGACATGTGGCTCTGGACTACATACTAATTTTAACATTAGCCTGAGTAAAAATATAATTAGTATTTTTAGTCGGCTTCCAGTTTAAATCCTACCATGCATTCTAAAGGCAGCTACAGAGCATTGGGATTTATTGTTGTCTTTTATTCCTTGTTCCCCTCTTACTCAGTTTCAGTAATGTAGAATTTACTCTAACGGGGGTAAGTAAATGCCATTTTAAAAAATAACCTTATAGAGATATGATTCACATACCACATAATTCACCCACTTACAGTATATGATCCAATGGCTTTCGGTATATTCAGAGTTCTGTGTCCACCACCACAATCAACTTTAGAACACTTGTTCCTTTTACTGCCAAGTCTTATTCCACAGTATTAATGCATCACATTTATCCATCGAGTCATTGGACATTTAGACATTTTTGTTGTTTCCATTTTTTGGCTATTATGATGAATTCTGCTATGAATATTCATGTATAAGTTTCTGAGTGCCCTTATGTTTTCATTTTTCTTGGGTGTAACCCCAGGAGTGGAACTGTGGGCTTATGCGGTAACTCTAACTATTTGAGGAACTGCCACACTGTGTTTCAGAGTGGCTACATCATTTTACTTCCTCCCCTCCAGCAATGTATGAGAGTTCCAATTTCCCCACATCCTTGCCAACACGTATTACTATCTGTACTGTTTGTAGCCATCCTAGCAGTATGAAGTTTTTTATCCTTGGAAGATAATATCGAATTGCTAGAAGTATGGGTATGGGTTCAAGTTACTAGTTTACCACTTACTAACTGTGATCTGGCTGAGTTGCTTAACTTGTCTGAACCCTAGTTTGCCAGTCTATAATTTAGAGATAATTATGCCTATCTCACGGGATGCTTGTGAGGATTGACAGAGGGGACGTGAGACATAATTGCACCTCACGAGAGCCTTTATCATTATGCATAAAATGATGCCAACTGTGAGTTGCTGTCCTTTCCTTCTAGCCTGTCTCTCCCTTTTTTTGGAATGGAGTGATTAACTGTATGTTTTAGAGAAATGTGGAATCATCCTGGTTGAGCAAAGATGAGTAAATTGGAATAAAATTGATGGAGACCAGGGGCTCTGACTTTTCCCTAATGGTGCTTAAAGGGGTCACTTAAACACATCTGGCTCTTCATTTTATACCTGAACCCAAGTTAATAATACAGTCTTATTGTGGTATAATTTATGTGCAGCAATTCACATTTTTTGGTTGACAGAACTGTGAGTTTTGACAAATAATTGCAGTGGACAGACCACCACCATAATCCGGATACAAAACTCTGAGCAATTCCATCCTGTCTCTTTGCTGTCACACTTTTTTCCTCCACCCCCAGCCCCGGGCAGTCAGTCACAGATCAGTTGTTGTTCCTGTAGTTTTGGGTATTCCAGAATCTCATGTAAATGTTATCACGTGGTGTATAGTCTCTGAGTCTGGCTTCTCTTGCTTAGCATACCACATTTGGGATTTATCTGTGCTGTTGTGTCAGGAGTCTGTTCCTTTCTACTGCTGAGTGATATTCCTGTATATGGATGAACCACAGGAGTATGTCTACTCAACATTGAAGGGCATTTGCATCATTTCCAGTTTTTGGCAATTATTAATAAAGTAACTGTCAACATTCACATAAAGGATTTTATGTTAAGGTAAGTTTCCATTTCATTTAGTCAAACATTAAGGAGAACAGTTGTTGGATCATATAGTGAGTATGTGTTACCTATAAAAGAAATTGCCAGATGGTTTTCCAAAGTAGTTATAACATGAAATTAATAATATTGTAGGGGCACCTGGGTGGCTTATTTGGTTAAGTGTCAGACTCTTGATTTTGGTTCAGGTCATGATCTCAGGGTCCTGGGATTGAGCCCCATGTTGGGCTCCACGCTCAGTAGGGAGTCTGCTTGAGGATTCTCTCCCTCTCTCCCTCTGCCCCTGCCCCTGTTCATGCTCTCTCTCTCTCGCTAAAATAAATAAATATATCTTTAAAAAAATAATACTGTAACCAGGCTGCTGAAATCTCTGAATTGGTTCCCATCTGGTTACTTAGAATAAGCTGGAGCCTTGATACTCATCCCTGTGCTTTCTGAAGGGACTGCAGTTGTGATTTTCAGGTTGTTGGCAGGAGAGCCATGAAAGGCACATTCTCTGGTCAGATTCATGTAGGAAAACTTTAGGTTAAATAAAGTTAAACTATTTCTTTATTGTAGTACATTTAGTATCTAAAACATACGGCCCTTCAGTAGAGAGACGAAGTAGGTGTTTTTTCTAAATGTATTTGATGACAAATGTCTTATGGAGCCAGTGCTCTTTGGAACCAATTTTAGGAAACACTATTCTAGAGTACACAGATTCTTCTCAATGAGTTGCTTCTGTTTCATCTGAAATATCTCTAGATGGTTAGGATGGGTTCTGTTGTGCTGTAGTAACAAATAGCCCTTATGCTCAGACAAGTTTATTTGTCATTCCTATTGTGTGTGCCTCAGAAGGTGAGGGGCCCTGCTTCTTGCTTGTTGCACCCAGTGGCATGGGCTGAGAGGGGAATGTGGCAGATGGCAGCTGGGCTCTCAAAGTGACACATGTCATATCCACTGACCTTTGCCGAAACAAGTGATGTGACCACAGCTGGCTTCCTGGGGAAATTCAAAACGTAGGCCTTGGAAGGAGGAGAAATGGAATAGTGTTGCATAGTCCTTGTTACCACCCCAGATTCTGAAGGGCTCAAAGCAAAATGATTTTGTTCTCTTTTATGCACTTATGTATTGGGGGTGTTAGGCAAATGCCCTTCCCTCAGCGGCGCCCGTTGTCTTCTGATCCCACAGTTTAGTAGGCCGTTGGGGCTTGTGTCTGGCACCTTTGGCCACCATGTTCTCCTTCCTCAGGAGGCAGAGCTTTAAAAGCAGAGGGCAGAATGATACTTTTTGGAATTGGGAGCTCTCTTGGAGATTGTAACCTATGGTTTCTGAACACATTGTAGCAGAAGAACCCTTTCTTTAAGTGAAAGCTTACAAGGCAAGTCAGCAGTCTCACTGGGAGATGTGTTGGGGGGGAGGGGACAAGGACTCTGACTGTAGAGCCTTTCTTCTCCCTCTCCTCCTCCTCTTCTTCCTTCTCCTCCTCTCCACCCCAGTGATCTCCAAGGGCCTCCAAAGACCCCAGTCCGAGAGTCCTAATCTCGTCTAACCCTTTATCTGGTGGCTGAGTAGGGTGCGCATGTACCATATAATCAGGATTCGTGTTAGAATGATGGGTGTGTGTGGCCAGGCCAGGCCATTTGGTCACCTGGGCTGGAGAAGACAGGCTGGAGGTTACTGGCAGGAGGGCCTACAGTTCAGTGTGAGAGATGCTGTGGGCACTGGGTCTACAAGGCTGTTGTTTGTTTTGCTTTTGCTGTTTTGGGGGGTCAGAGGGAGAAAGGAGAGTATACATGTCTACTACTATAGAGATTTAAGATCTGTGGTCAGGTGTCTGTGGGGGGAAGTGTGAGCTTGGTGATAGCATTTACGTGACTTGTTACCATGCATCACCTTCCATTCTTTTCAGTCTTTATATTCACCCTGCCTCTGAGGGTCCCCACCTCCACTGCCCCCAGTCCCTGCATCTGTTCAACCTTATTAACTTCTTAACCTTGCAAAAATAAATTGCACAGAGGAGAGTCTCCTAACGTCACTGCCCTTATTTTGGGTGGCTGTGGGGTTTCACTTTGACCTACTGTAATATGCATTAAGCTATTTAAGCCTTAAATCTCTCCAAGATTAAAGATTTGTTTCTGGGGGACATTTTTTCAAGCTGTTAATCACTCTGCCAGAAAGAAAAATCTGGAATTGAAAACTGGCTCCCGGTGACAGTGTTACTTTGGACCTTGTATTAATGACCAAACTCCTCTGGGTGGAGGGACCATGACGTTTCTGTAGTCGGGGAGGGGGGGGTGATGCCCCAGCAGGTGCCTGCTTTCAGCTGCACCTGTTAGTCCTCCCAGCAAAGCCTTCTGGGGGCGCCGTCTGATGTTCTTCCCTCTCCTGTGTATCAGGAAGCACCACCAGTAAACACCACCAATTCCCAACTATTGGTGTAAATTGTTCACTCATGGGGTGCCTGGGTGGCTAGTTGATTAAGCATCTGCCTCCGGCTTAGGTCAGACGATCCCAGGGTCCTAGGATCGAGCCCTGTGTTGGGCTCCCAGCTCACTGGGGAGTCTGCTCCTCCCTCTCCTCCCAGCTTGTGCCCGCTCCTGCTCACTGTTGCTATCTCTGACTCTCTCTCTAAATAAATAACCAAATAACTAAATAAATAGTTCATTATTTCTGCTCTCTCCTCCCTGAAATATACTGGAGGCGCATGATCGTGAGCCATGCTTTTTAGGAAGCAGGAAAAAATCTTCATGAGTCAGTGCATATTAGGAAATAAGTAAAGTATTTCGTTATGGCTAGTCCTTTGCATACACTTGGTTGAAGACGATAAGGCATGCCGGCTGTGTTTTGTTTAGAAGCAGGGACAGTACTGTCCAGTGCTTCCACTAAAAGAAGCTGCATAAATAGAAATTAAAGACACCTGAAGGTCAAGGTTGAGAAAAGGAAATCTTGAATGACCCTTCCCTGCCCCCTTACTTTATTTTCACTTCCTGACACCCATGGCACTGTTTCCTGTCTGCAGATGGGTGCCGTAGCTAAAAAATGACATGGGCCAGATTCGTGAGCCTGGGGACACAGCCCACACAGTTCAGGGCTCGGATCCAAGGTCGAAACCACAGTTTCTATGACAGGTTGTAAAGCTTGTGGATGACCTGGGCTTATGGGCTCAGGTGGCAAGTCCAGACTATAGCCAGGGGATAGGCAAAAGCAGCCCCCAAATAAATTTTAACTGGCCCAAGAGTTAAATATTAAAATGCTAGGCCACAGTAAGACCAGAAGAATCAACGCCTAGTGCAAGATAACTGTCCAAACTTTAAAGGGGCCAAGGCGACCAATGAAAATAGTGTTGTCATGTTGATTACATACAATATTAAAAACAAGTTTAAAAAAACCCAGTTAAACAGAAGAACAAAATACACATGGGGAAAAATATTTAGAGTATATTTTAATGAGTTAATATTTTTAAATAGAAGAATTTGTTAAAAGCAGTTGTTTAAAACTACCAAAACCTGGTCATAAAAAGCAGCAAAGAATTTACATAAATAATTCAAAATAAATTCATAATAGAGGAAGTGACAATAATTAATCCTGGAAAAGATTTGATCTTAGTAATCTGACAATTTAAGGAAAAATGATTTATGTAATCAAAGAGGTATACACTTAAAAAAATAAAATGCCATTTCTTAACTGTCAAATTAGCAAAGAATGTAAAAAAGTGCAAGTCTTCGTAAGGCTGTGGTCACAGGTCAGTCACTAATCCTTTTGGAACCCAGACCGATGGACTGAAAGCCCTTCAAACATCCATGTCTGTGACCCAGGGATTACACGTGGGGATCAGCCATAAGAAAACCCAAACACCTTTTACATGAAGTTTCAGAAAAGGAAGAACAACCTCAATATTATTTATTAATAGTGTGGGGATTGCTAAATAAACTACTGAATATCAATTAGTTCAATGTTATGCATCTAATTTAAAGTGATTTTTACTAAGACTAACTCAACAGAAACGTGTTGACTCTTAAAAAAAACCAGGCTATCAAGTGGTATATACCCTGATATTATGATATAAAAAAAAATCTTATAGACCTATGCACAGAGAGAAGGCTGGACAGCCACTAACAAAAGCATGTACAGGCACGTGGGGTTCCTTAACACAAACTTCTTGTGGTCTGTATTTCACCATTTCCTCATTGTTATGTATTCTGATAATGATGAAAATAAAACTTAATCTTTAAGTTCTGGAGTGATAGCTGTGCAATATCATGTCAAAGTCTCCTTGTTCTCCTGCAGAATTTCGGTCTGGGAATTCCTGACTTAAAAGCAATTGGTATGTGAGTTCCTCTACCCAGTGGCTGTGAATTTGTAGTTTTACGTGATGGTCATAGAGAAGTACTTTGTGCAATGATCGCTTCTTCTTCAAGGCAGCCCTCACTACCTAACAATGCCTGGGAGGAAAAGGGTGGGTGAAGAGGAGGTCCCTGGGAAGGGGTCGCCTTTGGGCCCCACGCCTCCCGGGAGGGCATGTGTCCATTTGTGTGCTGGTAGGAGGGAAGGAGGGAAGATAGGAAGGCGTGAGCTCCCAGCTGGCTGGCAGCGACGCTCTCGATCAGTCTCCCACTCACAGCAGATAATCCGAGAGTGTGGGTGCTTTGGGATTCGCACCCGGACCCCATCCGTTCTCGAGTATGTGGCACTGAGTGGGGTGCTCTACATGGAGTCGTGAGTCAGTGAAAGGGTGTGAGTGGATGACAGAGTACTGGCTTTGGCTTTTTGCGTGGCTTTTGTGTCCTTGGGGGCCTTTGTAAGGGAAGTGTTTACACATTTCTCACGCTAAAGGGAGTGCTTTTATTTTGTTATGTTTTCAGTGGACAGTCGTCTGGGGCAGTCGTCTCTTTCTCCTCACACAAAAATGAACTGAGCAAGGATGCCTGTTGCTAGTGAAAAGCTGGGCCTTTTTCCCTTATGGAGAATTTGTCAGAACAAATGAGCCCTGCCTTTCTGAGGAGATTTTGAGCATAGACCTTTTTCAAGTCTGACCGAGGAAGTGGGGTCAACCTGCAGACACTTTGTTTGCAAACACGAGACTGGCTGTGGGGCTCTGGTTTGATCATCCAGAAAAACAGGGAAAAATAGGGGCAAATGGAGGGTGCTGATGTTCAGGAGTGTTTTTCATTGGAACAGTAGCTTTTGGGGGAAGGGGATGCCCCGCCCAGGGCTCCAGCTGGAACAGAAGTGCCTGTGGCGGGAACTAGCAGCTGTTCCCACGGCCACCTGCCTCTCGTCACCAGAGATCCATAACTAAGCGATGGCCTCTCACAGTATCTTCCAGAATTTCTGATTTGCAGTTTAGAAAAATGTGGGCTCACGGGTGTGGGGAGCCATCCGGTCACCGGGAGCCTGGCTGTGATTACTTATTTCGGAAATGTTTTCTGGTTAGCAGTGGGGTTCGAGAGCAGGATGCCAGGTTGTTCTCCGAGGGCTTGCTGGCTAATAAGGTGGATAAATCACTCAGTCCCTCTAGGGCTGCCAGCCTCTGGCCCAGATTCCTGTTCTTAATTTGCTTACTCGAGTTCAGGCTGTTGTATTATGCGATGGAGGGGCTACACCTGAGGATTCTCCACTGACGTTGTCATTTCTTCCTGGGAAACCATTGGTTACCTGCCTCGCACCTGCACACCTCAGTTTCCTTGCAAGCCAAATTGGGGTTGCACTCGCCGGCCTCTTCTAGTTCCATCTGTGGGGAGCCCCCTGGGGGTAGACCAGTACTTTAGCTTATTGATAAATAGGTCCTTCTCTACCATGGTTTCAAACCTTCCACGCCTCCAATCTTTCCTACTGCTGGCATGACGGATTATCCCGCAAGCCCAGGAGGCCTGTGGATGGGAGCACGTTTGCCTTCCCTCCCTCTCTCCACCTCCGAGCTTGTTTATCTTTTCTCCTGTTGTCCTTCTCCTCCCTAAAGCCTAAGAGGCTTTCTCTCCTATTGCAAGGCCACATCCTTCTTCTGGACTCCTGAGGTCGCCTGCCTCCTCGGGGACTTGATAGCTCCTTCCAGCCTTTCTCTCTCCCACCACCTCCCAATCCACTTCTGGTCAGGCCCCGCTTCCCCAGACCAACCTGCAACTTCCTTTTGGCCAAGAAGTACTCTACAGAGCATTGGAAGAATTACTAAAAATATATGTTTAAAATAAGTGGCCTTAGAGATAAAATCTAACAGTGAGAGTCCCCCTTGGCTACAAAATTTATGAAAATTAGTTAATATTCAATGAAGAGAAAAATGAGGCGAGTTTGCACTTTCACAAGTTGAAAAGCAAACTCTGAAAAGCAGTTTGTCTAAATCTAGAAAAGGCACAGATCATCTTTCATCTGGCAATTCCAGCATGAGAATCTAACCAAAAAACAAACAAAACAACAGCAATGATAGACAGTGTTTCATTTATTCAGTCGTGGAGAGCTTTGTCACAATGACAAAGCCGCTATAAAGGATGGAAGGGTATTGGAACATTTGAAGTAAAAAAAAAAATGATACAAAATTCTTTATGTGGTGTGATCTTCCCCCTTTTTTCAGTGCCATGTATAAGTATTGAGGGAAAAAAGACTGGAAGGAATATTTTAGGAGTGTCTTTTTTTTTTTCTTTTAAAGGAATGCCATTTTTGATCAATTTGTTTCTTTAAAATTTTTTTCTTTGAAAAGGATTCCCCACATTTAGTTAATTAACACATCTCTCACTTCACATATTTATCATATATTTTATGAGAACATTTAGCGTCTTTTCTCTTAGCAAATTGCAGTTATACAATACAGACTATAAAAAAAAAATACAGACTATAGTCACCATGTTATTATACATTAAATCCGGAGACATTATTCATCATATAGCTGAGAGGTGGTATCATTTTACCAACCTCTCCATTTCCCCCACCTGCCCAGCCCCTGGCAACCACTTTCTACTTGGTTTCTATGAGTTTGACAACACCACCGCCATCTCTTCCTGCTCCTCCTCCTCGTCCCCCTCTTCATCCATCTCCTCTTCCTTTTAAGCTTTTACTTATAAGGGATATGCAGTATTTGTCTTTCTCTGCCTGACTTTTTTTTTTAACATTTTTTTGAGATTTTGTTTTTAAGTAATCTCTACACCCAACATGGGGTTTGAACTTACAACCCGAGATCAAAACTCGCATGTTCCACCTACTGAGCCAGCCAGCCAGGCACCCCCCTCTGTTCTGACTTATTTCACTTGGCAAAGGCCCACAAGATCCATCCATGTTGTGACAAACGACAGAATTTCCTCCTTCCTCATGGCTGAGTAATATTCCATTGTACATATATCACATCTTCTTCATCCATCCATCTGTTTATGGACACATAGGTCATTTCCATATCTTGGCTATTGTGACTCATGCTGCAGTAAACATGGGGGCATCTCTCTCTTTGACATAGTGATTTCATTACCTTCAAATATATACCCAGAAATGGAATTCCTGAACTGTAGGGTAGTTCTATTTTTATTTTTCTGAAGAACCTCCATACCTTTTCCCAGGGTAGCTGCACCATTTTGATTCTCATCAACGGTATGAGAGGGATCATTTTTCTCCACAGCCTCAGTAGAACTTGTTATCTCTTTTCTTTTTGATACTACTATTCTAGCAGGTATAAGGTGATATCTCATTGTGGTTTTGATTTGCATTTCCCTGATGATGAGTGATGTTGAGTACCTTTCATTGTACCTGTTGGCCATTTGTATTTCTTTGAAAAAATGTTTATTCAGGTCCTCTGCCCATTTTTTAATTGGACTTTTTTTTTGTTATTGAGTGGAATTAGATCCTTACATATTTTGGATATTAACTCCTTATCAGACATATGATTTGCACATATTTTCTCCCATTTAGTTTGCCTCTTCATTTTGTTGATGGTCTTTTTTTTTCCTTTTTATCTTTTGAAAATTCTTTTTTTATTATTATTATGTTATGTTAGTCACCATGCAGTACTTCATTAGTTTTTTTTTTTTAATATTTTATTTTATTTATTTGACACAGAGAGAGAGATCACAAGTAGGCAGAGAAGCAGGCAGAGAGAGAGAGGGAAGCAGGCTCCCTGCTGAGCAAAGAGCCTGATGTGGGGCTCGATCCCAGGACTCTGAGATCATGACCTGAGCCGAAGGCAGAGGCTTAACCCACTAAGCCACCCAGGTGCCCCACTTCATTAGTTTTTGATGTAGTGTTCCATGATTCATTGTTTGCGTATAACATCCAGTGCTCCATGCAATACATGTCCTCCTTAATACCCATCACTGGGCTAACCCATCCCCTATCCCCACTCCCCTCTGAAACTTTCAGTTTGTTTCCTGGGGTAGAAAATTCTTACAATGAGTTTGTATAACAATTTTTTTAATCAGAAAATCAGATCTAAAAAATGTCCTTCCTCCCTCCCCTTCCTTGCCTCACAGGTACACCTCAGACCTCGGGTTTTTACACATCTTGTTCCCTCAAATCTCTGACTTCTAGCGAGGCCGCCCTCTCTGTGTGGCGTCTGTCAGTGCTGTGCCCCATCCTCTGAAACTCTTCCATCTTTGGTTTTGGTATCTTCCAGTTTTCTTTTCTCTGCACGTGTGTTCCTCTAGTCTCATCAGACATTTGTGAACCAGAGTTCATCAGTCTCTATCCTTTTAACAGCAATTCTCTTTCCTTCCATATCCCCTGGTCATAACCTGTTCCAGGCAGAATCAGTTCCCCTCTCCTCCATGTTGCTATCCTGTCTTGTATGTCCCTTTCTCCCAGAGTTCTCAAGGCTTGGCAGTACATTTGACTTACCTGGGAGAGCTTCAGAAATCCCAGGTCTAAGTCCTACCCCAGTGATTTTGATGTCTTGGGTCTGGGTGGAAGCTGGACTTGGGGCGTCTTAAAGCTCCTGGGTGAGTGTGCTGGCCAGAGGGCTGAGAACCCCTCTCCTACGTGGTGTCTCACTGTATTGGGGTGGGGTGCCACAGGTGTGTATCAGTCTCTGGGGTCCTGACCCTTGGATGTCACGAATGCCACGAGACGTACAGATCGCCAGTACCAGGCATTGGGAAAACAGTAGTGCGTGAAAATAAGTCTGCATGAGGAAGTATGTTTCGGCACCGACTGCCCTGCCTTGGTGCTAAATGCCCTTAGCTGGGCATTTGATCAACCCAGATAGACCTTTGTCTCAGCTTCACTTCCTGGCATTGTACCTCCCTTTTAATGAAGAAAAAACCGGTATAATCCACACTGGTGGCCTGCTTGGGCACACAGGACATGTTTCTCAAGCCCCTCTTCCCTGCTCTGTTGCCCAGTCATTGAGGCCAAAACTGGGGACTCCTCTTCTTTCACCACTGACGTCCTCAGACAGGGGTGCAATACATGTGGAGGGAATTGTGATCCTGACTCTGTGGCTCATAGAGGTCAGTAGGGGCTTCCTCTCTTCTTCACATTGGCTGCTCTCAGAAAGGGAACAGGCATCAAAAACTTTACAGGTCAGCACCAGGGAATCAGGAATAGCAGCCAAAGGGAATCCTGTCCTCTGTGAGGCTGGGTCGGACTTTCATGACTTATGGTTCTGTCATCCTCAGTGTATGGGCCTGCTGGAGAAATTGGGTTCAGTGTGTCAAGATTTGTGACAAGGAGAATGTGGACCATTTGTATTCTCGTACGATGATGGCCTAGTTAGCCCGTCAGAGCCAAGCTACAACCATGGAAGAAGAGGTGAGACATCGTATTTTAGGCAGAGTATTTGGAAGAAGGCTCTCGCCTCCTACAGGTGCCTGGTGAGGGCTGACGGGAGCTCCCTGGGGATGTGTGGGCACAGCATTAGTTAGGGGCTGCGGGCCCAGAGACCCAAGGCCATCCCTGGAGGCTACAGGACTCTCAGTGTGTGGATGGAGCCAGTGTCACATGCCCATCCTGGCTCCTCGTGGCTCCTGCGGTGCGCTTGGAAACCTTGAGCTCTCTTTTGCTCTCTTTCCATTCATCTACTTACCAATGTGTACAGGGGCCCTGCCGGGTGCCATTGTTACCCCTGCACTTACTGGTGAACCACAAAGAGGATGCCCCTATTCTCACGGAGTTTACATTCCACAGGGTGGGGGAGGGCGACAAACGTGAAATACTAACTTAAAAAAAAAAAAATAGATGTGGGGAAGCTTTTTATTTTGGTATAGTCCCAGTAGTTTAATTTTTCTTTTTTTGTTTCCCTTGTCAGAGGAGACATGTCTAGGAAAATGTGTCTACAGCTAAAGTCAGAGAGGTTACTGCCTGTGCTCTTTTCTGGGATTTTTATGGTTTCAGGTCTCACATTTAGATCTTAAGCAATTTTGAGTTTATTTTTGTGTATGGTGAAAGAAGGTGGTCCAGTTTCATTCTTTTGCATGTAGCTGTCCAGTTTCCCTATCGCCATTTGTTGAAGAGACTGTCCTTTCTCCCTTTCCTCCTTCCTTTGTCATAGATTAATTGACCACATAAGCTTGGGTTTGTTTCTGGGCTCTCTATTCTGTTCCATTGATCTCTGTGTGTTTTTGTGCCAGTATCATACTGTTTTGAATACTGCAGCTTTGTAGTATATCTTGAAATCTGGGATTGTGATACCTCCCACTTTGTTATTCTTTTTCAAGACTGCATTGGCTATTCAGGATCTTACAAATTTTAGGATTATTCTTCATAGTGAAGGGAACCATCAACAAAACAAAAAGACAACCTCCTGAATGGGAGATGATATTTGCAAATGACATATCCAATAAGATACTTTCAAATTATGTGTCCAATTTGCAAATGATATATCTAAATTTCTAAAACATAGAACATTTATAACTCAATACAAGAAACCCAAATAATCCAATTAAAAAATGGGCAGATGACTCAAATTGACATTTTTCCAAAGAAGACGTACAGATGGTCAACAGTCACATGAAAAGATGCTCAGCATCACTAGTCATCAGGGAAATGCAAATTAAAAACCACACCTGTCAGAATGGCCAAAATTAAAAAGTGCAATAAATAACAATTGTTGGTGAGGATGTGTAGAAAAAGGAACCCTGTGGTAGGAATGCAAATTGGTGCAGCCACTGTGGAAAACAGTGTGCAGTTTTCTTAAAAAATTAAAATAGAATTACCATTAGATCCAGCAATTCCCCCCAAAGAAAATGAAAGCACTAATTTGAAAGGATATATGCACCCCTATGTTTATAGCAGCATTATTTAAAATAGCCAAAATACGGAAGCAACCCAAGTATCCACCGATAGGTGAATGAATAAAGAAGATGTGATATATATATATATATATATACATATGCACACACAGAGAAATATTATTTAGTCATAAAAAAGAATGAAATCTTGCCATTTGCAACAACATGGATGGATCTAGAGGGTATAATGCTAAGTGAAATAAGTCCGTCAAAGGCAAATACCATATTATTTCACTTATATGTGGAATTTAAGAAACAAAACAAACAAACAAAAAGAGAGACAAGCCAAAAAACAGACTCTTAGAACAAACTGATGGTTACCAGTGAGGAGGTCAGTGAGGGGAATGGGTTAAATAGGTGAAGGGGATTAAGAGTACACTTATCTTATTGAGCATTGAATAATGTACAGAATTGTTGAAGCACTATATTGTACATCTGAAACTAATATAACACTGTATGTTAATTATACTTGAATAGTAAAAAAAGAGAAAAAAAACAGACGTGGGGCAGGCAGTATGCAGATAGTTAACACTATAGGAAAGGAGAATGGAGAATGACAAAATGGTGATTTTCATGTTTGGTGGCGGGGGAACATCCTTGAAGAGATGTTATCTCAGCCAATATCTAAAGATCTGAGTGATAACAAGGAGCCAGCCAAGCAAAGATCATATATTGAGGGTGGTGACACCTGGTGCCAAGGTGCTAAGGTGAGAATGACCTTGGAATTTTCAAAAACCGCACAGCAGCCTGAATGACTGCACAGTCCAGGCAAGGAGCTTGGATCTCGTTCTCAGTGTACTGGGACATCACTGAAGGGCTTTACTCAGAGCAATGCTTGATTGGGTTTGCTCTAGAAAGATCTTGCTCATTACTGCTCAGGGAAAAGATTGAGGGAGGAAATATTGGAAGCAGGTGACCAGATAAAGGTGATTACAATATCATAGACAAGAAATTATGATGATTTAGACTAGATTGTAGTAGTGGAAATGAAAATAAGTGGACAGACATAGGATTTGTTTGGAAGAATGATCAACAAGTCTTGTTGATACATTGTATGTTTGGCATGAGGGTGAGGTGAATCATGAATAATACCTGGACTTTTAGCTTCAGCAACTGGATGGCTATTAATATTATTTGCCAAAGCTGAAAAGACTGCTAAATATCCAAAGGGAATATAAAAATTTCTAATTGGAACATGTGAAATTTGATGTACCTGTGAGACATCAAAGGAGATATGTCAAATAGGCAATGGGTTATACAAGCTAAAGACATGGGTCGTTGGAGTTGGTCAGTGGCATTTAGAAAGAGTGACAACATGATCCTGTTTTCCCAGGACAGTCCTGGTCTACACCTGTTGTCCCAACATCGTTGTTGAAGGACGCTTTTTCACTCTCAGCCTCATATCTGTTTGTGCTATATCCCGTATTGTCCTCTTTCACAGAGACGGTATTTAGAGCCATGGGACTGGAGAATCACTAGAGAGAGGGGTAAAATACCAGCAGAACCTGGTGTGCTTCAACATGTTGGTGTCGGAGGGGACTGGGGAAGCAGCCACTGGAGCAAGAGAAAAGCCAGGAGGAGGTGGAGTTATCCTAGCCAGGAGAAGAATGTAGCTAGGAAGGAAAGAGTGGTCACATGTGACAGAGTAAGATAAGGACACAGAGTGATCACTGTCTGTTTCACTTTCATAAGAATGGTCCCAGTGGAAAGAGGAAGGTGGAAGCCCACAGGAACTGAATTAAGGAGCTACAATGTGTGATGAGCTTGCTACATCCTCTCTGTTGCCCCACTTTTCAGAACAAAATCATACTTATTTATAAGGAGCTGATTTAAATGTCATCCCCTCCATTAAACTTACCTTAGATTCCAACAGTGAACTTGGTTGGAATTAATTGTCCTTCTGTGTTCCCATATCTCCTTGTTTATAACTTTTCATGTGACTTTTTAAAATTATTCATTGTGTTATAGTCATGTGTGCCTGACTCCTTACTAGACTACAGACTGCTTGGGGGCAGTGACTATTTCTTTTCCATCTTTATCTTGCCTGTGAAACTTAGCCTGTCACAGTTCGATGAACCTACCAGATATTTGAGAAATGTTGAATGGATGAATGAATGCATGTGTGAATAAGTGAGTGAGTGAGAGAATGAGTGAATGGATGAATAAGTGAGTAAATCACAAGTGATTGAATACATAAATGAACAAATGAGTGAGTGGTTGGATGAATGAGTGTGAATGGGCGAGGGAGTGGATAGATGAGTGAGTGGCTGGGTGAATGAGTGGAAGGATGAATAAGTGAGAGGATGAATGAATGAGTGAGTAGAGGGATAAGTGAATGAGTGAATGGGCAAGGGAGTGGATAGATGAGTGAGTGGATGGATGAGTGAGTGCGTGGATGAGTGAGTGAGTGAATGGGCAAGGGAGTGGATGGATGGATGAGTGAGTGAGTGGATGGGTGAGTGAGTGACGGAATGGGCAAGTGAGTGAACAGATGAGTGAATGAATGGATGAGTGAGTGAGTGAGTGGATGTGTGGGTAAGTGAGTGGATAGATGAATGAGTGAGTGGATGGATGAGTGAGTGAGTGGGCGGATGAGTGCTTGAGTGAATGGGCAAGGGAGTGGATAGATGAGTGCATTGATGGGTGAGTGAAGAGTGGATGGATGAGCGGTTGAGTGAATGGGTAAGTGAGTGGATGGATGGATGAGTGGGTGAGGAGATGGATGGGTGAGTGAGTGGGTGAGTGAGTAAGTGAGTGGATGGATGAGCAGGTGAGTGAATGGGTGAGTGAGTGGATGGATGAGTGAGCGAATGAATGGATGAGTGAGTGAGTAAGTGGATGGATAGCTGAGTAAGTGGATGGATGGGTGAGTGAGTGAGTGGATGGGTGAGTGAGTGAGTGAATGGGTGAGTGGGTGAATGAGTGGATGGGTGAATGAGTGGATAGATGAATGAGTGAATGGATGGATGAGTGGATGAGTGAATGGGTAAGAGGGTCAGTGGGTGAGTGAGTGAATGAGTGGTTGCGTGAGTAGAGTAGATGGGTGAGTGAGCAAGCGAGCAAATAGATGAGTGGGCGAGTGAGTGAGCAAATGAGCGAGCAAGTGAGTGAAGGATTGGAACTGCATTTGAATCAGTACCAAGTACCTATGCAACATAACAGCTATGGGTGGTTGGTATTTCTTTGTTCATATGCAAACGCTTCTGTTTCAGCAATGATCATTAAGCACTGCAATGAATAATTGGAGAGTTGTTATTTTCTATTTTGTTGGTCTTAGGTTGCCTATAATTCTGATGGAAACAATAGTTTCCTTGAACTGAAAATTTAGTGAATCCTCTTTAGCTGTTTTTTTGTTTTCCTTGTACAGTTTGAAGGATATACTATTTATGGACTGCAAAACAATAGATTCTAATCTGAGCTAGAGATAAAATGTAAGGGGGGCATAAAACATTTAAGAAGCATACATGAATCACAACAGAGTATTATGCAAAAGCTTTCTCGGGAAAATATGCACATTTTGCATTTAGGAGTGGCTCAGCAAAGCAGCATACAGCTGATTTGTCGTAATATATAAACTTCTGGTAGTATTAAGAAAATAAATACAATACTGAGTCTTTAGGCGAACTCATTGGCACTTGTTTCCACCCATGAATGCAATTCTGTCTTCCTGATGTGTTGGAAATACCCCAAAACACATGCGAAATGTGAGATTAGAGAATAAATTTATAGAGCCCTAAGCTGTGTGGAACTATGTTTTTAAGATGAAAGCTGTTCTACCTACTACAGCTTTCAGAGCTCTACTAAGCTGGCAGAATGAGGAAAACCCAAAAATACCAGGTAGCAAGAGAAGATGTTATCAGAATTTCTGTAAGGCAAATGTAGGGAGGAAATCAGGGGATGGTATTATCTGCAGCCCTAAAAATCACAGCCTCAAGAACCTGGAGTCAGAGACACGCAAACACCCTGATGCCCAGGCCTTTGAAACAGGCTGTGGCTTAGGACAAGTCCCTCCCTGCCACTGGCCTCCTGGGAGAGGAGGGTTGGTGTCGGTGCTGAGAACGGCCCTCCCTGCGGAAGCCAGGTGAGATTTCACACACCTTCCCCCTGCAGCCTGCCCCGCTGTCACAAGTGGAGTCTCATCCGCTATGGTGTGGACATACAAGTAGAAGGAAGCAGTCAGCCTTGGGCTTGCCCTTGGTGCCTGGTGTCACTAAGGAGGTGAGCATAATTCTTGCGGTTCTTGCTGTGAGATGGCATCCCTCTTGAAATATCCAGCTGTGTTATTCTGGGCAGCCTTCCGCTGAGGGACCCACTGCCAGGGTACTCGTCTGCCCCGCTGTCAGCAGACGGGAAGGAGGGTCTCTGGTGCCCCTTGCCAAAAGCCCCCATTGCCCAGGTGCATTTGTGGGCTTGAGCCATGGTGTTCGTGCTCCTGGAGCACCACAGACCCCGTCTCTCTCGGGGTCAGCTGGTTGCTGCTCCGAGGTTTTCAGACATAAAGACAGGAGCAGAGCCATGGTCAGAGTGGGGCCCATGCCTGCGGTCACTTTTTCTGTCCACAGCTGAGGGCCAGCACTGGCCTCCACTGTCACTTGACTCCCCTCTTGGTGCTCAGATGTGATTTTTGTTTCCTTGTGGTCATTTTAGTCTGAATGTGTAGCGTCTGCCAAAATAACTTGCACATCGTTCTTCTCATATAAATTGGTAATTTTCCTTTCCAAGTGTCAACTGGAAATTAAAAGTAAATTAATTTTTATTTTCCTTGGACAAGCCACGCTCCTGAACTGACTTGTTAGTATAGAAAATTGGGCTTTGAAGAAGACAAATTTAAGAGTATCTATAAATTATCTTCATGTTTTTTCATGTTTGCTTTTTAGCTCTTGAACTGAGACCAGATTCATTAAGATATTCTTCAGAAGTTGGCCACAATAAATATCCTAATAATTCCAACTCAGGAAATTCATCGTAAATCATTGTTTTTGCTGTAATCCCTTGACCTTCAGGCTTTCCTGTTGAAGTTGCTAATGGGACCCTCACATCTTTTATGGAGTTTATAAATTTCCTGGGGTTGAGGAGTCCTGGACTTGAAATCCAGAATGCCTAACCCAATCTTGGGCATGACTTACTGGACTCAGAAAATCCTTTGAGGGAACCAAAAAAAATGTCCCTGTAATGAAAGTTGCAGATTTGCAAAGGAGCTCCTTTGCAGAATGTGCGGTGCGGCAATTTTTGAAATCAGGATACCTGGGTTGAAATCCATTTCCTACCTAGGACTGTGACAGCACTGGGCCAGCTGCTTTACTTCGCTGAGCTTCTGTTTCCTCCTCTGTCAAGTGAGACAATGCCTATTTTGCCGGGTGCATGTGAGGTGGAAGTAGACCAAAGAATACCACGCCTGGTCGGGTGACTGTTACTTGTAGCCGCTTAGTGCCGTGCCCCCAACCACCCCGAGCAGCTGATATATCGGCCCACGAGGGTCTCACCTGGCCTTGAGGGGCCTTAACACGACTGGTGGCATTACTTCGGCTTGTCTTGACACTGGACGCCTTTGTGTCGATGAAAGGGGAGGCAGTGGGGTGTGGGAGTGTAGGTGCCAGGCACACCCGAAGCGCCTCCTTTGTTCTGGGCTGAGCTGTGGACGTGCGCGCTGGGTTCTGGCCCTCCAGTTCACATTCTGGCCTCAAACCCTGCTGGGAGGCCTGTTCCCCGCACACGTGATGAGTGTGCATGTGTGTGACACCTGCCTGAGGGAGAGGACACTGGTGTCCGGCGGACGTCCCCACCCCCACTGACTCTGGCTCCAGGGGGAACGCTGTCGTAAGACTGTGTGTGGGAAAGGGTCCGCAGTGGCCGAGGAGGACCTGGTTACAGGTGGTTGGTTAGTTTCTCTCCAGTTAGACTCTCCGCTGCTTCAGATGATGTGACACGTTACTCGGAATCACAGCTACATTCA
The DNA here is from genome assembly GCA_028534135.1 of Potos flavus. Lineage (NCBI taxonomy): Eukaryota > Metazoa > Chordata > Mammalia > Carnivora > Procyonidae > Potos > Potos flavus. The sequence goes on from CM052885.1 coordinate 77,741,143, forward strand.
GCTGTAGTACTGCTTTAATTTTTCATTTTCCCACATTGGGGGTGGGGAGGCTGAGATCCCGTGAGTCCAGGGCTACTATCCAGAGATGCAGACTTGGACTTGGATTTGCAGGGGCAGAGTGAGTAGGATAAAGAGCAGATTGAGGTCACGCCCACATGCAGGTGCATAGAGAGTAAGTATTGAGGTTGTTCCTTTCATTCCCAGTAGCCAGTGGTGTGCCAGGGGTGGCTTTGGAGAGCTTCAGAAGCTCTCTCCCCTGGTAGCTCCACAGCCCCTCCCCACACCCGCCAGTAGTTTCCCTAAGGAATCAGTGTTCCTGCAGGGCAGACTGAGCTCCCAGATGACCCCCGCGGCTCACCACCCCGCATGTCGCCGCCCTGCCCCTTCCAATGACAGGGACGCTTCTGGGAGGGTTGGCAGTGGGATGGGTCCTGTGCAGAACCAGCCTCTTCCTGACTGGAAAGATGCAAGGCAGTCAGGCTTCAGGGTCACCTGACCTGGCCCTCTCCACAGAAGCTCTTCCCAGCTGTGCCCTGTGCCCGGTGACCTCTTCCCTTTGCAAACACGTGCGTGAGCGCCCCAGCTCCTCCATTCTCACAGACTGGCTGCTTAGGCAGTGCTGCCTCAAACCTGCCCTTCTTAGTGTACTTCTATTTTTCATAGTAGCAAACTGAGCTTTCCATTAGTCCTCACAGGTAAAAATTAAAATTTTAATTAAAATTTAAAATTTAATTAAAAAATAAAACTTTAATTAAAATTTAAAATTTAATTAAAAAATTAAAAAATAATTGTGAAATATAGCATGGAACAAAAGAACAAATAAAATTATGCTAAGTGAAAGAAACCATTGCAGAAGACTGCATAATTATATTTTCCTGTTCATATGAGGTGTCTAGAGTAGGAAAACCTGTAGAGACAGAAAGTAAACTACTGGATGCCTGGGACTTGGGGTGAATGTTGGGAGGTTACAGGGTATGGGGATTCTTTTTGAGATGCTGAAAATGTCATCACTGTGGTGATGGTGGCACGTATCTGTGACTGTACCAAAAACCACTGAATCACCTGCTAGGTGGTTTGTGTGGTATGTGAAATGTATCAATAATGCTGTTAAAAATGAAGGCCAAATAAAGATATTTTATGATAAATGAAAAAATATTTATACAACTTCATGGATGGTAGTAGAATGGACATTCACGTACTCAGCAACCACAACTACGTGGAGCATCACACAGCCCAGAGGTCTCCAGGTTTGCCCCCCATTCCCCCATGGATAACCACCATTCTAAATGGTGTTGATGACAATGTGTGTATGCATCCATCCCTTAACTAGGTATAGTTTTATTTTACCTACTGGTCAAATTTCGTCAATTTCGTAAATTTGAATAAGGTCAAATCTTTTTAAAATTCTCTTTTTAGATTTTCTGTATTAACCTTGTTTATTTAGTAATATACATTGCATTCTGTGTAACTTGGTTTTCTTTAAATTCTCTTTTAAGGCAACTCGATATATTAAAAAAATACAAAGTTTCTAATATTTTGAAAAATATATTGAAGTATAAGAGGATGAATATTAAGATTCTAGACTTTGAGTTCTCTTCTCTATGTTTTTAAAGAGGCAGAAATACTCCTCACCTCAAACACAAGATAAATATTTCACCATTATAATAAAACGACTGTTTGGTCTTTACCTAGAACTTTCACAGCGTCAAACAGAACCAGAGTTCATGTTTTCAGAGGAGTGGATGGGTGGAAACTCTGCAAATTAACTGAGTTTGATGTTTACATATGAAATTATTTCCTCCCCCCCATGAGTACTGGGGCTTCTTGCAAGTCTTCAGTTTTATCTTCTTCATAGATGACCATCTGTTCCAGTTTGCCTGGAAATGAGGACTTTCCTGGGACGTGGGTGTTAAACCTGGGAACATACTGGACAAATCAGAGCTAGATGGTTACCCCATTCTTCACAAACTTTAGAAAACAAAATTCATACCCACATCTCTAGCCTTTAAATGTGCTTAACTTGCTCAGTGTCCTTCCTCGATTATTTTTCCCCCCGACACAAATTGTTTCTGCCGGAGGTAGAAGTGTGCTGGAAGCAGGCCCCCCGGATGGGTTGATGGGTTGTGTGGAGGTGGTTTGGGGAGGGGGTGTGCTGCTCCCTGGCAGGCTGGTGAGGGACTTTCCTTGTTGCCCTACATTGACATTTCCCAAACCTGCTGCTCATTTTCTCATCCAGACAATGTAGTAGCATTGCCTATATTCATGGTTTTCATGTCAGAGCTAAGATTTTGAAGCAGCATGTACTGATTTTTCTCATTTATTTAATAGTCTCTTGGTTTAGATTGCACTCTGAGCTGTGCTTAGAGTTTTGATAAAAATTGATTGTATCTTGGTCATTTGGAAAGAATTTGACTGTCTGGAAAATAGAACGTAGAACAAGTGGTTAGTAAACCACCAGGTCAAGTGGAGATCATGATTTCTCTTATTTAGAGGCAAGTGTTGTTATATAGGTTCATATTTAAAGATTTATAATATGTAATTTAAGGAAACAATTATTCAGGAAGTAGAAACCAGGAAGTATATATATGAGCATTTTTTCTTATGCTGCATTCTCTTCATTCTAAAACCATTATACTATTTAATTCCCCCCCTGCCCACACACACACAGCTCCTAAGTCTGCCCTATGAAGTTATGCAGATTGTGCACTGCACAACTCAGGGGTGGTAATGGGGGGCAATTATTCACTTTCCAGTTACCCTAGCTTTGTCTTGAGAAAGGGCTGCTTTTTCTGACTTGGACATGAATGTTCCTGGGCAAGTGGCACCCAGCATGACTGCCTCCCCCACTCTCCCAACAAAGGTACTTAATAGAAAACATGAAGGAAATAAAATTTTTCTTCTGCTTACATTTAATGCCTTCCCTACTTGCACTGTAGACCTTCATACCTCTGACCTGAGACAACTGATCTGTTTTTAACACATGACAGCATAATGATATAGAGCACAGAGCCAGGGGCCAGTGCCAGCTTTCTACTTGCATAATCTGGAGGGGAGGTTACTTGGCCCTCTCTGTGCCTCAGTTCCCTCATCTATGCAATGTGATGGTTCCTTCCTCAGTGGGCCATCGGGTGGGTTAAATGAATTAATAGTGTAGAACACTTACAACTGTGCATGTTGTGTTGCGTGTAAAGGCCACTAGCCTTGCTCGGCTTTGCACCCGACATTGCTCTAATGCACACCTGCGTTTAGCAGGACCGCATCTTAAGCACTGGGTAATGGGTGAGGGCGCGGTAGAGAAGTCATGACCTGTTCCCTTGACCTCGTGAGAAGAAGGCCAGGTCAATAACCAGTTTCTTTGTCTCTTTTCTCCTGGATTTTGCTTCTCCCTAGCTCAGCAGTTCCCCCGCCTGCTGTGTGCTTGTCTGTTTATGTGCTGCTTCTCCCATGACATGGAACCTCTTCTGTGACAGAGGCTTAGGTTTCCGGGACTCTGCCAGGTACCTGGCGGGGATCCAGCGGCATTTGACTTCAGCAGATGGACTGGGTCGCTCCTGGGGTTGGAAGGCACTGCCTCTTTAGGGCAGGATTTTCTCTGTATGCCCTTCTTCTCTTGGGCAGGCCCAGGTGGTGGCACTCACCACAGGCCCCATTCTGGTCTCCAAATCCAGAAAAGTGCTCCACAAGGGATGGCGAACATCCACAAAGGGCTCTGTAAGTATCACTTCCATCAGAGCTGAGATGGCAGTTTTGACCTGGAGTCAGAGTTGTGACCCAAGCAGGAGAGCAGGGTTCACTCTGAGGAGAGGTAAAAGCTCACAGCCCTCATAGTGCTAAAGGAGAGGCCGGTGGGCCTGTGCTGGGGTGTGTGTGTGTGTGTTTGTGTGTGTGCATGTGGTTCTTTCTTTCCTTGCCAAACGTAGGCCGCCCATTGAGGCCACAGAATAGTGCATTCTCAGTGAGTCCGTCACACCGGGATCCCAGTAGGCAGCTTATCATCTATTGAATGCAGCTTGGTAAAGCTATTCGAAGAACAGAGAGCCTTGGACATACTTAATTTTGTAAAGTTTGCCGATAGCAATGGATCTCCGGGTTGTTTTCATTTTAGAAATCAGTCTTAAGGTCGATGAGGCCGTGAACACATTTAGAATTAGACAGGGGTTTGTATCAGTCAAGTAACTAGAAATCTTCAATTACAAAAAATACAAAATTAGCAAGTAACTCTATCAAAATAACCTTGACAGTTGTGTTGTTTTTTTTTAAACCTTGACAGTTTTTATGAGAGATGCCGTAACCTCTACAGATATAAAATGTCAAACGAGACACACGTAAGAATTTGGGCAACTTGTAAGAATTGTTGGAAGCAACTTCCTGAGCCATTTTTTTTTTTTAAAGATTTTATTTATTTATTTGACAGAGAGAGAGAGATCGCAAGTAGGCAGAGAGGCAGGCAGAGAGAGGGGAGGAAGCAGGCTTGCTGCTGAGCAGAGAGCCCGATGCGGGGGTCAATCCCAGGTTCTGAGATCATGACCTGAGCTGAAGGCAGAGGCTTTAACCCACTGAGCCACCCAGGTACCCCAACTGAGCCATTTTTTAAAAAGATTTCTTTATTTATTTCAGAGAGAGAGGGAGCAAGGGAAGGGGCAGAGGAGGGAGAGAGAGTCCCAAGCAGACTCTGTACTAAGCACAGAGCCTGACGCAGGAGATGTGGGACTTGATCTCATGACCCTGAGATCATGACCTGAGCTGAAAGCAAGAGTAGGACACTCAACCCACTGAACCACACAGGCACCCCTCTGAGTCATTTTAGGCAAATAAACTATTTATCAGAGGAAAGGTAAAAGACCCTCATTGTAGCTTCCAGTAAGTACTGTCCACGGCCGGGGCCAGAATCTTGGCTGGGGTGTGTCTTCCTGATTTAATAAATGTAACAACAGGAGCAAGCTGCCTATTGTTTGTGCCTTTAATAAGCAGAGGTTTTCAGAGACATAAGCCAGCTAAATTGGTTTTTCTTTTTGCCTCTTTGATTATCCCTGTTCCTGGCCGGTGAATCAAGGCATAGCAGTAGGAAGGGGGAGAACATCTCTGTTTTCTTGCTGCCGCCAATGGCTTACCCTTCACCGTGAGGAAGATCTGCTGTGTGTGCTTGTGCTCTGTGTACCCTGTTTCCTCGTCACAAATGTGAGCACACACTGTGTCCTGCCGGTTTCCTCCCAAGCCGAGGAACGCCAGCAGGAGACACCCAGGCTGTTGCTCGTGCTGCTCTGGCCTCAGTGCCTTTGCAGAGCACCCACTTCCTCAGTGCACGTTCCCTGTATTGAGAATGAAAAAGTAGGCTGACATCACGGTTTGAAGAGACTGCCGGTTCCGCGGAGCCCATTGTGCTACCGGGGCTGGCTCAGCATAATTCCGGGCATGCAGGAGGCGGGGGCTGCTGGTAGTCCTGAGGGGAGCTGTGAAGGGGGTCTGACATGCCAATGGAATGTGAATTTAATCTCATTAGGGCTGCAGACAGTGCTCTGTCATCCCTGGGAAGAACTTCAGTGGTTCAGGCTTATGATTTATTTAAATATGGAGGCGAGGACTCCCTTGGTGACACAGGAAAGTGAAGCGCAGATAACTTCCAGGGACAGGTGCTGCCGGCTCCTTGGGTGTGGGTAGCCCGGGGGACCCTCTCATCTGGGGGTGCTGGGACTTTGAGAACTTTTGGAGAATTTGCTTAGAGGATTGTGTCATAGTTTTTGTTGTTGCTTTTCTACCTAGTCTTTATGGCCTAAGTTTTATTTCCTAAATCTTTTTTTTTCCCTCATTTTCTCTGGAGGGAGTTAAGTTTTATTCCATGAAAGGGAGAACTTCAAGCTATTGATGAGTGAACCACTGGAGAAAACAACAAAGGAGGATTTTATTTCAAGGTACCTTAAGTGCCAGAGGACAGACAGTGGCGTCTCTTGTGTCCCATTGCCCTGGAGACCAGCTGCCAGCCTCTGACCGTATTTTTATGTGTATTCATGAAGGGAGGTGGATGGAGCCTTGCGGGGAGCCAGCAGGTCCTCCCGGCCGGGAAGGCACTAAACCACCTCTGCTCTTCACACAACCACCCTCGAACTTCACTGCCCTTGAATCCACTCGGAACGTGCATGTCTGCTTAGTGGCAGCCCCAACGCCGCTAGAATTCCTCTTGTCCACTCATAGCCCCTCTTCACGTCGCACCCCCAGAACAGTGCCCATCAGGCCAGGAGCTTTTCATGCCCACGTGGGCACAAAGATAAGTCCTTTTTGGAGAGGCTCAATCAAGCCATTCAGTCCACCATGTGACAAGGAAATAATAAATCAACTGTTCTGCTTTTAAACTCTGTGGGCTGCAGGAAAAGAAAGAAAGGAAGCAGCCTCATGGCCTCCCTGCCGTGGCAGCTGCCTGCGTTGGTGCCGTGCCTGCAGGGAGGGGCAGGGCCAACCCCCCCCACCCCCCCACCCCATGGGCCGGAGGTTGTCCGCCAGGAAGTCAGGGAGGGGGCAGCATCACTTTCTTCCTTGACTACTCTGGGCCAGGATGGCTGTGCCTGCCACCAGCTTCCTAAAGGTTCTCTCTCCTTCTCCATGCCTTGGTGGGTACTCTACAAGAGCCCCGGGCACATGGTCCATTTCCTGAACTACATAGCTAGAGCGTCCCCTGTCTCGGTTTCCAAAAAAAGCAAGGGACCCAAGTGCAGAAACCCAGGCTCAGAATATGTTTTACATAACGGAGACAAAGATGCAGTTTAGGTGGAGACTTTATTGGAAACCCGTCTTCCAGATGAGTCCCCATAAACACCAGCAGGCTGCTTCCTGACACCAGAGTCCGGGCTGTCCCCAGACCCAATATGAAGCCCGTCAGCTTGGCTATTGTGCCAGCCATTTCAGGAGGCCCTTCCCTCTGGTTGATACCACAGTCTGTGCGTGCACGCGTGCGCACACACACACACACACACACACACACATGCACACACCTGAGCACTTCCTCATTTGCTGGCTCGGCACCCCCGCCCTCCCTGGACTGCCCAGGAATCTACTTGCCCTTGGGAAACAGGCTCCTTATCAAGACTTTCAAATTCACAGAAAAGGTAAGACCCTGGTGCTCATTGGGCCCAAATATTAGAAACACCAAGGAGCTGCTGGCTAGTAAGACTCTAGCCCATCAATCTACACTTATCTAAGAATAAATTCACCTTAGTAACCCCTAGAAATCAATGCCCAGTGTCAGGATTTCCAGGAGTCCTTTGTAAGGGGTGAAATGAATATTTCCTGAGGGGATCCTGATGGGACTGGTCAGTATGACAACCAGTGAGGAGGTCGTGTCCAGATTTTCAAGAGCAAGAAGCTGACGAATCCAGTACTGCTCAATCTAGTGAACCAGGGTTTCAGTGAGGGTGTCTGGAAACTGAGAGCCCAAAGGCTTTCTCTTCTCTCCGGGGCACGGGGGAGGCTTCCTTCTGCCCTCAGCTCCCTCCTGTCAAGGCCATGCTGACTGTGGGGAGTGGCGAGGGCCGTGTGTAACTGAGGGATGCAGGCTTGGTGTCACCAAGTCCCCTCCACAACAGGTGGCCAGCGTCTCTGTGGACATGGCGGTTCCCATAGCCTGGTTTCCTGTGTTGGGATGTAGAGCAGACCCTGTTTGCTGCTCTTGTTTGATCCTGTTCTGAGGTGGCTGGTTGCCTCCTGCCTCTGGGAACCCTACCCTGGCTAAGCTGTGGTGGCTGAGCTGTGACTATCAGAAGCTTCTGGTTTGTTTGAATGTAAGACTGCACACGTGCTTTAAACCAGCATCCTGCTCTGCTGTTTGCCACTCTTACTGTGGGGGCTCCCAGGTCAGAGCAGGCCCGCACCCAGGCTTGGGGGCCTGGACTAGGTGCCGGGGGTTAGGGGGTGTGGGGAAGGCATCTGAGCCCTGACTGCCTGTGGGAAGCTGCCCTGATGGAGCTAACTGGCTGTGCTATATTCAACCAGAACATTCTGTGGTCGGGGTTTGCCTTTAAGAATGAACTGCAGACAGACTGTCTTTAGTTCACTGCTCTCCCCGACTCTGTCCATCACATGTCAACCGTGCCCTCTCCACCTGGTGACCGAGGGAGGATGGCTCTGCATCCACCTTTGGGTGAAGGCAGCTTTCAGAAGGGAGAGGCAGCTTTGGGCTAGCAGGAGATCTGGTTTTTGTGTGACTTCATCACCTCGTTTCTGATACACACCTGCTGTCAGATCATAAATAACGGCTGTGACATACCCATACTGCTCAAGGGTTCATAAGGCTTGATTCTCGAACAGTGTGTTTGGGCTTCTCTAGCCTCTGGGGTCTGATGGAGGATGCCCCTGGGCCCTAGGGCACATCCCAGCCTGCACAGGTCCCGAGGTGGTGCTGGGGCCAGCTCCGGGCCTGCAGAGAAAGGCCTGGCCCTGACACCCTCCGGGGCCGCCAACCTGAGCTGTGCGTGTGTGTGTGTGTGTGTGTGTGTGTGTTGGGGGGAGTCTCACAAACCCACCAAGGAGGGTAGGCTGGGGCTCCTGAGACTTCTTTGTTCTGATTCTCCTGGGTGGTGTGACCCAGTGACATGTCGGCTGCAAGGACCTTGGAGAGGACAGCTCTCTGGCTGGACTATGATATCCTGAGAGCTTGTTCGCAGAGCACTTTCTCACAATGCCCTGGAGTTACCGTATTTTGGAGGTACTTTATATAGGAGCAGTTGGTGGCAGGGAGGAGAATCTGAGCTAAATTAAAATATAATGATTTCTAAACTTGTTCTCCCTAACTACAGAAGATTTTTTTTCCTTTGGTTTTGTTCATTTCACTTTTGCTCCGTGGAGACTTCAAATTGGTGCCTGTGGAAGGGGCTGTGTGGCACAAGGGGGCCCCCCTCGATGTCTCCGGTGGGGCCGTGGCCTGGTTCTGTGTGCTTCTAGCATTTGGGCAGTGTGCAGGCTGAGGGACAGAGGGCCATGGCCACTTGTCCAAGCCCTGTTTGTGATATGCTATGAGGAGCAGGGACTCAGGCTAAGGCACCCATGTTTAGGGGCACCCTAAGAGCTTCCCTGTTTCATTCTCTACCCCCACAGCCCTCAGCCAGAGAGGTCCTTCCCAAATGATAACCCTGAATGGTGGTTGTTTTTGTTTTTTTATAGAGAGATGCTTGTGATGTTGACCCCAACCTTTTTGACAGCAGCGGGGTTCTTTATAGTCTTTTCATTCTAAATTCTCAGCAGATTTTTGGGAGAAAATGCGTTCCTGTGACTCTCCTGGTGGTTCTTTATAAACACGCAGTGCACGAACGAGGCTTTGCGACCCCATCACGTAGCCTTCTCCCTGGTGGAAAAACCATGTAAACTGTCACCTTAAACTCCAGGGCTGGTGCACAGTCTCTGCTGACCCTCGGCCAGGGTGCCAGGCAGAGAGAATGAGGGGGCATGAGGCCCTGGTCGGGGGGCTGCATGGGCCCCACTGAGGGACCCAGGCGGGGGGCCAGCTATGTGCCCAGGTGGGATCTAGGAATGGGTGGCTGGTGGCTGAGCCCGAGTCACGAGACCGAACCCTGAACAAGTGGCAGCCAGGCCACGGCAGTGGCAGGGAGCAGGGATGGGCAGCCCGCTGGCTGGGTGTGTGTGGCCAGCAGCTTTGCTGTTCCTCCCATAGGCTCTGAGGAGAGTGTGGGCAGCACAGAGCCCTGTGCTTCTCTGGGAAGCTGGAAAAATAAGCTCTGCTGTATTGTCTGGGGAAGTCAGAGTGAGAAGAGCTTCTGCAGTGGGTTCTGGGCCAGCCCTGGAGGAAGGGAGCGGGTGTCTTGCTATCACCACATACATTTGTCTAATGCTGTGAAGTTCAGAAAGCACTTTCAGGGAAGTTCCTTTACTCTTCCTGCTGCCCTGTGGAGCCTCGAGGGCCGTCACCTCTCTGCCTGAGGGCAGAGCTCAGGGCCCAGCCCCCAGGAGGCACTGCTTCCAAGTCCACGCCCTCTGGGATCAGAGAGCAACCCGGGTCTGAATGGTGGTGGAGCCGGCTGGCGTGGGCGCAGGGGCCAGGGAAGGGCTGTGGCGGAGGAGGGTCAGCCTCTGAACCTGCACACCTGGGCTCGGTCCCAGCTCTGTGCTGTTGCTGTTGAGCTCGGTATGTTCATCTGTGAAGTGGGTGCACTGACATCTTGCACATGAACTGCTGACCCACAGGAGGTGATGGCGGATGAGAGCTGATGGGTCATCTAGGGCCAAAGGAAGCATTGGGGAGAAGCTGCCTGCAGCCCTCCATGGGGTGGGGAACAGGGAGGAGGGCAGCAGCACAAGGACTTGGCCTGGGAAGGCTCACGCATGCCCGGGAGCCTCATACAGCGCCGGGCGCTGCACCGTGGCGGCTTCCGACGTGTTCTTCCCTGTTCCGCAGATCTGGGAGTCCAGCCCGGGGAGCAGCCTTTCATTTGGAGTGGTGTAGACAGAGGGAGAGAACTCCTGCCGTGTAGAACAAGACCCTGATGAGGAGGTGATTGCCCCATTTCTGGGCTCAGGAAGCCTGCAGCTCACCTTGTGCTGAACGGCGTGTAGTGGGGGTGCTCATCAGTCGGGAAGATGGCATTTTGTTTGTTTTCACTGTAGTGGGAGCAGAGCAGTAAAACACACTGGGAATGGCCCGGGCCTGTGGCTGCCACACTGAAGCTGGCCTGAGCTCCGCGGGGATGACCCGCCCCAGCCAGTGATCTATGTCTTCCCTGCCCTGGGCTCACCTGGCTCACAGGGCGACTGCCCCCTTCCTCAGCCACTTTCCAGGGTGGTAAAAGTCTGCGTGACGTGGCACGGACTTCAGTCAGTGGTCATAAAGACACACAGACACGGCCTTCTCAGGCTGCATGGAGGAAAATCCTCCCTCTGTGAGGGAGGCACACACATTCCCACGGCCAGTCCGGGTGACCTGCACTAGAAACAAACAGGGAAGGAAGGTGGCACGAGGAGCTTGCCATGCGTGATGAGCAAAGGGAGGGTACAAAGGGGCTCCCGGCCCACGTAGCAGGTCCTCACCTAGACTTGCTCGGCCAGAGTCGGGGCTCACAGGCACACACAGGGTCAAAGGCCAGATGAGGACTGCTTCCAGTCCCACGCACTTCTGCTGAAGTATCCCCCCCTCTGACGAGCGTCTGCGGGCATCACCCTGCCTCCCAGCTCTTCGCTGTGGTCAGCAGGGCACCGCGTCCCCACCCCACATGGGGCAGGCACGACGCACACGTACGTGTCTAGGCCAACTGAAGACCCTTCCCAATGCATTTTACTGCTCTTGCTGGGAAACCACTTGGCTGATTGGTTTTGTAGATGTGAGGGATCAGTGTCCCAGGTGACCATCATTCAGAAGCACTAGACAGACAGTATAATGAGGACCAGGAGCTCCTCACAGTGCACGGGACAGCCTGGCCTGATTGCCGAAGCTCGGAGGTCAGAAGCGGCCTCTCCTGGTGCCCCACTCTCTGCAGACAGGTAAAGCTATGCAGGCCCTTCCCTTGCAGACTGGGATCTGAGGCTGATTCATGCCTCATCCCTGCAGAGATTTGTAAAGAGTAATTAAGTGGCTAGAATATGGAGGCTTTAAAAAAAAGCCTCTTTAAAAAAAGCCTCTTGTGGGTTAGGGTGCTAAAGCATGGAGAGAGTCATTCTCTACTTTTTTTTTTTTTTTTCATGAGGAGCCAGGCAGACACTTTGCTCAGGATTTTCACTGCTTGAGCAAAGTTGATTGATAGACTTAGTTCATTCTCCCTGGAAAGGCTCCCAGGGAGGAGATAGTGCTAGAAGAGGCTGTGAGCTGGACCATGTCAGGCCCTGGTCAGGAGCATTTAAGAGCCTCACATAGTCTGTGAGTGCTTCTAGTCTATTTGGACACAGTATACCTGAGTCTGTGAGTGCTCCCCTCCGACCTCGACATGGCCATCACCAAGTCTGTGAGTGCTCCCCGCCTACCTCAACATGACATCCCTGAGTCTGTGAGTGCTCCCCGCCTACCTCGACATGGCAGCCCCTGAGTCTGTGATTGCCTCCCTCCTACATCGACATGGCAGCCCCTGAGTCTGTGAGTGCTCCCCGCCTACATCAACATGGCAGCCCCTGAATCTGTGAGTGCTCCCTGCCTACCTCGACATGGCAGTCCCTGAGTCTGTGAGTGCTCCCCGCCTACCTCGACATGGCAGCCCCTGGGTCTGTGAGTGCTCCCTGCCTACCTCGACATGACAGCCCCTGGGTCTGTGAGTGCTCCCCGCCTACCTTGACATGGCAGCCCCTGAGTCTGTGAATGCTCCCTGCCTACCTCGACATGACAGCCCCTGGGTCTGTGAGTGCTCCCCGCCTACCTTGATATGGCAGCCCCTGAGTCTGTGAGTGCTCCCTGCCTACCTCAACATGACAGTCCCTGAGTCTGTGAGTGCTCCCCGCCAACCTCGACATGGCAGCCCCTGGGTCTATGAGTGCTCCCCGCCTACCTTGATATGGCAGCCCCTGAGTCTGTGAGTGCTCCGTGCCGACCTCGACATGGCCATCCCTGAGTCTGTGAGTGCTCCTGCCTACCTTGACGTGACACCCCTGAGTCTGTGAGTGCTCCCCGCTTAGCTCAACATGGCAGCCCCTGGGTCTGTGAGTGCTCCCCGCCTACCTTGACATGGCAGCCCGAGTCTGTGAGTGCTCTCCGCCTACATCGACATGGCAGCCCCTGAGTCTTTGAGTGCTCCCCGCCTACCTCAACATGGCCATCCCTGAGTCTGTGAGTGCTCCCTGCCTACCTCGACATGGCAGCCCCTGAGTCTGTGAGTGCTCCCCGCCTACCTCGACATGGCAGCTCCTGAGTCTGTGAGTGCCTCCCTCCTACATTGACATGGCAGCCCCTGAGTCTGTGAGTGCCTCCCACCTACCTCGACATGGCATCTCTTGAGTCTGTGAGTGCCCTCCATCTCCCTCACCATGGTTGCCACGTGTCCCGCTAGGCTTCCCAGTGATCTGGTGCCCACACTGTGGAGCGATCAGTTAGGTATATCAGATGATTTTGCTAGAGACTCAGTTTTTATACATGAATCGATCTATTTTTAGGAGTTTACCTGGTATCGGAATGCCTCAATGAAAAGCCCACACAGACTCCAGGAGCCAGGAGAAAGAACTAGGGCTTGTTAGCCAAGAATGGCTTTGACATACTAGAGAATGTGCTTTGGACCCAGTGGTGACATACCTTCCAAGAGGCCCTATCCTGGTGAGTGGACTGTTGTTCCTGCTACCTGAGATAACTCAGGTCAGGTCCCCCCTGAAGCCAAAAGAAGATTCTCCAGGAAAGAGGAGTTTACTGCTCCCCCCACCCCAAAACCAGTACTCTTCGTGGCTGCAGGCGGTTTGCCTCTGTAGTCTTTCTGGCAGTAACTAGAACTCCAGCACTCAGGTCTGTTCTTCCCCAACCCAGCAGCACATGCAGAGACATGGAAACCAGTCTGTGTGTCTGTGGAGCATGTGGCAGACCCTGGCCTCTTAACCACAGAACGTGATGCTGTCTGGAGTGGGTTTTAGACCTGCTTCGCTTCCCCTCCAGCCTCATCACCTGACCGATCCTGTCTGTCTGGCTTTGCCTACGTGGCCGGTCTGCTGTGTACTAAGGGCTAATGGGTACAGAGGCAGTGCTGTAAACCCCCTTGCTGATCCCTAGGCGTCACTGGGGTCCCTTCCCTGCCAACGTTTGGGGAACATGCTGTGCTCTGATGTGTGGTATGGCCGTCCAGCTCAGATTCCGAAACTTGCAGGTTGTATACCCAAGCCCACTGAACTTAAGAGCAAAAACAGAAAACCCATCCACAAGCCTGATTTCCACCTGTTAGATGCCAGGGCCCCGCTGGGGGAAACACAGGAAGCCGATGCTGATGACAGTGGTGTCTGTGGGCTTCGGCTCCATGCCCTGCATGGCTCTAGAGAGTCTCCTCTGTGAAGTGGCTCAGAGGTCGCTGACCCCCACTGCCGGGATGCTGAGGCCCGGGGTGGGGCCATCCCTGCTCAGCACTAGCAGGTCACGGTCCCTGACTTCGGAGAACCCATGCTTTCTCTAGAGGCGGGTGTGGCTGTCCTGGGGGGAGCCTTCGCTTCTCTTTCCCAAGATGGCAGGGCCCCTACCACTGCCTTGGGAAAGCTGCTGCTGAGATGCTGAGTGCCCAGACCAGCGCCCGTGTGGTCCAGCTGAATGGCCCTCCCCTCCACCCGTCCCGACCACGTGCCATCTGGTGCCTGTGCCCATGGTGGCCTTGTCCTCACGCAGTGTCCCTGGGTCCATGAGAGAGGACACCAGCAGGCTTGGGGGTCTTGCGCTGTTGCGTGGTGGTTGCCACAGGCCCCAGCATTCCAGCTGTCACCTGCTTTGAATTGTGAGAGGAGTTTTGGGCAGTTGTTGTCAGGAAAAACTCGCTTGAAGTAGATTAATCCTAGGTTTTGTTTCCCCAGTCTTTTAGCGCGGACAGGAAATCTGGAAATCACCCCAGCGGCTTGCTGGTGGATGCCCCGCAGGCTTTCTGTAGCTGGGAAAGCTATGGAGTGGCTGGGAGGGACAAAAGTCACTGCCTACACCAGGGGACCCATGTCTCACAGCTGCTCCTGAGCCTTTTCCTCCCCTCCTGGGCATCACAGAAATCATCAGGCATGGGCAGACATACACACACATCATACCACACACATGTATACACACCACACACACATACACACACACATCACACACACACACCACACATAAACACACAATCACACACACACCACAAACATACCACACACACATATATACACCACACACATACACACCACATTCACATACCACACACAGCCCATCACACACACCCCACACATCACACCACACACGTATACACACCACACACACACACCACACTACACACACACATACACACCATACATACCACACATATACACATACCACACACACACAATAAACGTACCACATGCACATATACACACCACACATATATACACCACACACATACACACCACATTCACATACCACACATAGTCCATCACACACACCACACCACACATGCACACCACACCACACATGCATACCACACACATCACGCACACACACACACTACAAACACACCACACACACCTATACACACCACACACATGCACACCACATATCCCACATTCACATACCACACACAGCCCATCACACACACCACACACATTCACATACCACACACAGCCCACTCACACACACATATCACTCTGTGCAGTGTCCTGTCACTAACTCCCTCGGTGCATGCTGTCACTTGACAACCCCCCTTGCTGTGTTCTGCTCCCTGGAGCTTAGGGGCCTGAGTTGCCATCAGAACCCCTAGGCCTTCACTGTTAGAGCTGTGCCTCCCTTCACCATTTCTTCAGTGTCAGTGGTCACTGTTGGGCGAGGCCCTGTCCTGGGCAGGCGGTGAGCATGGAGGGGACAATTTGCCACGGGAGAAGGATAGACCTCCTGGGCAGAGGTCATGGCCAGCCCATGGAGCCTCTGCACGTGGGACCTGGCGTCTAAGGAGCATCCCTCGGCCGCCCCCAACCTCATATGACTTCAGCCGCCCGGCCTCCCTTCCGTCCTCTTCCCTCTCCCCAGTGGGGATGGGCTTGATGAGCCCCGACTGCCCACCCCGCCATTGTCTCAGCCGCTGAGGAGGAGCTGCACAGCACCCGCCTTGGAACCGATGGGCCTTGCCAAAAGCACTGGGACATTCACGGACTTCCTTGCTCAAAGCGAAGCTCTTTGATTTGGTAGGTGCTCGCTTCACTGAGACTGAAGCTTTCTGCTAGTCACTGACACTAGTCGTTCACACTTCACCTGGGGCTTTACTTAGCCCGGGGAGAAATTACAGCTCTAGCTCCCTGAGCTTGAGACCAGGAAGCCTGCTGCCTCTCCCTCAGGCTCATACACTTAGTTGATGTCCAGTAAATAAACAATGGGTAAGTTTGTGGGATGAATGAAGTCTCAAGGCCAGTGCTATACTTCATTACAAGCTCTCAAGGGAGAATTTAGAACCCAGGTGCCTTTCTCAGCCTCACCAGCTCGGCACTTGCACTATTACCCCACTTTATGGAGGAGAAACTGAGGCACAGGGAGGTTGAGAAGCTCTCGAGAGCCATAGAGCCTGGCCTTCAGCCACCCAAACTTACCCTATCTGGCTTTCTAGAATGTGTAGTCTCTCCACTTCCCATTTGGCAGTATATTTCCAAACATCTCAGACTCCCTTCCTGGCAAAATTCTTCTTTTAAGAAAATCTAGGGCTTTTTTGAGGGGGCAGTGCATCATGGAGAGTCTCATGTTTTGTACTCGAGGTACCTCTGTTTGAGGAGTGCATGGCAGCAAGACCTGTTCCCTGGAGAGGAGTCTGGCTGCTTGGACCCTGGCTCCTATGGCTTTTTGAAATGGTGTGATTCTGTTTTCTTGTTACTGAAAAGTAAGAGTTAAGAAAGGCGTGAGAATTCCTGGTGGAAAAGAAGGCATGCAGAGGGGCTACGCATTAGGACTTAAAGTGCCCAAGCAGGAAGAAACCAAGGCAAGGATCGATGGTAGTTTGTAGATGTGCTCACCAACTGCTGAAAAAGAATGACTTGAAAAGCAAACAAAATACAATGAAATGGGGAAAAGTGGACCTTCCCTAATTACTCTTTCTATTCACGTGATTAAAATCTCCAAAAGTGAGATGGTGGAAGCAGACACTGTAATTCTAAATGTCAGCCAGATATTCACGTTCAGCCCCTGGTACCCTATACCTTGTAATGGCAGAGATGTCCCAACGTGGGAGGGACAGGACTCTACCTCAAGGACTCAGGCCCTTTGTCCGTGAAATGAGAGGCTATTTGAGGCCAGTGGCGTGGCCTGGGGTCCCTGAGAGCCTGGGTCCCATTAAAAGTGGGAGTGAGGGGCCCCTATCCCTGGTGATGCTCAGGGCCCAAGGGAAGCCTGCCTTTGCTCCAGTGAGGCGCTGACATTGACACAGACTGTTTCTTTGCTTCAGGTTGAATTTACAGCCACGTGTGATCTGGTTACAGTCAGGGGTTCTGATGAGCAGTTGTGGGTTTTTTTATTAATAAAAATGAAAAATTATTTAATACAAGACATTGATTTATAGAAGCTTTAGTGTGTGGTGTCTGGAGGGCAATGAGGAATATGAGGAGGTGGATGACAGGGTGGAAACCATGGAGCTGGGCCACAGATCTCTCCCAGTTCCAAGTGTGTTCACCACTGAAATATTCACGGGTATTAAAAAAAAAGTAGAAATGACCTGCTGAGTCCTGGAAAAATTCTTAGGAGTGCAGAAGTGTGTGTGTGTGTGTGTGTGTGTGTGTGTGTGCGCGCGCGCCTGTGTGTGCATGTCTCACAAGAGATCCTTCTAGTGCATCAGACCAGATGCACCAGAAGCCGGAGCATCCTCTGACTTGAAGAGACTTGTTCCCAACTCTAAGACATGACAAGGGACACCTACATTTGGAAATGCTTCCCCGGAGGTGTCTTTAATCTGTCCTTCCTCACTGTCTCCAGCTCTGGTCACTCTCCCAAATCGAGTGAGGCCCTAAACCACTGGGGGCAGGCAGGGTGCCTATGTGCCTGACATCGATGCTGCTTGAATGCATGGCTCCAGGTGGGACCACGCACAGCCTCTGAGCCCTTCATGCTCAAAAAGGTAGCTTTTCAGGCGTTTCCTTCCCTTGGTCAGTGAGTGGTGGTGTGGTCTGACGCCTGCTTTGTTAATAACATACCAACACGAACACCAAAAGTAGAATGGACAACTAAATTATAGTTTACTCAATTAAAAAAATGACAAGAAAGAATAGTGAGCGTGTGAGCATGCACATGAGAGGCACGGTGAGATTTACCCCACGGTATTTAATCTTTCTCTAGGTATTCAGCGCTAAAGACCAATGCTGCAGGTAGCTTCTCTGCTAAGAGCAAGGGTGATTGCACTGAGCTGTAGAGGCTACTGTGAGTAATCCAATGTGTTTACAAATGTGTGTAAGTAGCAACTTTTAATTTGCAAAACGACAAAATATTTCTAGGACTTAAAAATGAAATCATACTGTCAGGCATGGTTAAAAGCCTTGATCAATATTTTTTTCCAGTCTTATCGAGATATATGTAACATTATATATGTTTAAGACGTACATTATAATGATTCGGTGTATGTATAGATTGTGAAATGATGATCTCAGTAAGTTTAGTTAAGATTCATCACCTCACATGGTTACAGTTTTTTTCCCTTGTGATGACTTTTAGGATCTACTCTTTTAGCAATAGTATCCATTAATATTGAAATACATTATTAATGAAAGCATCCTGATTTCCTCCCATGTCTGATGGGAGCCTCTCACTAGTTGGCAGGAACCTGTCAGCAAAGTGCTTGCACTGTTCCCTGTGTATACTGGGATTTGTTATTTTGTAAAGGAATCTCCCTCCCTCCTAATCGGAAGTACGTGTCAAGGCAAACAAAGGAAGCAGTCTTCCTGTTAGATGTATGGGAGGGGTCATCCATTAGGGAAGAGGGCAGGATCCAAACAAAAACATGACCGACCAGCTGTCAGAAAACCTGACAAACCCAAAAGTTAAAAACTGTGTGTCTTGTAAAAGTCCTGAGTGTGCGGAGGGAAGAAACAGATGACCAAAAAAAGAGGTGACCACTGCCCCCACCAGGAGAATACCTATTGCTGCTGGGCTTTTCTTTATGAAGACAAAATCCGTGTTTCTAAGACCACAATGAGAAATCTGACTTTTGCGCTTTCTGCTTTTGAGTGTCTTTGCTCCGTGTTAGCAGAACCCTGTCCCTCTAGCTTTCAGGGCTGGCTGCCACTGAGGTGGAGCTGCAGAGTGCAAAGGAGGATGGGGGGAAGCAAGTGGGGAGCAGCTGAAAGATCAGCTCAAGGGGGAGAAGCTTCTTTCGGGATTCATTCGCTCTTGCTGACTTTTACGATGTTAAAAAAGATAGAGGAAGAGTAGCAGGCTGGGAGAGATCCATCTTCCCCAAATAGTTTTTATATGGAATTGAAATTCCTGAGTCCTGATGGTTGAAATGATATGTTTTTCTTTTCCTTTTTTATTTTTTTCCACTTGGTTATTTTTGCTTTTGTTGCCTTTGCCTTTGGTGTCAAATCCAAAAACTCATTGCCAAGACTGATGTCAAGGAGCTTTACCCCATATGTTTTCTTCTAGGAGTTTTATGGTTTCCTGTCTCACATTTAGGGCTTTAATCCATTCTGAATTTATTTCTGTGTATGGTGTAAGGAAGTGGTCATATTTCATTCTTTTGCATGTGACTGTCCATTTTCCCAGCGCCATTTATTGGAGAGACTGTCCTTTCCCCATTGCATGTTCTTGTCTCCTTTGCTGTAAATTAACTGACCCTATTTGGGTGGGTTTATTTCTGGGCTCTCTGTTCTGTTCCACTGATGTATGTATCTGTTTTTAGGCCAATATTGTATTGTTTTGATTACTATAGCTTTGTAATACAGTTCGAAGTCAGGAAATGTGATGCTTCTAGCTTTCTTCTTTTCTCAAGATCGCTTTGGCTATTTGAGATCTTTTATGGTTCCATAAATTTTAGGATTGTTCTATTTCTGTGAAAATGCCATTGGAATTTTGATAGGGATTGCATTCAGTCTGCAGTTTGCTTTGGGTAGTATAGACATTTTAACAACATTAATTTTTCCAATCCACGAACATGACATGTTTTTCCATTTATTTGTGCCATCTTCAGTTTCTTTTGTCAATATCTTAGAGTTTTCAGTATACAGAAATTTTACCTCCTTGGTTAAATTTATTCCAAGATATTTTATTATTTTTGGTGCAATTGTGA
Source organism: Potos flavus (assembly GCA_028534135.1). Classification (NCBI taxonomy): domain Eukaryota; kingdom Metazoa; phylum Chordata; class Mammalia; order Carnivora; family Procyonidae; genus Potos; species Potos flavus. Next base: position 77,760,990 of record CM052885.1, read on the forward strand.
ATGGGACTGTTTTTTTTTTTCTTCCTTTTTTTGGGGGGACAAATCTCCAATGAGGACTTAAGCCATAAAACATGCTGTGATATTGATGATACTTATCAAGCACCCCATCTCCAGGTAATAGTTTTTTTCTGTGTTGTTTTTTTTTTTTTAACCTCCATGATGCCGATACCTGACATAAACACATGGCAGAGGAACCATATTTGCGACTTCGAAATAAGCAGGCATTTGGAAGTGTGTGCCTCAGAGGCAGGCCAGAGGGATCAAAGGCAGTGGGTTCTCTTTAACTTTTGTCTTGGGAGAGGCGACTGGGGATGGAATCAGATTCCTGAGTTCTCATTCATAATTTTTTGAAAGTGATATAGAGTGACTGTCACCAAATCAAGAATGATGGCAGCAAATCGGATAACCTTGCCACTCTCTCCCTGGCGAGAACAGAGGGACGGCCTCCAACAAAATAGTGATGTGTCTTCCTTGCTGTAACACATCATTCTGGGGTTTTGTTTTTGGGTGGCTATGCTCTACGATTTCCTCTTGTTAACCCTTGAAAAAGCCACCTTCCCCTTTCTTTGGTTTTTCAGCACCAGAGAAATATAGTTGCCAAAATACTCGCACATTTTAGGAACTGGGACCAAGACTCAAGAAAACTCATCCAGTTAAGTCCCACTGTCCCATGGCAAGAAAGCAAAATGTAACTAGTGCTAATAAGCCAGCCATACAGAGAATTCTTGGCAGTACAGAAAAGTAATGAAGCACCAGAGAAGACAATGTGATGAAATACTTCATAGATTACAAATCGGAGTGCCTAAAAGACCAGATCTGCCTGAGGCTGAATGAAGCAAATGCTGTGAGCACAGCATTTTTCCCCCAGTGTGTCAGCTCCTTGCCAGAGGGCAGGGGGGCCGAGCCTCCTCTTCTGCCCCTGTGGCTCACCTCCCTGCCGAGGGGGACTGAAGTGTGTGTGGTTTGGATTTCAAATCAGCGAACTGGGGCAGTGCCTAGCTAGTCAGAAGGAAGATGTGGAGGGCGGCGTAGGTTACACCGTAATTCCTGAAATGTGTGTCCTCCTGAAGGTGAGTCCCTGGTCTCCTTCGGGTCTCCCGGGTGTGGGAAGAGTGGACCTTTGGAAAGCAGGAAGCTGCCCGTTCAGGGGGCGGGCCACTGTGTAGTGGTTGTGGGTTGCGCTGTGGGACTGCCCGGAAAGCCTAAGGCTGCCACAGAGAGGGGACATTTCCTGTAGCTTCTGCTGCTCCCCCCGGAGCTCAGAGCCATATGACTTTCATGGGCAGAGGTTGCCTGTGATGGGCAACCAAAGCCGGGGACGGCGAGTCAGGGCTGAACGTAATCACAGGGCACCGTGAAAGTGTGAGTGTGACTGCCCTGGGGCGCAGCGCGGCTGCTGAGCCGCCGTCAGCATCTTAGCCTGTCTGCGGCCCCCCCGAGCTGGTATTGAATCTGTCCCAGTTCTCAGACTTTAATCCTGCTTTCACACGGTTTTACCTCTCCCTCTGTGGGGATGCTGGGCCAGGCATGGCGCACCTGCCCAGAGAGAACCAAACCACAGAACTTGGTGAGGACTGTGTGAGGAAGGAATTGGCAGTGAGCCCTATCCGGTGCCTGTCCAGGGAGCAGGCCTCGGGGCCCCCGCAGGGAGAGAAGACGCCAGCTGGGATCTCCGGCGCTTATCTTATACCTGGATCACAATTTCTCTTCGATTTTTATTCAGTCTTTTGTCACCATGTACTGAGTGTTTATACTATATGCCTGCCACTCTGCTCCGGATGGTTTCCTCTCAGATGGCCCATCTTCACCTCCGCGCTTCCCACCTCAAATTTCCAGCCAGTGAGTGAGCGTGGAGAAGCAGGAGAGCCTGACCTGAGAAACCACAGGCACTTACCTTCCTAGAGTGTTTGCTAATGAACAAAACAAGGTGTGTCTCCTTGAAATGGAAAAGCAACAGGAAGCCTAGAAGGTGCCTCTCCAGAGAAGACTTGCCCAGCGCCTGGGACTCTCCTGCCTTGCTTGTGTGATATTCGTGGACTCCTTTGTGTTTTTGACACTTTCCTCAGAGAAACTTAACCCCTCTTGTGGGAAACCTGAATAGATGTGCAAAGAAAACATAAGACAAAGAGCTCAAAAACAGAGTGAAACATTCAGTGGTTGGTTTTTTGGATATGAGCTTTTAAAAAATGGAGTCAGATCACGTTGCTTGCCCTTTCCCTGAAATCGATGGAAGAGTTTGCTACCAGGCAACACAAACGCAGTGGAGAAGAGAGCTCTTTGGATACTCTCGAAATTGACTGTGAACTGCTAGTCAGAATCAGAGCTCCAGCTCCTGGCCAGGAATCCCTGGGGCGGGGGGGAAGGGGGGGATGGGGTGGGATTCAACCACCAATGGGGCTCTGTGTTTACTGATGGGGGCTGCAGTGGGGCTCTCACCCCAAGTTCTCCCCCACTGCTAACTCACTGCCCGTTTTCACAGCAAAGCCTGTGTGACCACTTGGACTCCTGTGGTATCACTACTGACACCCAAAATAAAATCTTGTGCCAATCTGAACAGAATATGTTTATCCTGTGACTTGAGTGTTGAAGATGGCTGGACTAGTCCATAAGAGGAAAGGAAATTCCAATGGCTATCAGCATGTGTTCTCAGTCCAGGATTCTCTCTCTTACCTGTTCTTTCAGGGTGCTGATTGACTTTTTTTCAGATCATGAGACCTTCGGTGCATCTGATGTGGATGAGTGCTGGCTGGCTGAGTGACCTTGTGGTGCTCTCCTGACTCATGCCCGTGCCACCCACCAGTCGGGGCAGCCCCGTCTGTCTCCGGCTAGCTGTCTGGACTGGTGGAGGTAGCCATCCCTGGTGTCAGGGATGAGACATTAGCCGAGGTTCAGACCTCCCTGGGTCCTTCCCAGCCATTGTCTGATGGTCTTTTTCCTATTAAGCAGCTGCCTGCTTTTCTAGGCCAAGTATCTAGTAGTTTCTGGATCAAAACTTGCTTATTGGAGCTGATGGCTCCACATCGTGTGAAAAATGGCACCTCTGAAAAACAAGAAATTCTGAAGAATGGCGTCCAGAAGAAATGCAACAGAAGCAGATAGTGCCTGGACTCAGCAGCGGGGTCCCGCCCACACAGTCAGTTCTCCCACTGGAGTTTGTGGTGTCCACGTTTCGTGGGGCGGGGTCAGTGGGGAGGCCCTCCAGCCCTGTCCCCCACTGGCGCCGGAGCCTTGCTTGTGCTCTTTTAGTGATAGCCTTTATTTGAGTTGAAAGGAGCTTTTGTACCCTTGAAAATACTGCCTCAAGTGAGTAAAAACACCTGCTTTTAGACCTAAATGTAGTCGCTGACAGTCTCCTTGACCATCAGTCTATAGTCATGGAGATGGTGCAGGCCTAGCCGTCTGCAGTCTTGGAAGGAGCACATGCCCATGCTGACTCCCTTTGGTGGGGTATCTGAGCTCTCATGCAGTCATCAAATTGGCTGGGGAATGTGGGTGAGTGAGGGCATCAGGAACAATCCTGTGGACATGGTGTGACAGCAAGTTGTGTGTTCACAGGTTTTGTGGCTATCTGTTTTCCACCGGCAAATGTTCTTTAATGCCCCCTGAATCATAATGTGCTCGCCCCCACCATGAGGGAAACTCAGAGGGCTCATTTGTTCCCTATTAAGCTGCTAGAAGAAATCAAAAGAGGAGGAGAAAATGGCCACTTAAAAAATTGGTTTTAGTTTTACCAGTGGGATGGAGACTCATATACTATCCAACAGAAGTTGGTTACCAAGTATTTAGGGTTGAAGAAATATTTGTTCTGAATAGTCCTCTGAGTGACTTAGGACAAATTTTTAAATCTCCTTTATGAGAACTGAAGGCACACCTCATCAACTGGCAAGGTCATGGGCCTGTTCTAAGGATTCTTACGTGCTTGTTTTTAACTGAGTACCAAGTGTCGGGCTGGGGACAGCCAGGCTCATGTGTCCCTATAAGCAGCGGGAGCAGGTGGGCGCAGGGCCCTTGAGGTAGAGGATTTCCTGGGCCTGCCTGGGAGGAATGTGTCCCTGGAGAAGTCCTAAAGCATGCATGAGAAGAAGCGAGGTCATAAAGGGGAGGAATGGATCCATGTCTGCTTCGGAGAGGTTGGACATGATGAATGAAGAAGGTGGAAACTGAGAGCCTGCAGGATATGCCAGTAGAGGAAAAGGAGCTCCACTCCTTCAGCAGGTGCCCAGTGCATCCAGGGTGCCAGGCCTCATGTAGGTGCTGGGGGTTTGGTGGTGGGATGGAGGGAGGTCCTCGCACTCTGGGAGCTCATGGTTTCATAATGATGATAGACATTAAGCACATTTAATGCTGAGGGGTTTCCTAAGGTCTAGTACACTGCAGACCAGGAAGTTACGTCCCGAGTCACAGGTCCCTTCCTGTGATGGCAGAGACTTCCTGTGGTGGGCTGAGACTAAAATCCAGAAAGTAGGGCTGGGACCAAAATCCAGAAAGTACCCAACATAGATACTGATGGCTTATGACTGGGTTGCTTGATGCAAAATGGAAAAAATGGCCTACTGGTTAAGAGTCTGGGCTCCTGAGCGATGGGCCTGGGTTTGGGCCACGTGACTTGTTGCACGGGGAATGGTAATGGTAGTGGTACCGCCCGTGTAATACTGAGTGGAATGCTTGACTGCAACAGCGTCCAGAGCTGGTACCTTCTGTATGTTGTTATAATTACTGTTATTATCATTAGTACTGGAGCAAATGCCATCTTGTAGCTCTAGAAACCTTCTGGGACCTCGAGTTATTGGGAAGTTGAACATTCACCATCCCTGGGAACAAACATTGAAGACTTCAGATTTCAGGTTTATCAGTCCCAAGTGTATTATAACATTGGGTGTTCTGTGCATTGAAAGCTAGTTCTGGACATTCCAGTTATAGATATATGCCGCAAAGAATTGAAAACAGGTGGTCAAACACACGCTTGACTGCTCATGTATACAGTAGCGCTCATCACAGGGGCTCCGAAGTGTCCATCAGTGAGTGAGTGGGTGAGCAAATGTGGAATGCACAGACAGTGGATTGTTATTCCGCCATAAAAAGCAATGAAGTACTGATACAAGTACTGATACATGCTGCAATTTAGGTGACACTCAAAAACACCATGCTCGAAGAAAACCAGTCACAAAACGTTACCTATTATGATTCCATTTGGTGCAGTTGACCCTTGAGCAACACAGGTTTGAACTGTGCACGTCCGCTTATCTGTGGATCTTTGTCAATAAGTACAGTATAGTATTATAAATGTATTTTTTCCTTATGATTTTTTAAAAATATCACTTTCTTTAGCTTACTTTATTGTAAGTATACAGTATAGAATACATATAACATAAAAAATACGTGTTAATTGACTGTTCAGGTGATTGGTAAGCTTCTGGTCAACAGTAGGCTATTGTGGTTAACTTTTTGGGGGGGGTTAAAAGTTACATGCAGATTTTCAACTGTGGGGGGGGTTGGCGCCCCAACCCCCACGTTGTTGAAGGGTCAACTGTATGTGAAATATCCAAAATAGGTAAGTCCATGGAAATAGAAAACAGATCAGTGGTTGCCAGGGAATGGGACAGAGTGGAGGGTGTATGTGAAGAATAATTGCTTAATGGGCATGGGGTTTTATTTGGCATGATGAAAATGTTTTGGAACTAGATAGAGGTGGTGGTTACACATTGTGAATGTGCTAAATGCCACTGGATTGTTTACTTAAAAATGGTTAATCCATGTTAATTTCGTGTTATGTGAATTTCACCTCAATTTGCCACTTATGTGATATTATTTGTAGATTACCATAATACCTCCTTTACATGACTTTCTTAACAAATAATGCAAAATTGTCCTGTCTGAGTGTCTACTCAAAACTATCTCCATTATTTAAAAAAAATGTGTTCTGTGTTCATCTGCCTTGTACCACCAACAGCAAGGAGCCCAAGTATAACCTTTCATGAAGCTTTGGATAATCATCATGCATATGTTTAGTACACCTTACTGCAATATGGTGAGGCCCCAGGGGCTGCTGAATGAGATAGATAGTCACCCTGACCTCTTCTCTGATCCTGGGGCATCCCAGGGGAAATCAGATGGCCATACTTCACTTTATCTGTTTGTGGTCATATTGGTAGGTTGCTCAGAGGCATGTCTGGCCCCTGACGGCTACCTGAGTGTTAGTGTGATCTGAGGAGGGTCCCAGGGTCCCTGCTGTGGACCCAGGGCTGTAAGGGTCTGAACTCATGAAGAAGTCAGTGGCCCCTTCCCTCTCGGGCTTTCCAGTTTCCAGAGGCTGTAGGGCCGTGGATTTTCTCACTGATTTGGGGTGCTTTTTATTTGGGGGCTGTAGGTTGTTCCAAATGGAGGTGTCTAGAAATCTTAATAAAAATAAATAAATCAGTTGATAACCACTCGAATTGTACCTGTATCTATGATACCCATCTTTTTCCTCTCCTGCCTGTGGGATGGTTGCCACTTCCAAGTTCAGAAATTAGCAGAAGCATTTTTTCTTTTTTTTTAAGAACTCCATTCTATATTCTGCTTCTTGCTGGCCTCCTTCCTCTCCAGCAGAGCTACCTACCTGCTTCCCTTGCTAATGATAGTTTATGGAGCGAGGCACCAGTTAGAGAGGTCTGAAGGGTTCAGGGGGAACTAGTAATAGGATCTAGGCTTTTCCCTTCAAGGTCGGTTGGTTTTTTAAGTCCACTCTAGGTTTATGGGGAGGACAATTCATTACAGCCTGACATTCTTTGGCTTCGGTTATGGAATGGATTTATAGCCCACGCCAGTTACAGCCAAGTATGGGAAGACAAAACATACTCCCATTTGATCTGATGGCAGGGCCCTGCATTTTCATCCCAGGGAGGGTTTCATGGTTGGGTTGTCAGCAACTCTTCATTCACATGGCGTCTGCTCTCCTTAGGGTGCAGGGGTTCCGACCTGGAGATGGTTGAGGCATCCTTTGGCTGCACCTGCCAAGGGTAAGAGCTAGCAAGCCCCTTGTTCTCCCGGGTTGATGTCCGGCTCTACAGGAGCAGGTATTCAACTAAAGGAGAGGGAGCAAAAACATCCTTCCACGTTGCCAAATGTGCAAGTATGAGCATTCCTGGAGGTAGTAAAACTTTCATAAATTCGAAGAATAAAAAATTTTTTGCTCTAGCTAGAAAAGGGTCATGCTGGGGCGCCTGGGTGCCTCAGTGGGTTAAAGCCTCTGCCTTCGGCTCAGGTCATGATCTCAGGGTCCTCGGATCGAGCCCCGAATGGGCTCCCTGCTCAGCGGGAAACCTGCTTCCCCCTCTCTCTCTGCCTACTTGTGCTCTCTCTCTCTCTCTGTCAAAAAAAAAAAAAAAGAACACCTGAAAAAAATCTCCTTCATTCCAGCATTGCTGATGTGCCAGCTTTCTCTTTTGTTCTGCATCTGGAGAAGTCAGTTTTGACTTATTACATATATCCTACCTTGTTCCTGAAAGGAAGGAAGGCACCTTATAGAAATAATATAGTTGAGCAAGGTAAAAGAATCTGAATTGACAGGAGAGAAAAATGAAGTGAACAGACGTGAAGTATGAAATGTTGGGCCAAGCTTCATGTTTGGGGGAGAGTTTAAGATGCGGAGTACTTAGCTTGAGAACACTCTTCTCCCTGAAAGGAGTGTTGAACAAATGGTCATAGTCCAGCAGGCTTTCACTGAGCAACTGGGAAATACCGAGCACTGCTCTGGGTGCTGGGAATACACGTGGGGTCATCTCTGCCATAGAACCCACAGGAATTGAGTAGGACCGTCAGGCCTTCAGTATGTCTTTATCATTTAGTTAGAAATGGATTCCCAGAATTTTAGCTATGTGGGTGCCACCATTTTGGATTTTTAAGATTTTTCACTGGCCTCTGTGCAATACCCTAAATGTGACTCTGGGAATTGGTATTACTGAGGTTTGCTGATAATGGTTTGATTGGATTTCAGATGGATTCTTTTCCCAGTGTCATTTTATTTAAGTCTTTTTATGTGACCCAGGACTCGGTTGTGGAAATCAGCTTCATGCTCTCCATTACTATGACTGTCTAATTTCATAAGATTTAGTATCTTCTGCGAAGAGCCCTACTTCTGGTAGGACATTCAGCAGCTGCCTGCACCTCTAAACAGTCCACGGAATACCAAGTAACAGGCTTTGATTCAGTTGGAAGTGCCTCCCAGAGACTTACTGTGTGCGCTGTCAATATTTATTGCCTGTAGTGCTCTGTGGCACAGCTCAGAATTAACTTTGGATTAAATAGTCAATCTTTGAGTTGGGACTCCATCTCTCCCACTCAGGACACCTCCCGTTCATGAGAGACTTCAGATAAATTGCATGACAACAGGATCATTGACCTCAAGCATAGCTGGGGAAGGATGCTTAGGTTTGGGGAAATGATTACTGGGAAAATTATATTCTTCTGTCTGACAGTCTCACATCTTGAAAATGGAGAAACAGTGGCCAAGTAACTTAGACTCTTTTCTCATAAAAATGAATTATAAGGGCATTTCTTTTGCTTAAGGCCATTTTTGTAAGTCTCCTGGACTGTTGCGTCTGTGCTCATCTGTGGAGGATGTTTTGTGGGTGCATCATGGATCCACCTTGTGGGCAGGGCTGGCCCAGGTGCAGAATGGGCTGGTTCTCCTGTCACCTGTGGCCCAAGCAGCTTCAGTTTGGAGTGGTGATGACGTTTCTGAGGGAATATGGCATTTCTCCTCTACCTTGGTGTTCATTATTCTCTGCTCACTAAAGTCAATGCACCAATGAACAAAAGCCCATGGTTGACCATGAGGCACATCGATTTGACAGTGGAGAAGGCTGACCACGTGATTACAGGAATGTGGGACAATCTGTCCACGAGCCAGTGCCCCAGTAATGAGGTGTAACCTTTATCCCCAGAGTCCCTAGCACACAACAGCAAGCATTTACTGCTAACTCACACTCGTGAGTGTTGGCTGACATAGGCTTGGCTTAGCTTCAAGCCGTAGTTGGGTCCAGGTTCTGTTGCATTTAACTTTTACCCTCTCTGGCCTAGCAGCCACCTGAGGCACATTCTCAAGACAGAAGGCAAGACTTCAAGAAAGCAGGCCCACCCATGCCCGGCTCAGACACAGTTCAGGCCTTCGCCTATATCTCGTCTGTCAGTATCTCCTTGGCCAAAGCAAGTCATGTGGCTAAGCCCAAAGCCAAGGGGTTAGGAAATGTATCCCTACAGAAGTGGAGGGAGCAAAGAGTGTTTGCTGTGTAATAATCCACCAGGTACTGCGTGAACGTGTCCTCTCAGCAATAAGAGGAAGACTGAACATCTCGATGAGCAGATGTCCTCATCCCAAAGTCAGTGGGCATGCGCTTGACTTTGAGATGATTTTTCTGCCTGCTGTGAAGCATGAAAGAAAGAGAAGGGGGTCTTAGGGACAGCCGTGGCCGTTCAGTTTGTGGCAAATGTGTGCATTTATTGCCCAGAAGGTCATCTACATGGTATTGAGCAGGAGACTAAGAGCTGTGGCCCAGATTCCACAGAGGAATTTTGGGAAGAGGCTTAGATGGTCTCTGCTAATTAGCTTGCTGAGAGAATTGTTCACTTCTGAAGGGACATGATTTGCCTCCAACCCTTTACACCATCTTTGTTGTTCTTTCAAAGCTGACAACCATGCAAGGATTTTAGTGGCTGAGAAAGGGATAGTGAAGATGTGAGCATGCTGATCTTGTGGAAATGGCATTGCCCAGTTGGAGGCCTCTGTCTCTGGCCTCACCTTGCCTTCGGAGTCTTTCTCCACCTCACTTTGATGCTGGCAAGAGCCCTGAGGCTCTGGCCAGGGAAACTGCTCCCGTCACTGACATTCTGTGTATCCAGGGTTGGAGCAAGGAGCAAACAGAGTTGTCTATTTGGTGGAATTTCAAGGAAATCAGATATATTCCTTTCCCACTCCCCCCCCCCCACCTTTCCCCAGAAATCCCCTCACCACCCTTTTATGGGGAATTCTGTCATTGGAATTTCCTACTACTGCATCTCCCTTCTGCTTGTGTTTCCTTTGAAACTCAATATGGGAGCAGTGTCACCAAACATTACAGATATCGGTCTGCTTGTTAGCTCTTTAGTTCCTCAGATTGATTTCCAGCAGCTTCGAGCCAGGCCCAGTGAGAGGGGAAAGGAGGATTGCTTTTGAGGGGAAGAGATAGGGATCTCTCGATAGTGTGGGAGAGTGGCAGGGCCTGTCCTGTAATGAGGATTGGGGTGTGAGCCCCTGGGGGCATTGGGCAGCTGGGGGGGTGAGAGGTAACCTCTAGTCCCAAGGTCCTTGGGCTGTGTGTTGCTTTGAAGTAGGAGTGGTAGAGATTTTGCACCTGAGAATGCTAGACAGGCTTTCTCCTTCTTTTTCTTTCTGTCCCAGAATACAAAGTAGTTCTTTCTCTGTGCTTTTCAGGGACTCCTTCTTTCCTGCCACAGTGCTCAGTCAGAATCATAAAGAAGTGACATCTACAAGTAGCATTACTGATTTGCACTGGTGGAGGGAAGAAAAGATGTAAGAAACACAATCACTGGTCATTGAGAATTCAGCATAAAATCCTCTTATGTTAGCACGGGAAGGGAGCCCAGAGACCTTACAGTTAACCACCTCACTTTACATATGAGGAAACTGAGGTCCAGGGATGGGGAAGACATGCCTGAGGTCCCACAGCCAGTTGGTGGCAGTGTCTCTGGAAGGCTCTAGAGATCACTGTTCCTGCCTGCTCCTGCCCTGTGCCCCATAGCCATGCACTCTTGGCTGGTCAGAGTCATTAGCTTAGTGGGTGGTCAGCAGTAGGGAAGGGGACGCAGTGGGGAATCCCTTTCTGAGTCATCGTTGACCAGATCGGAGTTTGCCTGTGATCCACGACTAGCCCCAGGAGGAATGAAGTGCAGGTATCCAATTTCCCAATCCTCAACAACCTTACGTAAAGAGTTTCCAAGCTCAGAAACTTCACACCAACAGACAAGCCAAATAATCTCAAAAGATTATTCTGAGGCAATTTGGGAGGTACAAGCAATTTTTCTGCTACTTAGTATTAAAAGGTGAGTCCCTGCATGATGTATGTGTCTGGATAAGTTGAAATGGGGTTTGGTCCAAATGAGCTGTGAATTTGTGATTTGAGTATGTTGTGGATTTTGTTTAGACAAGAATCCCTTCTCTCTCCCCATGTATTTGTATTGAGCACTTACTGTGTGTCCAGCTGTACTATGTTCATTGTAAATGATCCTGTACTGTGTATAATAAGCCTTTGGAAATCAATAAATCATCTTCATTACAAATGGGGAAATTGAAATGTAGGGCATTAAGAACTTACATGGCATCACCTAGGTGGAAATGGCGATGCAGATTCAAACACAGGCCCATGCAGTATCCCCTTGGCCAAAGCGAATCATGTGGCTAAGTCTGAAGGTAAGGAGCCCAAAGTCAAGGTGCACCCCACGGAAGTAGAGGGACAAAGGCGTTCTGCACAGCTGCAAAGCAGTTGTTAGCTCCTAACAACTGAGCTACCCTGGAGAGAGGGGCGGAGACAGAGGTCTTAGAGACAGAGACCTGACCTTTGAGAAGTAAGAATGGCTACAGCTGTCCCTCCTGTGATCAGAACTGGAGTCCCCACCTTGACACAGTCCTGGGCTGTCACTAATCCTTTGTTGGAGGTGTGTTTGGGCGGGAGTGCTTTCCAACATCTCCAGCCCCTTGCCCACCCCTCTTCATTCTCCATCACGAATTCCATTGCTGGGATGAAGAAAGTGAGGAGAGGGAACAGTCCCATCCCGCTCTGCTGATGTAGCATTCCCAGAACAGACTTCCTGCTGGTCTCCATGTCAAGCTCATGAACACAGGTGTGTTGGGGCAGTTCTTTCGAAGCTGAGTCTGGAGATGGATTTCTCGTCTGGCAGAGCAGAGCCTGTGTGAAGGAATGGTGATGGGTGTTTCATGCTGGAATATTAAGGATGGGAAACTTTTTAATCAAGCTCTAGGTCTTCTCATTAGAAAGTGCTACATTTAATCTGAACATAATGTGTTTTGTGTGAGCAGCTGCCAAATTTTCCATAGTTCTTGGATTCAGGGTAGAGCTAAATCAAAAGACTTTGTCTCTGGTTTCCATGATGATGAAGTAGCTGCAGACTCAAAAAGCAAACCGGCAAGGTGATTCT
>CM052885.1:77773681-77823383 GCA_028534135.1 Potos flavus
CGGGGGATACACAGACCATGGGGGGGACACATAGATCACAGGGTTGGGGCTGGGGTTCAGGGATACAGAGACCATGGAGGGGACACACAAACCACAGGGTTAGGGCTGGGGTTGGGGGGATTACACAGACCATGGGGGGCACACCGACCACAGGGTTGGGGCTGGGACTGGGGGAGTACACAGACCGTGTTGGGGGGACACACAGACACACAGGGTTAGGGCTAGGGTTGGGGGGATTACACAGACCATGGGGGGGCACACAGATCACAGGACTGGGGCTGGGAATTGGGGGATACAGACCATGGGGGGACACAGATCACAGGGTTGGGGCTGGAGTTGAGGGGGTACACAGACCATGGAGGGCACACAGATCAAGGGCTGGGGCTGGGGTTGAGGGGGTACACAGACCATGGAGGGCACACAGATCACAGGGTTGCAGCTGGGAGTGGGGGGAACACAAACCATGGGGGGCACACAGATCACTGGGTTGGGGCTGGGGGTAGGGGGATTACACACCACAGGGAGGGTGTGGGGAAGCACACCAACCATGCAGGGGGCACCCTGACTATTCAGTAGTGGAGCACAGTGCCGTGTGGGGATGTGGGGGAGGGAAGCCTACAGTCTGCCCTGGGAAGTGGGCTAGAGCAGACATTTCCTGTCTCCAGGGAGGCAGAACCTAGAGATGGCCGTGTGCTGGAGCTGGAAGGCCGTGGCTTCGCACTGTGAGTGGAATGCCAGAATGACCCGAGTCGCTCTGGCTGGTGCCAGGCTCTAACTGCCTAGCATCCCAGGGAGGGAAGGAGCTTTGGTTTGCTTGCTTGTTTGTACGGTTTTTCTTCCTTTGTTACCTTCCCAAGAGAACAATCTCTGGTGATGGATGGCAGCTGTTTTTATTTTATCTTATTGCCATGTGTGTTTATTGAGGTTAAGTCTTCATCTTTCCTTTACATATGAATGCAGGGAGAGAGATGTTTTGCGCATGCGTGTAGCTCAGATTGCATTATTTAGACACGCTTGCAGTTGGTACAAGTTGTCTCTTCTTTCCTAACCCAAGGAATCCACCCCGGGGAAGCAGTGAACTCGGGTTTTGCTGAGATACTAAATCCTGGGTGTGGGGTAGGTGCGTGAACTGCCTGTGCTGCCTGTCCCACGGTCCCCCAGTGTGTGACCACATCAAGAAGACCCTGGGTTCGCTGCAGCAGGGCCATCCTGGCCTTCAGAGCCAGAATCTTCAGTGGGAGGTCTGGGAAGGTGTAGGGTCGCCATGTGGGCTTGGGGACTGTCAGCTGAGTACGTAGTGCTGGGAGCTCTTTAATTCATTCCAGTGCCCATTTTACAATGGAGATGTCTGCATGCTCATGTGCCGGGATTAATTCCCCTAAAGTGGGTGTGGATGACTATTTTCTTTTACTTATCCACTTTGTGTTTTTGTTTCATGGTTTAGTGGCCAGAGAGGCCAAAGGAGAAAGATGCAGGACTGCATCAGGACGCAGCCATCCATTTCCACGTGCTCTGGGGTCAGTGCATGGCGAGGTGAGGGTGGGCTGGAGGCAGACCAGTTGGGGGTCCTGGCTGAATGGGAGGTCCGAGTGGGACTCAAGCAGGTCCACAAGGGGCCTCAGTGATGGGATGGCAGAGACGTGGTGGTCAGCAGCAATGCTGTTGGGGGGCTTGGTGATCTCACTGGGCACAGGCTCCTCCTCTGTGAGAAGGGGCAAGAGTAACTCTGCGTGGGGGTCGGGAGGGGAATCACACAGAACTTTGTTCACAGACAGAGGCTTGGCCCAGCGCTGGTTCATGGGTGGCGATGCTAAAGGCAGTAGGATGATGAATTCTGAAAGATAACTGAAAACACCTAGTTTTCAAAAGCAGCTGGCATATTCCGTGATGATGTCCAGGGACTGTGGCCCAGTTCTGCTCCCTGCCTTCCCATTCCCAACACCGTGGTCTTCCCACTTGGGAGATTGGGTCCACAGCCTTCCTTCCACCTGGAAGGCCCTCTGTTCAAGCCCACCTGCTTGGTGGAGCCTCCCCAGGCTCCTGCTCCTGAGGAGCATGGTGCCCCTCCTCCCGCCCCAGGGCCAGTGGCCAGCCTCCTCCACACAGGCCTCCCCTCAGGGTGGAAGTTGAGGGCTTATGCATCTGTTCTACTCAGCACTGAGTCCCCGGGGAGCAGGAGCTGCATTTCCCCAGAGAGCGGCTTCAGAAATGCCGGTGAGCCCCAGTCCTCCTGTTATCTGCAGTGGTCCGTCTCCAGGAGATAGCGGTGAGGTCTGCCTTGCTCCTGACTGTGAGACAGGGTGCGGGGTAAAGGAAGGGTGGTGATAGGGTGAATTGGGGCTTTTTTCTCACAGTGGGGGCTATGGCAGAGCAGCTGCAAGAGAGGTGTCCCACCGTGTGCCTCTCAGTGGCCCTGGGAGGAGGGGACGTTTGCTCCTCTTTGTAGGTTAAGAAATAGCTGTCCTGAGTCACAGAGCTGTTAAGCGGTGGACTTGTGATTTGAATCTGGCATTTCCCGGCACCCAGACCAAGGCTGGGTGCGGTGTAAGCAACCAGGGATCCTGGACGGAGGTTGCCTTATGTGTACTTGCGGTCGAAGCTCGTACAAAGTGACCCTCAGATTCCATGTCAGCACTGGTGTCTGTGTTTCCGACCCTCTGTGCCCTGAGAGGTGTGCGGAGGTGCTGTACCCGGCATCGGAGAAACCTAGGGGCGGTGCTGGTGATGGGACTTCATGTAACCACTCCCTGCCAACGCTGGCACAGATAGTCCTTCCTCGCTGGCTCCCTGGTCCTCCATTTCCACTCATAGCGAAGGAACTTGGAAGCACGTGATCTGTCGGGTCCCGGGCCCACAGGTCTTGTAGAGGGGGCCGCTCTGGGGGGAAGGGCTGGAGGGCCTCCAGTTTTCTCCTCTGTGGGGTGCATCTCGGGAACTTCTTCTCGGGAAGTACACCATCTGGGTGTTGTTGGTTTTCTTGAGCACCTTCGTTCTCTTGGTAGCAGTGAGTGTTACTAAAGGTCATTCTAATTCTTAAAGCATTCAGGGACTGGTAGTGTCCAAACTTATGAAGTAAGTTGTGGGAGACGAGATGAGTGTGATTTGGTGGTTGGCAGGACAGGCTCCTGTCTCCAGGTTTGGACTTCGCCCTTGGGGTGGGGGTGGGGGTGGGGGTTGGGACACGGCCCCGGAGATGGAGCCCGGCCTTCCTCCCATTGCTCTCAGGCAGGCTGGCCTTCATGCCACACAACTTCGGGAAGCTGCGTGAGTCATTTTTGCTGCAGGAAACCTCATGTTTAAGTTCCGTGAGGAGTAGTAGCAGTGTTTTTGGCTGGAGGAAGGGCACGGAGTGGCGTCTGCAAGCCTGTGGGGGACCCCTGCCACTTGTTTAGGCCGAGCGGTACTGTCAAGCCTGTGGTGACCTTCTGAGACTCTATCCCCAGGCCAGGCTGAGCAGACTCGCTTAAATGCAGACGCCTGAGGGCAGTCCCACTGGGGGTAAGCAGGCAGAGCTCTATGGAGCCTGTGTGTGTGTGTGTGTGTGTGTGTGTGTGTGTGTGTGTGTTCACATGACCTGTGGCCCCATGTAGGATGATGCTTCTCAATAAATCGAATTTAAAAATCCTCACGGGGCTCATCGTCTGCCTTCCTGATGACAGGGTTCGGGCAAGTAACGAAAGACATTTCGGCCTCACAGTATCAAAAGTGCTCTCAGTGTAGGAAGCCGCTGCCTTTTCCCGGACATGCTGCCTGTGGCCATGCCCCAGGGGCTGTCACTGTAGGACCAGGCCACACCTGTCTTGTCGCTGCCCAGAGTAAAAGCGAGACACAGAAACAGTTCCTCGTCCACCCGCAACCACGGAAGAACTCCTGGGGAGAAGGGGTGCTGTTTTCGAGGTGGGGCTTACCGTGCAAAGCTGCTTTGAAGAGAAAGTGGTTCGTGGATGCCCAGCCCCGGCATTCTGGTCTGGGGAGCGTGCCACCTTGGTCACGTGCTGGGGATGCCAGGCAGTGCGAAGCTGAGCTGCCTGGGAACTCTGGAGAGGCTGCTGAAGTATCAAGTGTTAATAGCTGGATTAAGCCGGTCTGTGAATCAATAGCATGCTTTTCCAAAGCAATTGTACAAAATGTTTCGTCTTAATTAGACTGCAGGCATGAACCGTTGACTCTCCTGTGTTTTTGCTCTCTGCATGGTGCCCTTTGGTTAGCATACCAGAAGGAGCATGTGCAGTGTGTGCGGGGCACCCGCCCTCACGGGATAGGGAGTCCTGGCCGAAGCAGCCCAGGGAGCTGGAGCTAAGCCTCGTTCTGGTCCCTCCCTGGAGCGTGTTCGCGCTGAGCCTGGAGCCCGGTGTGTGCCTGTGTCAGTCCTCTCGGAGAGTTCTGCTGCTTCTGCAGGCTTGTTGTTGCATCGCTCAGGGACCCACGGGCCAGCGTGAGAACGCCGGCCCCCTTGGACCCAGCAGTGTGTGAGTCTGAGGAATAGAGGCGGTTTCCTCCTTCCTTGTCCGGGCCCCGGTGGCTTCACGCATGGTCGTGGGGACCACACTGCTGCATACTGTGGGGCTCTGAGCTCTGCTTTCTCAGCCACGCCTGTTTAGGGACCTTTCTTCCACGGCACTCCTATTTCTCTTTTCACTCACCTGGCTTGGGGCCTCATTTGCCCAGTTTTTCACTTTTCTGCTCTGGGTTCCGAGGCTCTGTGGCCTACAGGATAGTTCGGCTAAGGTAAGGGGTGATATTCATATTCAAGTAAGGAGCTGGTAAACCTGACCTCATGCTTATGAATAAATCGATGTTTCTGACGTTGGGAGGTGGCCGTCTGGCGAGTGTCCTCCATTCAGTGACAGGAAGGAAGACGGCATGATGATCGGGACCCTGGACCCCTGACGGTGTGTGTATCTGTGGATATTCAGAGTGACTTTATCCTGGGATTTTAGTTCACTTTAAGTTCCAGTTTCTTTCCTGGCTCTGGTATGTTGCTGTTTCAGGATAGGTTGCCTCATGTGACCAGACTGGTCTTTGCACTTGGCAGCACGTGCTGCCATCGCTTGGAGTTCTTAATGTGTTTGGGATAGGCAAAAGGGGCTGGACGGACTTCCCAGTCACTCTGAGGGAGGGAATGTGAGTGAAACGGATTTAGGTGTGAGAACTGAAACACGTGATTGGGGATGTTTCTGGCCCACCTGGAAGGAACTGGGGGTGGCGCTCTGCCTGGCCTTGTTGAGCCACAGCCCCCTTGTGATCAGGGAGATTGGTGAGAGACTGGAGGCCTAGGGGAAGGTGGCAAAGGGTATGGGTCTGTTAGCACCATCTCCTGCTATCTCACTGCAGGAAGCGATCTATTCTTATCACTCTAGATTTCAGGGTGAATAACTAAAGCCAATGGAGGGTCAGTGGTTTGCTCGAAGTCAGGCAGCCTCCGAGTGCCGGCCTGTGGGCCAGGTGGAACGCAGGCCTCTTCCGCTCAGCCCCCAGTGGGCCACCGGTACGAGCGCTGAGCATGAGGGCCGGCTATCGGCAGTCCCTGTGACCAAGAGACCCCTTGATTAGAATGAGCAAGGAGCCTCTCCATACAAGTCCTTCCTCTATAATGCTAAAATCCCAAAGCACTGAAAAGTGAAAACGTACTTCTGTATTTGGCACAAACTCACTTGACCGCAGAACCCGACCTGTGCTATTAGGAGTCCACATAAGTTATTGATATGTATATTTCTCTGCAGAAATATGTTGTAGAGCGGGACTTGTAGGGAAGATTTATGTAACATAGGGGAGGTAGTGATTATGCCTTTCCAAAATCTAACCATTTCTGAATCCCTAAGCCCATCTGTCATCAAGGGCTTTCGGCAGTGATGTGGGCCTGCATTGGAAAGGATGAATGAGCAATTCTCTGATCCTGCCCAGATCCTAGTTGTGCCACTCTCCTCCAGCTGGGAACTCTGTGAAATACAAGATTGCCTGCTTCCCCACACCTCAGCCTCCTGGCCTACATCCATGTTTGCTCTCTCAGGGTTTCGGTGACTTACCTGTGACACTTAGGTCTTGAGGTACCTGCCTCATAGGAGGCCAGTCAGGTTGTCAGAGGTTAGAAAGAGGCAGTGATCACACGACACAGAACTTTGCATCCAAAATTTGCAGGGTAGAAATTTCTTTAAAGAACTGCTTTCTGCTGGGATCTCACAAATAGCCACTTGGTCTCCCCTGTGGTGGTTCCCAAGCCTGCCCGGTGATCACCGCCATTCCCCGGTGCCTGATACCCGGTAGGAAAGCAGGACCAGCGTCTGCAGACCATCTGGACTCCAAACCATAGCTATTAATAAATGGACACCTTTATTTGTGAGCTTATCAAGAACATAAAAAATCTTTTTTTTTTTTAATTTTTTAAAATTTTTATTGAGATCCTCAGGCACCTAACAGCTGTCCAAGTTTCTGAGAATACCAGGCTTGGGTACGACTCTCAGATGGCTTCCACTTGGCCTTGCAGAGTCACCCTCACCCTTGCACCTGTGTGTGCCTGGGAGGCTGAGCTGTCTGGACCACATCCCGGGAACATGGTTGGATTTGTCCAATAGGAAGCCTGTCCAGGAGGAAGAACCATGGACCAGGATGTTACTGCCTGCTGCCTCCTTCCGCAGAGGCCTCTGCTCCTGTCCACAGAGCTCTTCTGTCTGGGCTCCGCAGAACTCTTTCTCTTCTTCCTCTCTGGGTCCAGGGTGCTAAAGTTATGCCAGTGTTGCTGGTGGTAGGGGGCTGCACTACCCTGGATGCAATGTCCCAAACCCTGCCCACACGCCTGGAAATTTCCCTCATACAAACTCTCTCCATTACCCAGTGGAGCATGTCATCTCTCTTCTCCCAGAACCTTCCTGATAAAACTACCAAACCAAAAGAATGGTTGTGTTCTTGGCCTGAGCAGCCCCGTGGCACTTCGGCTGATGGCTGCCAGCTGGTCGAGTTGTCCCTTCATAATGTCATTAGTCTTAATACAATTTCATCGGCCTTGTGTCCCAAACCACCTTGTTGGCCAAAGGTGGAGGCTGCCAGGAAAATGCGTTGAACTTCTGTCTCCAAGAACTTGCAAAACCTAGACACGTGGCACTTGGCAACCGTTCAGAAAAGGCAAAGCAATCCAAAATCCTTGTGCCTTATGAGAAATGGAAGTTAAAAATCAGGATGACTGTTATTAGCTGTAATTGCTTTTGCCTTCCTCCCATTCGAGTTACGGGAGCCTTGGCGTCCAGGAGCTTGTCTTAGTCCTTAGTGTGTTAGGGCACGTGAACACGCAGAGGCGTTCTTGTCTAAAGACTAGTTCACAAAGGAGGCATTTTAATGTGAATATGCCAGCTCTTAAAATTGGATGAAGCCAGAAAGAACGTTAGCCTACAGAGATGTCATTAAAGACATTTTTCCTCCCTACATTATTAGGCACCCCAGGTGACCTCCTAGCACAGAATTTTCTGGTCACTCGGGCCTAAAGTCACCCCACTCCCTTTCTGGTGCAGGTTGTTATAGGTTTCCTGACAGCACACTGGGATTTTTGCAAGGCAAGGCCCTGTCACCAAAGGAGACTGACTTATTTTGCCCTTTGCTACCATTTTTTCCTCCTTGCACGATGGGGTCCTGTCAGGGCCCGGGAGGTGGCTGGCTCTGACCCTCATCTGTGGAACAGGGGCAAAAGTGGCTGTCACGATGGAGGACACATGGGGGTAAGATGGCAGATGGCTAGAGAGCTACTACAGAATGACTGAAATCACTTTCTTATTTAGTAGCTTCTGGAAATCTTTATGCCCATGTGGTAGAAAAACAGATGGAGGTCCCGTAAAGAAAGCGGCACCAGTGTCTGTAGAGCATAAGAGAATACAGCTTGACTCCAAATCACAGCTATGAATAAATTGACAAATTTATTTGGGGGCTTATCAAGGACATAAAAAAACATTCTGGCTGGCAAATGAAAATGGCATTGTGTTGCTCACTAACATTCGTTTGTCAACCATTCTTGGAATGGGTGTTAAATTATAACTGAGGAGCTGGCATTCTGAAGCTGAACTGGGATTTTCCAAGCTGTCAAATGAAAATTATTAACTATCTCTTCTTCCATCCTTCCTCTGTTCCCCTGCAAAAAGAGCCCTTTCTTTGCTGTCATATGACTTGGAATGCACACTCTTTGTGCACACACTGTTGTAATGAATGACACATTATCACCAACTGGCTGTAGATGATTCTTCTCATATTTGCTCCCAACTGGAGTAGGATTTCAGATCCTTTGCTTGTACATAAAGGAGCTTCAGAAACAACCATTGCAGATAGTTACTTGACTAAGGGTTGTGCATACTTATTCTATAGAGAAATGTTGTTTGCTTATGAGTTTGGATTTTCTTGATGTATATCTCAGTTCGGCAAAAATGAGTCCAGGAGGCACCACTCTTACAAGTGCCTTTGGCTAAACATTGGGTGTAGTGGAAATCTGTGTAAAGACGTCAGCGCTGGGATGTCTTTGGTTTTGATTTTGAGGCACGTGGGGGGCTGTGTTGATTTCCATCCCCTCTTTCCTTCTCTTGCATCTTCCATTTTGTAACTAGTGACATTATGAAGGGACAACTTGTAACAAAATGGAAGATGAAGGGTGGCGGGTGCTTGACTCCTGGGAATGAACATTGAAGGAGGATGTGTGGTTGTGGAAAAAAGCCTGTTGTTGATGGTTCGGGGCTTTTTTGTTTTTTTAGCCCCATACTGGGTAACAATGAAATTTTAAAAAGTGGGAAAATTGAAAACCCAGTTAACTTTTTCAGATGAGCACATTTGCTCACCTAGCATATTGTGGGGTTGAACTAGGTGATCGCCAAGATCCCTTGGAGCTCTATTTATAATTCTTGGATTCTACACCTTTGGGGCCCTTTGACCTGGATCAGGGCTTCTCTTCTTTAACATGCTGACTGACCATGGAAGGATCTTGTTAAAATGCAGATTCTGGTCTTGTAGGTCCAGGGACATGCCTGGGAGTTACCAATAACCAAAGAAGCTCTCTGGTGATACCAGTGCTCCCGACCCATGGATCACATTTTGACCACCATGAATGTAGGTGGCCCAAGTTGTGTGGTCCTGGATGAACCAAACCCTTTCTTCGTCTCCTTCAGATTTTCAGAGCTCATCACATCATTTTTTTCTCTTTGGCAGTAAAGAGAAACATGGAAGGCAAAGGGGGAACTTCTGTTTCCAGCAATCCACTGCATTGCATCCAGGCACACAATAGATTAATTGATCGGGAGAAGAAATGAGTGAATTCAGGCATAGAAGTAGCACAGAACACTCAGGCTCCCCCCCCCCGCCCCTCCCCTCCCTCACACGCACGCATGCTCATACACACACATGTGCCCACGTACACACCAGATTCCATTACCCGGAATGCTCTGTCACCCCACCAAGCTCCCATGTCCTTATTCTATGGTATTCAGTCCATTTTGCTCAGACTTCTCCACATACCATGCTTGGGCCTATTTCCTCTGACTAAAATGTCTTCATCTACCCAAAGCCTATCATTTTTCTAGATCAACTCAAGCCCTAACTCCTCCTTAAAGCCTCTAACTCCCTCCCTATTCCACCTGTGGTCTTTGGAAGCAAGGACACAGACTCCCGGCCCAATCTGCCCCGGCTCTGTCAGTCCTTCCCGAGGCACTGCTGTTGCTCACACACCTTTCCTGACCTCAGGATGGGGCTTCAGAGTCCTTCACAACACAGTGCTCTTGACAGCCTCTCACAACGGCTTGAGGCATCTTTTTCATCCTGGCTTAGGGCATAAGGATCATCTTTGTTCTCCATTATGTATTTTCTGCCTTTTTGGCTGGTTGGTGAATTTGTTGAGAACGGGGACTATGTGTGCAGGTGCTTGCTTTATCACAGCTTCCCAGGAGTGCTTGGTGCAGGGTAGGTGCAGAGGCAGAGGGCTTGGTGCAGGGTAGGCGCAGAGGCAGAGGGCTTGGTGCAGGGTAGGCGCAGAGGCAGAGGGCTTGGTGCAGAGTGGATGCATAGTAAATGATGACCCGGCTGCCTGGAGCAGCTCCGGCTCATACATTCACATTTGCTCACTTAGTTCCCGATGGGACCCTAAATTCCTTGAGCCGGGAAGTGTCCAGAACTGGTCACTGAGTGGGCAAACAGAGCTTAATTTGTGATACTCTTCTCATGAGTCTGGGGGACAAGGCAGGGTACCATTTAACATAATTCCTTTAAAAATGCTGTCAAGATATTGTGGAGAAGCACCAGAAAAGCAGTAACAGAAGGCTGTCAGGAGGAAAAAGAAACAGGGCAATTTCTGGTTTTTTGCATTATGCTTGAGGAGAAGGGAAGTTGTTTTGATTTTCAATGTTCTGCATGCAGCTGCCTCTGTTGCTTTTGGTTGAACAAGGCCCACCTCCTCTAAATGCGAGTGGGATGATGTGTGTCATTGCTGACAGCTGGGGGCTGCCTCCCTGTCACACAGGGTCAGGTGGTGGGGACGCTAGGATGGGGCTCAGGGCTCAGGCCCACGTGGCTCTTGGGCTGCATGATTCGGGGGAGTCCTTATGAGATGCCACAGAGCCCTTTCCACCTTGGCGATGCTCTTGGAGGAGGCTGCCATCCCCGTGGTCTTCTGGGGCCAGGCAGCCCCTGCATGCTGGGGAGAAACTGGAGAGATATGGGGGGGCCGAATCGCTTTCCAGTGGAGCACAGGGGCCCACCTGCTCCCGCCGGCTCCTCTTTGCTCTCAAGCTCCCAGGCTCTGGGTTCATCCACAGAGTGGGAGTCTCTACTTGGCAAAGTTACCAGTTTCAAGTGACCGTTGCCTCAGCTCTGTTGAGGGGCTGCTGAGAGCCGAGTCATACTTGATGTCTCTCTGGTCTGAAAATAGTTGGCATTTGTAAATGTTTTCTTCTAACTAAAAACATTTATGCTCACGACAGGAAATGTGGGCCGTATAAATGTATAAAAATAACGTTTAAAGAAGGATATAGAACTTGCCCTTTCTGTAATCCAGAGAAAACCCTTGCTAATATTTTGGTGTTCTGCATATGTGTTTGTTTTCCAAACATGATTGGGAGCATATTAAACATAAAGTTTTGTATCCTGGTCTTCTCATTTAGTGCTGTACTTAGCTAGAATATTTTCACTTCATTAAAACGTTTTTTTAAGATATTTAATAGCCATGGAAATGAATCACTACAAAATTTCTCATAATTTACATAACTGTGGACGTATTAGAGCTTATTCCATTTTTTCCCTCTACTTGAAATAATATCCTTTTGTTTTAAGTGGCATTTCCTAATTGCTATTTTGGACCTTTTCCTTCCATATCCTTTTTTTTTTCCTCTTTTGCCAATTTTCTATCCTCATACTCTGCCTGGGAAATACCTGTCTTGCTGATCTGGCGTACAGAAGGGGGGGGCCGCACCTAGCTGGCTTACTCTCTGGCCGTGGGGGTGTGTACACGGAATGTGTCAGCCCCACCAGTTACCGGCAGGAAGACGGGACTTCTGACGCGCCAGTGAAGAAAAGTGGTAGAAAGAAGACCCAGCCCTCGACACACCTGGGAGGCTCCTGCTCTGTGGCCAAACCACGAGGCAGTGTCCGTCAGGCCTCCGGGACTGCCGCACACCCTGAGATGCGCGTGGGTTTGTGCGGCCTCAGGGTTGGCACGGCAGAGGGGGGAAAGGGGAGGGAAAATTCTTCCTCGAAAAATATCCAGCTCGGCAATGCAAGTACGCAGGTCCCTACAGCAACTGTAGTCTTCAGTCTCCTCCTCTTTGCTAGGTCTGCAGTTCAACTTGTACGACATGGCGCAATCCATTCGTGCATGATCAGAGGGCACCGAAACCTAGGAAAGGAGCTCTGGCCCTGGCCTGCCTTTTCTTGATGGCCCTGGGCATTCAGCGCGTTGTCAGTCGCCGGCAGCCCGGGTCCCCAGAGAGCGGGAGGGCTGGCCAGCGACAGAAGGGGGGCCACCCCCTTGCTCACCCACACAGCCGCCCCCCTCCACTGCCTGGTTGGAGTCAGCTCCCCCAGGCCAGGCGGCCTCCTCACCGAGCCCACTGACCACTAGAAGACAAAGGGCATAAAGACCGTGCCAACCCAGGAGCTCCTTTCTCAGATTAAATCCGGTTTCCCAGACCCATTTAGTTGTCCTTGGGGGCAGAGCTCTGTCAGCGTGGGAGTGAGCTAGGCCAAAGAGTGAGTATCCTGTCCTAGCATCCCTACTTGGCTATCAGAATTTCTTAAAATCACCTGCATGGAATCGATGTGAAGAAAATATCGTCTTGTCCACATTTAGGCAGGAAGTTTGTGGTTTATTTTCAGACCAGGAGTCAGAAGAACCAGGAGAATGGTCCACATTCCCTCCCTGCCCACATTTCCTTGTCCTGCAGAGGCCACAGCTTGAGTAGCCCTGACTCTTGGCCCATGGCCCACATCCTCATGTGTGTCCTCCAGGAGCATTCCTGCTTAAGGCGTCCAGCACCTGCCCGACATGGTGTGTCCTCTGCCTGAAAAGAGATCTTGGAGTCTTGCTTCTGAGCCATCAGCAGGGAGCTGTTTGTGGGCTCTGATGGTTCCTTGGGCCCCTCCCCGAGATAAAGCTGCTCCAGTCAGAAGTTTGCTTCCGTTGTTTCGAAGCAGGAGTCTGTGTGTCAGATCAAGTTCCTCAGTAGGAGATTTTGCTCTGTCGGAGAGCTTCTCAAAGTAGGTGTCCTGTCCTCGGTCTCCTTCACCTGAGGGTTGGATGTTGGAGCATCTGCGTGTGATCTGGGAACTCTGCTGGGACGAAGGCCGGCACAGCTGCTGTAGGGGCAGGACCTCACCCGGGTCCTCAGGCATTACCACTGCACGGGAGGACTGCTCCAAGGGAGGCCCCTCTGGAGGAGGTGCTGGCTCCACAGGGGCCTTGGCAAACGCCGGACCCGGAGCCAGTGTGTCGGTGTACGCAGAGGAGGTGCAAGAATGACCAAGAAGGAACTTAGTAAGGAGAGAAGCGGCGGGGGGAGGCTGTGTTCAGCCTCGGACACAGAGTTTCCTCAGTCGTTATTTTAGCTAGTATTTGTTGTACACTGACAATATTTAGGCTGCAGTATGGTGCACTAGATGTGGGAGCTCACCCCAAGGGTCTAGCCATCCATCTCTTTCCTCACTCATGCATGTAACTCACTTACTAAGCCCCGTTCTGTGTGCCAGGCATGGGGGCCTGCCCTACGCACATGGTGGGAAGTCGCTCCAGTCAGCTTCTGCTCTCAGGGAGCTCCTGGTTCAGGTGGGAAAGGCGACTGGGACGTAAACACCCAAATACACATCTACAAGTTGCAGTAAGTGCCTCGAGAAAGTGAGCAAGGAAGAATGATAAACATGGAAGGAACCTGCATAAGGTGGGTAGTCAGGAAATGGGTCTGAAGAGCTGATTCCCCAGGAAGAGTTTGCTGCTGATTTATCCTTCTTCCACTGACATTATTTTTATATTATTACTACAAATTCTATGAGTGATAGAAAAGACTAATCTCTGCTTTCCTTCTTTGAGGATACGCTTTGCTAAAACATGGAGAGGAAGTCCAGGAAAGGGGAAGGGAAAGGAGTCAGATTCTGCCACCAGGGTGATCGAACCTCAATAGCCACCTGGACAAGGAGGCACCAGGCACCTGCTGTAGAGCCCCCCAACCCCCAACCCTGGGCCTCCAGTAGCCCTGAGCTGACTGGCAGCCATGCTGGCACCTGGTGTGGGGTGAGAATGTGTCCAGCAGAGGTGTCCTTCGCTAGATAGAGAGGGACTGTTCCAATCAGACCTGTCTGTAGGGAGAGGGAACCAGAGGTGGGCAGGTGTCGTGGCAGCATCGGGGGAGGGATGGAAGGTGTGAGACAGTAGAAGCCGGTGTAAAGAAGTCACCAAATAGATGGAGAGAAGCAAAGGAGGCAGAGAGGGCAGGTCATGCACACACAATCTCAGCTGCTCTTCGGAGGGGGAAGGGGAACCGTATGTCTGAGGAGGTCTCACATCTGGTCAGGTTTCTGCATGGTCCGCAGTGGGGACCCATGGCCTGTGCGTCCCAGAAGGAGGGTCTCCCGTGGCGGAGGACAGGGTGAGTCCCTTTCCTGCAGGGCAATGAGCCTCACCTGACCCCGGTCATCACCTGCACTTTGCTGGGCCCAGTGGAGCCCAAGCCCCAGGTAGGTAGTAGAGCAGCGGAGTTAGATGCTCCTTACGGGACCTCCATTGCGTGCTCTCTCCCAGGAGGCAGGCCACTGCCCATGACCCTGGCGGCATCCTGGGTCCCACTCTGCCCCTCACCCAGCTTTGACACACCTGTCAGCTCTCCCCACAAAGTACCCGCTTCTCTTACCTCCTCCTGTGTGGGCCTTCATCTCCTCTTCCCTGGATGATGGGGACATCTCCTGAGTCTCTCCTACTCCTTCTCTTGTCCCTGCATCTTTTCCTGTACAGTAGCCAGAGCAGTCCTGTTAGAAGTCAGACCATGCCAGTCCCAGACTCAAACCACCCCCCACACAGTGCTTCCCATCACAATCAGTGAAAAGTCGAGAGACTGTGATGGCCTCCAAGGGCCTGACTCCCTGTCCCCACTGCCGGTGCCTCACTGGCCACTTCTGCTCTCCTCCTGGGCCCCTGCAACCACAGAGGCCACGGCCATTCCCATTACTCACCAGGCAGGCTCCCACCTCAGGACATTTGCACATGCTGTTGCCACCGCCATGTTACCCTCTCAGTGAGGCCTTCCTTGACTGATGACTCTATTTAAAACTGCAGCATTGCCTTCCCCAAATCCTCCCTGTCCCCTCTCCCTTTGTTATTTTTCCTCAGAGGACTTTTTAACATTTAGCCTTCTCTGTATTTTATTTGTACATTTTGTTATTGTCTATCTTTTCCCACTAAAATTTGAGGTCCTGGAGAACAGGGATATTTTCCCACTTTGGTTGCTACTGTAACCACATAATCAGGAATGGTGCTTGGCACATAAAGCCCTCAACACATACCTGAGTGATTGAATGTAAGGCTACCCTGAGGAAAGTGCTGGCCTCTGGGGCCTTTTGAAATAAGGGGACATCCCCATGATTCACCCGCAGGCCTTTGACCTTTTGCCCCCAGGACAGGAAGACTGCTCCCCAGGGGAAGCTCTGAGAATCACCAGGGGGTGAAATTGCCTTTCATTTCCTAAATATCCCTCTTGGGAGCTCACAGGAAACCTTGAATTATAAGGCTCCTCTTTTGCCCTATACTTGATGAATCTCAAAGCTGTCTTCTGGAATATTCTAAATAATCAGGGGGATAAAAAAGAGAGAGAGAGAGAATCCACAAGCAAGGCTTTCCTTTGCTCACTCTCTGCTCTGTTGTCAGCACCAGATGGAGGATGTGGCCATGGTGCAGGCTAATTTATTTATTGATTAAAATGCTTACAAAACTCAGCATGTACAGCCAGGCTGAACATTCAATTAAAAAGCCTGAAATGAAAATTCAGAACTGCTGAATGACAAGTAGGATGTGTGGAGCCAACTAAGGAAGGAATAAAATGATAAAGCTTAAAGCAGGAAGGATTTGTTCTATTTATTCATTTTGCCCTTTCTCCTGTCATTTGGAAACCGGAAAGCCCTTCAGCCCCATCGTGCACAGTCAGTGAGCAAATGAGCGAGGGAAGAAAGCTCGCCCCGTGTTGGCATGACAGCTATTCCGCGGGGTGAGAATGTGGGAGAGATGAAGATTTTGCCAGTGGGCAGTGCCTGTGTCCTGCACACCAGGGATGGAGCCGAATAGGCACCTTGAGCTGTTAGTGTAGGCACTATGCAGTGCCTAGTAGAGTCAGTTCTCGGTAAATCATAGTTGCTGCCTCCACACTGGTGAGAATGTGTCAGCCCCTAAGTTTGTCTAGAGACAGGAGACAATCAGGAGGGGAATTGTCCTGGTCCTCTGCACAGACCAGGTCTTGGGGAATCATAGAGCGTTTGCATCTTTATACATACTTGTCTTGTGCATATGTGTGTGCAGTGTATGTAGTGTGTCTCTGTGCATGTGTGGTGTCTGCGTGTGTGATGTGTATAGTTTGTGTGTCTGCGTATATGTGTGGAGTGTGCATGTTTGTGTATCTGTATGTGTGGTGTGTGTTCAGAGTGTGTGAGTGATGTATGCATATTTATGTGTGTGGGGTGTGGGGTGTGTGTGTTTGTGGTGTATTGTGCATGTGTGTGGTGTGTTTGGAGTGTGCGAGTGATGTGTGCATATTTATGTGTGCAGGGTGTGGTATGTGTGTGTGGTGTATGTTCAGAGTGTGTGAGTGATGTATGTGTATTTATGTGTGTGGGGTGTGGTGTGTGTGTTTGTGGTGTATTGTGTGTGTGTGGTGTGGTTCGGAGTGTGTGAATGATGTGTGCGTATTTATGTGTGTGTATGTGTTTGTGGCATATTGTGTGTGTGCATGGTGTATTGTGTGTGATGTGTGTTTGGAGTGTGTGAGTGATATATGCATATTTATGTGTGTGGGATGTGGTGTGTGTGTGTGGTGTATTGTGTGTGTGGTGTGTGTTCGGAGTGTGTGAGTGATGTGTGCATATTTATGTGTGTGTATGTGTTTGTGGTGTATTGTGTATTGTGTGTGTGGTGTATTGTGTGTGTGTCGTATATGTTCGGAGTGTGTGAGTGATGTGTGCATATTTATGTGTGTGGGATGTGGTGTGTGTGTGTGTGTTTGTGGTGTATTGTGTGTGTGTGGTGTGTGTTTGGAGTGTGTGAGTGATGTGTGCATATTTATGTGTGTGTATGTGTTTGTGGTGTGTGGTGTATTGTGTGTGTGTAGTATGTGTTCGGAGGGTGTGAGTGATGTGTGTGTATGTGTGCGGGGTGTGGTGTGTGTGTGTCTGTGGTATACTGTGCGTGTGCACGTGTGTTTGTGGTATATGGTGCATGTGAGCGTGTGAGAGCACACATGTGGTCCCTCCCTTGTACACAGGAGCTTCTGGCTCCTTCCTCTCTTGGGCGTACAGGGACGGTTCACCTGGGGAGAGGGCAGCTCTGCAGGATGAGATTGTGAGGACACGTCCAGATGTTGGTGTGCCCAGAGCAAACATGGTGAGCTGTGTGCACGTGCACCGTCCCCAGGCGCTCCTGTGGCCCGAGCGTCCCCTGACCCAGGCCCAGCACGGGCCACACTGCTTCTCTGCCCAGAAGTTCAGACTAGTGTTTTACCAGAGCCGGACTGCTCCTGAGGAGGGGGAGAGTGACTGAAGTGTATTTGTAAAGCCCTCCTTGCACGTCCTGGCCTGTCCTCCTGGGAGAGGTGGCCCCATAAACAACGTCTCCTTGTCGTCATTCTGACCCTGTCTTGCCTCTCTAGATAGTTTGGCAAGTTTGGACCAGACAGAGAGATTTGTTCTCGGGGGCGTGCCTCCAAATAGCTGCTAAGCCTCTTGAGGCCGGAATGCATCGCTCCTTCAAGCCGTCAGCCTGTCCCTCACCCTGTCCCTGAGTGGGTCATCCTTAGGACCTCCAGGCCCCACGTGATTCAGCTCCTGTCAGGAATCCACACGGATGGCCCGTGCTGTGTTTTCTTCTCAGAGGTTTTGTGTCTGAAGGTTCCACCCACTCTTTTCTCGGCTCCCCACCTACCAACAGCAGAGAGGCAGTAATGAGTTTATTCGTGTTTTCTAGGTCTGCTCCCCTGAACATGGGTCCCCAGAGCTGTCCTTGGTACTCTGGAGCCCGCATGGGGACATGTGCAGTTTGCGGCTGTGATGCTTTAGATTGTTCTATGTGTCAGTTTGGCATATCTGAATTCTGGGATGGGGGGGTTGTAACTTTTATGACCAAGGCAAACGTATCTGTGATGTGTGAGTCAGGGTGGGGCAGGCTGGACCACAGTTACACCACCGGAATCTCCGTGGCTCGAAGGAGCAAACTTGTGTTTCTCACTCATGCTCCCTGCTGAGGGGTGCTGGCGATCTTGCTGCTTAGCCCTGTGGTCCTCTCTGGGGTTGAGAATAGTCGTAGATGGCAACACTGGGGCCCACGTGGCAGAGAGGAGACGAGGCACCGTGAGGCTGGGAAGGACACAGTGTGCAAGCTGGGGTGTGTGCAGCCACACTGGGGGTGGCCGAGGGCCCCAAGTCGTACCCCCGTACGGAATCTCAGGCCTCTGTTATCACTGCATTGAAGATGCTCTGTTATGCCATGGGGGCTGGGCAATACCTCGGGGGACAGCCACAGCTTGTCCCCTCCTGGTTCCCTCACAGCCCAGCCCGCAGGAGGCCATCCCAGAGATGAATCATCATAGGGCTCTTAATCCCATTTCTTCACATGCCAGATTTCACCTACCCCTCAGAGACTGAAATGAGTTAAATGGGGGCAATCCAGAGTGGGAGGGAAGATGGGAAGATTCTAGTTATCTCCACATTGACTTTGCTACCAAAGTATCTGATTTCCCTACACTTTTTTTTTTTTTTTTTTTTTTAATTTCCTTAATGTTGAACTCCACTGTGGCGGAGGGGATTTGGGGAGGTGTGCCAGCCCTGACAGGATAGTTCCTGAGTCTCTGGTGAAGCCCCTCCCGCGCGGGTGCGCGTCTGAGTGAACGTGGGGAGTACCATGTGTAGGAAGTGCCTGTCGCCGGCAGGATTAAGTGGAAATTCACGTTCAGTTTGATCGAGGGTGAGTGCTGTTCTATTTTAGGGCAAGGCTTTCCTCCTCCAGCTCGAACTATATTTTTAGTTAAGATGATCTCTGTGTAGACTCATAGACTGCTGAACACTAAAAAATGGGGAAACTTTTTCTAGGTGAGGATATTTCAGGCTTAGGCTCTGGTAGCCAGTAGACTTGGTGATCCTGAGGTGCTTTCTGTTTGCTTCTGAGCTTCAAGGAAGAGAGCCTAGCTCCTGTGGCATGAGTGACAGGGGACAGGTCCAGCAAGCTGTCAGGGAGGCGAGCAGATCTGAGCGGTCAGGCTCAGGAGGCCTGGCTCTGAGACCACCCATGCTGTCGGCCAGGGATCTTCTGTCCCCTCCCCGTGGTGTCCCTAATCTCCTCCCTCCTAGCCACGTGGTGTAAGTGGCACCCGTGAAGCCTTCCAGAGGCTAGTTAACTGCAGTTCTCGCCCCTCCCCCCCACTAGAACGGCCTTCTATCTTGTGAGTTCACATTCTTTGGAGCTGCACTGCCCAACGCAAGTTAGGGCTATCCGGACTTGAATTTAAAGTAATTAAATTCAGGTAAGATTCAGTTGCTTAGTCATACTAGCCACTTTTCAATTGCTTAAGAGCTGGTGACCACTGTCCTGGCCAGCAGAGAGGTGGCACATTTCTGTCACCTCGGAAGGTCTCTGTCTAGTGAAGGGCTGAACTCTGCCTGAATTTCCAGTTGTTGTTTTTTTTTTGTGAGGAGCTCAGCCCCTTTGAGGGAAGCACTTTGGCACTCCTGCTCAGCCCCACACTCGGTGACAGTGGCAGGTCGACCCACCTCGGAAAGCATCGAGGAGGACCCGCCTGCTGGTGAGTGGGCGAATGGGCGAGGGGATGGCCGAGCTGGGAGGATGGTGGCAGGTGCAGCCCTGGAACAAACGAGAGCAGTGGGCATCACACCTGCCCCTGCCCCAAGGGCAGCTGTGAGATGCAGACCGCATGGAAAAAACAGCCGTCCAGGGAGCAGTCTTAGGAGCAAGGCAGTGGGCAGCTCAGAGACACGTGGAGTAGACGCAGAGCGAAGTTTCCGAAGCGATGGGTCAGAACTCAAAGTTGCCCTGCTGGTTTCAGTCCTTCAACTTCTAAAAAGGAATGTGTAATGTGTTCATTACTTAATTTATCAACATATCTGGTTATGTGGGGCCTTGCATGATTCTCCATCTGAATGTTATCAGGGTCCATGCGGTGAAGTTGCACCTAAGACACTTTTGATTGTTTTGATAATATTGATCTCTTTGGAAGGAATCCACAACTGGGGACTTGCTGATCTTTGGATTAGTTCCCAGAGTTGTAACGTTTTAATATATCTGTTCTTCAGCTGGTTTTAACCTGTTGACTGCTTCTTGCTCTTAAATTCAGCGATTCATACTAGAGTGGAAGCCTATTTACTGAGGCTCATTGTAGGATCTCATGAGAGGAGGTACTGTCTTTTCTGTTTGTTGTCCGTCACCAGGGGCATAGCCTTCCCTCCACCTGAATTTTCCTTCTGGTCTCCTCATAGGGTCAGGACAACATTTAAACCAACGAATATTTTCATTATTTAAGAACCACAGGAATATATATTTCCTTTTGTAACCTGTAAAACACAAGGTGTTCTGCTTTGAAAGCCCAAGATAAAAATTAAGGCCCAATCATCAGGGGAAAGTTACCTACGATAGGCCGTATTCAGTCATGTGGTTCTGCCCCCTGTAGAAGTTTAGAAGAGGGTACACACATGCGTATCCAGTCAACTAATATTCGACAAAGGAGCCTTGAATACTCAGTAGAGAAAAGACAGTCCTCTTATAGATGGTGCTGAGAAAATGTTTCTTCACATGTAAACAGATGAAGGTAAATGCCTGTCTGACATTACTCACAAAAAATAACTCCAGAATGTTTAAAGACTTACATATAAGATCTGAGCCCATAAAATTCCCAGAGGAAAACATAAGGAAACAGCTCCCTGAATGGGTCTTGGTAATGATTTTTTGGACATGAGACCTAAAGCACAAGCAACAAAATGCAAACATAAACAACTGGGACTATATCAAACTAAAAAGCTTCTGCACAACAACAAAAAAACCATAACAAAGTGAAAAGACGACCTGTGGAATAGGAGAAAAATATTTGCAAATCGTATACCTGAGAATGAGTTAATATCCAAAATATATAGGGAACTCATACGACTCAATGCCAAAATAATAATAATCCCATTAAATGGGCAAAGGATCTAAATAGACATTTTTACACACAGATGGTATGTGAAAAGGTGCTCAACATCACTCATCATGAGAGAAAAGTAAAAACCACGATGAGGTATCACCTCACACCTGTCAGAATGGCTGTTATGGAAAAGATAAGAAATAAGTGTCGGCGAGGATGTGAAGAAAGGGGAACCCTTGTGCACTATTGGTGAGAATGTAAATTGGTGCAGCCACTGTGGAAAACAGTACAGAGTTTCCTCAAAAAATTAAAAATAGAATTGCCAGATAATCCAGCAATTCTGCTTCTGGATATTTATTCAAAGGAAACGGAAACACTAATTCAAAAGATACGTGCACCTCCATGTTCATTGCCACACTACGTACAATAGCAGATCTGGAACCAACCTGTGTCCATTGATGGATAAATGGATAAAGAAGATGTGATACACAGGAAGATTGTTAAGAGAATAAATCCTGAGTTCTTGTTGTAAGGGAAAAAAAAGCATTTCCTTTTTCTTTTTGTATCTCTGTGAGGTGATGGGTGTTAACTAGAACTTACCATGGCAATCATTTCACAGTGCGTGTGAGTCCAGCCACTATCTACCTTACACTTACACAGTGCTGGATGCCAGTCGTATCTTAGGAAAACGGAAAGGAAGCAAAGAAGGTACCTGGGAGCCAGGGAGCACAGCTACCCCCATGCAGGGCGAGCTGGAAGGCGAGCAGGGCTGCTGGGGGCTGTGGCCTGAAAAGGGCCCTGGGAAAGCACAGAGGCCATGTCAACAAGGCCATGGGGACGGTCCCAAAGGAGAGGTGGGGTCTGGGACACCAGAGGGTGGTCTGGACCGGGCGTGGGGGCCGTGGGGCACGAGTGGGGAGGAAGGTTGCAGGGGTCACGCGGGCAGACTCCCACTTCCCCGTGCGAGTGTCTGCTGAGCTTTGGCGGCAGGAGACGAGAAAACGAGAAGTGCACGGGCTGTTTCTAACCGCGTCGTGCTTCACATTGAAAATAAGCGCTCCCCGCAAACAAAAACAAAACACCTTGGCTTGTTGTCACTAAAGGCAGCAAAAGGAGCGGTGGTTGTAGTTATAAGGGAAAGAAAACTGGGCCTCGAAGATGGGGCTGAAACAGAGGTGTGCTGACGGAGGACCGAACGTCCCACACCCTCCACAGCGTCACCAGGCGACCACAACCCTCAGAGTGAGAAGGGCTCGTGGGTCCGAGAGGCCAGGGAACACAGGGCCCCTCCGGCGCCGCACCCGCCCTGCAGCTGGGCAGGGTGACCAGGCCATGCCCAGTCCAGTCCAGCTTCATGGCTGTGGCGGTTCCAGACCTGGGGCCGCCAGGCCGTGCAGACCTGAGAGGGCCTCCACAGTAGCTTGTGCGGGAGCCTCTCCCTTGTCCGCCGGCTGCTGCCTTCCCTTCTCTCGATCGATTTTGGTTTAAGGCAAGGGAGGCTGCAGGCCACGCCCCAGACGCCAGTCCTCCTGTTGTGTGTTCCCGGGACGACCCCCCGGGGATGTTGTGCAGGCAGATGTGCTGCATCTGATGGGGAGGCTGTACTGTTTGTGTGGGACTCTGTGCGGGGTCCTTGCTGTCCGGCGCGGGGTCCTTGCTGTCCGGCTCGGAGCTGAGAAGGCAAGAAGGGAGCTATTGCCTGGAGCCCGTGAGCACGAACAGCCGGGACGCGGCTGGCGGCAGTCCGGGGCGGGGAACGAGTGTGCAGGGACTTGTTGCAGGTGGTGCAGGACACAGTGGTGCAGGTGGACTTGGTTCCACCTGCTATGAGCTGAAGGTAGGCCTTCCTGACACGCCCCATCTGGATGCAGGACTTTCCCCCAGAGCCTAGGACTCTCCCTTTCTTCCTGCGCAGCATGCAACCACAGCTGGAAGGGGGGACACGCACGTTCCAGGAGGTGCCCCACAGAGGCCACTTGTTGGAAGTGGTCTCAGAGGCCGGGGTGCCCACAGTCGTAACTGAGAACAAGTGTGAGACAGAGCAGAAGGGAACCCACACGGAGCCCCTTCTCGTGCCTAGCATGTCTCTGAGTGTGGCCCCTTGGGGCTGCTTCCCCAGCGCCCGTTCCTCATTCACGGGCAGGGTATGTATTGGGCTGTCGCTGATGCAGGCATTTCAGAGTTAATTGGGACTTCAGGAGTCGCTCTGATGGGCTCATGTCAGCCACAGTGGGTTGCGTAAGGGGTATCCTTCCTTGTGTGATGCCACCTCATCTAATCAACAGGAAGCAGGTATCACATCATCTCTGTCCTGCTTGCAGAGAAAAGCTGTGCTTGGCAGGATGCATTGAAAGAAGGCATGGACCATCTCTCAGAAGAGATGCAGAGTTAGCAGAGCGTAGGACCTGAGTGCTGGACTCTGAGCAGTGCCAGGATGGCGGGCAGGCCAAGGGGCGTAGGGACAGTGTCCCTGCACACAGCCTCGCAGCCATCCTGGGGGACTGCTCGGACTCCTGTGCTGCCCAGGACTCTCTGTTCTGCCTGGAGAAGCCTGTGCTCCTGTAGCACTCGGCAGAGCCCTGGGACCCCTCCCTTGCCGAGCCTTGTGGACGTTGTACACACAGCAGCATGTGTGAGGACAGAGCCGAATGAATGTGTTATCAGGGAAAATGTTTTTAGAGAGGCTGGCAGGAAACGGTTTTTCATGGGGTTCCCCTCCCTGTCACCAAGTGCCTTCATACTCAAGGTGGTGAGATGAAGGGACCACCCTTGCTGTCCAGACCCCTACCGGAGCACCCTGGTGCCATGATACCTCATGAGATGTTAGTATGAGTGGAGATACATTTCTCCAGCAAAGGTTCAGTGCCCTGTCCCGTCCCCCCAACCAGATCTAGGACACTTGTGGCAGGAAGAGCCCACTGTGATGACTCACTGTGCCTTTGGTGGCCATTAGAAGCCTCTGTCTCCCATGGCCTGTGGAGGGAGGAGGGCAGGTCCCCTCTGTCTGTGCATGTTTGACCTGCCCTGTGCACGTGCCGTGCCCTCTGACCGCCTGGCACAGTACCTGGTGGCATTCTCCAAGCTGGAGGAAGCTACAGGCATTGATGGTGGCCCACCATAACTTCAGTCCTCAGAATGACTTCAGTTACCAGTCAGTGGATTCCAAGCACACTCAGTGACCTAGGACGTGATTTAAGACAAATCCAAGGTGACTTGGCAGGACCACATTTCTTGTTGTTTGGGGACTCCTTTAGGGGGTGGTTCAGGAAGGAACTTAGAAACCACAGCGCTGGGGCTCCTGGGTGGCTCAGTCAGTTGGGCGTCTGGCTCTTGATTTTGCTTCAGGTCATGATCTCAGGGTCTTGAGATGGAGCGCTGCGTCAGGCTCTGTGCTCAGTGCAGAATCTGCTTGAGAGTCTCCCTCTCCCTCTCCTTCTGCACTTTCCCCTGCTCATGTGCACAAACTCTCTCTCTCTCAAATAAATAAATAAATCTTTAAAAAAAACCCAAACAGCAGTGCTGTTTGATAGATTGGTTGATAATCTAGTCACCTGGATGCCACAGTTGGTGTGTATTTTGAGTAGATAGCAAGAGCACTGAAGCGTAGCTCACGTGTGTGTGCGTGGCATGCACACCATACCCCCAGCTGGCTTTGTGATTCGGTCATAGAGGAATTCTTTGCTCAGTTGTTTGCCATTTGGTGTGTATGCCTTAAGTAACATAGTGAAAGGCACTCATAGTCATTGCAATACGTTTTTAGTTTATAAACGGCAGACTTTTAATGTGCATTTCTCAATTCTCCGTGTAGTCAGCAGTTCTGTATTTCTGTCTCATAGTGGCTGGAAATAGAAAAATATTTGTGCCTGTCATTCCATTCATCAAATAATATTCCCATTTGGTTTCCATTGCTGGGAGATGCATATTTGGAAATTGAATATACATAAGTACCTTTTCACAAATTGAACTTTTATGTAGTCAAATTGATTTAATTATTAAATCCGTGTTGTAATGTATGGTATTGGAGACATTCTGTTAAGATCATTTGGGGAGCATTCTGCCAGGTGAAGTCAGGAAAAGTATAATTTTGAGGGTAAGCAGGACGCTTAGTTCTCTGCTCAGTTCTTCCACGTTCTGCGATATCACTTGGAACAGATGCATTTTTATCCTAAATGCAGTAGATGTTTGAAGGATGATTTGATACTTGATTAGGGATCAAGTCTATGGAAGTACTCTTCTGATTGATGTACCACGGTGGTGGTTATTTTTCTTTGTTCGGCTTCATTTTGAAAACAGCACTAATTTCAAGTGATGAATGAGTCACATCGAAGCTAATCATATGGCATAATCAGTGAACTTTATGAAAAGAGTGTCTTGTCCCATTTTTTATTATTATTATTTTTTAAAATACAGCTTCGGAGTTTTCTCGTGCTTCCCTACCCACCATTACATGGTCTTCTAGTGGATGGGACACAGTCACATAGACTTTAAAGCTGGTATTTTCCATAAGTCACAGTTTTACCCAAATCCCCACCTTAAAATGATGAGTCCAAGCCAGAAGAGTCCAGCACTATTAGTGCTGTTTGTTGAGCTGACCTGGGCATCACGGTGGCCGGTCCAGCAGGGAGACATCAACCAGGGGAACACTGGGGTGGGCATGTCTTGATTTCTTTTAGCATTTTTGACTTGCAAATATGTCAGCTATCCAGAAATGGCAAATCGGTTAGTTCAATAGCAAAATCTTACAAAGAAACACAGAGTTTAATGACTGAAACATAAAAGGCCTAAGGGACAAAGATCCATCCCAGCTCAGGTTCTAAATCTTATGGGCCTTTTCTCGTGGACCAGGTACTCATTCAAAGTCATCTTGTTCCTCTCTATAATAATTGTAACAAGTTCAGATCTTGGATTTTTATTATTTTTTATTGTGGTAAAACACACATAATACGAAATTCACCAGTTTACCCATTTTAAGGCATTTAGCACATCTTCGATATGGCGCACACCTCACCTCCACCTGGTTTCAGAACTTTTCATCAGCCAAAGGGAACTCTGTGCCCATTACGCTGTTCCTCCCAATCCGCCCCCCTCCAGCCCCTGGCAGCCTCTCTCCTGCTTCCTGTCTCTATGAATTCCACTACTCTGGGTATCTCAAATAAATAGAGTCATGTAGTATTTGCCCTTTAGTGTCTGGCTTCTCTGACTTTGCATATTATCTTCAAGGTTCATCCATGTTACAGCATGCCTTAGAATCTCCTTCCTTTTTAAGGCTGATATTCCATTGTACATATGTATGTTTTGTTTATCCATCCATCCCCTGGTGGTCATTTGGGCTGTTCCCACCTTTTGGCCATTGTGAATAGAGCTGCACTGAACATTTGTATGTGAGTATTGGCTCGAATGCCTATTTTGAATTCTTTGAGGTAAACACTAAGGAATAGAATCACTGGGTCATGTGGTAATCCTGTCTTCTGAAGGAACTGCCACACTTTTCCACAATAGAAGTTGGATTTTGATTTTATCTGTAGAAAGTAGAAGGAGAATGGGGACCAGGTGTTCTAGGTGGGCACATTTATAGTGTTGAGAAGAGGCAGAAGGCATGAGCCCAACTCAAGCCCGTACCTCAGGAGGGGAGATGGGCGTCCTGTGTTCCTTGGCCTCCTCTGTGTGCATGGACTGGGCTCTGAGGAATCAAGAGGGGTCTGGAAGTGGATTAGGGAACTTGTTTGTGCCAACATCCTCAATGCTGCTATGGTTTCAGGATCCACCTTCCTGTTGACGATGCCCAGGCCTCACCCCAGATTAAGTGAATGCACATCTGGAGGGCAGGGCCTGGCATCTATTTCCTGCTGCATTTGTTGTTCATAGAGTTGACCATGGGGCACAGCCAGGGATGAGAGCCGCGGCTGTAGTGTCAGGTTCTAACGCATTCGCAAGAGACACCGAACAAGATGAAACCAAACAAAGGCTCACGTCTGAGTGCTTGCCATGTGCCAGCCTGCTCTCCACCCTGATGGGAAGTGTGTCGGCTGGTCCTCACAGTAGCCTCATGAGGTAAGGGTCACTGTTATCATTCTTTTGCTGAAGAGAAAACAGAAGCCCAGGGAGGCTGTGTACTTAGCCGGGAGTCGAAGACCCGGAGCTCCAGCAGGCAGTAGGGCTCACTACAGCTAGCTCCTGCAGTCCCTCAAGCTGACCAGCCACAGGAGAGGTGGGACAGAGATATTCTGGGAGTTCAGCAGACAGAGATTGATTGTCCTAACTCCAAGAACAGACACCTTTCTCCAGGTGGTGGTGTTTGCCTCAAGGCCTAGAAGCTGCTTGGAGTTTATCTGTAGAGATGGAGAGTGTGTCACTCCACACTGAGGTGGCAGGTGAGCAGAGGAAGGCGGCTTGGCATCCTGGGTGCATCTGGGGAGGAGCAAGTCATGAGGGTTTAACTAGAGCAAAGGGGGTCTGAAGATGATGGAGGAGAAAACACAGAAAAAAGTACGCTAGGACCTCATACATAAGCTTAGGTATTTGGACATCGTTTTATAGGGCATGAGAAAGACCATGAAGGTTTTGGAGCAGGGGAGAAGGTGACAAAGAAGAGTTCCAGGACAGCTGGGCCCTGGGACAGCAGGAGAAGGAAGAGGCTGTGGGAGGCAGAGGGCTCCTGAGTCCCTGAGCCAGTGTGGCTTTGGGGGCACCATGATGGTGGAAGGCAGCAGGCTTGAGCAGTTACTGAATGTGGGCTCTGAGGCACAGGTGACACTGGGCTGTGGAGCAGGGGACCAGGGACAGGGGCACAGAAATGACACTGGGTCATATATGTGTAAGGCAGCCTACTTAAGGAAGCACGGCTTGGAATGCAGTTTGGAAGACTTTATTTTTCATGAACTGGTTAAACTCAATTATCCTGGAGGCTCAGGATTCCAAAGAATGGATCTTTTGAAGAGGTAAATCCTATGGATCTTACAAAAATGATCATAATAATGCTTTGGTGTAGCCAGGCGAGCAGCGAAGAAAGACAGGGGACAGGATCCCACTGGGAAAGTGGGTCAGCCCTAAATGGCCTGACCTCTGCCTTTACCTCTCTGCAGGGAGGAATTTCTCAACCGTATGAATAAAACTACTAGCTTATTCATCTTTATTATTCTTGCCACCTCATGAATAATGTCTCCACCTTCATTTGCATGTGTCTGTCACTGTGCTTGGTCTTTAAAGGTTGTGTATAAATTTGTAAATTAGTCCTTCTTTACATGCGTAAGGCAAATGCTCCTTAATGAATCATTTGATGAATTTTTAAAACCGTGAATAAGCTTCTTCACCAGACAAATTCTTACTCCGTAAAGTCTTTTGCCAGTCTGGTTTTATTTAATGGGAGGTGTAGCTGCACTGGCATCAAATTTCCGCCCATGAATAGGAGAATCAGACTAGCAGGGTATGAGACAAGCCCACTATTGACCAGTCCGTGGTGGTAGGAAGTGGAGCATAGCTAAAACATCACTGGTCACCACGGGGAAGTCACAGTGCTGTTCTGTGTGACTGTTACTTTCAGTGAAGCCCCAAGGTTTAGAACTGCCAGCACCCATTCCAGAGCTGTGCTGTCCAGTTAGGTAGCCACTAACCACACTCGGCGATGGCTGCCATATTGGACAGTGCAAACACAGAGGGTGTCTGCTGATGCAGGAAGGTCCATTGAGGTGACACTGCTCCAGAATAATAAAAACAAATGCCGTAGGTTTTACTGGACTCAGTGCTGTTGGCAAAATGTTTTGTTTTATGATTCATTCTTTGGGGTCCCCTTTCTCATATGTGAACCCACAGTGTGTCAGAGGGCTGTCACTGTCTCCATAATAAGGCAGAGTTGTCCAATGGGAAAAGCCCAGTGATTTAAAAGGCCCCTGGGTCCAGCCCCAACTTTGGGCTGTTAACTGAGTAATATGAAGCAAGGTCAATTCTTTGTCCTTTTAGTCTTACTCTTAGTGATTAAAAGCAAAGCAAAGCAAAATAAACCCCTATCTCAGTAGGATAGTTGGAAGACATCGATAGCTTATATCTATACAATACACCTCTTTATGCTAAGAGGCAGCAAGAAAGTATCTGGGCATGAAAATATGAATTTGCAGAATAATGGTTGGGTTTTGCTGTGAGCAGAGGGGATAAGGAGTGTGTATCCTACAGACGTCAGAAACTGTAACACAGGAGGACATGCTTGCCAGGTCACGGTCTGCATGGGCCTCCTGTCTTAGTTGCCACTCTCCCATCCAGAGCCCATCTGTACGCTCTTCCATTCGTTGTATCTGACCCTTGTGACCTTTGACGGGGCGGAGAGCTAAGAGCTGTTGACTGCATTAGTAGAGACGAGCCTCTGTTGGTGTGGGCAGCCAAGTGCAGCACACCCATCCAGGAAGGCCATTCATTTACTGTTTCATGTCAGGACTTGATCTAAATACCGAGCCACCAGCACATCACCCATGAACCAGAGCAGGGAGGTCTCTGCTCCCATGTCACACTAGTGAATGGGAAACCTTTTGAGATGTATTTGAAGGTTTTTTGGTTTGTATGAGATTTCATGCAAGTATATCTGTTTTTTTGACTACATTGCAAAGATTTTTACTTTTATTTTTTTAAATTTTTATCTTTATTTTTTTTAAAAGATTTTATTTATTTGTCAGAGAGAGAGAGTGTGTGCAGGGGAAGCGGCAGGCAGAAGCAGGATCCCCACTGACCCTGCTCCCAGCCCCAGGGAGTTAATTCCAGGGGAGAAGGGACAAGGGGAGGAGAGACCTCCTCTCTCTCTCTCCACCCATTGGACCTCCATAAAGAAGCTGTCTGATTTAGTCCTAGGGAGGGCACCCCAACCCCACTGCCCCCAACTTCCCCAGCTAACTAGGTAGGTCAGGATGTGGCATGGCGTGGTTTGGCAAATGGCTAGCCCAGGTCACAGTAAGGATTCAGTTTGGGTCCAGTTTCTGCCAGGCTTTGCCCCTCTGTGTTGATGCTTTTCCTAAGGTACAGGATGGTTAGAAAGTCCTCATTGGTTTCTGATAGTTCTTATCCCTGGGAGAAGAGAACTGACCCATGTTTAAATGACTTTGGTTGCATAGTATTAGTTACCTTTACTTTTATACCGCGGTATTAAAATAAGAGGGATGGTTGCCTTTTGAGAAGAAACCTTTTAGCAGCATGCACTCTGCTTGGTGTCCCAGTGCTAAGTGAGCAGTTCGTGACTTAAGGACCTCATTTGTCTAGGGTTTAGATTTCTCTGGGAGGCAAATAAGTGGAGTTTGGGTCAAGAGGAAAGAGCAGTGTGGCTACCAGTGTCTCACTCGGCTCGAGAACTAGGAGGCCTTGGGCAGTTTTGCTGCCTTTACTGCCCAAAGGCACAGTGTGGGCAAGGGGCAGACTTGTGTTTGATAGGAAGGCAGATATGGTAAAGTGGAGGGGAACGAGGCTGCTGGCAACCCTTACTGTCCTTCTGTCCCACTACACCATGAGCAGGCTGAATTTCGGTATGCAAAAATCTCCCTTTACACGGAAAAACCATTGTAGTGATACTGAGAGTGAGAGCTGAAATCCTTGCCTAATTTCAGATGAAGCAAAACATAAGCATTTGGCAAATGCCAAGATTGTAAAGTTGTGCAAGCAGAAGAATCACTTTGAAATTCGAAGCTCAGCCCCAGATGTTTGGGAGTATTTCCATTCGGCTGTTCCTCCTAGCGTGACTGGCTGCATACCTCCCAGGCACTGAAGCCCCATTCCCGAATGTTCACTCTTTGCTTTTACTGCACATGCCGTCTATGAAGAAGGAATACCACTGGGTGCCAGTTGATTAAGAGAGGATCGTGTGAGGGGCGGGGGGGAGCAGGGCAGGACTGCTCTCAAAAATACTCATTTATCAGTGATTGATTCACAGTACTTTTGAACTCTGTGTTTTGGAATTGGTGGGTTAAAAGATGTCAGACAAATGGAGCTTGCTCTGGTGGGGTGTATTGGTTCAAAGTCAGGGTGCCTCTGACCAGATTCGGATGGGAGTTATATGCGTAGCAGCGTTTGGGGGCAGCATGAAGCGGGAACGGTCCACTGAAACTGCTCTGGATAGAAGCGGTGCTGCCCGGACAGGGCAGGGGAGGCCCAGGGGGGCGGCCCTTCTGCGTGCTACCATCTGATCTCAGGACAGGGTAGAAGAGGTTAGCCCCCACCAGCCTGGCCTGAGGCCACCCCTCTCTCGAAGGCACAGAGTGGCCTTAGAAGAAAGAGGGAGGAT
Source organism: Potos flavus (assembly GCA_028534135.1). Classification (NCBI taxonomy): domain Eukaryota; kingdom Metazoa; phylum Chordata; class Mammalia; order Carnivora; family Procyonidae; genus Potos; species Potos flavus. The sequence continues at coordinate 77,804,759 of CM052885.1, forward strand.
TCTGGAATCAAACCCAACTGGAATCACTTGCCTCTTGACAGTAGAGCCAAGTGGATTAAATATGCAATGAAATTTTATTTCAGAACTTCTCTGAGAACATCCTTATTTAAAGTCTCTGTTTCAGAACAGATCAAAAGCACTCATCTGGCTGGGATAAAAGCTGGGAGAGTGAGCCGGGTGTTTGTTCTCTGAACAGCGCAGGCCTGTGCTGTCCACCCTGCCCAGTACAGCCACTGCGGGCACAGTGACCGCCCGCCGCTGTCTGCGGGTCAGGAGCTCCCCAGCCTGCCCGAGGGTGTGTCTTGCTTTCTTCTCCTGTACCTCACTCTTGGTTGTCGCCCTACAGATGTTAAATAGTGACAGCAGCACGGTTTTGCAAAAGGTCCGAGGGTTAGGCTTGTTGCATTATTTGGAATTGAGAAAGAATTGGTCCCTGTGGCATCCTGATAGAACCTCTACATTTATTTCCCCTTCTCCTGAGCCAGGGAAGGCAGTGGCTGGAAAGAGACAAACGGTCCTTGCTGTGTCTGCCTGCAGGCCCAGCGGAGACCCGTAGAACATGAAGTGCTTTCTTTTAAATACCCTGGGCCTAGAGCTTGCATTTACAGGGACTTTGCTTTTCCTCTCGTGCAGCTTATTTGTCAGAAAAATACAAGTTAGTATGGATATGTGTTTCCCTTGCCCAAAAAGAGGGGGTTAACACCCCCGATGGGGCTTGTTCCAAAGCAAAGAGTTCTCCCCCACCCCCACCTTCTCTTATTGTCCCTGTTGTTTTTAAGCATTGACTTTATCCCCGTCCCCTCCTTTTAAAATGTGCTGACTAGGGGAAGGCTGGCCAGAACCAAACGAGTGTGGCCGGCTTGCCCCTGGGACCAGCCTGCTCTCCTGTCCCAGATATTCTGGCCATATCCTCCTTCCCCTGGTCCACCTTGGAGCCCTTCCCAACCAGGCAGAGGCATTTCTGTCCCCTTGGAAGAGAGAGGGTTGGTCATCATATTGGTCCATTTTTCCTGCATTTAGGATTTAAAACCCCCCTCTGATGGTATATGAAGGGTTAGAGAGGGTAGTGGCAGGTTCCAACTCGAGCAGCTTCCATTTTAAATCTTCAGTGGGCCCCTGCTCTGAGCCTGGCCTGAAACCAAGCCCTGGGATGGGGAAAGGATTTTTGTGCTAACCGGGATTTTAAGGAGCCAGCATGCCCCCACCCCCACCCCCACCCCCCCAGCCCCCGGTGAGCTGGAAGAAGGGGAAAAGCAGAGCTCTGGCTACGGGCTTGGAGTTCACAGGTGGTCTGGGTGCTAAACACAGCCTCTCCACCCTACACAGTGAGATAAAACAGCCTTGGATGATTTTCAGATGAGCTGCTTTGTGCTTCTTGGCTGCACTTGACCCTAATCCCTTCCCACCTGAGGTCTCCCCCTAAGTCATCCTTTGCCTCTCTGCCTCTCACTCCCTACTTTTGCTCGATGGTTGAGCTCTTTCCTCCGTACTTCTCCCCTGTGCATGGCAAACCTCTGCTCATCTTTCCAAACCTCTCATGTCCCCTGCTCTGGAAGGCATCTGACTCCTCAGGCCGTCTGGCTGTGTGCCCGTGAGCCCCTCCCTTCAGGTATTCCCTGCGGGGCTGTCTTCAGAGACACTGCCCACACTGTGGCCGTTGCCTCTCCTGAGTGGGTTTTTGGTGAGCACTAGAATGCATGGAACCGTAGCCCCGCAGAATATGTTTGTGGAATGGAGGTGACTGTCCTCCTTGCCCAGTTTTCCTGGCCGTGATCCATCATGCTGGCTCCTGCCCACGTGGCTGTGGGCTGGTCCTGGGGGGTGGGGTCACGTGACTACCATGAGGAGAGGTTTCCTTCCTGTTCTCGGCACAGTTGCCAGTGGGCTCCTCGACTGGACAGGCGGCACACAAGATGTCAGGTGAAGCACAGCCAGCACAAGACTATCCTGCTGCTGGAACAGTTCCAGCTGCTGGACCTTACTTACGTTCTCAGCAGGAAGTCACAGCTTCCCCTGCGTTTTCAACTCCAAGGCCTGTTTCCATGCTCTAAAAAGGAGGTTATTTGACCTATCAGATCCACACTTGTTATCTGGGAGCACTTTAGTCCTATCCCAACCTAATCAGAATATTTAAACGCTCTGCTTACTAAGTCACCAGAATCAGTGATCGATTCTAGCTCTTTAATGCATGATATAGAGAACTATTGTGTGTGTAAGGTTATTGGTATTCCTGTCCCGTAAAATGTCAACACAGGGGCAGATGCTACAGGTGAGGAAGCAGTGCCATGCAAATGAATTTATTTCTGGAGGAAAATCAAGCTCTCCAGGCACGGTGCTCAGTTGGGCATGTGCAGAGAGGCAGAATGGTCCAGTGCGATGACCAATGACGTGGACTTCAGTGCCAGACTTGGATTGAAATGCCTGCCCCATGTGACTCTATACAGTTTTCTCAATTTTTCTGATCTATAAAATGAGGATAATATCGCCTATCTTGCCGGGGTTTAAAAGTGAAGATTAGGATGTAATGCATCTAAGATTGTTTCATAGGACCTCAAGAATGGCTGTTATTAATGAGAAGTTATAGCAACTAAGTAATGAATATTACTATTAATAATAAGAAATAGTTCATGAAAGATGCATGAACACATGAGATACTAAGGTGCACAAACACATCTCTCAAATGTTTTTCTGCTGTTCTTTGCATTCTTTGAGGTATGCGGTCAATAATGGAACTCCAACCTTACATCCTTGGATTCACTTTTAATTAGATTGTTCTCACCACCCCTTCACTATCTTGCCACTTAATTTAGTAAATTGGTAAAGCAAATGTGGCACGCAAATTGTCTCTTCCTCACTCCAGAACATCATTCATTGCCAAAGCCAGCATGGATTAGAAGCATTTGAAGTGGAAATTAGTTGAATCAGGGCATACGGTTGTCCAATTTTGATTATCTGCATACAGTATTTTAAAAATTAGATTATGCTTTGTTTCCATTTAACAAAGGAAGGGATATGTTATTGTTGGGGTTTTTATTAAAATAGAAATTTAACATACACTCTTCAATGACTGGATGGATTACAGGAGATAAGACTAATCAATAGAGGATTAAGTGTTGCCAAGCCAATTTAGGAGTCTTGTCTAGATAAAACCCTCTTGTGGCAGCTCAGATCTGGTAAATATGAATGAATGTGTAGCAGATGTCAACCCTGGTCCCCCGCCATGCAACTCAAGGAAAGACAGATTTCTAGAGGGGAGAGGGTCTACTTCGAACTACCACTATGAATGCCGGAAGAAATTCCTGCGGGATTGGTCACGTGTTGACATCGAAGACTGGCTAGGAGAATCCCAGTTCTGACCAAATTCCAGTGCAGTACCCCAGCTTACCTAACATCCCGGTGTGACCAGGACTTCAGGACTTTTGTGAAGAGGGACCATTTTCTGGCATTTCTAGCTCTGAAGATAATTCAGTATTGAAGCAAATATCACATTTCAAGGAAAGGACGGCTTATGTTTTTGTTTTGTTTGTTTAAATCACTTTGACTGCTGGAAATCAGCGTAAGGGAAGAAGGGCAGGGAGAGAAGGGGAGAGGGAGAGAAAGTGAGAAGAAAGAGAAGGTAAAGGGTGAGGGGGAAAAGGACAGATAGGCACAGACAGAATACCTGGCATGGCCTCTAATAGTCTGGAATCCCCAAATAATAGCAACCCCTTCTCCCTTTTCAGGAGAACTTCGCGTATTTTGCATTTCCCGTTGAAGTCCTAAATCCAGATCCTCCTCTGTAAACCCACCTAGTCTGATGGCAGCCAGAGCAGGCTGAGGCAAAGCCAAACCTGTGAAGTGGCTCCCAAGGGCAGCCTTGGCCTTGAAAGGCATGGCAGGAGCCCAGGATCCTGAGCTAAGAAGTGCAAGCTCTCCTTCCTTTGGAGTTGAGCTTAAGTCAGCCAATAAAATTGTCAGTCTTGAGGAAGCTTAGCTTTCTAAATAAGGCTATAAATAATTTCACAAATGGGGCCCGTGCTGTATAATAGTGTGTGCTGATTTTCGAGAGCTACTGCAAGAATAAATTTGCTGAATGAATAAATCTGCAGTAGCCGCCAGTCGAATGTGAAAGGACAAATCCAATGCAGAAATAACCTTTTAAAAAGGATGCATTAACTGAGCACAGAGGGTACCCACATAAGTGATTTCTGATTCATTAAGGGGTAGACTGTCAGCTCATTCTTTGTTTTTCAGCAGATAAGAATTCAAATGAGGACCCTTCTCCAGCTTGGAAATCAGGCTTCTGGTGTCTGCGTATCTCACCACGTTGGGATATGGGCAGACAGCTTTATTGCCATCAATTAAAGTTCCATGCACAACTCTTGTCATGTTAAGATGAGGCCAAGAGGTGACTTTTCCCTGGTTAGATTGGAATTTAATGAGAGTAGGCAGACATCATAAAAAAAAAAAGCTAAGTGTGGGATGTGGGCACGGCTGTAAAGCTGTGTTGCAGAGGGATTTTCTTGTACCACGTCAGTGTCTTTATCATCTTACCCCCGGGGTTGTTTCATTAAAATGTTATGGCACAGACAGGAGGAAACTTGCAGATCTTTTGCTGCTTCTGCTGGCCGTGCTTGAGCTCCCAGAACGCACTCTGGAGAGAGGTCTTGGCTTCCGTGGGCAGTGCAAGGGAAGGAAAGGGTAAGTGTGTGTTTCTGAAGTGGGAAAAAGAGCCAAGGGACCATCAGGATTGGTCTGGAAGTTGTCACCGCAGAGGATGTTCAGTGAGATTAAAAAAAAAAAAAAAACAACTATCCACGTGTATTCTCTGCTAATGATTTATAGCCCTCACTTCTCCAGGAAAAATACTGTAAGTGGTGGTGGGCGAGCATAAAATTGAAGCCCCCCCCCCCCAATGTAGCGGTCTCCAGTGTGACCTGAGTCCATGTGCTTCTGCACTGGGGACTGGTGAATCCTGGATGCCCATGTGGTTTGCATGTGCGTCTGCCTGTGTGCTCCCAGCAGGAGCCAGAGGAAGTGAGGAGAAGCATGATCTCTGTGCTCCTGCCCTCCTAGTGGTGGTAAAATTTGGAAGAAATAGTGGACATGAAGACATTGCTCCAAACTGTTAACCTGTTTTATTCATGCTAGTGATTGTTGTTACCTTAGGTCTCCAAATATCTCAGAGTGCTAACCTTTTAGTGTTTTTTAAGTTCATATTTTTTGAAGGACTTTTTAGCATAACAATCCCTGCTAATTCCAGAGCATTTTCATGACCTCCAAAAGAAACCCCATCCACAGAAACAGATGCTTCCTCTTCCCTGTCCCCTTGCCCCTAGAAACCACTAATCTGCTGTCTCTATGAATTTGTCTCTTCTGAACATTTCCTATAAGTGGGATTCAATAATATGTGGCCTCTGTGTCTGATTTTTTTCACTTAGCATAATGTTTTCAAAGCTCATCCTGGTTGTGACCGATCTCAGCACTTTATTCTTTTATAGGCGACTAGTAATACTACTTTGTGTGGTTAGACCACATTTGTCTAATTTGGGTTTTCTTACTTTTTTATTATTTTGGGTAGTTCTGCTGTGAATATTCATGTGCAAGTTGTGTGTTGGCATGTGTTTTCACTGATGTAGGAGTGGAATCCCTGGGTCATATGGGAGCTCTGTGTAGCCTTGTTCGGAGTGGCTGCTCCATTTCACATCTCCACCAGTAGAGTATGAGAGTTCTGGCTTCTCCACATCCATGCCGACATTTCCTGTTGTCTGTCCTTGTGGTTATAGCCATCCTTGAGGGTGTGAACTGGTTTTGATTAATCTCTTAGATTTTAAAATAATAATGAAGTTTGCAGGGACCACTCACCTTTGGAAGGAAAGCCGTGTTGGTGATCTGTCAACTAATATTTGTCAGGTGCTAATAAGTCCTTTGAAGATGGTATTTTAAGAAGGCCAAGTTGGTTCTCGATCCCAGAATTCCTCGCTCAGAAGCTGTTGATGCCTTCTGGTAGCAAAGTAGATGAAAATTACAATGCTATATACGCACCAAGTGATACTAGGAGACGATGAATGTACGGATGGGAACAGAGCCTGACGCAAATCTGCTTCTAATTCCCAGGAACAGCCTTTTTCTTCCCTTAGTCTGCAGTGTGTTTGAACTTCTACAGTGTCTGTGCCTGCGTGCCTGTTGGCACACCGTCTTCTGGAAGGAACTGTGAGACGTCAATTCCCCAAACTCTCTCTTCTTCCCATTCCTAAACAGTAATGACTCATTCAGAAAAACGCAGTCCACAACCTTGGCAAGAAAATGGCTGTTCTGGGACAGGCCTTTGGCGAGTGTTAAGAAACGTTTTAAGAATGTGTTTGTGGTTTTTGTGTTTTGTTTTTTCTAGAGGCTAGAAGGGAGGATGTGATGACTCTTACCAGGCCCTGGAGGTCAGTGCGGGGGTTTTGGGCCATATTTCCTCTACAGTGCTCGGAAACAACGCACTAGTCTTTAATTTTCCCTAAGTACACAGGCCCACTCCGTCCCTGCAGCTGGCATCACAGGAGTCAGGGTGGGTTGGTTTACACAGGGCAAGCCAAGATATCCTAGAATGCCGGGCCTGAAGGGGGTCTCAGGGACCTCCTACTCTATATTTACTTTCTTGGTTTCCCTATCCACTAGCCCCCAGTGACCCAGCCCCCCTTTATAAATCCCCAAATGTCTCTTCCATATTGAGTTGGATCTTAGAGCTCACTCCCTCCAGAGGCAGCCATTCCATTCTCCACTCCGGCTGCTAGAAGATTCTTTTCCCTAAGAATTCCCAGTGTGCCTGTAACATCCACCTGGTGGTCTGGGCTCCATCCTGTGGGCCACTCTCTATATGTTTGTCCCAATCTTTTACATGGTGACACTTTAATTAGAGTATTTAAAAACAGCTATTATCCCCCATCCCCACTAATCTGGTTTCCAACCAGATGTCCCCAGCTGTTCCTCCAGTGACTCCCTCTGATTACGTTGCCCAGAGTGGCGTGTAGACTCCTGTTCCCACTGCCCTCCCACCTCGCTCCTGCTGTTCCACAGTCTCACCAATGTGAATAGGGACTTCTTAGGCATTCATTCCAAATCACTCCTGGTGAGAAGCTCCTGGAAGGTTGAAGTGTGTATGGTGCTTAGATTAGAAATGAATAGTCTTTATACTTTATTTTTAGCAATATTTTTATTGTCAAACATATGCATGAGAGTCTATTAAGTTTAAGGAATGATAACGCAACACACACCAGTGTGTCCCCCACCCAGCCTAAAAACGTCAAGACAAGGGAGACTCTTCAGGTGGCTTTTCTTATTCCTTTATTGTCTCCTTTGCTTTTCTTATGGTGGTAAAACCATTTAAGAATACGTGTGTGTGTGTATGTGTGTGTGTGTGTTTCTAAATAGTTGGTTTCGTGTTATTTAGTTTTGCCTGGTGCTGAGTATGACAGACGTAGAATCCCTCTGTGCTCTTCTGTGACTTGCTTCCTCCACCCAGCCAACAGTCAGCCATGTTGACACTTGCAGAAGCCCTTCTCTCATCTTTCCTACTGGATGGTGTTCCATGATTTGAGTGTTATCACACATCATTTCACAGTTGATGGGCATTGGGGTTACTTCTGGGTTTTTTGGATGCACACACAGAAGCTCATCCTTTCTCTGGAGAACACGGGGCTGGCTTCTTCGGAACTGAGTAGCCGGGCAAGAGAGCCCCTCTTTCACTCCCACCTGCATTGGCGGCAGATGCTTCTTTCTACCCCTTTGCCAACACTTGCTATTGTCAGGCTTTTTAATTTTTACCAGTCTGGTGGGTGTGAAATGGCATGTCATTTGCAAATCTCTGGGTACCAGGGCTGCTGAGTGTGTTTCTATGTATTTATGGACCACTTGTCTTTTCTACAATACCTGTTGGAGTTACTTCTCTTTTTCTTGAAGATAGATTATATTTATCCAGTGTTTATTCCATCACCACTGTTCTAAGTAGTTTGGGATTTATTGCCTGCTTTCATCCTTCCCAATAGAGTAGGTGTTACTACTGTGATGTCTGCCTCACAGGCGAGTAGCCTGCCGGGCAGAGGGGGTGTCTTGCTCAGCCCCCCAGCTGGCAGCGGCAGGATAGGGACTGAACCTGGCACGAGTTTGCCCTTAACCACAGTGTGGCTCTGCTGCGGAGTTATTTATCTATTCTGAATATAAATACATTATTTCTGAAATGTGTTGTAAATATCTTCTTCCAGTTTGTGGATTGGCTCTTTCTTTTTAATGTCCTTTGATGAATAGAAGATTTTGTTTTTAATTTTGGTGTTGTCAAACTGAACATATTTTCTCTTGTCGTGAATGTTTTGTGTCTTATTTCAAAAATCTTTTCCAACCGTGGAGCCTTACGTTAACTTCTAAAAGTTTCACAGACTTGCTTTTCATATTTGAGACTTTAATTCTGCTAGAAATAATTTTGTATATGATGTGAGGTAGGGGACCACTTTTTCCCCATGTAGATAAATCAATTTTGCCAACACCATTTATTAAATAGCTTAGCATTCCCCTGCTGATCTGTAGTACCTGTGCTCATAAATCAGGTCATCTCTGCGTGGTGCCATTTCTGGGCTGGGGCCGTTCCCTCCGTCCATTTGTCTATTCCCAATTCCATTACATGTTCATGATTACTGTAACCTATTTAAAGCCTTGAAATCTAGTAGGACAAGGCAATTTTCTATTCTCCATATGTTTTGAATCAATTTGTCAAGTCCTTCAAAATTGTTGAGATTTACAGTAGGAATGCACTTGAACTATATATCAATTTGAGAGAAAATTACAACTTTTCTGAGACTTTCTACACAAAAACATAGTATTACTTTCAATTTATTTAGTTCATCTTTAATGTCTTTCAATAAACTTTCATAATATTCTACATGAAGGGAATGAATATTTTTTGTTAAATTTATTCCTGGTACCATTTATAATAGCAAGAAAAATATAAGATATTTTTTTAAATTCTATGCTTTAACCCCTTGTTGATTGTGTATAGAAAGACAGTTGACTTTTGTATATTGGTGGCTGTATCCACTAACTTTGCCAAATTCTTAATTCTAATCATTTCTGGGCAGTAGTTTTGGGTTTTACATAGTGACCATATCATCATCTATAAATGGCTGTAGTTGTGTTTCTTCCTTTCCAATCTGTCCACCTTTCTTTCTCTCTTTGTCTGATGGCATCCCCAGTGCAGTGTTGAATAAGTGATATAAAAAGCATCCTTGCTTGTTCTTGATCTTCAAGGTACTGTGTTCAAGATTTCCCCACTCAGGATGGTGTTTGTTGTGGGGCTTTTGTTGATATTCTTTATCAGGTGAAGTATATTTTTCTCTGTTTCAGTTTAATTCAGAGGTTATTTTTAAATGAAAAGCCAAATTTGAATTTTGTCAAATGATTTTTTTTAAACTTTTGAGATGGTGTAGATTTTCTCTTTCAATCTCTAGTGTGACAAATGACTAATTTTTCTAATTTTAAACCTTCTTATATGCTTGGAATACCCAAATTAGACATGACGTGTTCTGGTTTTTTTATGCACGAATAGAGTCAGCTGGCAAATTGTGTGTTGAGGAGATAGGCTTGTCAGTGCAGCTGGCATGTTTCTCATTCTTGCTTCCACAAGGGGGGTAGCCTATTAGCCGAAGTTTCTTAGGTAGCTCTGAGGAGACGCCCCACTGTGAATGGGGCTTCACAGCCTCCCTGCTTGCCGGCATCAAAATGGTTCAGCAGAAACCTCACAGTAAAATGGCTTTGGTGCTCTCTTCCCAGGGTTCCCGTGTTCACCGTTGACCTTTGCATAATCCTTCTTTGTGTGTTGGCTCAGCCATGTATTTCTTTCTCTTGTTCTTGTAGATACTTTCAAACATACACAATAGTGGCAGGTCTAGTAGAATGGCCCCGCGTAGCCAGCATCAGCAGCTATCAACATTTGCTCATCTTATTTGCTATCTCCCTTCACTTGGTGTATGTGCGTGTTTGTGTGTGTGTGTGTGTTATGTTCTAAAGCTAATTTCAAGCATCATATCATTCACCTGTGAATACATCAGTATGTATCTCCAATAGATGAAATCTTAAAAAAAACACATAACTGCAGTAACATCATCACATCTTTCAGAATTAACAATAATTCTCTAATATCACCCATGTGCAAATTTCCCAGATAGTCTCTAAAATGTCTCTTTTCATCGCTTCTTTGTTTATTTGTTGAAATAAGGTCCACGTGTGGCACTAGATTATGTTTCTTCCATTCCTTTTCCCCCAACAGTTCCCACTGCCTCTTCACATATTTGTGAAGTGTTGAAGAAACCTAGTTATTTGTCCTGTGGAATTTCCACATTTCTTAACTTTGCTGGTTACATCCTTGTGTTGTTATTGATCATGTTCCTGCATCCCCTGTGTTTCCCATAAGCTGGTTTGATTAGATTTGTTTCTTTACTTATTTTTTTTTAGGAGGTACTGTGAACCTTCAGTTTCAGCAATGCATTTCAGAGATGGTCTTTGTACTTTGTAATCTAGCATTTTAGTTGTTTCAGTTAGGAGGGTTGTCCCGGATGCCTCAATGGCAGTATGGATAGAAATAGAAGTCCTGCAACTAATGAATCATTGAACACTGCATCAAAGACTAATGGGGTACTATACAGTGGCTCACTGAACATTAAAAAAAAAGAAAAAGAAAAGAAAGGAAATGGGAGTCCAGAAATAGTTTTTGGTGATGTGACTACTCTCTAGGGTCCTGTGATCTGACAGCATGTTTCTCCTCATCCCCCAATCGCTGTATGTGTGAACTAAAGACATGCTTGGTCATTCTGGTGGCAGGGAGGTGACAGTCGCTGACATGAGCATTAAATGGCATCCAGAGTTGGAAAAGTGGGAATGTCAAACGTGAGCTCCCAGTTCCTGTCTCCACCCTCTGACCCAGGGATCATGAGCTGAGCCTGCCCCGGGATGGTAATGGACTGTCATGACGAGCCTGTGCCCCCCTTCCTCCCACATCCTGGCTGGCCTCTGTTGTCTCCCTGGTTTGGTCACATGTTCACAGAGGCACTACAGCAACCACATTTCTTGTGGTCAGAAGATGTGTCCTCTTTTCTTTCACTTTCTTCTCCTCTCACAGTGTGTTCCTCTCACTGTTATCACAGCTTCTCTCAGGTGGCTGCCTGCCCGCAGCTCTTTGGCATTCCACCCTGCTCAGTCCCCTCTGTGTCCCTGACTTCTAGGCCCGGTCACCTGGTGGATTGCCTCTAAATCTTTCCATCTGAAAACAATTCTGGAGATTTCTGAGGAAAGAGGAAATAATGGCCAAGGGCTTCTGCATTGTGAACAGGTCCCCGTGAGGAACACTTCTGGGCCCAGAGGAGGGTATCTTCACTAAGACTCTTGTAATGGTTGGAACTCACTGGATTCTTCGTATTGGGAGGAAAACCAAATGGTTCCAAAGGTCATGACTAGAACCAGCATCTGTCCCTACCCCCCACAGCCCAGCCTTCCTCAGGCACATGTCTCAGATGGACGGTGCATTCAGCCGAGTCCAGAGCTGGCCGGCCAAGCCCAGCACAGGAAGTCTCAGCAGGGGGATGTATGCCTCTCCAAGGTGTGCGTGAGGGCCTGGCCTGGCTTGATTTCAAGCTCAGATAAAAGAAAAGAGAAAGGAAGGTAAAATAAATTGTGGGAGCCTGACACAAACTAGGCAATAGATGCTTTTTCTTACCATAGCCCAGGCTTCACCTTCAACCCACCTGTTCTCCCATCGTTAGGCAGTATTGCGATGTCTGGAATGTGACCAAAGAAGAAAGTCATATGAAAGTGAATGGTTTCCAAAAGTCTCTCAAGAGCCTATTTTCACTTTGGGTCCAGAGAAACTACAACATTTTCCAGTGGGTTCTTGGATCTCCAGTCAATGAGCCAGGCATTGAGAAAGGGATGCCATGAGAAGACAGCATTCCTGGCTTTTAAGAAATATATAATTTCATTTACATGAAGTGAATGGTTAAAAAAATCAAAAAGCTGCATCTTCTCCCACTCTGGGGGGGATAAGGAGGTACTCTGAGGGAAAGTGCTGAAAAGAATGCCCTCTGCCCAGTTTCTGTCAGATTGGAATGTATGTAGAAGTCTGTCTAACTTAGTGGCCCACAGAAAGAAGAATGTTGCCTGTTCCTTAGTTTTGGTTTGCATTTCAAATATTGTTGGAAAATTAAAGAAAAATGGTAAACATCTTGTGCCCATTTCTGTCTCTCACCTTTCTTTTTTGCTTCTCATCATGGCATGTCTCAGAAGTATCCAAGGCTTGGGGTACCTGGGTGCTCGGTCAGTTAAACGTCTGACTCTTGATTTCTGCTTGGGCGTGGCCTACAGGTCATGGTCTCAGGGCCATGAGATCGAGCCCCACTTTGGGCTCTGTGCTCAATGTGGAGCCTACTTGAGATTTTCTCTCTCCCTCTCCCTCTGCCCCTCCCCCCTGCTCGTGCTCTCTCTCAAAAAATAATAATACATTTAAAAAAGAACTATCCAAGGCTTTTATCTTGTAGAGTTTTTAAAGTCATGCATGTTCTGTATATTATTAATCTAAATAAACATTTGGTCTTCCTCACAAACTCTATGAGAATGGGGAGTGTATCAGCCCTTAAACTGTTATATCTCTAGGAGCTCGCACAGTACCTGGCACAGAGGAGGTAGTCAGTAAATGGGTGGATGGATGATGGATGGATGGAGGGATAAAACTAGATATTTCAAATGTGTATAAAGATAGGCAAATAGACACCATCGCTCCCCAACTCCCCTTAAGGGCTCTTGTGTGGGTGTGGTGGCATAGGTATGTATGATGTGGTGTGTGTGTATGATGTGGTGTGTGTGTATGGTATGGTATGTGTGTGGGTCTAGTGGGGTGTGTGTGTGTGTGTGTGTGTGTGTATGGGATGGTGTGGTGTGTATATGTGCGCTTGTGTGTATGGTGTGGGGTGTGTGTATGATGTGGGGTGTGTGTATGATGTGGGGTGTGTGTGTATATGGTGTAGTGTGTGTGTGTGGTGTGGTATATGTGTGTGTGTGTATGGGGTGTGCGGTATGTGTGTATGGGGCAGTGTGTGTGTGTGTACATGTGTGTATCGAGTGCTGTGCGTGTGCATGTGTGTATGGGGTGGTGTGTGTGTGTGTGCATGTGTGTATCGAGTGGTGTGCGTGTGCATAATGTGGTGTGTATATGTATGAGGTGGTATGTGTATGTGTGCGTGTGTATGGGTGGTGTGTGTGTGTGTATCGGGTGGTGTATAGGTGTGGTGTGCGTGTTTATTCTCACCCTGGTCCCTACCAACAAATACGCTGCATGTGAAGGGACTGTGAAGTCCCTGGCTAGGGTCTCGGGTCACTCCTCCCTGGGGTACAGGCCCCTGCACAGTGTTTCATAAAGGGAACGTCCAGTGAATATGCACCGAGTGAGGTTGTGCCACGTATTAGCTGCTTCTGAGCCTCATGTGAAGAGCCAGCCATTTGGAATCCTTGTAGCATCTGTTGTTGACTTTGGACCAAGATCGAAAAAGGACTCCTCAGGTTTTCTCTTGAGCACAGGAAGATGCTCTATCCCAGATAACCGGAGGATAGTTTCTCCCTTCTCTGCATGCTCTGTGCCAGGATCTCTGTTCCCTTGAGCAGAAGGAGTGCTGGTGTTTAGGGTCACGAAGGTGACAGCCCCTGATGCTGTACACAGACCCTCGCCTTCCCCCTGCCCCGCAGGGCCGTGCGCCCGAATATGATTCTGGAATTGGCCATCAAAAAATCCCTCATATGTCATCAGTTAGCAGCTCTCCAACCTTGTTTCCTGCCTCCTCCCCTCCCCCCTGCTTCTCACTCTTACTTTTGCTGTTATAAAGACACTGATTTGGTGTAAGCAGAGGAATTCTTGAAAGTCTGGGACCTCACCGGGCATTGCCTGTGTCCTCCCTGCCAAGGGCACTTCCCCCAGAACCTGGACTGAATTTAAAATTGCAAACTACCTCTGGCCCCACTGACACTTCCTATCCTCTTCCGGGTGTATTTCCTCCCTAACACTTCCTGCCTTCAGTGTGCTACTTATATATGTCTTTCTCCCCTTCTAAGATGTATGCTCTCGCAGGAGGCATAGACGATTTTTGTCTATTTTGTTTCTAGCGTATTAGCAGTTCCTAGGACCGTGGCGCATATTAGGTGGCCAGTTAATCCGGGTGAATGAATTACGGTAATAACAGTTCTTGGGTCTTTGGTGAAGACTGTGTGGGAGAGGCCGCAGCTCCTTGCGCCCTCCGTTGGGCCTGGCGGTGGGACTGGCGGAGCGCTGGCCCTGGAGGACCGGCCTGCCCAGAGAACTGAGCCAGAAACGCATCTTCCTGTGCGTGCCTCCCAAACTGAATCACAGACACGGGCCCAGCCCCATGACAGTAGCCACCGGGACTCTGCCTTTCACTTCATCTACGACGGGAAGACTGCATGATTATTGCCAGTGTCTTTGGTGCCTTCGTTTGCGTGTGTATCAGCCAAGGCTGACTGTAAGCAGCAGGAGGAAAGCCGCTGCAGCCCTGGGCCCTCGCTCAGGCCACCTGGGTCTGACCTGGTGGGGCCTTGCTGGCCTCTGCCCCATCATCATCGGTCTTCCGTCAGCTACCTCACCTGTTTCCTGTGAGCACCGTGCTCCTGGTCCCGTCTTTGTAGCAGGTTATGACGGTGGGACTGCGGCCAGGGCTGGTTCCCTGGAATCAGGTCTTCTGGGCAGCCAGGCAGCCTGAGAGAGGCTGGAGGGCCACGAACTTCTGTGACGCTGCCTCTGGCCCGTGCCTGTTTCCGAGACCGTGTAGGGGATGAAGGGACAGGGCCTTCCCTGGCCTCGCCACATACTGGGAGCCAAGGCCCCCTCCACTCCGCTCCTCCCACACAGACTCTCCTGCCCTTAGTTCTGTTGGGGTGCCATGCTCCGCTCTCCTTGTGCTGCCGAGGAGGCCGGGGCTGCCTGCAGTGGGCAGGATGTGCGCGCATCTGCCAGGCGGGAGATGGGAGTTTTGGCATCACTCTGCTGAGTAGTTCGTACCGTTCCAGGTCAGTGTGCAGCCATTCGGGCACCCATATGCATGGATAGGACTCAGGACCATGCTCTTGAGTTGACATGGTGTGCTAATTGTGTCCTTACAAAGGTATTGAAGTATTTCTTGCCATGTAGAATAAAGGATCCGAAACTGATGGGTTCCTTTGAGCTATTCCGATGGGGTGGAAATAAGGTGTGAAAGCAAAACCTTGGCAGTCCCTGCCATCGCAGCTCACAGAAGACAAGTATAGCCTGTGGTCTTTTATCCCCAGCAGCAGTAGGGTCAGGCTGCACTCCAGCCTGGGGCCCTGGGGAAGATGAGTGTGCCAGGAGCCTAGCCCGACTCGAGCCACACAAGCCCCCTCCAGTCTGATTCCCTGTGGGTGTGGCCCTGCAGGAATTGGGGAATGGCCACAGAGCCCAGGCACTGGCCCTGAAGCATTTTCCAGAATAGACCTTGGTTCTGGGCCCTGAACACATCTCCTGAGTGAAACTTTTCTTCGGGCATAGTCTCACTGGCAGCCAGTGCCAGGCTTGCATCCCAGAGGAAAACGATGGCATTGCCTATATTTGTCCAGTTCAGGCATTCTCCCCGCCTACAGTTGAAAATTCAAGTTAGGATGCTTAATTTTACCTTTAAAATTCCTTGGTTTCTCCTTCTTGGACATGTTGTATTGTAACCCTAAATTGCATAAGAAACTGTACCTGACCAATTTGATCCCTCAGTCTGGGCATCAGATTTTAAGAAAGTAAATGCATTGGTTTCTTGCTTTCAAAAACACAAAATAACAGATTGAGCCTGATTCTCCTAGAGGACAATTTGAGAGTGATCACATTTTGCAAGACACAAAGTGAGACAACGTACTTTGAGCAGCAAACCCCAGCCTGAAGGCCAGATCCACCCCACTGCCTGTTTTTATAAATAAAGTTTTATTGGAATACAGCCACACCCATCCGCTGAGGTATAATCTATGGACTCTATGGCTGCATCCATGCTTTCATGCTATAATGGCAGAATGGAGTAGGTTTGTCAGGAGGCCCTGTGGCCTACAAACCCAAAATATTTACTATGTGGCTCTTTACAGAAGAAGTTTGCTGATCCTTGGTGTAGAAGATAAGGCCTGGCTGTGTGACCTTGAACAAGTTTCTTACTTTTCTGTGACTCAGTTTTCTCATTTGTAAAATGGAAACAATAGTAATACTCACCTAATAATGTTATGTAAAATAAATGAATAATTATAGCATCTTAGAATAACTTCCAAAAGGTGGTAAATTTGTTTTAAAGTTTTAAAGATAGGGGCACATTTCCAAGATTTTTAAGAAGTCCAACCACTCATTCAGATCTCAGCCAACTCTTCATTTACGCTCTGATCATTTAAAGACCACTTCACTGTTTGGTACGCCCCTCCCCTGTGAGGCCTGCTTGTGGTAAAGAACGCTGCTCTGTGGGTCTGACAGTTTCCTGACTGACTTTGCCCTTGGATGACTTCTCCCAGAAAACAGGGGTAAAGACTTGGTTGTCTTTGGGAAGGGTAGCAGTTGGTGCGGAGAGTGAGCTGAGGACCCTCTGGCTACTGTCCCCCACCCCCGCCACGATGACAAGGGCCTGTGAGGTACCTGAGTCCCCATGTGCTGTGCGATCCCAGCGAGAGGGGCAGGGAATCCAGCAGGGCAGGGGATGTAGCAACAAGAAGGCATGCTTCTTAATGAGCTAGTAAGTGGGATGAGAGGAAATGTAGAAGAGAATAAGTGACAAATTATTTCCCTTCAGCTCGTTAGAACAGTACGTGATGGTTGCCAGGCCCTGCTCCATCCCTTTTGTCCCACCTGTTTCTCTTTGCTGTCTCAGGCAGAATGTTCTATGCCACCCGCTTCTAGGTAGCACTTCGTAGGCAGACTGCCCAGAAAGCAGGCCGACTGACTGACCGCATGTTTGGAGGACGCAGTATTTTCGTTGAGAAGTTTCTGGGTCCCTGCTCTCTTCTCTGTGTTTTAGGCTGGATTTTCTTTGGAAGTTCTGTGTTTATTTATCTTTATGCCCTCCCTGGCCATGTTTCCCCCGATTTGGGGCTCAGAGAACGTGGTTTATATCACGACATTGATAGCTCACATACTTGCTCGGCATTCACGTTACGGTTTTATTTCTGCACTGGTCATACCACTGCTTGCTTCAGAAGGGGAACAGGTGTGTGCTCTGTGCAGGTGCGTCAGGATGTTCTATAGCATCCTGGCAGGGAGAGTGCTGCCTCTGTCCTGAGCCCGAGCCAGAACTCGGGACTTGACCGTCCTACAGGCAGAGCTATAGGGGCTCGGCGGCGCAGCCTCTCACCTGCCCCAAGCAAGCAGCTCAGCTCTTCCTCAAATGTTCCTCCAAAGAAAGAACTTTCTCTGTCCTTCTTTATCCTCTTCCTGTGCCTCAGTTTGCAAATGCAGAGCCCCTGACCGCATGCATCTCATTCAGAGCCCCCCAAAACTCCTGGAGCTGTGTGGCCTCCCCCGGCTCCCTCCCAACCTCCCAAGCCATGGTCGCCCAACTCGGAGCTGCCCAGAAGTACCTTCTTGGTGACACCTCTCTAAGATTCCAACCCGCCCCCTTCCCAGCATTTCTTGTCCCTTTGCCTGATTTGTGTGCCTCTTAGCACTTACTGCTTTCTAACTTCTCAGTTTCGCTTACTTGGGTGTTTACTTGCTTGTCCATTTGCTGGAACATTAACTCCACAAGGGCAGAGGCTTTATAGTGTTTGGTTCATTGCCCATCAGAATACATTTAGCGTACATGATGTTCCTCTTCCTAATTTTTAAGAATTCAGGCAGACCAAGTGAACTCTTTAATATTTTAGTAAACTCAAAAGTATTGAATATTTTAGGCAGGTCAAAAATCACTACTTGTGGGCACCTGGGTGTCTCAGTGGGTTAAAGCCTCTGCCTTCGGCTCAGGTCGTGATCTCAGGGTCCTGGGATCAAGCCCCGCATCGGGCTCTCTGCTC
This sequence comes from Potos flavus, assembly GCA_028534135.1. Lineage (NCBI taxonomy): Eukaryota > Metazoa > Chordata > Mammalia > Carnivora > Procyonidae > Potos > Potos flavus. The sequence goes on from CM052885.1 coordinate 77,822,807, forward strand.
AGCGGGGAGCCTGCTTCCCCCTCTCTCTCTGCCTGCCTCTCTGCCTATTTGTGATCTCTCTTTCTGTCAAATAAATAAATAAAATCTTTAAAAAAAAAAATCACTACTTGCTCCGGAAGCCAGCCAGGGGAAGAAAGACTCTCCCTTTATGTGGGGGGAAGAGGTTCCATGCTGGAGAGAGGGTCTTGTTTTTCTAGGTGGGGTAAAAGGACAACAGGAGACCCTCCCCCCACTTTGCAGTTTACAAAGTCACACTAAAGCCTGAAGGCTTCAAGAAGGAGTTTCTCTTAGATAAAATAGGTAACCATAACTGGGGTGATTCTGTGGCATACGAAATACATTTCAGAGTGAAGCTGCCCCCAGGAAACGTCTCCCTCGGGTCCTGGCTGACAAATGTAGGGGCTCGCTGTGCACCTCCCTTGCAGCTTGCGAGCTGCTGTTGCATGACCTGCGTGAGGGGAGGACTCCAGCCCTGGCAGCGGTCCACCGCGCTCACACACGTGCCGTGGCAGTGACTCTGGAGACCGTTTGTTTGTTTCTCCTTAGTGGGACTATTTGCATTCATCATTGATTTATG
>CM052885.1:77823883-77895102 GCA_028534135.1 Potos flavus
AAGCTCTGGGCGCCGGCACGAGTCACTGACAGGTGTTACCTCACTTATGCTCACAGGATCCCTGGGAGAGAAGTACTTTATGATGCCCATTTTGCAGATGAGGACACTGAGGCCCAGGGCGTCCAGCATGCAGCGAAGTCAAGCTCTTAGACACACTGCCACGCAGCCACCCCAACCCCTTGAGGGTCCAGGATTCTAACCCAGGCCTCCCTTCTTTGCTCTTAAATAAAGCTGGATTCATAGGGAAACTTACTTTTTTGCATGGATATTTACAATTATCTTCTTTTTCCCCTTACCCTCTTGTATTACTTTTTCTTTTTTGAGGTGGAGGGTAGCATTAAAACAATAATATGTAAAAAAATATTTAAAGGTCATTTGCTGGTTCATTTCAGTTGAAGTAGGGTCTGGAAGGAACCATCTGCCCCTATTTTCCTTTTTGAAAAACAACAGATATTGAAGGATGGGAAGCCTTTGCTTTCCTTCCTGACCTTCTGACCTTCTGAGGTGTTTGGAGATCCTGGTATTACAGTGTGAGGCCTTTTTGACCCCATAAAGGAGACTCTGGTGGTGTGCTTCCCTTAGGAACCTTGGTTATGATGTCAGACATAGGACTTGCCTGGACATACCCAGATTCAGGCCCCAACAGGGCCTGTGGTGGAGAGGCTGGGGTTGCAGGCAGCGAGCCCTTCGCCCAGGAGGGATCATAGGAGCAGTCCCCATAGTCCCCATCCCAGGGCAGGCTGTAGTAGTCAGCCATGTGCTTCTCTGGGTGACCGTTGTCTAGAACATGTGCAGGAACACCTCAGCGTCCATTCACAGTATTGCTGTGGTCTTTCCAGAAAGTGGGAAAATGACTACTTCTTCCACAAGGTGGGATAAATGCAAACAAAGATTTGTTGGCCCGACAGATAACCTGGCCCGACATAACCAGTCCACACCTTGTCTTTTCCTTCCATGTTTCGTTCTAATCATCAGAGCCCCCCCAAGGGCTCTTCTCCCACTTTGGGAGTGTGAGGAGGTGGGCTGGGGTTACGAGCTGGAAGCTGGTCCCTCTTACGAGCCCATGACATGAAGGAACTTCCTTGCCTTTCTTAACTTTCCTCAATTATAAAATGGCAATAGTAATTCCTACTTTACAAGGTTCCTATGAGCAATAATTGAGTTATCTGGAGTGTTTGGCATGAAGTAGCAGCTAAATAAATGGTCATTTATTTTTAGAAGGCGATGGAAGGGGTGGGTTGGTGCTCAGGCTTGGAAGTCAGACCACCTGGGTTCCAACCCCGGTCTGCTGTTTCCTACCACGTCTGGGAACTTGGGCGAGTTCCTGCACTTCATTGTGCTAGTTTCCATCTGTGGAGTGTCGCTGATCTAAGCCAACCCATAGGGTGGCTGTGAGGAGTCTGTGGGTCACGCAGGGCGAGGGCAGGAAGCAGCACACGGCACAGCCCAAGAGCCGAGGGAAAAGCGGTCAGTGCTAAAGATGAAGGGGTGGCAGGAACTGCGGGAGTCAGGATGGAGGGCATCCGTTTGGAAGCAAGGTGGGAAGGACTCCGGCACCCAAAGCAGTGCCCTGGAGACTGGGGAGAGGGGAAGCAGTGCCCCAGAGACAGGGGAGAGGGGAAGCAGTGCCCCAGAGACCCGGGAGAGGGGAAGCAGTGCCCCAGAGACCCGGGAGAGGGGAAGGAAAGGACGTCACAGCCAAGGACAACACACTAGACCTTTGCTGATCTTTCTTTCACCCGGCGCTTGATGGAGCCCACGTGCGCGGGTGCTAGGCAGGGCGTTGTGCTCGCCTCATCCGTCTGATGTTACTTCCAGTCTACTTCGGGGTCATTACGGGTGCCTTCTCTAGCACTGGCATCCAGGGTCCTAGAACATTTGTTTGCCTCAGCAGTCTGCGGTGATCATTTTTATAGTACCTTCTTCATTAAGAGACAGAAAGCTCGTTACGTGCCATCAATTTTATTCTCTTGACATTACTAGAAAATTTGGAAGGACAGACTTGATTGTCTCTGGCGTATGGGAAATCGGAGGCCCTCCGTGTGGAGGTGATTTGTCAAAAGGCACACTGCAAGGCCACCACCGCCCCAGGGCTGGCTCCAGTTCCCCGACTGCCGCTTTGACAGTGGGAGTGGCAGTGCTGTTCTCAAAGGTAGCACACACTCCACCTACATGGAGGGGCCCTGCAGCCACCCCTGCCCCTTACCCAGGAACGAATGGGAACTGTGCAAGCCTCTGACCTTGGGCCATTGCTGGCTCTGACGTTCCATTCCAGGAGTCAGCAGACTTTTTTCGGTGAAGGGCCAGAGAGCAAATGCTTTTGGCTTTGTGGCACATATGGACTGTTGCAAGTACTCAGCTCGGCTGTTGTAAATGGAGGGGCGTGGCTGCGTCCCCATAAAGCATGATTTACGGAGACAGCAGGCAGGATGGATTTGGCCCCAGGGCCATGGTTTGCCTCCTCCTGATCTAGGCTAATATTTGATGTTCACCTTCTGTTTCTCCTCTCTGACTTCGGGACAATAGACCTGCGTATGTGATGGGCGGATTATGTTTGCGGAATGGTTTGAGTGTGTGTGCGCATGCATGCGTGCTAGTCAAACACCTCTTTCTGCACAGGGTAGGACCTAGGTGTTTCGGTCTCTAAACAATCCTTACTAATGCCCTAGTTACACCACTGCCAAGCCTAGGGTTAAAACTTCTCCAGGCAGTTCTGATGATCTCATGTTTTCCTAGTTGTCAGAACAGAATTGCTTTTGATTTTCTTTATGAGCCAGACCTCGTAGGGCATCCTTCACACTTTGGGTAGGTCATGCCATGAAGCACAAAGGGACCTTCACTGCTCCCAGAGTGGCAGGATCTCCAGAGCACGGTGAGGTCTCGGAGGCAGATGGCAGGGGTTGGGGGAGAGCTTGGCTGGCAGGCAGCAGGGGCGGAGAGCGGGCAGGGGAGGAGGTCCCCGGAGAGCTGGATGGTGTTGGACAGGACACAGGGATGAGCGTGTACAACAGGGTGTCTCACAGGGGTTGGGAACGTTGTTATGTTGCCCTCTGAACCTTTGTAAGCTCCTGAGTGGAAACGTGATGAAAATGAAAGAGAGTAGACTGGCGCTGCAGCTTTGGAGGTAGGGGAGTGGGGTGCACACTCTCCCTGGGAGGGTCATGCTGGGCGCCCGGCTGGAGTGGTTTGGAGATCAAGGGGATGCGGTAAAGCCCAGCCCCTCCCACGTGGGGCCTCACTCTGCTGTTCAGCTGGCCGCCGGCCTTTTGCACAGTCAGATTCCACCTCTCCCAGCCAAGAGGGAGGGCAGGCTGTTGTCTCCGCTCAGGGGGACTCTGAGCAAATCTGTCTTGATTTCGGGGAAGGGAGGCCACACCCCTTATTATCCCAGCCTTCTTTGTAGCCCCTGGGAGTCTTCTCGTGTGGCTGTGTGCTCTGCCTGCTGACACACACAGCCCTGGAGCAGGGCACTTAAAGAATTCTGGTCAGGGGCCTTGACCTTCAGCTCCCTTCACTCTCCCTTTCATAGAACTTTGTGGTTTTCATTCCCGACCTTGGCTGTCGAGCTGCTCCCTTCCCTTCTCAGAAGGAGAGTGAAAAGGTAGACCAGGGCCCCATGTGGTCACGACTCAGTCACTGTGTGTCCAAGGCCCTCTGAGGGGCACAGTTAGGAGGGCTGAAACACACGGTAAAGTGTAGTGCTCCCTCACCCCTGCCACGGCCTACAGATAATCAGGAGTTGGACAATGCAAGCGTTTCTGAGAAGCTTCTCCCAGGGCGTCTTTGTCTTTGCAAACCAGAAATAGAGAGATTGCTGGTGAAACAGAACTTTGTGAAGCCGTTGTTTGACCAGAATGGAACCCACTGTCGTGTTCTTGTGGAAACTGTAAAACCAGCCGAGTTTGACAGAGCCGGTGCCCAAAAATGCAGTTGTGCGCGGTGAGAAGCTGCTCGGACGTTGAAGACGGCACAGGTCTCAGAGGGAGAGAGGGCACATACGAGTACACATGCTCCCCTCCCCCAGCCGACTCTGACACCCCGTGAGTCAGTCCCCCTGGTGCCAGCCACAGTCTTGTGCTGGGGTCAGCAGAGGCTGACTTCGTTTTGGTGACTGTGAGTGTCCCCTTTATTCCTCTTCATGTGGGTAGTAAAAAGTGAGCTCCTGCAGGGAGGAGGAGGCTAAAGATCTGATCGTCCCACACGAGGGCTCTCTATCGCATGGGAGCAAATTTATGGTCTGAGACCCTCATCAGTGTGAATGCTGAACCAAGGCCTGGCCTGTGAGCATGTGTGTGTCCATGTGTGTGCACGTGTACTTTCTCTAGAATTATCATCACTCTCAATATTTCCATTAATGTTGGCTATAAAGCTCCCCAAATAGAAAAAAAAAGAAAAAGAAAAAAAAAAAAAAACCCTCCTAACTGAGCTGTGTCCTTGTTAGGAGCGACCTTTTCTGAGACTCGGCTTCCAGAAGACCTTAATTTTGGATTTCACATTCTCTCTGCTGGACTTTGTTGGATCCCGGTGTCTCTTCTCTTTCCAGGGTCACATAGGCAAGTGGCTTAGAAAGTGGCTTCACACCCTCGGAAGGGTGACTGGAGTTTTTTAAAGCATAAACTCTTTGAAGAGGAGTGTGTTGCTTTGAAAAAGTTTTATTTTTTATGCCATGATGATTTTATTACAGAGCTGTATCAGTTAATTTGAGAAGAGGTTCAAAGAGCCACATTCCTTCTGTGGCATAAGTGTGGCATTGCTTTATATAGCAGCATTCATCTGGAGAATCCAAGGGGCTTCACGCCTTCTACATACAAATGACTCCATCCAGCCCGAAGTCACCAGATGTCTCTAAGGCAGAACATGGGTTTCCTTAAATCTCACTTCTCCTAACAGCTCAGACTGAGAAGTTAAGCCCTCCTACTACCTTCCAGCAAATTACCACTAATATCAGCGAATTGCCTGCCAAAGTGCATAGAACAGCAGCCAAACTTGAGAAGAGGGCCTTCGAAAAGATCCGGGAAAAGTAAAAGAAAAAAAAGAAGAAAAAAAGAAAAAGATACAATTTGTTATTAATCCTCACAGATCTTGCTGAAACATGAAACTTGTGCTCAACACGGCCACTCTTGGTGTAGACAGCTTACGCCTGCATCACAGGGTAGCGGCTTAGTGTTGTCCTCACCCCACCTGTGTTGGGGGACAAAATGGGCATTTCTCTTTTGTTGCCCTGGTTGGTGACCCTCTGAATAAAGGGAGGTGTCTTACTCCCCGTAGCCTACTGCAGGGTCTGGCACGTCGTGCTGTTCCATAAATTCTTGGAAGCACATGTATGCAAATCCCAGAAAGAAAATAAAATCATCAGAACAGAAGAGTGAACGGAACAAAAATCCAGCATCCAATGCAAAGCTTTTAATGAAAACAATGGAAGAAGGCTCTTGAAGAACCATATAACTAAAACCTGGGAACGTCCTGGTTGATGTGTGATGTAGTGACATCTCTATCACAGATTTGACATGTAAACTAGAGGGAGGGGACATTCTGTTTCACTACTTCATTTAACGCGTGAAATCATAGCTTTTCAAGTAATTCTAAACCTGAGAGGGTTTGTGCTCACAGTACTGTCCTGACGGGGAATACATGAATGATAACCTGCATAGTGGTGTGGGGTCAACGATTTGCCTTGAAATTGCTTACAGGCTGGAGAGATGGTAAGTCACACCACAGAACCTCTGTGTTCCTCAGGATACAGGCCGTGCTCTGGTGAGAAGATCCCCAAGTATGGCGGCTGGAGTAAGATGAAGTAACCTTTCCTCACGTCACCATCCTGGGATCTGTTCTACACAGTCAGCCAAGGAGCAGGGTCCTCCCTCCTTTGCTCGGAGGGGGATCTTAGAGGGGCGGGAGCTGGCTCAGCTCCCCTGCCTCTGCCATTCAGGCCGTGGGAGGGAGAACCAGGAATTAGGATTTCCTTACCAATGTCATTCTGAATCAGGGTCCAGAATTGCACGAGCTGCTTTCACGTGCACTAGATGACTAGAGTTATGACACATGGCCACGGCTACCTGCAAGCGAGGCTGGGAAAGGAAGTATTTAGTTGGGTGACCTTGAACCCCAGTTGAAACCTGGAATATTCTCACTGGCAAGAAGCAGGAGCAAGTGGATATCAGAGGACAGTTAGCTATCTCTGCCACCTTCGTAGGCCCTGAAGGCTCGGCATGTTTGTGGTTAGGCTGCCTCCCTTCTGAGACCTGCTCACCATCCCTGAAACATGGCAGAGTGTGTTTCCCCCCATGACCTTCAGCTCTGCCATGTCTGTGGGAGGCAGACCCACGTCTGTGTTCAACTGTGTGCATTTGCTCAGTCTGGTTCCTGTGGTTGTCATGTCTTCCTCCTCGAGTAATCGCTGGGATTGTCCCCATTTATCCAGCCCCAGCCACTCTTAGCAATAGGACTTTGGGCTGCGTGGACCCTGAACCTCACATCCTGGGGAAAAAACAATGTGCAGGGGCTTAGCCCAGGCCCAATCCTGGGGGGTTGATTTGACTGGTCCCTATGTTCATTCATTCAATAGATATTTTGAGCATGTGATCTATGTCAGGCCAGGTGTCAGGGATGCAACACTGAACAAAAAATAGGCACGTTATCTGTCCTCATGGGGCGGGGGGCCCTCCATTGGTAACATGCAGTTAGAAGCTATGCTCACTCTAAGTGTTGCCTGGGAAGCTCTGAGTAAGGGAGACAGGTTGAGTCCTTAGAGCCTAAAACATGGGCGAGTTCTTTGTCCACACTGTTCAATCGAGCTTGCTGGGGGATCTGAAGGAGTGAGACCTGGCCCTGCCCCCGCCACCCTCCCCCACACGCCCCACTCCCAGGGAAGCCCGTGTGACTTAGAGCCTTGTCAGTGGCATGGCATAATGGAGGCACATTTGTCAAAGCCCGCTGCTGCGGTGATCTCCATAAAAGATAGAGATGCTGCTGCTGTGCGTGCGTGAGCACCCATGTCTTCACGGGGTAGGACATTAAGCCCACAGCAAGATTTGTGTGCTACATCTGAGTAATGAGCCATGAAATTGACATTATAAGTTTTAATTATTATTAATGCCTTGCAGGGATGGCTGGTGTTAATTATCCTGTAGGCATCCCAGATGTATTTCCCTTTTCCTTTTATTTCTTTTCCTTAATGTCTTGAGCCCATAGAATGCCGACTCAGTGGCAGTGTTTGAATAGGATTCCTCCAGAGGGGAGCACGCACGGTTGAGGGGTTCTGAGGAGCAGTCTGCAGGCAGAAAGGTAATGGTGGCATGGAAACCCGCTCAGTTTCCTGAGGATGGGAGGGTCCTCGTGGGGGCTGCCTCCAGGGCCTGTCATGGACTAATTAGTTAATCTTATAAAGGGCTTTGACGATGACAGGCACCTTGGAGGTCTGAGAGTTTCCATTTCAGAGCATTTCTTAACAGCAAGAACCAGGTTCCCGCTGCTCTACGCACTCGCCCTCCGCCCCCCAAAAAAGCCGCCTCTTGGCATTGTCCCTGACTTTTATTATTGCCCTCAGGGCTATGTCCTGCATCTCAGTTTTGCTCCTTCAGGTGCTGATCTTGGCAGTCTGGGGACGGAATGCTCAGGTGGGCTGGGCTCCCTCCCTCTCCCCCTTCCCTTCTCCATGGCTCTCTCTCTCCGCTCGCCCTGTCCTTGCGCACCCACAGGCACAGACCAGAGCATGGCTGCCTGGCCAGACCATGACTGGGCCAGCAAGACTGTGCTGTGTGCTCTGAGTCCTGTGATCTGACCTCAAGGTCATGAGACGGTTGATCCCCGCCAGGCCGCCATGCGTGCAGGCCGCTCCTGCCCGGCTTCTGCTGCGCCAGACGCCCCTGGCCCCTCTCTTTCTCTGGTCTACCCAGTCGCACAACTGCTCTTTTGCTCCTCCGTGTGGAGTGGGATCAGCACCCTTGTCCCAGATCTCCGTGAGGCATGCTGGGTGACAAGGGGTGTCACGTCCAATCTGTCATTTGTGACTTTGCCCACCTCCAGCCCCACCCAGGCTCTGTCTTAGGAGTAAACTGAGCCCAGCCGAATGAACAAACATGCCCAGGACAGCTACCATGCGCCGGACACTCCTGTCCTGGGGCTTGGGTCGAGAGGGGCTAGTGCGGTAGGGGTGTGATGGAGTAGAGGCTCCCAGGACATAGGAGAACACGTCCTGCTGCTACCGGGTTTGGGAGAAAGAGAGAGGGGCCAAGGTGGTGGGCAAGCCCCAGGAGTTCCAGAAGCACATGCTCTTTGTGAGCAAGGGTGCTGCCTCCATGGCTGGCGCAGGCGGTGGGGAAGAGCGTCGGGAGTGGGGGCTGGAAGCTGACTGAGGCCATGTGGGGGCGTCCTGGATGCCATGCTGAGGAGCTTGGTGCCCCTCCCTGAGGGTAGTCGGTAGCCACCAAAAGCTCCTGAGCCCCAGGGGGGTAGGATCAGCTCTGTGTTCGGGCATCCAGCCTCACAGTGGGCTGATGGGGCCCGAGGGCTCACTGGTGGAGGTTCGCAGCGGTGTAGGTGGGAGAGAGGAAGGGCCTGGCCGTGGGGGTGGAAGCAGGCCTGCTGCTTCCCTGAGTGCCTGCGTACCCGTGGGGGCTGGAGGACTTGAGGGCGAGCGCTAAGGTGGAGGGAGAGGGTGGGCATACGGGTCACCGCGGGCATGTGCTTGGTGGTGGGCAGATGTTCCCTGGCCAGGGTGAGGAATGCAGGGGCTGGAGTCTCTCAGGACAGTCGTGGGACATCCAGATCAAGAAGTTGAGCAAGCAATGAGATTGCAACTAAGTCTACCACTTGGAAGGGAAGTTGGAAGCACAGAGAAAGGCAGAGTTGGGGCCATGGAAGATGTGGGCTGACCAGGCCTGGAGCCACGGTGCCCACATGGGCGGGGCCAGGCCCATTCTGGAGAGTCTGGGAAAGGCCAGGTCCCCTGAACATCAGTACGTGCCTCACAGGAACTGGGAGGATGCACTACTCGAGAGCACCAGTCCCGGGGCTGGCCACCCACATGGGAAGGGCCTCAGTTCCTTGTCACTACACCCAGGCCCTTTGCTGCATCCCGGGCAGGTGGGGGCCAGGATTGCACAATGTGCATAGGAAGGGTGCTGGCGAGTGGCATCTGTGTCAGCTGAGCTGGTAGAGCTGGGGGCGGGCAGACCAGAGCAGGAATGCCAGTGACTCCGCTACTTGCTACTCAGAGAGAAGGGGGAGGTGTGAATGTGCAAATGGCGTGCAAGCACACGGAGCGTAAGTGCCAATCTGGCCTTTCTTGCTCTCCTTTGTTACAAAGAGCAGCAAATCTACCAGCACCCTCAAGTGTCTGTGGGTCTCCAAACATTGCTTTTGAGCGCTGCCCGCTTGGTCTAGGGAATGGAAATGAAATGGGAAATGGGACCTGTGGCAAAGCCAAGGTTCCTTCTGTGCGAGGAGCTGAAGCCCATTTTCGAGTTGAATGGCGGGTTCTCTCCTTACTGTCCCTCTAACGCCTCTTATCTCGGGCGTCTCAGCTTCTCCATGTGCTCAGTAGTGAAAGGACTCCCATCATGGAAGTCAGTGTTACATTTAACTTCTAAAGTTGCGATAGACTAAGTTCAAATAGAACAAGAAAGCTACCCCGTCTTTTTGTAAATTTAACCTCACAGACTGGGGCAGGGTTTCTCAACCTCGGCACTATTAATGTTCTGGGTGGGGCCGTCCTTTGCTATGGGGGCTGCCCCGTGCATTGCAGGATGATTAGCAGCATCCCTGGCTTCTACCCATTAGACGCCAATGGCACCCCACCTCCCAGCTGTGACAAGCAAAAATATCCCTGGGGGATACAACTGTCCTTGCCTGAGAAACCCTGGGCCAGGGACTGACGGGCCTTTGTGTGTCCACGGTTCTTCGGGTGATTCACCACCAACAGTCCCTTCCATTCTTTTCTGATCACAGTCCTTGTGCTGCCAATCAGCCCTGTGCCTCAGCCCTCTGAAACCAGGGCCTGTTATAGGCTATTGTGCTCATGGCACAAAGCTAGCCGGGAAGCAACTGATTTTTTTTTCCCTCATTGAGTGCTGCAACGAAAACTCCTCTGGTGTTACTACTTAATTGGTTGGTGGGAGCTGTTTGTCAATTTGCCAGCAGGTTCTCTCTTAACTGCTGTCATTTGACGTTGCCGAAACAGAAATGCAGAGTGATTGAGTTGCCAACATGCTATTAAGTCCCCTACAAAGAGCTTTTCGATGTACTACTGCTGCAGGCTTTTGTGGTTCTATTGATTGATTCGAATACTAAAGAAAGCCTTGGCATAGACAGCCCTGGTAAGAAAATGCAGCTTCTGTCAGGGAAATTGCAGGGTATTGCCACAGGGGCAGTGGTGGATTTTCCTTTGGTTTTCCTCTGGTGGAGACTTGGCTTCTGGCAGAGCTTCCTTGGTTGATGGGTATTGGCCACCCATACGGAAGAGGAATAGAAACCTGGGTAGCCACTGGTCTTTATGAGACAGGTCCAATTAAGTTGAGGAGCTGGGAAGCAGACGATGACATCAAGTCTCAGGGTGGTTCAACAGACTCCTTATTGCAGAAGAGCAGAAGATTGCCACGAACTCTGTTTTGGTTTCAGAACTAGTCACTCACCATTTGAGACCAAAGACCAAAGGTTGGCTAGTCTTTGACAGGATGGCAAGAACGTCCCATGACATTGAGAGGATACTATTTTATCGTCTCGAAATTGTACTTCTGGACTAAACTGCCATATGCATCAAAAAGCTATTTGTTGTTGGTGCGTGTATGGGTGGGGAGAGGTTGTGATAGCCAAGGACCACTTGTTAGAACTCCTAGTGCATTGGGAACCCATGTCCCGGGGATGGCCTCTACCTTCCATGGCCAGACTGTCCTTCTGGGCTGGACGTCATGGGTATATGCCCTTGGTTGTGAGGTTGTGAGTGGGAAGGTCCCACGGTACATGTGGATCTGTCCCCTTGACCTGAGAACCCCTTTGACATGTGTTCTGAGTTGCTGTGAAGGTTCAGAGATAAAAGGAAAAGGGTTTTAGACAATAATTGATGCAAGTTTGGCAGCTAAAAATAGCACACAGTGGAGGACAATCTAGCACAGAGTAGTGGATGAGAATTTCAGAGCCAGCCCACCTGGGTAGGGATTCCACTATCCTTATTGGGGGGCCGAACTTTGGGCCAGTTACCTTCTCTTTCTCTGTGCCTCAGTTCCCTCACCTATAAAGGATGATAATTTAGCTTCTGTTCCAGAGTTCTTTTCAGCAGAGTGAGTTGGTTCCTGTGGACAGTCCAGGACCATGCTTGGCCCTCCTCTCACATGTACTATTTGAGGGGGAACTACCATTATGGGGACTGTTTCGTCTCAGTAGGGCCATGGGCTTGAGTTCCCCATATCGGGTGTCTGTTCTTTTGAAGTACTTACTACTCTGGAACATTCTTACTTGCCCACACTGCAAAGGAGCCCCCCATCCCAGACGGATCTAACAGGGCAGGAGGAAGGCCACACTGAGTAACCAGATGCTATGTTTTGCTTTCAGACTCTCTCCCAGCTTCCCTATGGGAAGGCGCTCTACAGTTACGAGGGGAAAGAACCCGGCGACCTTAAGTTCAGCAAGGGTGACCTCATCATCCTGCGGCGCAGGGTGGACGAGCACTGGTACCATGGGGAGCTGCACGGGGCTCACGGCTTCCTGCCCGCCAGCTACATCCAGTGCGTCCGGCCCTTGCCGCAGACTCCGCCCCAGGGCAAAGCACTTTATGATTTTGAGATGAAGGACAGAGACCAGGACAAGGACTGTCTGACCTTCACCAAGGTAAGAGGGGCCCTGTGAACGTTGCCACCCACCCTCTGTGATTCCCACCTTCCTGCCCGTTGGAATCCTGGCTCCTGCCCAAGTGCCCAACCTCCTCCCTGTTGGGCCTTGGTAAGTGGGGAGAGCTGTTATTCCTACTTCCTGAGTTTTTGTTGAATGGAAGGAGACGGCACACAGCCTAACACACAGCTCCCCCTGAGAGCTGCCAGGGCACTCGCTGGGTGACAGGTGCAGGACCCTCCATCACCTGAGTCATGGTGTCTCCGCAGCAACTCGGGTACAGAGCAGTGAAGTCTCTCCAGGACCGGCAGGCGCTGGGAGAGGGGGCCCGTCAGGTAGGCTGCTGCAGGGACCCCTTCAGCTCACGGGGAAGTGGCAGTAGGGCCCAGTGCCGCAGCCCTGTGCTCTGAAACACCAGAGGGCACGGGCACATGTGTGTAGGGCCAGCTCAGTCTTGCAGAGAGGGACTGGGGTGCTGACAGACTTAAATAGCGTTTGGCGGCAGAACTGTCCCAGCAGAGCCCAGTGAGACGTGGAGGGGCCGGGTTTCCAGCCATCCCAGGCCTCTGCGACTATGAAATGTGGAGAGAGCAGAGGGGAGGGCCCTGTACGCCTCGATGGTCCGTTGCCAACCACCACTGACGGGCTCCATTCTTGTCTGTGGGTGTCCCCCCTTCCTTGTTTCTACTCACACACCGTCCTCCCGGTGCTGGGTGAGGTCGGGGCCCCTGGAGCCCTTACCCAGTGGTAGTAACCACCATTGCCCTTGATAGCTTTACCAACACCGGCAAGCTTGATCTCGACTGTCTTCCGGATGTTGGAGCCCGAGCTCCAAGAGGTTCAGTCACTTACCTGCGGCTGGTGGCTCGGGCCTCTCCTTCTGCCTTCCATCTTCTGTCTCCTGCCTGTCCTGCTCCCCCCCCACCCCTGACTCACGTGTGCACGTGTGGTTGTTGTAAGTAACGGAGCTAGAACTCTAAATCCCTGACTTAGAGCCCACGTCCTTCCCACTTCGAAGAGGCCATTGTTATTCTCCCTCTCCCCGCATCTGCTCAGTGCCGAACTTGGCCATGTTACAGGGCTCTCTGGAGGGCCACTGGAGTACCGTGCACACCATTTCTGAGCAAAATTGGCATGTCCTGCGCATGGCTGCTATTTGTGTCTTGTTCCATTGTTCAGACTGACAGTGAATAATCTATTTTTCATTCACGGATTCAACTCTCTCTCCCTTCCTTTCATCAAGGTGTTCTGATGCTAATTCCAATTGTCATCCGGCTGGTGCAGCTCCCCTGGCAGCTGCAGCCAGACCTGTCCCCTCTTACCTCTCCCCCGCCCCCTCCTCCTCTCTGTCTCTCCTTCGCCCTGTGGCCCGGAGTGACAGGCTGCCCAGAGTGCAGTGTCACACAGAGCCCCCACTTTGCTCACTTCTCTGCCCAGCGGACTCTGGAGAACCTCCCCTGAGAGAAGAACGCGCTGGGGGCCTGTGACACTCTGTGCTGTCACTTGTGACCAAGAGCAGGGACCCCTGTCAATCTCTCGTGTTCTGGCTGGGCTCTTGCTAAGGAGACAGCCTCTGTGATCGCCGTTGAGGGGTCTGTGGTCATGAGGGCTTCTGGAGAGATGGCATTTGAGTTGCAGTTGAGGGGCAAAGGCACCTGGCACCAGAGGGTCTGGGGGGGTCTCTGGCTACATAATGCGGCTGTTCCCACAGGAAGCCAGGTAGGAAGTGCATATCTCAGGGTGTCTTTCAAGAACTTTTTTTCTTGAATCCTATGGATTAATGCGGAGAGTTAGAGACCCCTGTGCATGATTCCCACTGAAAATGGTGCTGTGACATCCCTCCCCTGCCATGTTCACATAACCTTTCTGGGAGCACACACTTTTGCCTGTCTACTTGGATTAGGGCAGACACCCCTACCGAGCCCCTGTTCTACCTACAGCTCTTACTCTAAACGTCTTCAAACAAGGCCTCTGTAGGACATAGGTGACAAGTCATGACTCTCTCCTGCTCCATTCCTGTTTCCTCTTGCCCACACCACTTGTCTGACATTTCCCTTCCATGTGCATCTGACTGGCGCATTTGTCCCCATGCCCAGGACGCTGGTTCCATCTGACAGCCTCCGTTTCTATCACACCTCAAGTGACTTTGGGCTTGGCATCGCTCCTTCAGACCGGCTTGATTTTGCCTGCATGGAATGCTTTGTTGTTTGCCTGTGTTCCACAGGAGTCAGCTAGGAAAGAGGGGTCTCTAAGATCACGGATAATGCTCACCTACCTTTCAAAAGCCTCATGGTGATGGGATTGATTGGGTTTAAAAAGGCAGGAAGCAGGTGGATCAAAGCAAGATTTTTTACCTTCAGCATTCACTTCTGAATAGTCCTGTTAAAATTACATGAATTAGAACCATTCTAAAACCAAAGGCCTTGCTTCATATAAGAAGAGAATGAATAATTACTTTTAGTGAAGTAGCTATAAAAAGCATATTTTATAACTTCTTAGTCGTCCCACTCCAAAAAGCCTGGCACATGCCAATGCAAAGACTAAAGGAAAGAAGCGCCCTGAGCCTCCCGAAACTCGGCCGGCTGTGCTCTCACCAGCTGTCACGTGGGGCCTTGATGCCTGCTGCCCTCCACCTGCACAGAGAGGGAATGGGTTTGCTGGGGAGGCAACCTTGTGCAAGGACTTTGCAGTTAGGGACCCCGCAGCTGACCTCAGGGAAACATTTAACCTTGCTGGGCCACCTAATCTTCAGGATCAGGACATACACAGGTCCTGTTAGGAGGGTGCTGGGGCGAAGGGATGCAAGTATAGAGCTATGCTTCAGGCTTGGCAGATGAGCAGGGACTTCGAGTCCCAGTGTTTCTGTGGCAGCTTACTCCATGTTACCTGATTTTCACTCAACTACAAAATCCAATACTCCTTGAGCCCTGACTGCGTACATTCCAGTTAATAAGAACGTCTTCATCACCCTGCCAGGGGGCTGTGCTGGTTGTCAGGGGCCTGGGAGGCTGCCCTTTAGTGAATTGACTCCGTAATGCTCAGGAATCCTGAGAGGCCATGAGATTGTCTCAGGCGGCGCCTGGCTGACTCCAGAGTCACTTTTGCACCCGGCTAGCACTGGGAGCCTGAGGCTCACCGTGTCGGACTGAACCCCATCGCGCTTGCCACATGAGGCTGCGAGAAAGTAGACACAGACACAGCTCCCTTCCCCCTTTACCTCACACTCTCCCTTCCCCAGTCCTCCCCTCAGGGCCCGAGGGATGCTTTGAGTTGGCAAAAACCCATGTAAAACACCACCACTCTGTCTCGGCCTAGCCCTACTTTTCTGCTGTTGGGGTCCCCACAACACCCTTCCAAGTGATCTTATTATGCAGCTGAGTGTTTAACCATTGTCTCCCAGAAGTGTGGGACTTCTCTCCTATGTGAATTACCCCAGCATTAATCCCAAACTATGTTCTTCTGATCCAGGGGACGGGCTTAGATAAAAATCAAGTATAGACAGTTTGGGCTCTAGAGTCAGTAAACAAGGATACAAATCATGACACTTTTTTTCTGATTAAGTGGTAACTTTGGGACATATACTTGGTCTTTGAGTCTCTTTTTTTAACTGTACAACAGAGTTGATAATAGGATTCAGTGAGCAAAGGCATTTAGAGAACCAGGCTCGAAATAGGCACTCAATAAATATTTGCTTTCTGTCCACTGCTTTCTTCCTGTTTCAGGAAAAGATGAAGTTCAGTCAGATACTTATCACTTTTTATGTTAGTCCAAAATGCTCACAGGAAAACAAACACCCTTCCTAAGTCACAGACTACTTGGAAAGCTGAGAATTTGGCTGGTTGGCTAGACCCTTATTTTTTTGGTGGCTAAATCCCTCAGGGTATTGCCCAGGGTGTGTGAAATCTCAGCCCCCGCGTCAAAACTGTTGTCCCGTCGCTGGGCACCCAGGCCTGCTGTGTCCTCTCTGCTTCTTCCTGAGGGGTGTTAGGAATGCTTTCTGGGCTGGAAAGACTCAGGAAGCAAAGTGAGATGAGCCTCAGTGCAGTATTCTGTTCAGGCTGCCCTCAGAAGTTACCAGAGAATCTCAGTCACCTTTGTGGCTCCTGGTTCCTGATTCCCTCCTTCCAGCCACATCTGAGTTCCGCTTGGCCTGGTCGAGGAGACACCTTTACTAAGGTGACCAGCCCCAAACACGAGCACAGAGGAGGTGACAGGGACAGCAGTGGCAGCCTGGGGGCTGCTGAGGAATGTCCTTTCCCAACCCCTTGTTTGGACATCCAGGTGAGGGTGTGAGAAACTAATAGAGAATCTTTTAGATTTGCTAAAAGATAGATAGAAAGAGATTTGTATGTCTGAAGCTTTGTCAGGAAGTATTTTCAGACCTGGGCAAATGTGAGCTCTTCCCCCAGGACTAGCCTCCCACCCGGTGTGCCCCCGTCTCCCTGGCTCACCACAGGCACCCCCAGCCTGTTGTCCCCTCAGTGGCTGGAGCCTGCCCCACCTGCTTCCAGTCTCCTCAGCCAACATCAGAGTCTGTGCCACCTGTGAGACCCTGCCTGACCCAGCACCCACCTCCCTCCCAGGCTCAGTTCCAGGCCTGCCCCTGGCTCACTGCACTCGAGCTACGCTGGCCTCCCAGCCCCTGTCCCTCCATCCTGTTAGCTCCCCCAGGGCCTCTGCAGCTCTCCTCATGGCCTGAGTGCCCTCCCACCTGTCGCACACCCCTCGGAATATCCCCTGACCCCTGAGTGATGGAGCCTCCCCACCCAGCACTCCACACTCCCATTTTTCCCTCCTGAAAAGGTAGTATGTGTAGTTACGTGACAGTTGTCTGTCTCACGGCTGGAGTGCAGCCTTCCTCAGTGTGGCCATCCTGCATTTACCAATTGCCGATCCCCATCTTGGGACAGTGAAGGGCACACAGGACTTTGAATATGTATTTGTCAGTGAGGCTGGGCTCAGGCACTCTACCTTGGCCTGGGCAAGAGGTCAGCTGCATTTTCTCTGGAGAGTACAAGTGTATTTTTGTCCAGTCTCCTCGTCCATCATTCATTCATCAGATGTTTATCAGTGCTGGACTGTGTTCCAGGTGGGACAGTGGGTGGGAAGGTCCCACCTACAAGTGCTCACGGCCCACAGGAGGCACACCGGGGGCAGGATCCTCACACCTGAGCCTCCATCCTACTGGGGAATATGTGTGCCTGTGGTGTGTGTGAGTGTGGTGTATGTGTGGTGTGTGTGTCTGTGGTGGGTGTGTGTGCCTATGGTATGTGCAAGTGTGGTATGTGTGTGCATGTGGTATGTGAGTGCGGTGTGTCTATGGTGTGAGTGTATGTGTGCCTCTGGTGTGTGTGCCTGTGGTATATACAAGTGTGGTATGTGTGAGTGTGGTGTGTGTATGGTGTGCGTGTTTGCATGTGGTGTGTGTGAGTGTGGTGTATGTGTGTGGTGTGTGTGTCTGTGGTGTGTATGTGTGCCTGTGGTGTGTGTGAGTGTGGTGTATGTGTGGTGTGTCTGTTTGTACCTATGGTATGTGCATGCATGTGGTATGTGAGTGTGGTGTGTGTGGTGTGTGTGTATGTGTGCCTGCGGTGTGTGTGAGTGTGGTGTGTATGGTGTGTGTGTATGTGTGCCTGCGGTGTGTGTGAGTGTGGTATGTGGTGTGTGTGTGTGCATTTATGTGGTGTGTGTGCCTCTGGTGTGTGTGCATGTGTGTGGGGTGTGTGTGTGCAGTGGGGAGATCGGCAAGGACTGAGGAGGGTGTGACATCTGACATCTGGCCTCTTCACTTGCACCTGGACCCACCCTGTTGCTGCAGGCGGGAACCCCAGAGGTCTGCCTCTCTCCCCTCTCTATGAGTGGTTCCAGGCCTCAGATGGCCTCTGGAATTGAGAGGGGGTGTGCAAGACAGGACAGTCTTGGGTTCTGGAATGCCATGGCTCCCAGAGTCCTCAGCAGGATAGCAGAGGGGTAATGGCAGCGATGACTCCATTCAGAGCCTCACCTAGAACTGCCCAGAGGAACAGTTTGTGTTATTTCAAACAAAAGGCTGAGAGAGTTTTTCAACTTTTCCCTTTTTAATTTCTCCTCTTTTTGAGGAGTGATGATTTGGGCACTCTGTGGCTGCCTTGCGTTCTGACAGGGAAGTTCGGTGACAGGTGGGAATCCCCAGTGACACTGCAGCGTGGGGTGACTATGGCTGTGGCCTGCCAAGCAGGCAGCCTGCCCTGAAGGGATGAAAGGAAGGGCTCCCTCTGCTTCTCAGAAACCACTTGAGTGCAGGTGAAAGGGGAGTGGAGGCTTTCAAGTGGCTCTCCAGGAGGATCTGCTTGCTCTTCGTGGCCCTTCAAGGATGTTTCTAGCTGCTTGATGTGTGTTATTGCTACGCCACTCAGTCAGCAGAGTAATATAGTCAGCCCTCAGAGGTTGGTTTATCCAGACTTGCTGAAGGAATTCTCCAAGGTTTTCAGGCTGAGCCCATGATGTGTGAGCAGTGACCTTTACTGAATTGTATTTCTGAAATGGTATTAGAACCGGGTGCTGGGTGACTCACCTTCAGTGGCATCCAGAGGGCTTCTGTGTGGACACAGAGGCACCAACCTCCCTGTGGGTCCGGAAGGGGGAGCGTCAGTGCTCTCCTCCCCAGCTTCTGTTCTTAACAGAGCCCATCTGCTTGCAGATCTACTTTTCCCCAGGTAGGAACAAATGCACACACTTTGGGCAGGTTAGTTAAATGAAATATAAATGCAGTTTGAGGGGTGCCCTCATGGCTCAGTCAGTTAAGCATCTGACTTTTGGTTTTGGCTCAAGTTGTGATCTCAGGGTCGAAGCCCCACCTCGGGCTCCATGCTCAGTGGGAGTCTGCTTGAGATTCTCTTCCTCTCCTTTTGCCTCTCCCGCTCTGCTCTCTCTCTCAAATAAATAAATAAATCTTAAAAAAAAAAAAAAAGAAAGAAAGAAAGAAATGCAGTTTGAAGGCCTTTTTTAGATGGCAGGCCTACCACAATACCTGAATCCTTTGCAAATGTATTACCCACTGAGCCTTGGGAGGAAAAGCAATATACTTTTTTAATAACCATGCTATGTTCATAGCCCATACTTACTGTCACTTAGGACCACCTTGAGACTGCCTGGATGCAAAGGAGAGTATATTTTCAAAGCTTGGAAACTTGAAGGAAGAGGGAAAACAGCACATGGAATTACACTGCCTCACAGCGAGTAACGAGCACCTTACTTGAGACGTGTGAATGAAATTGAGCCATGCATCTGAAAATGAAATGATGTGGTGGAAACAACTTTCCTCCACAAAATCCTCGAATGCTGCTCTATTGGCCCAAAACTTGTATGCCCCTCCTGACTATCAGTGCTGTCTAGTTAGATTTCGTTTACTCAGGTACATGAAGCAAGGGTTGGTAAACTCGTGCTTGCAGATCAAATTCTACCCACCTGAAGCCGTTTGTGTAAATAAAGTTTTATTGGCACATAGCAAGACTCCTTCATTTACATGTTGTCTCTGGCTGCTTTCATACTGAAACAGAAGAATATGTGACAGAGACAGTATTGCCTCAAAATCCTGAAATATTGGCTGTCTGGCCCTTTCTTGAAAGGTTTGCTGACCTATTACATAGAGCACAGCACCATGGAGGCCAAGCACTCTGGTTCCTTGTGCATTCCACTCAGCATGGCTTTGTTCTGAGGCCACCGGCAGCCCACCATGTCGAGGGTGACATGCAGGGGACACCATTCTCTACGAAACAGCAACCGAAAACTCAGATCTGAACCATGCAGCTCAGTCTTGCCACTGTCCTATAGAAAGCTCATTTAGTATTTGAGGAGGGAGCAATTCTCTATATTCCAAAGAGGCCACAGAGCAGGGATTTCCCCCTTTCCCTTATCCTTCCAGAAGCACTGGTTCCGGCTTTTTGAAATATTGACAGTGAATCAGACACCCAATGTGATCTAGCCACCAAAAAAAAAAAAAAAAAAAAGGGGGTCCTTGTTTTCCTGGTCCTACACTAGTGGCAGGAGAAGTTATCACTGTTTCCAGGACACACCAGATCTCATGCTGGTAGCTCTGACATGCTAAAGTGAATTTTCTCATTGCCCAGCACTCAAATGTTCCTCTTCGGAGGCTGTCTCCGGCGTGTGAGTTTGGGTTAGAGACAGAGCTGTAGGAAACCTTTCTCGATGCTCCTAGGCAAACTGACTTATTTGTGTGTATGGAGAGTGACTGGCTTCCTGTACCCACTGTCCTCCCAGCCCAGTCTCCCCAACAAAATTCATGCCAGCTTAATAGGATCATTCTAAATCCTACCACTGCCGTGAAACCCCAGCCAGCCACAGGACCAAGAATTGCCCCCGTCAATATTTGGGCCAGATCAGAGACCTGCCACCAGGTACCCCCGAACCACAGCAGGGACGACACTGATCTTGCATCTGATAGGCAGGCGGGGCTATGCAGGTTCCACCTGCTCCTCGCTAACTTCACAGTAGCGCACTGACAAGACTGGATTTTGAACCGCACTTACTGCATGGTGCTGGAATTTCACTGTACTTACATTGTATCAGTGGATGTTAGGAGCAGACTTCTCCCACCAAGGGTTAAGCTCTTCTTGGGAAGGGATAGTTTGTTCTCCATGCCTGGCTCTTAGGGGATGCTTGCATATTGGTGGCCCCGTGCGGAACAAGTTGGCACTACTGAACACTGGAGTGATGACAGAGCCCCGGGCCGAAGAGGGGACCCTCGTTTTTGGATTGCTCTCCCTTACGTGGGGCTGTCTCTGCTTCTCAGACCCTTGGAGCCCTCGGTGTGTGTCCTGCCATCCCAGGTGACTCAGAATGAGCCCAGCTCTTCAGTGTGATAATGATGCCAAGGCTGGAATACAGTATCCATGCCCCCTACCCAGCTTTCTCATATCTCCGGCTCAGGGATCCCACTTTCTTCTCTGGCTTTCTGTGACTCGATTTCAGACTCTCCATATAATGGTTGGCTTGCTCCATATGTAATTTCTCTTTAGAGACGTGTTAGGACCAAATGCAGTACTCAAGGCATGTTGTGACTTATCTACACAGGATGGACCATTACCTCAAAAAAAAAAAAAAAAAGCTTTTAATCTAAATAAACCATAATATACCATCAAGTCCACTAATCAAAATTGTACAGCTTGAAGATTGGAAAGAATAGCCTCATACTCTTTACCCAGTGGGGAGATGGTAAGATACTAGTGCACAGTCCTTCCGCCTTTCCCTCTTCCCGTGTCCCTAACACCATAGATGAGTTGTGTCTGTTCTTCAACTTTAAATACATGGACCATACGTGTATATTTTTGTGTCCAGTTTTGCTCTCTCTCAACATTACATTTGCTGTTACCTTTTAAAAAATACTTAATTTGTAGAGTAATTTTCGTTTCACTCCTGAATTGAGCAGAAGGTACAGAGATTTCCCCTATAATCCTAGCCCCACATGTGCACTGCCTCCCCCGCTATCAGCACCCCTCCCCAAAGAGGCTCAGGTGTTACCATTAATGAGCCTACACTGACACATCGTAATCACCCAAAGTCCATAGTTTATGTTAGGATTCCCTCTTGGGATTGTACATTCTGTGGGTTTGGGCAAATTTATAATGACACATATCTACCAATATGGTATCGTACAGAGTATTTTCACTACCCTAAAGATCTTCTGTGCTCCACCCATTCGTCCCTTTCCTCCCTACTTCCCAACCCTTGACAACCATTTTAGTGTCTCCACAGTTCCGCCTTTTCCACAACATCACGTAGTTGAAATAACATAATATGTAACCTTTTCAGAGTGGTTTCTTTTACTTAGTATTATCCATTTATGTTTCCTCCATGTCTTTTCATGGCTTGACAGCTCATGTCTTTTTAGCACTAGATCAGACTCTGTTGTCTTTATGTACCAGTTTATTTATCCATTTAGCTACTGAAGAACATCATTAGACTGCTTCTGTGCTTTAGGATTATGAATAAACAGCTGTAAATATCCGTGTGGGATTTTGTGTGGATATAAATTTTCAGCTCCTTTGGTTAAATACCAAGGAGCGTAACCGCTGGATTATAAGGTAAGAGTATGTTTAGTTTTTTAAGAAATCCCCAAACCATCTTCTGAAGTGGCTGTGCTATTTTGTATCTCCCTCCAGCCATGAATGAGTGTTCCTGTTGGTGACATCTCGTTGTTTTAATTTGCATTGCCCAAATGACATATGACATGGAATATTTTTACATATTCATATTTGCCGTCTGTGCCTCTTTTTTGGTGAGGTGTCTGTTAGGTCTTTAGTTCATTTTTAAATTGGATTGTTTGGGGCACCTGGGTGGCTCAGTGGGTTAAAGCCTCTGCCTTCGGCTCAGGTCATGATCCCAGGGTCCTGGGATCGAGCCCCGCATCGGGCTCTCTTGCTCAGCAGGGAGCCTGCTTCCCCCTCTCTCTCTCTGCCTGCCTCTGCCTACTTGTGATCTCCCTCTGTCAAATAAATAAATAAAATCTTTAAATAAATAAATAAATAAATAAATTGGATTGTTTGTTTTCTTATTTTTTAAAGTAGGCTCCATGCCCAGTGTGGGCTTGAACTCACAACTCTGAGATCAAGAGTCACAGGCTGACTGAGCCAGCCAGGTGCCTCTGTTTTCTTACTGTTGAGTTTTAACAGTTATTTGTATTTTTTGGATCCTAGTCCTTTAACAAATATGTATTTTGCAAATATTTCCATGAATCTGTGGCTTATTTTTTATTCTCTTTTTTTTTAATTCTCTTTGACAGTGTGTTTTGCAGAGCAGAAATTTTTAATTTTAATGATGCCCAGCTTATCAATTCTTTCATAGACCAGCCTTTGATGTTGTATCTAAAAAGTCATCACCAAGCCCAAGGTCATCTGGATATTCTCCTATGTTACCTTCTTAGAGTTTTGTATTTTTGTGTTTTACATTTATTCCGTTGTTCATTTTGAGTTAATTTTTGTGAATGGTGTATGGTCTGTGTCTGGATTCATTTTTTACGTGTGGATGTCCAATCATTCTAGCATCATTTGTTGAAAAGACTATCTTTCTCCATTATATTGCCTTTGTTCCTTTGTCGAAGATCAGTTGATTGTGTTTATGTTGGTCTAATTCTGAATGCTCTCTTACACTCCATTGATCTATTTTTGTATTCTATCACCAATACCACATTGTCTTCAGTAATGTAATTTTAAGTAAGGCTTGAAGTTGTATAGTGTCAGTCTTTGTTCTTCTCTTTCAAATTGTGTTGGCTATTCTGAGTCTTTTACATTTCTGTATAAACTTTAGAACCAACTTGTTGATATCCACCAAATAACTTGCTGAGATTTTGATTGGAATTGCATTAAATCTAGAAGTTGAGAAAAACTGACATCTTGACAATACTGAGTCTTCTCATCCATGAATGTGGAACATCTCTCTATTTTGCTTTTTTTATTTTATTCATCAGAGTTTTGCAGTTTTTCTCATATAGCTCTTATAGGTATTTTGCTAGATTTATATCCTGCAACCTTGCTATAATTGTTTATAGTTTTAGGAGTATTTTTGTTGATTCTTTTAGATTTTCTACATAGACAGTTATGTCATTTGCAAACTAAGACAGCTTTATTTCTTCCTTCCCAATTCGTATGCCCTTTATTTCCTTTCGTTATCTTACTGTGTTAGGATTTCCACCATGATGTTGAAAGGCTGCAGTGAAGGGGATATCTGTGCCTTATTCCTGATCTTTGTGGGAAACCTTCTTGTTTCTCACCATTAGGCTGTTAGTTGTAGCTTTTTTTGTAAATATTCTTCACAAGTTGAGGAAGTTTCACTCTATTCCTAACTTGCTAAGAGCTTTTTTTTTTTTTTTTTTTTACATCATGAGTCAGTGTTTGATTTTGTCAGATGCTTTTGGTGCATCTATTGTTATGAGGATGTGATTTTTCTTCTTTAGCTTGTTGATGTGATGAATTATATTAATTGATTTTTGAATGTTGAACCAGCCTTGCATACCTAAGATAAATCGCAGTTGGTCATGCTGCATAATTCTTTTTATACTTTTTGTATTCAATTTGCTAATATTTTGTTGAGGATTTTTGCATCTATGCTTATGAGAAATGAGAAATACTGGTCTGTAGTTTTCTTTACCTGCTGTGTCTCTGTCTGGTTTCAGTACTAGTGTAATGACAGTTTCATAAAATGAGTTAGAAGTCACCCCTCTACTTCTGCCTTCTGGAAGAGATTGTTAGATAATTTGGTATAACTTCTTCTTTAAATGTTTGGGAGTATTCACTAATGAACTCAGCTGGATCTGGTACTTTCTGTTTTGGAAATTTATTAATTATTGATTCAGTTTCTTTTATAGATAAAGGCCTATTCGGATTGTCTATTTCTTTTTTTTTTCCAAGAATTTTATTTATTTATTTGACACAGAGAGAGAGATCACAAGTAGGCAGAGAGGCAGGCAGAGAAAGAGGGGGAAGCAGGCTCCCTACTGAGCAGAGAGCCCGATGCGGGGCTCGATCCCAGGACCTTGAGATCATGACCTGAACTGAAGGCAGAGGCTTTAACCCACTGAGCCACCCAGGCACCCCTCAGATTGCCTATTTCTTATTGAATTTTGGCAGATTACATTGTTAAAGGTCCATTTCATTTAGATTATCTAATTTGTAGCCATGGAATTGTTTATAATATTCCTTTATTATCCTTTTAATGTCTAGGATCTGTAGTAATGTTCTCTCTTTCATGATTGATAGTAGTAATTTTTGTCCCCTCTTTTTTTCTTAGCCTGGTTAGAGGCTTATCAATTTTATTGATCTTTTCAAAGAACCAGCTCTTGGTTTTGTTGATTTCTTTATCGATTTCCTGTTTTTAATTTCATTGATTTCTGTTCTAAGTTATATTATTTCTTTTTTTCTGGTTACTTTGGATTTAATTTGCTCTTCTTTTTCTAGTTTTCTAAGGTAGAAGCTTAGATTATTGATTTTTAGATCTTTCTTCTTTTCTGATGTATACATTCAAAGTTCTAAATTTCCCTCAGCCCACAAATTTTGGTTAAGTTGCATTTTCATTTTCTTTTGTTTTAACATATTTTAAAATTTCTCCTGTTGTTTTTGTTTTTGTTTTCTTTGAATCAAGGGTTATGTAGTATTGTATTGTTTAATTCCCAGGTATTTTGTAATTTTCCAGTCACCCTTCTGTTACTGATTTCTAGTTTAATGCCACTGTATTATGTTTTATGGCCCCAAGTGTGATCTATCTTGGTGAATGTTCCATGTGAGTTTGAGAAGAATGTATATTTTACTGTTCTTAGATGAAGTAGTTTATTGATGACTGTTATATTCAGTTGACTGATAGGTGTTACTGCCTTCAGCTGTGTCTTTACTGATTTTTTGCCTGCTGGAACGGTCCTGCGTTTGTTGTTGTTCCAACAACGTTTTGATAGAACAACGTTAAAGTCTTCAACTGTAATAGTGGATTTATCTATTTCTCCTTGGAGTTATGTAAGTCTTGACCAATATATTTTGACTCTCTATTCTGAAATGCATATCCATTAAGGATTGTTATGTCTTCTTGGGGAATAGACTCCTTTTTCATTATGTAACCCCCTTCTTTATCCCCAACAACATTCCTTGCTCTGAATTCTGCTTTGTTCAAAATTAATGCAGCTATTCCTACTTTCTTTTGATTAGTGTTATCATGGTATATCTTTCTCCATACATTTACTTTTAATTCACATGTATCTTTATGTTTAAAGTGGGTTTTCGAGGATTTGGAGAAAGGGGAACCCTACACTGTTGGTGGGAATGCAAGCTGGTGCAGCCACTCTGAAAAACAGTCTGGAGGTTCCTCAAGAAATTAAAAATAGAGCTATCTTATGACCCAGCAACTGCACTACTGGGTATTTACCCCAAAGATACAGACGTAGTGAAAAGAAGGGGCACATGCACCCCAATGTTCATAGCAGCAGTGCCCACAATAGCCAAACTGTGGAAGGAGCCAAGATGCCCTTCAACAGAGAAATGGATAAAAAAGATGTGGTCCATATATAAAATGGAATATTACTCAGCCATCAGAAAAGATGAATACCCACCATCTGCCTCGACATGGATGCAACTGGAGGATATTATGCTAAGAGAAATAAGTCAAGCAGAGAAACACAATTATCATATGGTTTCACTCATATCTGGAACATAAGGAATAGTGCAGAGGACCACAGGGGAGGGGAAGGAAAACTGAATGGGAAGAAATCAGAGAGGGAGCAAACCATGAAAGACTCTGGACTGCAGGAATCAAACTGAGGGTTATAGAAGGGAGGAGGGTGGGGGGTAGGGGTAACCGGGTGATGGATATTAAGGAGGGCACATGTGGTGATAACCACTGGGTGTTATATGCAACTAATGAATCGTTGAACACTACATCAAAAACTAATGATATGTATATATATTATATATTATAATATATATATATTATATATATATACACACATTGGCTAATTGAACATAATAAAAATAAATAAATAAAGCAGCTTTATTGTAGACAACATAGTTGGATCTTACTTTTCGATCCACTGTGACAATCTTTGTCTTTCAATTTGTGAATATAGACCATTGACATTCAGAGTGATTATTTGATATTTTTTAATTAATATTTACCATATTTATTTCTGTTTTCTATTTGTTGCCCTTGATTTTCATTCTTATTTTTGTTTTCCTCTCTCTCTTTTTTTTTTGCTTTCTCTGTTTTAATTGAGCAATTTATGTGATTCTATTTTCTCTCCTTTCTTAGCATATCAGTTGTACCTTAAAAAATTTTTTTTAGTAGTGGCCCTAGAGTTTACTGTATACATTTGCAATTAATAATGTTCATTTTCAAAAAACACTGTACTATTTCATAGGTAGTACAAATACTTTATAATAATAAAATAATCCTAACTCTTTGGTCCCTTATATCATTCTGTCATTCATTTCACTTATACACTTATGTATAAGTATATACATGATATATATATATATATATGTACATAGCATATGTAATCGAATACATTGTTGCTACTTTAATTTTGAACAAAGAACAAGAAAAATAAAAGTTTTATTTTACCTTCACTTATTCCTTCTCCAATGTTCTTTTCCTTATGTAGATTCAAGTTTTTTACCTACGTACACTTTTTTTCTCTAAAGAACTTCTTGTAATAGGGGCGCCTGGGTGGCTCAGTGGGTTAAAGCCTCTGCCTTCAGCTCAGGTCATGATCTCAGGGTCCTGGGATCGAGCCCCGCATCGGGCTCTCTGCTCAGCGGGGAGCCTGCTTCTCTCTCTCTCTGCCTGCCTCTCTGCCTACTTGTGATCTCTCTCCTCTCTGTCAAATAAATAAATAAAATCTAAAAAAAAAAAAAAGAAGAACTTCTTGTAATATTTCTTACAAGGCTGGTCTACTGGCAACAAACTCTCTTAATTTTTGTTTGAGAAAGTATTTCTCCCTCACTATCAAAGGATAATTTTTCAGTGTACATAATTCTAGGCTGGTGGGTTTCTTCTCTCAACACTTTGCATATTTCATTCTACTCTCTTCTTGTTTGCATGGTTTTAGAGAAGTCAGGTGTGATTCTTATTTTTGATCCTCTATAAATATGATATTTTTCCCCTCTGGCCTCTTTCAGTATTTTTTCTTTATCTTTGATTTTCAGTACTTTGCTATGCCTAGGTAGGTTTTTTGACATTTATTTTAGTTGGTGTTCTCTGAACTTCCTGGATCTGTGGTTTGGTGTCTGTCATTAATTTGGAGAAATGCTCAGTTGTTATTGTGTCAAATATTTCTTCTGTTCTTCCTTCCTTCTTTCCTTCCTCCCTCCCTCCCTCCCTCTCTCCCTCCCTTCCTTCCTTCCTTCTTTCCTTCTCCTTCTGATATTCCCATTATATATACATTATACTTCTTGTAGTTGTCTGACAGTCCCTGAATATCCTGTTTCCGTGCCCCCCCCCCAGTCTTTGTTCTCTTTGCTTTTTAGTTTTCTACTGAGATGTACTTAAGGTCAAAGATTCTTTCCTCGGCCATGTTCGGAATACTAATTTGCTTATCTAAAGATTTTTCATTTCTATGATGGTGTTTTTGATCCCTAACATTACTTCTTGGTTCTTTCTCAGACTTTCTCTCTCTCTACTTACATTGCCCATCTGTTCTTTCATGCTGTGCACTTAATCCATTAGAGCCCCTAGCATATTAATCATAGTTGGTTTAAATTCCCTATCTGATAGTTCCAACATCCTGGCTATGTCTGAGTCTGGTTCTGATGCTTGCTCTGTCTCTTCAAACTGTATTTTTGGTTTTTGTTTTATTTTGCCTTTTAGTATGTCTAGTAGTTTTTTGTTGTTTTTTTTTTGTTGTTTTTTTTATTTTTTTGGTTTTTGGTTTTTGGGTTTTTTTTGGTAGACAGACATGATGTATCAGGTAAAAAGAACTGCTGTAAATTGGCCTTTAGTAATGTGGTCGTGGTGTTTAGGAAGGGGGGAGTGCTATATAGTCCTGTGGTCCTTTTATTGGGTCTCAGTCTTTTAAGGAGCCTGTATTGCTAGACTGTGAACTCCTCACACATGTCCCCATTTTCCCCTTTCGTCCTTAGGTAGTACAGGATGGCTAGAGTGGGCTGGAGGTGGCAATAGTATTGGCGGACAATACCATAATTTAGTTAACCAAATCTCTTTTGCTGCGCATTTGTCTTTAGTTTCTATCTAATTGAACAACACTATAATGAACACTCTCGGAGCTAAATCTTTTCGCATGTCTTTGATTTTCCTAGTGTAGAGTCTCTGGAAGTGTTGTTGTTCAATCAGTGGGTATGCAGACTTTGACCTTTGATAGAAATTGACAAACTGCCTGCTATAAATTTCTATCTCCACCAAAAATGATGAAGTGCCTATTCCCTGCATGCTGACCGAAACTGCGAGTTGCCTTTATGTTCTTCTTTGCTAATTTGATAGGCAACATAGAACACAGAAGAAAAAAGGACTCTTCTTGCTTACAATTATATTTTTTTATTTGTGAGTTATAACTTTTAAAAATAGGTTGAATGGCAATTTGCTTTTCTTTCTTTTTGTGAGTTGTCTCATTTTTACCCTTAGCCTATTTTTCTTTTTAAGGTATTTGTCTTTTTCTTCTATTGTGTCTTTAAGTCTTTATATAGTATGGATATTAAATCTTTGTCTCTCATATATCCTCCAAGTATTTTCCTAGGTTTTTGCCTTTTTGTTTTGTTTTTTGCTGTTTTTAGCATAGAGAATTTCATTTTTGTGTAGCCAAATCATTGTTATCATATTTATTTTTTTTTAAAGATTTTATTTATTCATTTGACAGAGAGAGAGATCACAAGTAGGCAGAGAGGCAGGCAGAGAGAGAGGGGGAAGCAGGCTCCCTGCTGAGCAGAGAGCCCGATGCGGGGCTCGATCCCAGGACCCTGAGATCATGACCTGAGCCGAAGGCAGAGGCTTTAACTCACTGAGCCACCCAGGTGCCCCTGTTATGAACTTCCCCAGCTCAAGATTAAACATCTATTCATATTTTCTTCTTGAGCATCCAAGGTTTTTCCTAATATTTAAATCTTTACTATTTATGTAATTAATTTTGGCATATACAGTGTATTAGAGAACTTTTTTTAATAGCAATTTTAATCACATTTTCTAACTTATTATTGCTGGTATCTGAGTAAACTAATGATTTTTATGTATGTATTTTAAAATTTGCAGTATTTCTCAAATTTATTCTAAATTTATTCTAATTGATACTGTTTTTTTCTAGGTAAAAAAATTTTATACCTTCTTTCTAATGTTAATGCTTTCTGTTTTATATTCTTTTATCTCTTTGGCTGTATTTTCTAGACCAATCTTAAGTAGTAGTGTGTGTAATATGGTATTTTCTATTTTTTAACCAAAATTAACCTGGTGTTTCTTCTTTTGAATTTTACAAAACTTAATGTCTTTTTTTGTGCTATTTTGTTGTTGCAAAAATTCTGACATGTAGGAAGCCTTCAATTACCTTTCTCTTTGCATGAGCAGCAAAGTCCTAGGGGCCTCCCTTTGGCTGAATCTGAGTTGAGTTCATCACAGGCCCAGGGCTCTTACAAGTTGTGAACTTGTGAGGTGAGCAAGGCACGGGAGTTCAGGGGCATTTTCTGTACATCTCGCCTCAAGCCAGTTGGCCACTTTGGCCGACAGTTACCAGAAAAGCCCGTACATTCTAATGGCTGAGCTAGAATAGGGAGCCCTTACAAATATCACTCTGGAGCCTGAGAACCAACTACCCTGTAACATGTGAAATGATATGATCCCCTTGTAGTGTCTATTGCATTTTTCTGGCTTGTATCAATTGAGAGAAGAAATATTCTAAAATCATGGATCATTTTGTTATTTGGAATTTTTTGAAGTTGGGAGGTTGGGGATGAGGACAGAGAAAATCAGGAGTATGGTTGTTCCTAGGCTCTACTCTGTACCCCTGGGTGAGGAGAGGTTTGGAATAGACCATGGGGAGCTGCCCCTGACAGACATGCATCCTTGCTTTCCCTATCTGTGTTCTCTGAAAGACATCTCCAACACCTATTAGATGACTCTACCTTGACCCAGATGAATACCCCAAATCTCTGTGGTCCCTTAGCTTGCAGGGAAGCCAGGTTTTCTCATAATTTCATGTAGTGTGCTGGCCTAAAATGTGCCTCTTACCCAAGAGAGGCCCATCAGTCTTATATTATTGCTTCATGTTAAAGTATTGAAGACTCATTGGAGGAATCAGCTCCCCATTGGAAGACTCATTGCTTCACATTAAAGTATTGAAGACTCAGATGGTACCTTCAAATCCAGTAGGGGTTACGCCACTAGGCTGGCCATTAGCTCCTTAGGACAAGTCCCACATGGGCCAGGTGGTCCCTAGCAGATTGTTGAGGGACAAGTGACAGGGAGGTTTTGATGTGGCAGGGCAGGGGGCGGGGGTGGTTTGGCAGACAGCCCGTGGCATACCGAGAGGAGGATGGATATTGGAGAGGGAACAGAGGCCAGCCACAGACCCCTGGTGTAGGTGCCATTTTGCCTGTAGCATCCCTGTCCGGCCCTCTTGGCCCTTGCTGCTGCCTGTGTTGTCTCTCTTCCCCAGTTCCCTTTCCTGGTAGGTTCACCCTCTTGCTCTGCATCCCTGCTCAGTGCTTTCTCTCTCCCACCCTCCTCTCCGCACCCCCTGTCACGTGTCCCTGCAGCATCTGGCACCCGTGAAGGCATCTTGGGCACGTCCTTTCTCACAACTGCCAGGCTGCCAGTCTCCCCGGAAAGCTCCTCTTCCTCCGTGCTTCATGCCTCTTCCTTTCCCCTTCCATCTGTTTCTACTTTGTGCATCTATACTTGGCATTGTCAGCGTTGCCAAAGAATTTAGGAGGGTTATCCAAAGCTTTTTGTACCCATGACTCTAAATAAATGGAATTGGATTGGGTCATTTTTCGTTCGTGGATGGAGCCAGAAACTTAAAAAGCTTTATACTTGGTGAATTTATTTTTATCCAAAATAATTTTATTTCAGTAAATAAATAATAGGAACATGAATTTTAAAATACTAGCCATATTGTAAATTACCACACTTTTCTATTTGAGGATTTTTGCCGCTATAATCAATATATAAGAGAGAAAGAGGAAGACCGTGAGTGAAGATGTAAGGGCGGAGTGTTTTGGATGTCAGATCCCAGAATGGATAATAAACCATTCTTTGCCTCATTGCATAGGATCTGTTCTTAGCTCCTGCAGTACTGACTGGTCTCTGTTTTTGTTGTGTGTGTTTTGTTGCTTGTCCACGTGCTTGTGTTCATGATGGACTGCGGCAACCCCAGGACGAGATCCTGACCGTCATCCGAAGAGTGGATGACAACTGGGCAGAAGGCATGCTGGGAGACAAGATTGGGATTTTCCCCTTGCTGTACGTGGAGGTAAGGTCACGCTCTCAGATGTGCCTCCTCTTCCACTCTGCTGACTGTTTCACTGGGCGGGGCAGTGGGCAGGGGTGGGCTCCTGGCCTGGGAGCCCCTCTTCCAAGAGGGGGAGGTGGGGACTGTGTTGGGTTTTTGTCCAGACTGCTGTGCTATGAGAATTAAACCGACTCTTCAAATCATCTGTCCCAGGCCTGGCTGCAGACCATCTTACTGTGTGGGCACCGAAGGAGCGCCCAGAGGGGGGCTTTCCCCACTTCTCATGGAAATCCTGTACTGGCATCTGCTTTCCCCAGACTCTCCTGGGTGCCGCTGCTCTAGTCTCCCCAGCCCCAGAGGAGAAGACAGCGTTCCCCGTGTCCCTGCAAACAGAGCTGAAGCTGGCTGGCTCTAGCGGGCCGTTTGCAGTCCTCCTAGGACCTGGGTATCCGGGCCACTCATCCAACTGCGAGTCCCTAAAGCAAAGATGATTTGGGGGCCTATTCATTTCCTGTCTCCTTTCTGTAGCTAAAGAGCATTCGGCTTCCAGTGAGTAAGTTATGAGCAGTGGCTGAACCAGAACATCTTTGAATGTTTCCCCTATAAAGCCCTGTTCACTGTGGGCTGTTTGTGTGTGGGCAGGACTGTTTGCCCATCGTGTGTGCGTGTGCTGTTTGTCAGTGCAAGTCACATGTGGGCACCCACAAGCCAACACACGCTTCATCTATTAATCACTGCATTTATCTGTACGAATCATTTTAGCTAGTGCTTACTGTGTGCTCACTATGTGGCAATACTTTCAAGTACTTGCTCATTTAATTTTCTCAGCAACTCTGGCATATGAAAGCCAGGAATGTCCCCACTTTACAGGTGAACAAATAGAGGCACGGAAAGGTGCCCTGGCGGGTAAATGGCCGAGCCGGAACATAAACACAGGCTGTTTGCTGTAGACTTAGCCCTTCCCTGCCCTGCCCTCCAGGACCCCCCACTAGCAAACTTTACTCCACTCAGCCTGGTGTGGGACTCCATGTGCTGGTAGGTGACACAGCCGGCTTCGCCATGCCTCCTGAGTGGTGTGCAGTGATTCCTGTCACCTGCAGCGTCAACTCCAAATGCTAGAGTAAGATGTCCACCACTCTTTGCAGTCTGACCCTCATCTGTTTTTCTAGCCTCATCTCTGGTCATTTCCTCTCCTTGCCCTAAATGCTCCGGACCAGTGGTTCTCTCACAGTCATTTTGGATCAAGTGCCAAGGAGATTCTGAGACCCTCTCACACACTAACTATAAATCTACACACACACACACACACACACAGCGCTCACACACAGTCACACACACAAATCTGTATGGACTCATACACACGCTGACACCCACTCTTATGCACAAAGCTCACACACATACCCGCACCACTCTCTATCATACTGTAGGAGTCAGTATTCCCCAAACACCTTGTAAGCTTCCACTTGTGCATCTGTTCCAATTTCCAGGGGTGTGTTCTTTATCATGCTGCTTAAGATCAGAGAACCTGATGCATGAGTAAGAGTTACAGTACAGTCCGGAAGTGAAAAATCTGGCCTCCTAGACATTTGTAGCTGGGGAACCTCTTTCCCCAGGCGGACTTACGAGGATACTCAAACACATATGCAGAAATGCTTACAGAAACTTCCTCAGGATGGCCCCAGACTGGACACCCTGCATCAGCAGTGGGATGGTTAAGTAAAGGGTGGTATGTCCATACGATGGAATACTATCCAGCAGAGAAAATGAACGAAAGACTGCCGCATTTAAAAGCATGGCTGAGTCTCACAGACAAATCTTTTGAAGGAAGCAAGACACAAAAGAATATGTACGATTTTTGCCTTTAGGAAGTTCAGAGGCAGCGAGAACTACTCCAGGGTGACAGAAAGCAGAGTGGTGGGGCCTGTGCAGGGAGACTGACGGGAAGCGGTGAGAGGGAGGCCTTGGGGAGGCGGAGGTCTTGGACGTCTTCATCTCGGGACTGCGTACGCAATTGTGTGCCACTGTATAATGGTGTGCAGTTAACATGTGTGCACTCAAAAGTGCGGTTTAAGAAGCTAAGACGGAAGGAACACCGAGGCAGGTCCCACAGGCACCCTCTGGGGAAGGCCCGGTCAGACCCATCAGCTACCCGCCGTCCGGAAGGGCTCAGGCATTGTCAGGGAGGCTGAGGGCTTGGGCTCGGGGCTGGGAAACCAATCCGCTGGGCTCTCTGAGGGCACTCTCTTAGTTCCAGAGACACACTCAGAGGGCAGACAGGCCTGTCTGCACCTTCCCAGGGCCTGAGTGCGCAGCCACTGGAGATGGGCTTCCAAACACTTCTCCCTTGAGGACTTATGGGCAGGCCCCTTCCTCCTTCTGGCCCAGAAGCCCTCCATGCCCTGTACCTCCAGTGACAGTCCCGCGTCTGCTCTGAACATGGCTTCCTTACTCCTTTTGTGTTTGCTCAGAGAGGATGCCCTGAGGGCCCTTGAGGATCAGGGGCACTCGGCTCTCCTCCCAGGGACAATGGCAGAGCAGGGCCCGAAGCAGCCATGGGCAGGGGCCTTGCTCCTCTGGATCCCACTCCTTCCTGGGCACAGCTGTGGCCCGGGTGCTGCCTGGCCTCACACCCCAGCCCCCGAAGCCCGGGCCGCAGCCACAGCACCCCCTGATCGGCTCGGAAACGGACTCCTGACTTCTCACTCAGCAACCCCTGAAGACAAGAAGCCCCAAACAGGGTATTTCCTGAGCCCGCATTTCACCGTTTCTCTCTCAGTTCCCTTTTGAAGTACTTGAGTGGCTCTGCCTCCCGCGTAGCCTTAGGGGTGGATTCTGGGGGTTGCAGAGTTCAGGCTGTCTTCCCTCCAGGAAGCTGAGCAGGCCTTTTAGATCCAAGGGGTCGGAGCTCGGGTCTTCTACGGTTGGAACTGGAGCTTCCCATTGAAGCAGTTTCTGCCCTCATGCTTGACCCGGGTGGATGTGTAAGAAGCGAACAAGCACTTTGGCTCCGCGGATTATACAGTCGTCCCCTAAGCTGGGCTGTTTCTTTACCCTGGGCTTGCCCAGTAGGCCCAGCGGGACAGGTGCTATAAAGCAAGGCTGGGGGCGGCCTGGCCTGGAGCTACCAGCGGCCCATCTTCTGAGAAGGCAGTCCCGGTCTCCGGAAAGATCTATACTTCTAGTGTCCTGCAGAATTAGCCCTCTCCTCCACGCTCCCCATAGTGCCCTGGGGCCTGGCTGCCACCGTATCCCCATTGGCGACCTGGGCCGGCTGGTCAGGCACTGACTGCCCACACTGGCTCCTTCGCCCTCGGGTCCTCGCCTCTCCTGTGTGACTTCCCTCCCCCCTGTCCTGCTCTCCTCCCGGCTTCCCCGGCCACCGGCGCTGTGTCTGTATTTTTGGTTCTTTTCTTGTTCTTTTCTCCCTGTCGGTTTCGTGAACGATCAGCCTCCAGCGGCCGTCACCACACCGGGCCCGCAGTGTGTGTTGCTGACTGATGCCTGCCTGTCTGTTGGTACCCGTGAGATAGGGTGGCCTTGCTGGTGTCCACTCAGGACAGAGAGAGGACTCGGCACGGCTCGGGCCCCGGGGGAATAAACCCAAACATGTGACAGTGACGTGGCCTTCCTTCTGTTTCTCCAGGGGGCCGAGGAATTGTCATCATTTTCCTTTTTCAGAGGGAATAAATCTGAGAGAATTCCTCAGGCTCGGGGGGCTGAGGAGCCCTCCTCCTCCATGTGTGGGGGCTCAGCGCTGCCTGCCATGGGGCCAGTGTAAGGCACTCTGCCCTTCTCCTGCCTGGCATGGCTGGGTCTGGCTTTGGGATTCCACCCTGCAGTGTGAGTAGACCCAACCAGAGGTCCCGCCGAGCCAGACCCATCGTCCTTTTCCACAGGGCTCCAAGATGGCGTGCTTGGCCTCTGGCCTTCATATGGATCTCAGGTATTCCCCTAAGAGCGGGGCCTGTTTCTCATGGGCTGTGACAACCCCAGTGGCCAAACCATGAATGGGCCTCAGGGCAGCTCAGAGCATCATGGGTTTCAGAGGTAGACCCCTGGGCTCAACACCATGTCTTAGATGTGTGACCTTTGGCACATTTCTTCTCCTTTCTGAGTCCCTTTCCTCTCTCATACAGGGCAATAGCATGTCCCTCATGGGGATAGTTGCAAGGCCTCAAGACAATAATAGAGTGCACAGACCAGGCATGAGGTAGGCTCGTAAGGGCCATCTCTGTTGTTGCTCTGCTATCATAAAGGTTTGTTGAGTGAATAATTGCTCATTGGTCCATTCATGTATTTACTGAAGAGCTCTGTGTCATTCCTGGGCATTGACTATATTTGGCCTCATATTTCTGAGTGTTTTCTCACAAGTGCTCCTTTTTGCTCTGCAGCAGGGATGGGAGCTCTTCAAAAGCAGGCATGCCCCTATTTCTCTGCAGGCATGACCACCCCACGATGGTTCCCTGAGCTGAGCTAGGTGTGCGGTTGGGTAATGTCAACAAGACAAGCAAAGCAGAGAGCCACATGCTACACGAGAGGAGAGGTAGCCCACTTGAAAGCTGTTCCTGAAGAGCGTCCATGGGAATCAGCCTCAGTCTGGAGAGATCCAGAGACAGGATGCAGGACTGTTCTGCTCTGAGCCTCAATGGGGAGTCGCATGGAGACTTAGCAGGCACATTCGAAGATTTGCCTGTGATGCTTGTCTGCAAGGAAAACCTCTCCACGGGGCCAGAATTAAGACCCCAAAGACCATGATAGGCTGGAAACACAGTTGAAAAAGAATGACGAAATGCTATAAGTATCAAGTTCTGCCTTCACGTTTAGAAAACCAGTTGCTTAGGCAGAGCAATGGGGAGACCCGGATCACCAGCAGTTAACCAAGAAAGACCTCCAGAGTTACCAGATGACATGATGGTGCTTTACTTCTGCTGAGTAGGACATTTAGACATTTGCTGCTCTTCAAGGTTAGTGTCTGTGTGGTTGGCTAGCCAGGGGACATTGTCACAGTGGGTCCTCCCTCATGCCTGCTTGGGGAACAGCCAGAAAGGCCAAGTGGTGAAAACCAACTGGGCAAGGGAGCAAGTAGTAAGAGGTAAGGTCAGTAAGGTGAAGAGGGTCAGATCATGTAAGCCCTTGAAGGCCTCTTTAAGAACATTGGCTTCTGTTTTAAGTGAAGTAGGAAAGTGTTGAAGAACTTTTGAGCCTGACTTAGGGTTTACGTGGATCGCTTTGGCACCAGTGTTGAGCATAGATTGAGGAGAGGGGTGGGAGTATGTGTGGCAAGAGTGGAAATGGATCATGAAGCTATTGCACTGTTGTCGCTGAGATGTGAGCCTGGCACAGGCCAGGGTAGTAGCCACAGAGATGGCAAAAGGCATCAGCTACTCTGTGGTGGTAGAACTGGCAGGAAGTGCTGTTGTGAGGCTGTGAAGCAGAGGATATCAAGTTGTGGTCTGAGCACCTGGAGGAATGAAATCACTGTCGGCTGAGGTGGGAGATGGAGGGTAAAGTGGGTGGGGGTGTACGGAGACCAGGAGGCCGGTTCTGGGCTGGCTGGGCCTGGGGCATCTGTTAAACATCTGAGTGATATGTCAGATAGGCAACAGGTGTGCAAGGGTCAAGTTCAAGACCAAGGTCTGTGCTGAGACACTAACCTGGGGTGGTTTCATGTGGATGGGCCACTGTGGGAATGGATGCTGCTGGGAAGAGTCCAAGAGAAGAACCCTCCCGTACTTTGGGGCATGTCTGGTCCTGTCCCTGACACCAGCCTCCTCCTCACTAGTCCGCCCTCCACACCGTACCTGAACAGTGTTTCTCTCAGATCCAACTTCCCTTGTTCTCCACTCCAAGTCCCACCTTCCTCCTTCCCTCCCAGCCTGGCCTCCATGGCCTCCAACGTGGCAATCTCCAAACACACCATGAGATGCCAAGACCCATCTTCCCAACTTCCACCTCGTATGGCGGCACCAGACCCTCTCCAGGCGCCCAAGATTCCAGCCACCCAAACTTCCACACTGCCTTTCCTAGCCCGGGTTCCTATGCAAGGACCCGTAGAGCTCCTCTTCACTCTCCAAAACCCAACTCAAATGGTCCTCGATCCATAAAACCGTTCCCTGAGCCCTACGACCCTTTTCATGTCAAGATGCAGGGCTTCCAGCATTTCTTAAACTTGTTCCCTCCTCTGCTCAGATCAGGATCCTTCAAGTCAGGGGCCTTGTCTTGTCCATTTTTAATACCTTTAGCACTTAGCAAAATGACCACACATAGTGGGTGCTTAATAAATGTTTGCAGGGGTGATAGCACAAGCACAAGCATTAGCCAGGAGCCATTTTCTGCATCTAACAAAAATTCACATCCACTCAACCTGAGAGCGTGCTGTGGGCAGGACTCCATCTGTCTCCTTCCCCTTCGCACCACCAGAGCTCAGCACCCAGAGAAGGTGCAGTGGCAGGTTTCAGTGGGAGGGGGAGCCCCCCACCCCTGAAAACTGGCTCTCCTGTGCTCTGTGCTGATGCAGATATGCAGATGCATAGGTGAAGACCATTCATCTGATGCACGGGGCGGGTGACATTGCTAGAGGGAGGCTGTGCTGTCAGCGCGGAGCACACCCAGGCCCAGAGGCTGGCCACACATGTCAGGAAAGCCCTGTTCCACCTTCGCATCAACAGTGGGCCTGCTGGGGTGGAAGTGGTGGTCTTTCCTTCCCTCTGGCAGGTCACCTGTCAACCTTTACTAAACAGACGCATGTTAATGCATTTCCTTGTTTTGTGCTCTTACATTTAGACATACAGATAAGGGGATGGCCCTCTGGGCTCCCTGGAGGCATGGGAAAGATGGGAAGGCAAGCCAATCGAAGTGGGCCAGCTCATGCTCTTGATGAGAATTTATTCAGCTCACATATGGTGGGACGGTGGCTGTCCTTGGCCACACCCGAAAGGGGGCAGTTTGACTCTGGGACTCGCAGGGGTCTCTGCTGGGCCCTTTATCTGGCGACACCCCACACCCCAGAAGTGAAAGGAACAGATTGCTAGGGGTTTGAGTCTAGAGAAGGGAGCACCTGGAAGCCAGGTGTGGTGCAGGAAGGGAAGAAGTGGGGAAGAGAGATGATGAGTGTAATATTTGAGGTATCAGTACCTGCAGCGACAGGCGAACCCTGAGACCCTAGGGCTTAACTATATAGAGGGTCATATCTGGCTGTTCTGGTTGGCCAGGCTCACGCAGGCACCAGGGAGACCCTCCAGTGGGGCTCTGCCATCCTTAACACATGGGAGTGAGGACAAAGTGGGAGTTTCCTGGGCCAGGCCTGGCAGTGGACGTCAGGCCACCACCCACAGGCCACACGGCCAGTCACACGGCTGCCTGACCACAAGGCCACTGGGGACCCAGGGGGCTGGGAAGAGTGGATACTCCTGACAGGAGGGGCTGCCCATTTACAGTGCTTTTTAATTTTGTTCAGTGCGTGTTTCATTAGCATAAGAAGGAAATAACACAAAATGAGAGGCCATGTTCAGAGGACCCCTAAGGAAAATCTCTCCTCTGTGGAAGCGTCCCTTCCCCACCATCCTGTGAAGGCATTCCGTTGTGCGGCAGAACCATGATAAACCTGGAAGGTGAGTGGGCGGATAATGGAGCTCTCTGGTGAAGAGCCAGGAAAGGGACACGTCTCAAGCGGTTATCAGAGTCAAGGGAACGCTTTGGTCAGTTTTATGTTGGATAGGGCACCCTGAAGGGAAAGTAGGGAGAGGGAAGAGATAAAACCCAAGGGATTGTAGGGGACAATTCATAAGTGGCCCCTGCAGAAGAGCTGGGAGGGGATGAGGGCCCACCTTGAGGGACAGGGGAGAAACCCGCCCTTCAGAGGGAGGAGGAGGTGAATGGGGAAGGTTCTGGCACACCAAGGCCTGGGGAGATGTTCAGAGTTTATGCCGAGTTGTCCTGCCCTCAGTTACTGGGCAGATTATTTGTTGAGAATGACAAGGTTCAGGGCTTAAGAACAGAGGCCATGTGGGGGCTGCTCCCGGGGAAGATGGTGGGGAGGGGAGTAATGGGAGAGTTGCAGGAGCTGAGGAAGGAAGCGAAGGGCGGGCAAAGGGCTACTGGGCTTGGGGCCCAGTCATGTGGGGGTGCTAGTGGGACGTGTGTGCTGGGCTGCAGGGTGCTGCGGGAGACCAGAGTGGCTTCTGCAGAAAGCCTGTTTCTCAAAGCAGGAGCCGAAGCATGGGCACATGGTGGATCCACCCTCTGGTTCCTGCTGTCTCAGGACAGCTCTGCCCTGTCCTGCTTCCTGCCCTTCTGGCCTCCCACATGAATCCTTCGTGACCTCCCACAACTGTGCGTGGTCCTCACCGACCCGAGGGAAGGAGCCCCAGTCCTCAGGGCACTAGAGGCCTGGAGCCCCTGCAGGCATGTCTCAGGAGAGCGGTATTCTGGATGGTGGGAGAGATGGGGGAACAAGGCCAGGCTCCAGAAAGTAAGGTGGGGGGCCACCTTATCCCAGGGCCAGTGGGAGCCCAGAGAATTCCGACTTTGGGGAAGCAGACCTTAGCCCTTTGTTGGTACCAGTACTCATAACCCCCAGTCTTGGTGTTGAATGAATCCTATGCCGTGTTAGGGAAACTGTTGATCAGATGCTGTTTCTAGATCCTGGAAAACCGATGGAGACAGAAACGAAAATCTTGAGTTAGCCAAGTAAATGAAATGCCTAAATCTGTAGGGGTAGTTACTAATGACAGCAGCTTCCCACTTGGGAGTCCTTGTCCTCAGCACAATAGTTACAATGCACGTTGTTAGACAGTTTGGCTCCAAGCTTCAGTTGATTACATTGTGAAACTCCGTTTGCAGCACAGTTGTCTCCTTGTCACTTCAGAATTTACAAAAAGAGAGTATTATTTTGAACCTGCATCTCAAAATATGGTATTAAGGCATTTGGTAATAACTCCTTAGTACAACTGACAGCCTTCATTGGGAACAAACAAACTCAGAGGTTATTCACTGCACATGCTCTGTCCTATCCCATGCCTTGGATTCGTCATCTCCCGACGCAGAGAAGAGATTGCTCATGATTTCATCAACTTGGTCTTGGTATTCCAGCTCCTTGCCTGGGGCGGGCACTGTGTTTTCATGGAGGGAGATGAGGAGGGTGTGTGACTTCTAACAGAATGCCCATGCCCAGGTTCCTGAGGAAAGCAGCAGAGACGCTGATGCTCAGAGACCCTCTCCCTCCCCTCAGTGCCCTCCACAGACCCTACACTGTACCTGGGATCCAGGGTGGGCAAATTCACAGGTATGTTCCTGATTGGGGGTGGGGGTGCTCATTCTTAGTGTCTGTGTCTCCCTCCTCCTGTGTCTCCCTCCTCCTTCCAAGGACTCTCCTTGCTCCTCAGAGGGAAAGCCAGCATGTCAGGAACTAATATGGGCAGTGGGAGAGGAAAAGGGACTTCTCAGGTTCTTCACAGCTGCCGAGGGCACAACCAGCCATTCCCCACACTCTCAGCTGCCCAGCGAGTGGGGGTTAGTGGCTCCCAGCCTACAGGGCTCTCCTGGATAAAGGGCGTTGTCTACTTTTTATTTCTTTAAAAAGAAATCAAGTCAGCTCTACTAACTTGTATGAAGCGTTGGCAGAAACACCCCGGTGCTAACATGGGGATGGATTTTGTCTCCCCGACTCTGCTTCTCTCTCCCCACGCGTCACTGTCAGGGCCGTTAGAAGTTCAGAGTATATGCGGACAGATGGGGTCTAGAAACAGTGATGCTGACACCGGGTACTCACTGGGGACCCACGAAAACCCCCCAAGCATCCAGTTAGTGGACTGACAAGGCTTTAATAAAGTTTTACCCCGATGCACGTTTAAACCAATGACATTCAGCCGTGTCTTCACATTTTGCTGCGAAGCCATGAGGTGAGTTTATGTGGCTGCAGCTCTTCCCCACAGCTCTCCTGCCCTTGGGGCCGCCCTCCTGGCCAGGTCTGCTGCTGTGGGAGCCAGCGGGTGGGCCTGACCCCAGCACCTTCCACAGAGGTGGCACATTTTCTCTAGGTAGCACATTTGACCAAACCTCACCCATTCTTTCCTGCAGAGAGATTTCGTTTGAAGCACGCTGCTAAAATTTCCGCTGTCTGTGGAAGGAGATGAAAAGCAGCCTCAGTGAAGGGAACTGGCAAGTGAGAAGCACAGAGCCCTCACAGACAGACAGATGGGAGCCTATTATGCCTCTGACTGGGGCAGTTGGGTGGCTGGTTTGAGCATCTTGGGGAGTTCAGCCCAGACATTGTGTTCCCATCCCTGGGAGTTTGACTGGAGTCTTTCTCATGTCCTCTGTATGTCTCCTTAACACCCATGCTTGGAAGTATAATCCTAGTAAATGTTCCAATGTGCTTGTCTACGAATTCTGTGTTATTTCTGGTTCTATTTCTACTGACTGATTTTTCTCC
The DNA here is from genome assembly GCA_028534135.1 of Potos flavus. Taxonomy (NCBI): domain Eukaryota; kingdom Metazoa; phylum Chordata; class Mammalia; order Carnivora; family Procyonidae; genus Potos; species Potos flavus. The sequence goes on from CM052885.1 coordinate 77,866,063, forward strand.
TCTATAAATATCTATAAAATAGATTTGGAGATTGCATTTTCCTGCTTCTTTGCATTCCTGATATTTTTAATTAGATACCAACTTTGTGAATTTTGTCTTTTCAGTGGCTGGATTTTTTTTTTTTTTTTATTCCTATAAATATGCTTAAGCTTTGTTCTGGGATGTCGCTAGGTCACTTACAAACAGTTTGATGCTTTTGAGCCTTGCTTTTAAGCTCTGTTCTGCAGGACAAGGGCAGCCTCTAATGTAGAGCTAATTACCCCTACTTCTGAAGCTATAATCTTCTCCACTCCATGCCCCGTAATTTACAAGGTTTTTCACTCTTGGAGATGGGAATGCAAACTGTGCCCAGCTTTGCGTGAGCCTCAGGAATCATTCTGTCTTCCCCTTTGGGTGGTTCTTTCCCTGGCTCAAGGTAATTTCCTCCTATGAATGCCCTCGTCAGTACTGGGCTACAGACTTGGAGGGGGCACCCGCCAAGGAGATATCTCCTTTCCAGGACTCAGGTCCACAGACCCCAGCTACTGTGGCCTCCCCAGCCCCCAAACTCCATCTTCCCAACTCAGGGAGAAGCCCCGCTGCCCAGGTGAACTGGAGGCCTCACGCAGCGGGCCTTACCTCTCTCGACAGTTACTGTCCTGAGCTGCGGATGCCCCATGTCCGAAAGCCGTGTTTCATAGATCTCTTCTCAGCATGTCGGGCAAGAGGGTAAACATGATCCTTGTTCCGTCTTGGCTAAGTGGGTGTTAACCTGGGACAATTTAGGGATTTTGAAATAAAGGCAGCGAGTCATTCTATTGTATACTATAAACTAGTACGGTGTTGCACGTCAGCTGTATCTCAGGAAGACCGGGGGAAGGTAAACAGGGCAGAGAAAGTTAGACTCACAAGGGTGTTTTTGGCGGAACAGGAAAGCTGGAGGTCAGCTGCGGCTCTCCATGCTGCCTGTCCCCAGCTCCAGTACCGAGAGTAAGTAATCGAGGACTTTTTTAGAGAGATGAACTGGTGAAAGCCTTTGCGGTAATTATTCACTACAGATACTGGTGACGACCAAGTTCCAAACACTGTCATGTGGTCCAGCTTTGAAGGGGAGCCAGAGGGTGCGTTTGTCACACTGCCGGTATTTCCCTCCGTTTCCTCCTTCCCGTGTGGCTCCTCTTCCCATCTAGCTTCTCTCAGGACAACTGAGCTCACTGCGTCAGAGGCAATGTGGGAACAAGACCCCAGAAAGGACACGGGAAAGAAACTTCTCAGGGATTTCTGCCAGAGACTGTTGGGGGAGGGGGCTTTGCCATTTTGTTTAAAGTCTATTTTATGTTTTCTTGCTGCTAGCCCGTTTCTTACGAGCTTCCACAGCCTTGGGTGGCGCGTGGCGGGGATTCCTCCCCATCCAGACTTGGCTCTGAGTCCTGCCTGCATTTCTGTGTCCAGGTGCGGACCGCGCCTTCATGAAAACTTAATTCACTTACCAGGGCACCTCGCAGTCACCCACGAGAGCACTGGCCGAGGAAGGCTGCAGGCGGAGCAGACAGGACTGGCCGGGAGCAAAGCAGGGCAGGTCCTGGTGTTCGGTATTTTCTCTGCATCTGAGCAAAGTGATCCGGGAGGCCAACTCCTAAACCCACTGGGAGATTAAGCAGGGTGCCTTGCCTTCACCCCCATTTCCCTTACTTTAAGGCAGAAGGCATGACACAAAGAAATGAGACCATTCCACGGCAGAGTAAGACTTCAGTTGCGTGCATTTGGCCCAGCTGCGGTCTGGGTCGGCATGTTTTCCTGCCGGCTTCTGCACCCCAGGCTTGAGGCATACACACACATGTGTGATCATCGAGGGTTTCCCCAACAAAGCGAGACAAGTGCATAGGTCCCAGCGCACCCAACTTTCTCGCTTCTTTAACTTTTTTTGAATTACATGTGAAATTAGCATCTTGTAAATGTAATATTGTACATTCCATAGTTTCTGGGTTTGTTGTTGTTGTTTGTCTCCCTAACTACAAATGTAGGAAGCCAGACCCTGTAGCACATAATTTTTTTCCCTTCTCAGTCCTGGCGTGGTGCTGGCACAAAATAGGCAACGTGTGCATTTGTGTGGTATTGCTGGGTTGTGAGTCGATATTTCACACAACTAATCAAAGTATGAGGACCGACCCGTTGCCACTTCTGTAAAGGTCTTGGCTGGGATGCTTTCAGCACATAAGACTTAGCAGGTCGCCGTGAAACCACCCGTCCTTGCTCACCGGTCTCACCAGGAGCGACTGTGGGGTCATGGAGGAGCCTCACAGTCTTGCCCAAGCTTGAGAGGTGTGGCGCCAGCTGGCCAAGCAGAAAGCAAGAAAAGGCTCATGTGAATTTCCATCTTCAAGAGACAAGTAGGGACTAAAAATGTCTCAACCTGGGGTCAGCTGAAAATGCAGGGGACATTAGTAAAGGGCTGCCATTCCTTCCCCCCATGTCCAAGCCTGTCATCTGTGTCATGGTCTCAAGCTCATCTAGTGGGAAACCAGGCGTGTCCACCTTGTACTCGTGTAACTGTTTCCACCTCTGGCCGCAGCCGCTTTTCTTCCTTCCCCTCTCCTGTCACTCCTGTGGGCTGTCTTAATCCAGCATACCAAGTAGGTGAAGGTTGGTTCTCTTCTCACCTAACTGGGGCCCCTCCACTGGGCCCTCTGCGACCTCAGACCGTTTCTGTCTTCACCTCCTGTTGCTCAGGGAGACGGATTCCTCCGACTGCTCCCTCCAACAGGCTGTCCTGAGCTGTCCTCTCCCAGCCACCCTCCCTCCAGTATGGCTACACCCCGCTGCCTTAACTCAGTTTTCCACATTCCTGTCCTGTCTTCATTTCTACCTTTTCTTTTGGAGTAGTCCAGGCCAGTGGCTCAGAAACTTCAGTGAACATCAGAATCACCTGGAAAGCCCTGGGCCACGGACAACCTGATGCAACAGGTCTGGGTGGGCCTCAGCCAAGGAAAGAAGTTGGGGAGGAAACCTGTTTTGTCAGATTCCACTTAGTCCTAAGGGTGGACCTGAGCCATTGATGTAGGAGCCCCCCACCCAGGCAGAGTCCTGCGTGTAAGGCCCCCCTCCGCCTTGGGCGGGGCCAGGTGGTGGTAGCTGTTTTTCAGATGTGACGACAAACGCATATTTAGCCATGGAAAGATTTGACTGTGAGTGTTAATAAGGTGACAGTGGAATATGTCTTGGCCGAGGTTCAGGGCCTGTGTTTAGTGCAGAAGGAACAGCGTGTCTGGTTGTGCAGCAGGAAGGAAACACCCATCTGGAGTTACTGGGGTCGCTGGGGGACTCTGGTGTCTTCCCTCCAGAGCTGACCAAGCTTTAGTGGAGAGATCTGGCCTGCAGGTCGAAGCTGCTGCCTCACCATTAGTTCTGAATCTTGACTATGAATTATTGCCAAGACTGACCCTGGGGGCCTGTTGGGAAATGCCTCACTCCTATGTGGCTGTCCTGTTCTCTCCTGTTACCTTTTATTAATGCTTCCTGTTTGGAGAGGAGGGGATGAGTTGCTGGTGGCCAGGACCTTTTTAAGATTCAAATAAAATGCTCACGCCGTGCATGTGCCATCAGGAGACTTTCACAGCTACCGCAATTCTACCGATTATTGCAAAATGAGAAACTGCAGCTAATTCTAGCTTCATTTGGGTTCTGCTTGAACTTACTCAGAGAAACTCAAAGCCATTCTCCGTTGCTTTTATTTCTTTCAAATCTTCAAAGTGAGAGCAATTAAGATTTACAGTTTGAAGCTATTGAGGGCTCTCCTGCTGCTGCAAGCAGAGACAAAGACTCAGCTTGTCGACCACACTTTTCCAGATGTCTCTGTTTTCAGTGACTTTCCTGCCTACCCCCTGCCCAGAGACCCTCAGCACACTGTAGGGCTGTGTGAGCCTCCCTGGGAAACCATGTTAATGAGATTCTAGAAGCTTCCAAGTTGCCACAGCACTTACTCGGGGCTGGCCCCTCATAGGTGAAGGCAGCCTATACTCTACACCACAGTCCTGCCGGGAGGAGTACACTGGCCGGTGTCTCCAAGGAGAGCAAAGGCAGCCACATTCTGTCTTGCTGACTTCAACTGTAAAATAGAACTACATCTGCCCATGCCAGAGCTGTTGTCAAGAGCTGGAGATTTGTTCGTTCCTTCGTTAGGTCTCTGCAGACACGTCCTCACCCTTGGCTGAGCGAGTGTTTACTGTGGCGCTCTGCAGACTCTACCTCTCAGACCACCGTTCGTTTCTTCATTCACACCCATCCCTTCTTCTGTGCATTCATTCCCTGAGCATCTGGTATGTGCCAGGCCCTGGGGATGCAGCTGCCCACCAAACAGAAGAGAAAGGTTTTGGAACCCACATTCTAGTGGGAGGAGATCAACAATAGCGGGAAGAAACAAATTCTGAAAGGTAGTGTGTTCTCTGGGGAGAAAAATAAAGCTGGTCAAGGAAGGGAGTGAAGCTGAGGCAGAGGGGACCAATTTTAATTAGCGTGCTCGGAAGGCCCCACCGGGGACGCGACCTACAGCTGAGCACTGCAGGTTCCAGGTGGTGGCCTGAGCTGGCTCGTGGCTGAGGGGCAGCGGTGGCCAGGGTGACAGAGCAGGTGAGTTCGGGGAGCAGTGGGAGGCAGGCCACCCTGAAGATGTCAGTGTTTGCTCCCAAGTGGGTGGGTCTGGGTTTGGGTCCATCTCTCTTCGAGACTCACTCCCCACTCAGTGCACACAGCCTTTGTCCCTGGGTCCACTGACTCTCCCTGTCCATGTCCTTGTCATTCATGCCCACCCCTGCCTCGGCCTAGGGGGTTTTGTTAGTGTAACATGAATGTAGAAAGAACCTTCTAGACTAAAAGTTTTCAAGTTGCAGTGTTCAGAAACCCATAGGGTCTTGGGCCCCTCAGTACATGGGATGTTACCTCTCACCTCTCCCAGCCACCCTGTGCTGCTTCTTGTCTCTAAGATCCATCTCATGCAGTGACCAGAACCATCCCTACAAAAAGGTAACTTGAGTGGCCTCATTCCTGCTAAGCCTCCTCTGGGGCCCGTGGCTCTTAGAATCAATCCAGACTCCTCACCGAAGCCTGCAGACCCATGGAACCTGCCTGGCCTCAGCCCGGCCCTGCTCACTGCCCCCGTGGTGCTGGCCTCTCCCTGCCCTGGCATAGAGTGGTGGCCCAGTCACAGCACCGAGCCACTGGGCTCAGCCCCGATCTGCTGCTCACCAGACTTTCCACTCCCCATGCCTCGGTTTCCTCATCTGTAACCTGGGGATAATATACCCTACCTCACTGTGCTCAGAGGTAGATTAAATCAGGAACATAAGTAAAGTGCATACAACACTGGCTAGCTCAGAGTGTGAACTGTGTGTTAGAAAATAGCATTACCTGTCACATTATCATCAGACCCTTGTGTAGAGAGCAGGGAGAGGAATCACACAAGTCTTCCTGCAAAATTATGTTTTACTGTTGGAGTGTTGTGTTTGAGGCCTATCATATGAATGAGGAAAAACAACTTCAACACTTTGAAAAATGTATTTGGAGTAGGCTTCTGTTTCATTCGGAGTAAAGGAAAACAGTCGTTTGGAGAATCGGTGTCCATGCACTGGGTAGGGCAAGGGAGCCCGGTCTGGAATAATCAAGCTTTTGGAAATGGGGCAGCAGAGCCTCAGGTGGGCGCTTCAGCGTGGGGGAGGCAGGGGAGTGCCCGCGCAGGCTCTCAGCGCAGGGCTGCACCAGTCACCTGCGGAGGAAGGCCACTGGGACCCGGGGCAGCCCTGGAGGCACCCCTGGCTTTCCCAGCCAGCTCCCCACGCCAGAGCACTGTGCCGGCCCACCACGGAAGTGAGGCCCAGGACCAGGTACAGAAAAATACTCCCAGGGGGTCCATTTACGCTTCTGTCAACCTTTTTACGTTTGGAAGGGGATGAAGCTGTAGTTGAAACTATGCTCTTGTTTGTGTTTCTCTTGCTAAATCGACAACCCAGTTCATATATTAACATGTTCTTAAATATATAAATTTGGGGGAGAATTGGTTGGGTTATCACTGGGGTTTTTTTTTGTCATAGGAAATGTTCATACCCTGTTCTTGGATCCAGCTGAGGAAAAGATGAGTGTCTGAGAGATGGAAACTCAAAGGTTAACTTTATTATAGATACATCTCAGTAGAAGAACATTGATCAGATCTGAAAGCAGGGGAACTTGCTGGTTCCTCACCCCCCGAGCGTAGATCTTGGGACCTCCCTGCCCACCAGAGTAGAGACTGAAAAACCAACCCCCTGCCTGGACTTGCTGCCCCCCTCCAGGGCCCACAGCTTCAGAATAGAGCACCTCTACCCAGTCCCTGGAGATGAACCAGGGACAGGGGACACCTCTGCCCACTAGAGACGCACATGGAGCAGTCACAGATGAAATTATGTAGTTTCTGCGGTTTGCTTTAAAATACTCGAGAAAATCAGTGGAGGGGGGCAGAGAGCCCATGGAACAGGAGCAGCAGAGTGGTGTGATTGCTGAAGCTGGATGATGGGGGAGCATCCTTTTACTTCTGTGTCTGGCATGAAAAGTGAACAAATGCCACACCTTCCCTCCCGGCAATCAGATGGGGAGGGGACAGGGGCGGAGGCCAAGCAGAGCACTGTTCCAATGCAGGCTTGGCACGTTTTTTTCCCTCAACTCTAATTTGTAAGGTAAAAGCGGTCAGAAAGGACAAGTAAGCCGGTTGCCATGTCCCCAAACTACACACAGCGACAAGCATCAGGCCAGACTCGGCCTGCGGGCCTGATTTGCCGGCCCCTGCTCCGTCCTCTGCTTGACCTCTCTGGGCTTCCGTTTTCTCTCCATTTGGGCCCGGATTTCTTTCCCCCTCCTGAGCTCTCTGAGCCCCTCATGGGAGCACAGTGCCAGGAGAAGCTCCCCGAGGGCTCTGGTGACAGCCAGGTCTGTGCCTCACATCAAGACACCAGCACTCAGCCAGTGCCAGAAACTAAGCCACCCGGCAGAGGGAGGGCTTTGCTAGACCTTCCCTGAAACGTCGTACTCCAAAAAAATACTACATTTCACTAGACTAAAAAACACCAAAGTCTTTTGTGGCACCTCACACATTTTTTACAAAATGGAAAAAAAAATGTATGTCAGTGCCACAACTCAGGAAGTCTCACCGTAGGTCAGTCGATATTCCAACCTAATCTGTGCTTTTGTTCTGTTTTTAATAACTTTGTGATTGTAAAAATAACACCAGGCTATTGTTCAAAACAGGGAAATTCAGAAAAATGCAAACAAAGAAATTAAAATCGCCTATAATCCTACCAGTAAATATAAATATGTGTGTAGGAAAAAAATGAATTGAAATGTTGTTAGCATATTGTTTTATTTCCTTTATTCTTTTCTATGTATAAATTTACATATATTGTGAATGAATTTGGGATTGTGCTGCATCAGTATTTCCGTCTCGCTTTTTTTCATTGAATTGTGAGACTTTTCCAGTGACATTGTTGCAATAGCTTCAAAGCCCTTGGGCCCTATAGTCTGCTGTCAGCACAGTAGTCAGGGGATCCTGCTGCATGCTTATCAGATGTCCCTCTTCTGCTTTAGACCTCCTGTCTGACTCAGAGAAAAGATCCTCTACTGATCCTTGTCACCTCTGACCTTATTTCCACCCATGAGTCTGCTCCAGCCACCCTAGCTTCCATCTTCCTCCTCCGACATGCTAGTCCTGCTCCCACCCCAGGGCCTTTGCACTTGCGGTTCTTACTTCCATCACATTTCCCCCAGGTGTCAACACGTTCCCTCCTTAAGGAGGCCTTTCCATGCCACCCCCTGTAATCACTCCTTCTCTCGTATTTCTTTCTCCATATACTTCTCACCATCGGACGTATTGAATATACTTACATATTTACTGTTTATTGGCTGGGTCTCCATGAAGGCAGAGGTTTTGTCTGTTTTTTTCATTGATGGACCTTCGGTGCCAAGTAAACCCCTGGCATACAGCAGGCGTCTAATACACGTGTACTCAGTAATCAGATCCCCTGCTTCTGTAGCACCAAACCCAGGTGCTTTGGGGGTCTCCCTCCCCCAGCCAGGCCACCTGGGCATGCCCCCCGCTGCCTGTTGACCCAGAAGTCCCCAGCAGCCCACCCAGATCTTCCTCACAGCTTCTGCACCAGCTCCTCAGAGCTGCCGTCCCCTGTTCAGAAGGGATAAGAGGCTTCAGGTCACATCCTCACCCCCCTCCCCCTCCCTGTTCAGCCTGAAATCTCTGTGGTCTGAGCACTGGCTTGAGGCCATGTGCATGCAGCACCTGCACGCACGCATGCAGGCACGTGTGTGTTCTTGTTCCTGCCTGTGCCTCCCCCTTAGCTTGAAATACTCATATCACTTTTGAGCCCTGCCCAAAACCATTGAAATTAAGTGCCTTCCTCATTTAGCCCAGTCTTTCTCTAATAGCTTTTCCATTCGGTTTGCGTGGATGAACTCCGAATACTCATACCCCCTTTTTGTGACCATGGAATAGATCCCTAAGGAGAGCTCTTTCTGTGAAAAAGCTTCCCTGGCCACATGTTGCTGTGTGCAGCTCGCACATGACAGCCGGTGCCGCTGAGTGACTGATTCTGAGCCGAGCGGCCTCTCTCTGGGAGCTCAGACCCGAGGCTCAGGCCAGGATCTGGAGTGCCAACTCCAGTGTGCCCACTTCTCTTAGCTGGCGGGTGGGCGTATGCAAAGCGGGGTGAGTTTCAGCTCCCAGAGGGTTGATGAGCGCCCAGGTGACAGCATGGGACCTGCTATTGAGATCATACTCAGTGAGTAGCTGTCACGAGGTGCTCACGCACGTGTTAGCTGCATCCGCTCATTGACTAGGTGTTTGTTGAGCATCTTCGGCACGCCCAGCACAAAGCTCATTAACCATCTGCAAAGTGAGATGCTCATTTACAAGAGGAAGAAGTAGGCTCTAAATTTCAAAACTCTATCAGCTCTGAGGTCTTGATGGTGTTACAGAGGTTTCCCCGAGATCTCGACAGAGACAGACACAGAGACAGAAAGAGAGAACAAGGGAGTGTGCCATGGGCAGCATCCCTGGTCCCTTGGCCACATAAGTTCTGCTCACCGCACTCAGAAGTCGGTCCCAGAGAGGCTCCATGTAGGACGGGGCCTGACTGCAGATGCACAGGCGCCCAGGGTCTGGGAGGACAGATGGGGCCACGAGTGTCTCCCTTGTGGCCTAAAACCCAAGCAGAGCTCATGTGTGTGTCCAAGGATGTCACCAGAGGGGACCAGAAAGGGCAGAGTGCATTCAGAGGCAAGAAGTGTTTCTAAACCTATGTCCTCTGTAGGAAGCCTGTGAGGCCCTGGATGTCTCCAGAAAGGCTCTCTGGCTGTTCATCGAGAGCAGTGGGCTGCAGGCCCAGGCAGCGCACCACACATTTTTTTAAAAAGATTTTATGTTTTTATTTGAGAGAGACACCGAGAGAGCACCAACAGGCGGCGGAGGAGGGGGAGAGGGATAAGTAGACTCCACGCTGAGCAGGGAGCCCGACAGAGGACTCGATCCCAGGACCCTGAGATCATAACCTGAGCCAAAGTTAGAAGCTTAACCCACTGAGCCACCCAGGCGCCCACCGCAACATACATTTAACCCATGCAGACGGGGGAAAGAGGACTTTTACTTCTCAGCAGGGAAATGTCTCTTTTCCCCTTGATGCCAGTGACATTCAGCCTTTTTAGATTGTGACTTAGGATAAGAAATGCATGTTACATCCCGACCCAGGGTACACACCAGTGTGTATGTGAAACTAAACCAACGTGTCCTGGAACTACTTTTACCCGTGTGATGCATTCTGTACTTTCTCTTTTAATCTGGTTCATTTTTTAAAAAATACTGGTCAGGACCCACTAAATTGACAGTTTGAAAATTACTACTCTTAGCTGGAGATCTTCAAAGTAGGGTGCACGATGGGGCACCTGGGTGGCTCAGTCATTAAGCGTCTGCCTTCAGCTCAGGTCACGATCCCGAGGTCCCAGGATCAAGTCCTACATTGGGCTCTGTGCTTAGCGGTGAGTCTGCTTCTCCCTCTCCCTCTATTCCTCCCCACCCCATTCATGTTCTCTCTCTCTTAAACAAATAAATAAAATCTTAAAAAAAAAAAACAACCAAAACCAAAAACCAAATAAAAAACCCCACACCAAAATAGGGTACATGAAGCTCTGTGAGTAAAGAAAGGAAATATTAGAACTGTCTTCAAATTTTTTATATTTTTGACTTGTAAGTTGCAATTTCTCTCAAGTGTGTGTTTTCTGATGTATATAATATAGTGGTATACTAGAAAATATCTGTAATTTACTGGAGCTGTATGCCCCGAAGTGTTTTACTGCTGGGGGTAAAGGTTATAGAGCCCAGGACTGGGTCACTTCAATGGCCTGGCCCTGGGACCCAGCAGTGAAGCTGCCACCTGCCTTCCAAATTCTGAATTCTGTGACAGCCACATCTCTTTGGTTCCCTCCTCCTCCTTTCTCAGCTGCCTAAGGCCTGTGACTTCCTCCGGTGCTGGTCTGGGATGATCAGAAATGCTTGTGCAAGCCCAGCACAGGCAGGGCACTCTCCCGGGGTGGGGGCACCTCTGTGGGAGGCCATACGCCCCCCTGTGGGGACAGTCTGACCTCCTGCCACCTTCCAGGCAGAGATGTCCCCTCAGGGGTTCTTACAGAAAATGGAGAAAAAATGGTGCCTTTGTGTTCCTCTCCTTGGTGGAAAAACAACCAATTTTTTTCCTTTTAAGTTTTATCTTCAGGCAAAATTATGACAGGGTCTTTACACTCATCTCGGAACTTCCCATCAATGGTCCCTTTGCTTACAGGACACAGGCTGCTAAGGCGCTAATCATAACTCTTTGCCGCTTATGAGCCTTTTTCTCAGTTTCACACATTCTTACAAATGAGTGAAGTTTTGTTTGCTTCTTGTAATTTGTATCAGACTCTTTTTGGAATCTTCCTTTCTGTGGGCTTTGATGCTGAGCAGAGAGTGTGATTGCTGGCACAGGCAGGGAACATAACCCAGTTTTAAGAGGCTGATTCAGGGAAGGGGCAGCCTCATTCCCCATGGTAACTGGGGTGAGTGCCCGAGAAGGAAGGGCTGACACCTTCAAGTAGAGGCTGACAGGGAGTGCGGAGTGTAGTTCTGATTGCGGTGGAGGGACTCACTCCCCAAGGAGGGACACACTGCCTTTCTATCTCAGGGCAGCTTGGGAGCCCACGTGGTGGCAGTGAGGTCATTGCCTGGGCTCACCACCACACCGCAGGTGTCAGTAGAGAACCATGGTCCCCTCGGACTCTCAGGAAGGTGCTGTCAGGGCAGTTCAGGGGCCATGGAGTGTTACAACGTAATGTCACTCTGGTCTGCAAGAGGGCAAGGGGCGGGGCAATTTGCCGCAGTGGTCCCTAGCCACGCCCCACTCCCTACCTGGAGCTGCCCGCCTCCCCTCCCCCCTCCCCCCTCCCCCCTCCCATCGGGAGGTGCGGGGAAACAGCCCCGCTCTACGGGCTTGTCCAGGGACCCTGGCAGTGGTGCCGTCCACCGCTCATGGGAAGTACCCCGGCATCGGACAGAGATGGGACTTTGTCCAGTCTGTGATAATGCGATGTTGAAATGAGTACCATTCCCTACCCCGTGCGTTAATACTTAGGATCATCTCATCCAAAACCCTCGCCTGCACTTAGTCTTTGTAAGTAATATCAGGCAGTTCTCCACGAATTTCAGGTCTACACCTTTGTCTTAACTGCTGGATATTTCTTGTTTTAAACCTCAGTTGTCTGAATAATTGCTTCAGTTCACCAGCCCACTTTGGCCACTACGGGCTCGCCTGTCCAATCCGGTCGCCTTGAGAAGGGAACACGGGGAGAGAAGAATGGAAGGGAAGCAGCGGCTCTGTGCTGGGTGGGTGTGGGACACATACAGGACATGCTGCCAGCCAGGGACGAGGGCTGCCATTACATCACTACAGTGCCCACCGCCTCATAAAATGTTTAGTTCTGGGATGGCAACCCCTTCGGAGGTAAAAAAGCCTCTCCCACAGCAAGTGCACAACAAATATTTACTCCGTGAATGGGAGAATGTCAGTGTAGAGGGTTAGCACATGGTATTACAAATGTCTAGAGTTCAACATTCCAGTAAAGAAATTGTTAACAGGCCTGAGAGGTCACCACCCATTTAAAATAAAAAGGAAAGGAACAGAAATAGCCTCCCACCCTTGGTAACTGCAGCCGGGGTCCTCCCAGGGTGAGCATTTACCTTACCTAATGTTCATGCTCCCAAAAAAGGTCTGGTTTTTAAAGGCCCATGTTTGAATCTCTAAAGTGAACCCAACCCCCTCTAATTGCTGAAGGTATAGATATACCTCAATGATTATAATTTTTTAACCCAAAGATGTAGCAAGATCAGAAAAGCATCTCTACACTCTGCAGTAAAAGGTGAATGATGGTATAGCCAGTGAGACGTGGTAGAAAGGGTGTGAGCCACTTGATAACTGTGTGATGTGGAACAAGACACTTACACTTTTCCTCTGAGCCTCAGTTTTCTCCTCTGTAAAATGGCTGTTTTGACCTTGGATGGTCGATGTAAGGGTCAGATGAGCCTGGTGGTGATAAAGGTGGGTCTCTCTTGTGCTTGGCTGGTGGTCGTCACCAGGCCACTTGCCTTGACCTGCCCAGTCGGTGGTTGGAGCCCTCCTTCTGGTAGCCTTCCTCATCAGTGGCCCCAGCTGTGTTCCAGATAGAGCCTTCAAGGAGTAGGTTGAGGGGTGCCAGAGCTGAAAGCAAACCATTCTGTTCTCACTCGCCCCTGCTGATGATCTAGTCTCATTAAGAAGAGAATATTTTACAAATAAGCACAGATCAGAATGCAGTCAGCCATCTGTGCCTGCCCCCCTCAGTGAAGTGGGAGGCTCCTGAGATTTTTTTCCTGACAAAAGTTTGAGGCAGGTAAAGGCCACTCTTCATCCACTCCTGAGTGTGTGAAGCTCTCCAGAATAATAGGCCAACCACCAGGCATGGTGACCTGTGTTCTGCTGAGCCCACAGGGGTGGGAACCGAGCATTAAAGGCAGATGCCAAGCAAAAGCTGCTGTCTCTGGTCATGTGGCTATTTTGTGGGGAGAGCGTTTCCTTGTGAAGCCGAGCTTGCAAAGCCGTCCATGTTCTAGTCAAAGAGGGTCTGGCTTGAGCAGCAGCGGTATCTCCTGAGAGTTTGTAGACAACAGAAACTTGGGTGCCATCCCAGACCTCTTGAGCCAAAATCTGCATCTTTACAAGTCTCAGTAAATAATTCACCCTACAGGGAAATATAAGCTTTACTAGACCAGCCTCTGTCATTCACACAGCATCGCCAGCACCTAGATCAGAGCCCGGGACACAGCAGATTCTCAGAAAGAATTTGTTGTATACATGTAGCCATTGGTTGCCTTCATTTTAAGTTGTGACCCCTGCCTTCCAGCACACTCACCTCTTTGGCTTCCTGGATTTCCAAGAAAGGGAAGACGTACTTCCCTCCCTCCAGTCTCAGTCACCAGCCCATCGCTCCGGGGTGCGAATGTGTGGAGGCTGTACTTCCTACCTCTAGGTTAGGATGGAGGGGCTTCCCTGTTACTTTGCTTGAGAACCACAGGGCACGCCTCACCCCATTGTCCTTTCTTGCATGTTATATCCGACATCAGCCTGTATGCCTGGTTTTCCAATCTTATTCTTTCTTTAAAAATCCCCTCCCACATTACCTTCAGTTTAAAGTCCTCCTGACCAGAGCTGGGGATTTCTGGGTAACCGCGTTCTTCCCAGGCCCCCAGCTCTGCCACGTTCCTGGGCCAAGTGCCCAAATCCATTGCTAGCCTCAGGCTCACTGAAGGGGCCTCAGGGTTTATGTGAGCCTGTGGGTGAGGTCTTCTTTATTTAACCTGGTCCCCAAATTCACATGCAGCTGGGATTCCACCGGTAACTCTAATTTAAGAGGACTTCGTATGGAACTGTTTAAACAGTGGAAAGAAGAAACCCATCAGTGGTTCCATTTCCAGATGTTTCTGTGGCTGGAGGGAAGAGTAGTGTGGAGGAAGATCACATCTGAGCTGAAGATAGTAAGGCAGAGTCCTGGGAAGAGGGTCCTAAGCCAGAGGCAGACGTCCCTCATGCGGGTGCGGCCGTGACTGGCTGGTACTGTCCCACCCACAAACCCAGACCCGAGGAAGAGGAAATGTGTGTGGCGGCTGAGGGTTTGGATTTCGGGCTGGCTGGGAGAGAGGGCCTCTTGCGGAGTGGAAGGCCAGTGACCATCCTCACGATCCATGAATAAACCCAGCAAGACTTTTACGTGTTGGTGTCACCACTTTGTTTCCATTTTGTATGGAAGTTGGAAATGTCTTCTATTCCCATCCAAAAACAGTCAAAATGGATGTTATTAGGTGCATTCGTTAATCACCAATTGTGTGTGTGTGTGTGCCATCTGTGCCTAGGTGTTCCTGTCTCTGGGGTGCAGAAACAGATTAGGTGGCCAGCCACATTCAGAGGGAGAAGCAGAGCGCTGTCATTGCTGGACAAACATCTTGGGGGGGGAGCAGGGAGCATCCTCAGGCAGAATGCCAGGAAGCACTCATTCTCCCCACTGCATACCCCCCTTCACAGCTGGCAGTCAGCAGCCACTCACAGAATGTTCTAGCATTCTGCTTGTGGGAGGAACAAGGGGGCTGACTTCAATGTTCACTGCCTCCTCGGCCCTCCCCCTAGGACTCCCAGGCTAACTGGCCAGGGTCCCCCAGGCCAACACGGCGGGGCTGCAGCCTGCTCAGGGGAGAGCAGAGCCCTGTGGTTTCCTGCAGTGTGGACGGCCGCAGGCAGGCAAGCAGACACTGCCCCCATTTGGTGTATAAGGAAATGGGGAATAGTGGCTGCAGCCGAGGGGTGTGGAGCTGCTGTCCGGGGCAGGTGCTGGTGTGTAGGGGTGTCCGCAGTCACGGGCCATGTGGACTGGGATGGCCTTGGTGACGTCAGCTGCCAGGCCCAGCCCTGAGCATCATGCAATGCGGCCGATCAGAGCTTGTTGATGGCAGCTCCCCCCAACCGCGAGTGTCACCTCGGGGACCCAGGCACAGACTGGAAAAGCAAAGATTCAGTCAAGAAGACAAAACGGAACTGTCTCTCTTCATCGGGAAGGTCTTTCATTGGTATGTCCCTTACCTCTGGCCGAGATGTCAGGGACCCTAAGGCCACTGATGATGTGTGAGAGTCACCGCTAGGAAGCAGGCCTCCTGACTCCCGCAACTGGCTGAGAACACCTATCTTTTGTGGGCATTTACTGGCCTTCACTCTCGGTGCCCATTGTGGGCATGGAAGAGAAAGGCATGCTGCCCCCCACCCCAGTCTCCATCAGGGAGGAGCGTGCTTGGCCGTGAGCAACCCACTGGGGGGATGTCTGGAGGACTGACCAGTGCGGCAGTTGGTGAGTGGGGTACTGCCGGGCCAGCCATGGCAGTGTCCTTGACCACTGTGGCATCGGCCCACGTCATGGCTCCATGTGTCTGGACATGCGTTCGCCCCTGCTCTGCCCCTGCCTCACACACAGCACAACCACGGGGCAACTGAGACAGTCCTGGTCGGCTGCTCTGGGAAGAGCTGAGTTATTTTCGCCCAGCCTTGGCCATTGTTGGTGCCATCGTGTCGATGTAATAATGTCCCACATGGAGACACAGGGCAGCAAGCGTGGAGGCTGTGCTCCGATGCCCGTAAAGGAAAGGCGTTGTCCCTGTCGCCTCCTGCTTCTCCGTGTTCCTCTTGGCCCTGTGGCATGGGCCAGCCCTGGGGTGTTCGTTCAGAGCTGCCCACGGAGGGGCACGGGAGGCACTGGCCGCTGGTCTGTTCGGGGAGTGAGCACCGTGGAGGAAGCAAATTAATAAAGTCATAAAATAGAGCAAAACAGCTGAGCCTGGTTGGAAGAAACGCTTCAAAGGAAATAATCCTGGATTTAGATCACACATTTTGGGGCCTACAGTGAGTTTTTCAGAACCTCCCTCGGAAAGGCAGGTATTTGTAATGGAAATGGTGACTGCACTGCAGCCTCGCCTGGGCTGTCTGTGGGCGGTTGGACAGCCAGCTGCTGCTGTGCGTGTGATCTGCTGGCATTATGGAGATGAAGCCTCCCGTGCTCTCACTGCCTCAGTGCAAAGGGGCCTTTGATTAGTATTATTAACTGATCAAGATGCTACCAGCTGCAAACCCTAGTCGTATATGCTGTGTGAGGACCCGGTGTTTCTCCTCCGCCGCCCCGGGGCCGAGGGACATTTCCTGATGCAGACTCCCCTGAAGGTGGGGACGTGGCCCCCCAACCCAGCTCCAGGCGAGGACACGGGTGTGGCTCCCGAACCAGGTGACCTGCAGATCCGCAGCTGATTCCTGTTCTTCTCTACCTGCCTGCAGGGGACTTTGTGGAGTCCCCTGAACCCCTCCTTGTACCTACCTGCCTCCACTCCCGTCTGAGCCCACGACAGCCTAGCCTTGCGAAGCCTGCCTAGTCCCCTTCTTCCGTGAGGCTTCAGACCGCCCGTGGTGGTCTCTGCGGACTCACTCCTTCCCTAAACTGGCACCCCGGAGGGGGCCTCACCCAGAGAGCTGACCCCCACTTACCACAGGCTGCTCACAGACTCGAGCCCATGCCACCTTTCCTGATAAGCACCACCTCGGATGAAACTTTTGTCAAAGGCAAACTCTTTCCTGTAAAAGCATCTGCTTTTCTATGAAAGAGGTGCAGAGACAAGGGAAGGAGCAGTGCCCTGAGTCCTTGCAGAATCGCTGGAAACGGTATAGTCTTGCCTCCTCGCAGCCCGGGGGTCAGGTCAGCTCTGGGTCTTCACAGGCTGAGTGGAGGCTGGCCCTGCCAAGAGCATCCGTGCTTCCTGCTCAGCAGGTCGGGTGCTCCCCACCACCTGCAGTCCCCAGTGGACAGAAAGTGCATTCTGGTCACGCGCCTGGCCTTTTCCTGCCAGCGTGGCCAGAACTGTGCCAGGCAGGCCGGAGCCTGTCACCGTGGTGAGTGTGGGGCCCACAGCTGGGCGTTCCTTCCTCCTCTCCCTCGGTCCCACGCCCTCTGCAGGTCTGCACCTCCCACCCCGGAAACAGATGCCCCAGGAAAGGGTTGGGGCTACCCTGGGGCAGACAGAAAGAGCTGCTCTGGAACCGTTTCAATAAAATCTCAGATGTCACCGCAGTCTCTGCTGTGTCTGTGCCCGGCGCCATTCACAGGGAGGCCCTGTTGGCAAAATCTGGGGGGCTGTGAACATGTTGTCGGGCTTAACGGGGGACGCGGGCTGTGAGCACGGAGCACAGGCTGGAGCCTGTGGCCTCTATGTAACGAAGCTTCTTCTCCCTTCCTCACCTAGCTCAACGACTCCGCCAGGCAGCTCATTGAGATGGACAAGCCGTGCCCAGCTGCAGCGTCGGGCTGCCACCACGCCCCCTTGCCCTCCGAGCCCGGCGCAGCGGCCAGTGTGGCCCCAGGACCCGCATTAAGCAGCACGGGGGCGGTCAGTGCCTTTCAGCGGCGTGTGGACAGCAAGAAGAATGCCAAGAAGCGCCACTCCTTCACCGCGCTCAGTGTGACACACAAGTCCTCCCAAGCCACAAGCCACAGGCACTCCATGGAAATTAGCGCTCCGGTCTTGATCAGCTCCAGTGATCCCCGGGCTGCGGCCAGAATTGGAGACCTGGCTCACCTGTCCTGCAGTGCCCCCGCCCAGGTAAGGTCCCCAGGGTATGGACAGGGAGGAGTCTGGGAGCCCCATCCCCAGCTGTGCGCTCAGCATCCCGCCCCGAACTTGCATGGGGAAGGCCGTGGCAGCAGTGCCCTTTGGGGCCAGCGTGACTACCTTCTCCCTGCCTGGCCTCAGGGACCCCCTGAGCCTTGGTCTTGTCGCTACCGGAATAAACATGTGAGTGGTATTCAGTGTTCAGAGGTGTCTAGGTGGTGTGTGACGTGCTTCTCCCTGGCCCATGACACAGCCTTTGGATAACATTGGCTCGTTACTCGAGAAAGGTCTCCTTTCTCAGTGTGCATTCAGCGCATCTGATCGTGTCTTGCAGAAAGTCTGGGTTTAGTTTGTTTTTAGCACTAGTACTTTTTTAGCATCTCTGTAACACTTGCTAATCTCGTTTCCTTTCAGCAGAGCTTAGAACCAGAATGAACTGCATTGTTTGGTACTTTGATTATTATTTTTACAAATACCTTCTATTTCTAGACATGGCACTGGTTCCATTCCACTAGGAAGATGAAGGAAAGGAGAGGGACCTTATTCTCAATCCAGAAGCCGAAGGTGGCCCTGGAGCCACCAGGCCAGTGTGCGTCCCACCGCCCACATACTAGTCTCAACATCCTATAGGTCACTGTGTCCTGTCATCGTGGGCACGAAGCCACGTAGTGTGTTCACTGGAGGTGTTCATTGGAGGTTCTGAATGGACCTTAGCAGAGCTCTCTGGCCCTTTCCTCCTGCCCCACAATGTGGGCTCCATGCACGAGCATACAGGATCTCATGTTCTCTCTGCCTCTCCCTCGTCCTCACGTGCTCTCAGCCCTCCTGTGCACAGCTTCTGAGTTAATGGAACAGAGGCAAAATTCCCGGGCTCTGCAGTCTGGGTCTACTGTGGACAGGCCCTAGCATAGAAGGGAATAGATTTTTTTTTAATTTGTGCCTGACTTTGTTCCACAAGGACTTAAGTGCTAAATTAGTTTATTCCCAGAGAGGACTGGGACCCTGGGTCTCGTTTTCTAGCAATTACACCTGGAGTGAAAGTTGTGGCCAGGCTCTAGACTTCCATGAGGGCCATTGAAAGGGTAAGAGGTCAAGCAAAGCACTTTCCACCTATCTCCCATCCCAAATGAACTTCCTTATTGGGACACACAGGAGGTGGCACAAGGGCGAGCTGCCACATGCCCTCACTTGCAGGCACCAGCATGCTGTCCATGGTCAGATGCACCCAGAGGCCTACTCCCAGCTCTGTCACCCACCGGCCGCCTTCCCGGGTTGGCAGGGCTTTGCTGGCCTTGCGTGTCACACTGGGACGCCCATCCCCTGGCCCACCTGAGGACCACCCAGGCCTGCTGCCACGGGCCAGGTGCAGGTCCTGGAGTTGGCCACAGTGCCGTGTGGCTCCTCCTTCCTGCCATGCCAGGCATGCTGAGGGGGACTCAGTCCCAGAGTTCTGTGCTTGGGAGGGCAGACTTGGGCTTTGTGAACATGAACCTGGACAAATCCAGCATCATTGCTGCCATGCCTCCATCCACAAATGGAGGCCTCCACTGACATCAGGGGATGGGCACAGGCCGACAGAGCAGGAGCGCCTGGATTCTTGGTACCCGGGGCATGCGTGGAGCAGTGCTGGCCCCAGCAGGTGTCCCACTGGCCCCCTTCCCCCCCAGACCGTTCCGGATTCAATATGTGCTCCTAGGCTGTGGCGCCGACTGTCTTCACTCACAGGGTGGACTTAGCCCCGTGAGATGAACAGAGCTGGTCATCACGAACACAGGCCAGTCCTGCCTGCGTGCATGCAGCCCTCACCTGCATACCCAGGGCTTCTCGGGCCACAGGAGCAGAGGTGTCAGCACTTTAGGTCGTGGGTCCCAGAGCATTTTCTTCTGGAGAACAAGGGCAGCTGTTGTCACTGGCAGTTACTGAAGCCTGGTTGAACATTGCACGGTGTCGTATAGAAAGTTTGTAGCAACGGGCCTGTGTGCTCTGGAAGCTCACTGGATGGAGATGGGGCAGTTGGGCCCGTGTCCTGCTTGCAGCCTGGCTGGCGTGAGTGGCCTTGAGTGAGCAGCTCCAGCTGCGTCCGTCTGCAAGACAGACTCTGATGGTGACAGACACCTTATGTGGACGAGATCAGATCAGAAAGGGCCTCCCAGTGTGAGATGACTGTGCTGCTCTTTGTTTAATTGACTGGATTCTAAAGCCCTGTGGAGGAAGATGAACCACGTGCAAACCGCACACACACACACACACACACACACACACACACACACAGCGCCAGAGGGGGTGATATGCTCTCGGCGGATGAGATGCATGGACAAGGGAGCTCCTCCGTAGCTGAGTTAGAGCTCATCACAGTCACTGACCCTTCTCGATCTCCTTTGTGTTGCTTTCTAAAGTGGAAAGGAAGTGTGGGGGCTGTGGTTTCTATAGAAATGGCCCTGAAACCCAGGAGCTGTTTCACTGTTCTCAGCCCGAATGCAGTGAGCACCATGAAGCCTGAGGCCGCGGGGTCCCCGCAGAGCTCAGCGAGGGGTGCATCATGCTGTCCCTGGAGTGGCTTCCAGGCTGCATGCGGTCTGTGGCTCGCTCTCACGGCCCCTGGGACAGCTGCTCCGTCCTCATCTCCTGCCTTCTCCTGATCTCACCTCCCTTGTCTGGGCTTCTTGGCACATCCCACTGTCAGGAGAGCCAGCAGCTTGAATTATCTTCATTCGCACACAAGGAAACTGAGGCCCAGAGGGTGTAAGTAAGGTCTCAGCACTGTGCGCATCTGACAGTCCCCCTGCAGCCATCAAGACTAGCATGGACGTGAGTCCGGGATATGGACGTCACTTAACCCCCCAGCTTCCTCTTGTGTAAACATACAGGGCTGACCGCAGGCCTGGGGAGGAGAAGATGGAATACAGCCGCCAGGCCCTGCAGAGAGCGCCTGGTGCTCTGTAAAGGCTGCCCCCCTCTCTCCTTCCCTTTCTCTTCTAGTCTGGGACCCGGCAATGTGCAGGCTCGGGCAGTGTCTCGGGTGGAGGGCTAGGCTCTTCCACTCACTAGCTGTTCACCTTAGGAGAGTGGCTGAGCCTCTCTGAACCTACAGAGCTGCCATTGAGTGCTAGGTTCAACACTATCCTGTTACGTCTTGACCCTAGAAAAGCTGTCCCATCTCCTCTCCCAGAGTCTCAATCTTCTTGTCTGTTAAATGGAACAACTATGCAGTGAAATGAGAGCACAGGCTGGCCTCTCCTCAGTGGGCGTGTTGTTGGCTGTGGAGGTTCTCTCTGCCACGCAGGGAACCAGGGAAGGAATCACCAGCCCCAGATGGGACACCGGGGCTCCGGGCCTCATGAATTCTGGCCACTGCTCTGCTCTGAAATTCTCCCTGTGCTGTGCACTGCACTGGCACCTGTCGGCGCTAGAAGGCCACAGGTGGATGAAGAGGTGGGTGGCACCCACGCCGCCTGCAGCCACACCTCCTGTCAAGGAAGCCAGGACTCGGTGAGCATCCCCACGAGCCCGTGTCCTCTCCTTTCAGCCACCCACAGCTCTGTCCCCAGCGACATCCAGGCCAGGCTGTGTGTGCTCCTCGGCCTCATGCACCCACCAAGGAAATCCAAGGACCCTGCCCGGAATCCAGGGCAGTAAGGTCCAGCCTTGGCAGCCTGTCACCATCACCTGGAGGTTGGAACATGCCCCCAGCACAGCTCCGGCCCCACAGCGCTGAGTGACTGGTCTGGGGCGCGGCCTGGGCGTGGGGCCTTGAGAGCCTCCTGCCCACTGTGCGTAGCAGAAGCACCAGTACCTCAGATGCCAGCCACTGCCCTTCCCTCACACTGAGGCTGTACCACCAGCCAGGCCTAGACTGGGGCCCCAAGTCCACAGCGGGTGACCAGCCTCCGTCACACCTGGCACTGAGGGAGTCCCGGGGCACAGGGGACTTAAGTGCTAAAAATGGGACAGTCGGCCACAGCAGGTCATCCCAGAGCATTTCTGTTCCCTTCGCTGGGCTCCAGAGGGTGGTGTGTGGAGGCTTTGTACGGAAACAATGCATTCCTCTCCGTGCGGGACCTGGGCCGGCTACCAGGGGCCGGGAAGCAGGGAAGGGCGGCAGTGGAGGGGACGCGAAGGAGGCATGGGCATTGCTGCAGGACAGAGCGTGGATCCTGGCCGCCTGGTTCCTACTTGGTGTGACCCTTTACTGAACTATCGATTCTCTCCTCCTGCGGCCTGACGGCTTCCCCTGGAGAGGTACCTCATTCCAATCCATGTCAGAAGAGAATAGCCGTTCCCTTCTGTGCTCAGACCTCCCTCCTCTCCTTCATTCTATGTGATCCAAACTCCCAAAGCTCAGACCCTGTATCCTCCCAACTCTGCTCTCCCCATCACCTCGGCCTCTAGCTCCTAAGCATGTCTCCCGCAGCTTTCATCAGGATAAGGTAGATCATCCCCTGTCACAAACAACTCCCAACACCGTGTGGTTGAACACAGGGAGCGTTCGTCACGGGCCGGTGCCGTGGTCAGGCTGCCCTCCTGAACGGCATGCTCATGGCGTCCGGCCTCCTCCCTCTTGTAGCTCTGCGTCTATAGCACATGGCCTCCAGGAGGAAGAGGGGCACAGAGGAGGCCCTTGGCATTAAACTGCCTCAACCTCAAGACAATACTCACCACTTCTCTCAGGTCATTCACTAGCCCTGGTCACTCAGCCCCAGCTTTCCTGCAAGGGGCTAGGGCACGTGGAGAAGCATGTTGACATCAACCACATCCATGGAGTCCCTCTGTCTGTGGCACCCACTGTGCCTTGCTTCAGGCTTCTCTGCACCCTCACCAGGACGGCATCGACTGATTCCTAACTCCCTGCTTCTGGGGTTCCCTCTGGAATCCATCTGTAATAAGGCTGATCTTTGCACAAATGCTTCTGGAGACTCTGCATTGCCTTAGGATAAAGTCCAAGCTCCTTAGCTTGGCCTGCAAAGCCTTTCCGACTTAGCCCCAGGTTGGCTTTTCAGCCTCCCTCCTAGGCTTCGTCCACTCCCGCACTGGCTGCCCTGACCCATCCCTGTGCGCCCCACACCAGTACGGTTCGGGCTTCCCCCTCACTGAGACTGCTGCCTGTGCCCAGCCTGACCATGCTTCCTGCTCACCCTCTTCCCCTCGCATCCTGCCCCCACATGACACACGGACACAGCTGTGTATGGGAAATTCCTGCTCACCCTTTAAAGCAGCCATTTGTTGAAGCGGTCTCTTCCCCTCTGGAGCCTTCCGTGGCTCCAGGACACCCTTCCACCAACCACATCCATTCCCTCGTTCCTCTGTGCCTGCGGGACTTTTTCCATACATTTATCAGGGAAGGTGCAGCCTTTGTCATTTGTGTATCTGGCCACTGCCCTGACCTCCGTGTCTTTCAGGGCAGGAACTGGATGTCAGTCACTCCTGTATCCTGGCACCTGACCTGTGGCAGAGCTCATACCCATTCGATTTCATCTAGGGTGGGCATGGGGTCTGTGTCCACTGCACTGCGGACTGAATGGTCTTGCACACTTAACAATGTGATGCCCAAAATGCCACAGGGTGTCCCCACTGTTGGCAGCTCCCTGAGGCCTGCAGAGAGGGGACAGCTGCAAGGTGACCAGCGGAGGGGCTCCCGGGGGTGTGTGGTCAGCTGAGCCTCAGATGGCCTGCCCTGTTCACATCTGCACCCTTATGAATTATTTCTCCCTGCCATTTGGAGAGGTCAGAGGGTCAGCTTGGCTCCTCATGAATAATGAAGATGCACTCAACATGTCCCCTTTCTACTAGGGAGGGAGGATTACCAGAGGAGAGGACAGAGAGGAGGCTATTCAGGCTGACTCCTATTTTTTTAAATCCAATTATTTGCTTAGAGAGATCATCGGATCCAATTAAGAGGTGATTGCTTACATTTTAGAACCATTCCCTCATAGACCAAACAGGAAGCCCAGTGAATGGCTCAGGTCATCCCCAGACTGCCCAAGGAATCTCCGTGGCTTCATGTGGGTCTGGGATGCCCCGTATCAGTCTGTGTGAGACGGATTATGCTACGGTAACAAGCAGCCCCAAAGTCTCAGAGGCTTTCTTCTCAGCCAGTCTGCGTGTCTATCTTGGGCAGCCCAGGGCTCTGGCCCACGGCGTACTCTGCCCAGGCACCAGCAGTCACCCACAGGCCAGGTCTGGTCCTCTACCTGTTTCGGTAAGGAAAAGTTTCGTTGGAACACAGCCACCCCTGCTCATTTATGCCCCATCTGTAAGTGTCTTCAGGCCATTCCGAGGAGCTATGACAGAGATCATATGACTCACGGCACCTAAGATACACCTCTTCTGTACAGAAAACGCTTGGGGCCCTCTAGCCTGGACAATCTCGTCACTGTGGCAGGGGCGGGAAGTGTGGTGACCAGTGCAGAGGCCGCCGTCCTTGCCGGGGGCGGGGAGATGGAGGAGCGGAGACCAGCTCCCATGACCCCACGGCCCCACAACCCCCGCATCTGTTGGCAGATGTTTACGCGGAGGCTGGGAAGCTTGAGAGGAGAACTGCCGTCTGCAGGCAGTGCCAACGGGAAGGGCCGACACTCTGAAGCCCCGAAGCTGGCCTCCTACTGCTAGTGGCTGTGGGGCTGCCTGCGGGTGCCCGCGGGGTCTGCGGGGCCCAGCGCCCCACGTGTGGGGAGGGCTCCCCAGCGGGCTCTGTCTGTCTGTGCAGGGCCAGGATCCCGTGCAGGGCCAGGATCCCACGCAGGCTGACCCCGTCCAGCCAGGAACAGGCACCTTCCCCAGACCCCGAGTGTTTCTCGGTGTCCAAGCCGGATGCCTTACAAATTAACTTCTCGTAAGCAAACAGAAACCCTGGAAATTAGGAAAAGGCCCTTTGAAATCCATGGACGGGGAAGCGTTTGAAACTGAGCATGGAAAACATCAAAAGGTAACACCCCTCGAGTGTCTTCCTGTGTCTGAGAAGTAATTAGGAACTTGGAAGCTTCCAGGGTGTCTTTAAGATGCACCCCTCACCCCACCTGCCATGAGAGGGGCAGGCACGAGGCGCTCTGCCAGCTGCTCTTGCTGGCTGGCTCTCATTGCCGCCGCAGGGCGCAGCTCAGAGCAGGAGGCAGCACTGGAAGCAGCCTGGAGAAAGTGACGGTGTCCATGCTCCCGATCAGCCTGGAGGCCCCCCCACCCCCACCCCTGGCTCCAGCGCACCCCCCCCCAGCAGGGTGGAGAACTGCTGCTTATTGTTAGCATTTTCAGAAAGTTACACATTTAACTCCATGCCTTTCGAAGGAGCCAAAAAATAAGGAACAAGGGGACATCGGATGAATTTAAAAATCCCATCCTTGAGGACTTTGCATGAGGAGAGCTTTCTTTTGCAAATCTGAGAATTGCTGTGTCCGTGACTTACCAGCTGCGCCTTCAAGGTGGGGACAGAGAACTGTGGCCTGGCTGTTCTATCAGCTGCCAGGCTTTTCATCCATGGTCTCAGGTGCCAACCAGGTTTCTCTTGCTGCTATGACAAGACAGGAGCCATAGCCACAGTTTCTGTCTGTGCCTCAGGCCATCTGCTGGTGGGTGAGGGAGGGACAGAGCAGGGAAGGTCCCTGCTGAGTGCCCAGGAGCTCTGGGTGGGCACGTGCTGGTCCAGGAATGCAGGCGAGCTGTTGGTGCCCTCAGTCCCTCCTCTCAAGTTTGGTGAACTTTTGTTACAGCAGCAGCCTGTGGCAGATACAGCCATAGCAGATACAAAGAGGGGTTCATCATGGACCCCAGCCTCTAGGACCCACCCAGCCCACCAGGAGACCGGAACATAGATCCATGCCATGGAGGCTAGAAAGTAGGAAGCACCACAGATGAACCCAAGGGAAGGGCCATGGCAGGTCAGAGGAGGGAGGGTGGCATTGCTTCTGGAAGGGAACAAGAGGAAAGGAGGCAAGAATGGGCACCAAGGATCACTGAGGTTGGCTTCCTCCAGAATCTTCCATGTCCCCTCATGTGCTAAGGCACATGGTTTCTCGGCAGGAGGGCCATGGGATGTTCAGAACCGTCCTACCTCCATCCTGATCTCCTAACTGCTTCACCCACTGCCCCAGCCAGCCCCAGCCATTTCCCAGAGTACGCCTCACCCCCAGGCATCATCTAGACCCAGTGAGGGGCGGAAGACTCCTGTGGTCTCCCCTGACCAGCCTTCCTCCTGTCCCCTGAGCTTGCACAGCCTGGCCGGGATAGCCATCAGCTCTCATAATGGCACCATGGCCTGTGAGCGTCACTAACACAGGTCTGCTTGTCCCTTTTCACCCTCGGTGCCTGGCACAGAGCCTCTATGCAGGGGGCTCGCAGAGGCATGGATTAGAGTTTCTAATGAATTAGAATTAGAATTTCATGAATTAGAGTTGAACAGAAGAGTTTCTCAAAGCCCGTTCCTCCTACAGCTTCTCACTATATAGGAGGCACCTTCTTTTTGAAGACAGAACGGACAGGTCATTAGGATATGAATAATATACATTTTGTGCAAAGCCAGATAAAGATGCCTTGGGTCTTATGGACTCACACAGGGAAAGGAGCTCTGTCTACAGGAGCTTCTAGCACCTTCCTAGCTAAAGACCATCAAGCAAGCTGATTTTCATTCCCTAAACTGGAGCCATGTTGTGGGTACTGTTCTCCCATATCCTGCCCACCTTTTTTTGGCCTTTTCCCTTAAGAATGTTCTGGAGATGCCTTGTGAAGATTTTGGCACAGCTGTGGCTTTTTGATGCCCACTATTGGCCCATTAAGATGAGGGCAGAAGCTGGAGGTTCCTCCTACCACCTAGAGCAGGGGTTGGCAAACTATTTTCAGGAAAGGGCCAGGTAATAAGTATTTTGGACTTCGTGGGCAATATGGTCTCTGCCACAGCTACTTCTGCCCTTGGGAGCAAAAGCAGCAAATGGATGGGCATAGTTGGGTACCATTAAACCTTGATTCACAAAAGTGGGGGGCAGCCCGATTGGAGCTGCGGGTAAGTCCATTGACCCCTGAGCAGACCCTGGAGACAAAGTGAGGGACCTATACACCCAGGCCTAGAGTCACCAGCTTGGATACTAGAGTCAGATGCTGGTGAGCAAATTTGAGGTCCTGCAGAGAGGAGAACAGGCCGGGGGCAGCATCTGACGTGAAGGGAGGCCTCCTTCAGGCCTCCATCCTGGGCAGCCAGGCAGCTCTCCCCCGTGCCCACGAGAGAGCAATGGAGGTTATGTGGGTACAAAGCATGGCCCGCTCCCCCTCCTGGGACCGACCATCTTGTTCAGGCTCCTTAGCCCCTGACCCCAAGCTGCCAGCATGAGCTCATCCAGCCCTGCCCTCCCTGGCCCTGCTGGGCCTCCCCAGCCCAAGTCCCCTGGGCCAGAGCTGGGGAGGCATCCCTGGGCCGTCTGGCCCTACAAGCTGTTTGCAGTTCTTTTGGAGCCAAGCAGGAGAATCAGGCCATAAATGTTTCATTCGAAAGTTTTCTTTAGGAAGCATGTTCCTAAGAGTCTGATTTACGCTCCATATTCCAGAGTGGTAGCGTGTGATGAATAAAACATGCTCATTTCACTGCTCCTCAGGGTGATGACAGTGTTTTCTGGACTCATATTAAAAATTAAATGTGGAGATGTTTTTTTCAGGGTCTTAGCCTGTGCCAGTGTGGCCAGGAAAGCAACTTGGAGCCCCCATATGGCCTGCCAACCACAGACCCCTTTTCCCCCTTCCTTCCTTCCCGACAGGAAAATAAAATGGCCCACTTTCCAGTATGGCTCAGGGGCCCCATTAAAATGCAGCTCTGGGCCTCGGGTGTCTGGTAACAACCTGACAATTTAGATTCGGGGGTCCACAGCCGCAGCACAGCAGCCAGAACCTGACGCTGGGCTTCCAAGCGGCAGAGGCCGGGACACCACGGGGAAGATGTGCAGGGCCCAGGGCACCATGAGAAGTGATACGCAGGTTTTACTGACTCCCCACTCCAGGGGTGTGTGAGCCCCTCACCCATGCAGTCCCGGTGGGTCTGTCTTTTATCAGCAGCCAAAGGAGGCTGGGAAGGGGAGAAGTGCACCCTGTTTATGGGACTACCTAGCCTGCCTGGCCCCCGGCCTCCCCACCGGTGTGTGTCCTCAGAGGCCACTGGGTGTGCGTGGCTCCAGGGAACAGCAGCACTGGGCCCCTTGGCGTGCCGTCCTGCTCTTGGCTCACAGTGTAGTCATTTCCACCTGATGGGGGCATCATCTCTGACCTGTGCCCCAGCCGGCTGACCCCGCACACACTGGGCTCCTGTCCAAAGCTCGTGGACTGAGGTTTGGAATATTGCTGGAGTCACATTCTACGGGTTCAGTGGCTCCAAGGACCCTGGTGGTGTTGGCTGGTGTCCCCAGATTGGGGTGCGCTCACCTGCCTGGGCTGAACGCCAGCTCGTGTCGGTTCTAGAGTCGCCCAAGAAGAATATGCCGTGAACCTGTTTTATCAGAGCAGCGGCGCGGTTCCGTGGTGCACAAGGCTGGACTGGGCTTTCAAGTCAGGGCAGAGATGTCCACCTGCTGACCTCCGAGACAGGGAGAATGTCTTTTCAAGCTCCCAATTATTTTTATCTGAAAGCAGCTGTAGCTGCTGGTTCTTCCTTATTTTTATCCCTGCCTGATTTCTCTCACTCCTGCCAAGGCTTCACTAATCCCTTAAGGCCCAGAATCATTTAAATTAAGCCATTAAAATCAAAGCAGTATCCGCAATGTGGCTCTTGGCTAGGAGGAAACAGGCCTTAGTCCTGAGGCCCGGAAAGTCCCGTCCAGCATGGTCAGAGCTGGAGGGCACAAAACACCCTGGTGTTACATTAAATCAGCCTCACACTAAACTTCGCTTGTCCCGTGTGTCCAAGGAGCTAAATTGTAGCAGGGCCTCCGCTGAACACCGTGGATGCTGATGATAGGGAACCTGATGGGATGCACACTGCTCATGAATTTTTAATCAAAATCACTTAGAGGAGAGCCCCTTCTTGCTCTGATACCTGCCAGTGAAGCAGCGGCCTGGCCGCCTCTTGGGGCTCCTCGAGTGGCCCCAAGATCTCATCGGTTACATTCTGCTCCACTGGGGGTGTGGTCCTCAGTTGTCCACAGCTCAGCAATCAGTGGGGGCCACCCCATCCACTCCTGGGCGCCAGCAACATTTCTCATCAGCTCCCACCGATAGTAACAAAAAGGAAGATCTGATTCAGAGTAGGATGGATGGAAACCCCGGGCTCAATCAGAAAGTCACACTTCTCCGTTTCTAGAACCCTGAGGACCGAGCCC
>CM052885.1:77895602-77968314 GCA_028534135.1 Potos flavus
GCTTGGCTTTTCTTCCCCTCTGGGTGTCTCTGTTCTCCTGTCTTGTAGAAGGACAGTCGTCACCGAATTAGGGCCCGCCATAATCAAGGGTGATCTTATCTCAGGATCCCTACCTTACACTATACCTGCAAAGACTCTTATTCCAAACAAGGTCCCCTTCACAGGTATCAGGGACTGTGGCTTGGGCATCTCTTTGTGGGTGGGGACATAGTTCCACTCACTGTGGCATCTAATAGCTCTGGCCGGGAAGAGGGGTGCTGCCCTGGGGAGGGCTGGGGCAGGATGGGCAAGGCAGGTGGCAAGGGGCTGGGGACAGCATTGACCCTACAGCTGGGTCTCCAGGATTACCTGTGCAAAAATCACCTCAGCGAGATCATCGCGCTTTGTCTGGGTCTCCTCTGACAAATGCAAGAACAGTTATTCAAGTTCTAAGAATAAAGACAGGTCTCCCCACACTGCCTTCTTCTACGTTACACACGGTGCAGTGCCACCTAATCCACACCCAGGTCCAAAGAGTGACTCTCTGAGCCATTCCTGCTTGGAAGCAGGAAGCTTCCTGCTTCCTGAGCCAGCTTGGAAGCTGCTTCGGGACCAGTGTCTGCAGCCACCAAGCTCCTCCAATAGGCTGAAAAAAAAAATGTTACTAACAAACAAGCCAGGCAAGTGGGACCTGAGAGTTCTGAAGGCTGGAAGGTGAGGCCTTCCAGGTGAGAGGAGAACAGGTACCTGTGGGCTCCAGCCTGACTTTGCCTTTCTCTTCCCTGGGGCAGGGGCCTCCTGTCCACTCACTCCTGTCCTCTCTTGTCTGTTTCCAGGACTCCTCTTCCTCGGCCGGACCCGCCCCAGCGGCTGAACAGCAAGGCACCACTCCCAAAGTCCAGCTGCCCCTCAACGTGTGAGCTGCCGTTTCTGTTTTCGGGGTCCTGTGCCTTCGGCACCTCCCTCCTACCTCTGCTAGCATGTACACGGATGATTTCTGGAGGATTTCTGATTTGTTCTCGGCTAGTCAGTTTAGTTATATGCGTCCCACAATACTACTGACAAGAGACTGTGGAAAGCAAAAGTCGAGCAGGTTCTTTCGATGTCACCATCCTCAGGACATTTATAAGAAGGGGGATATTCAAATCTGTGGTGGCGCAGGCACTGGCCAATCAGGGCGCACCAGCCGTATCCCGGGGAAGATCCCGGGGGGCTGTGAGGAGGGGTGGGGGGCAGCGGGGGCCAGAGCGGCGGGTGGTGTTGCCAGCCCGGGGCAGTGGCTAGTTACCCAGTGCTCAGACATAGCTCCGTGTTTCACAGCCATGACTGCCCCACAGCTCTGGCAACTTATATCATCGCAGCTGCATATCATCCCCAAATAGAACCCTATGAATCAGTGCCAGGAAGCAAGACGCTTATCTTGTTTAGAAAATTTGCTCTTGTTAAATTACAGCTCTTAAGAGCTACATGCCGTTTAAAAATTCTCCATTTAAATAGTGTTCTGAAAAATTAGACTGCCTTCTACTCTTTTATTTGGCAATGAGCTCAGTTACTTGAATGAATGTTTTGAGGTGGAGAATATGAATTTGGCAAACAGTATGGCGAGGTAGAACATTCTGCAGCTCCAGGGTGGATCAAAAGGGTGCTCAGACCTGCCCTGTCGCAGAACAGAAGGTATCACAAGTGAAAAACAGAAACAAACAAACCAAGAAATGCCTTTTGAAAAAGCAAGTCGCCAAGCTTCAAAGATTTTCTAGAAGCTTAAATATACCAGTGCATGTTCACCTATCTTTTTACACGCAACTGAAGCATTTGTCTTTATTTGGTGGCAGATAGGAAATCCCTGAGCATCCCCCTTTATCTGCCCACTGCTGTGATTGCGTTATTTCTACAGCCAACTAAACAAAAGGAAATTAAGACTTACCTATTTTTCACCTAGCTTCCTGAAGGGAATATAGATTAGTAAGCTGCCTTTAGGTGTCTTTAGGCTGAAATTCAAGTTTTCACCCACACTGGACAGAAGATGCTCTCTTCCGACCTGGTGTTCTGATGAGCTCCAATGGCTTCCACTCCAACCTGGGGGCCAAGGAGGAACACAGGGAAGGACTTTGCTCTTCTTGAAGAACTGGATGCAGGATCCTATCCCTGAGAAAGCAGACCAGCATCCCCAGGAGACCGTCAGGCCTGAATGTGGTTGCCCAATGAGAGGAGGACACAGTGAGCTCTTCAAGGACAAGGCCCAGGTGTTTCATTTTGGGGTCCCCCTACATGAATGCCTGACACACAGGCTCTCTCAGTAACTTTTTCCTTGTTCTGATAGTCAGCGCCTTCCCGTCCTGGGTGCAGAGGGCTTCTGGTATCAGCCCACACCTCCAGCTCCGACACATCAGATCAGCCACCAAGAAGGCTGCTCTTTGAGACCCACAGGTTATGGATACAGTCCAAGAGTATTGTGACTACATACTGGAAGCCTCAACCATGCCCAGACCTTCCACGTTGTGGAGCTTTTTAATTTGGTGTAGAGTATGGAGCGGCCTCTTTCTCCTGTCCCTGCTCTGCCCTGGGAGGTGAGGAGGCCACTGTAGTTCCCAGCCCTCTGTCCCCTTCCCTGTCGGCCTCCCACCAGAGCACGGAGTCCCTATTTGGGTGGAGATTTTCATTAGAGTAACAGAAGGGAGACTGATGAGTCAGATAACGTCATTGAAAAGATGGCAAGTGTTTTGGCAGGCACGTGACTACTGGTGGCAGGCACGTGACTACTGGTGACAGCGGCCGTCTGAGCAGCAGAAGAGCCGTGATCGGCATCACCCAGATGGGCTGTTGAGGGTTAAACGTGGCTCGCTGTGACTGCGTCTACCATGGAACAAGCTCCAGGGCCGGGGACACCCCATAACGGCATTCCACAGGATCCGTGTTGAGAGCGTGACCTTTGAAACCACATGTTTGAATTTGGTTCCCAGGGAGAAGAAGATGCGGCTGACCTCATCAGCCCGGCAAGTAGGAGACTAGCCTGCCCATCCTCTTTAACTCCAACACGGTAGCCATCCCACGTGCATTGGTGACAGGTCTCTGTGGGGGGAGTACGGTGGCTCTTTATCTGACTGTTATTCCCAAAACCAAACACAAGTCACATTCAAAAGTTTGAGACTGAACATGAGAAGTGCTGCCTTCGCAGAAACAGCGGCAGCAGCAAGTGTGCCGCTGGGAGCCGGGGAGTCTACAAACGGCAATGACCCCGGGGACTCGGGGAGGGCCCCATGGTGCTGGGCTGAAGTCAGTCAGTGCTGTGCTCCCTCCCGTAGACCCTCACTCAGCAATCCTCATAGCACGTGGCTTTGACCACCGAGGCTCAGGTCCTGTGCCTGGGTCCCAAGCCCACGTGACTGAAAGGCCGGAGCCCTCAGGTCCGCCTTCGGTATCAGGATGGTCTTGCGTCCTTCTCCTAGTGTATAAAGGTGTCTGCAGGCATGGGCTTCGTAGGGACCCGGTAGCCCTGAAACACAGAAAAGAGGTCTCAGTTTGCCCACCCAGTGCATGGAGGCAGCTGCTAGCCTTCAGATCTGCGGGGTCCATGCCCTCCCTGCTAACTTCTGCAGTGCTGGGAAGCCACCCAAAATCCACCCCTGGCTGTTGGGCTCGCTGCCCTTCGTCTGCATGACCCGCCATGCATCCCAGGGACCGAAACTAGTGTCAGGTCAGGAAGGGCCCATCCGGAAGGGCTGCAGTGTTACAGTAGGCTTGTGAGTAGGCCACCGCTCAGGCTAGGACGTAAAATTCTCCCCTTCCCCTTTAACGCAGGCATCTCAGAGCCAGACATGGGAGTGAGGACCAAAGGGGCAGGCAGAGGGGAGGGCCAGCCAAGGGATGGGGCTGAGCCAGCTCCAGAGTCCCACCCCAGTTTGGCCCAGTCTCTTGAATGCTGTGCTGAGGACTCTCTCCTGCCGGAGGAGCAGAAGCTCAGGTGTCAGGTGGGCCAACACAAGCCAGGCAGCCGCTCCCTGTTTGTCCCAGTGCCTGCAGGTCTGTGTACCTGTGAGCCAAGAGCAGGCAGAGCTGTGGGTTCTGAGAGCCTCCTCGCTCGGGGACCGAACCGCAGCTCGCCATCTGGGAAGGAAACTTCCACAGACAGATGGGTATAGTTTATCCCTGGGGGAAAACCGAGAGCCTTCTAAAGTGTGTGACTACTTACATGCCACCTGCGAGGTCTGGAAGTCGCTTCATGGGAGCCAGAGAAAGCCTCAGGAGGGTGGGACGGAGGGAGTGGGGCTGCCCTCAGACTAGAAGTCCTGGGTGAAGGGCTGGCCACTCTGTGGCTTCATGACATTTCCCCAAACGCTTCTTGTTCTCCCCGGCTGAGCGTGTGCACCCGCAGTCAGCCCTGTCCGTGAGCCCGCATCGGCTCAGCTGCCACCTCCTACAGGGAGACTTCATGGCTTTCCTCCCTGACCCCATAGCATCCTGTGCAGACCCTGACATGCGCCTGTGCTGTCTCCCCCTCCCCCAGAGGGGCTGCTCCTGGGGCAGGCTCCTCCACCACCTGGCCGTCCTTCTGTAGACGTCCACCGAATGGTACAGTCAACGAGGGGACATGTGTCTTGCTACCCTGTGCTGGTGTGACCCTGGTAACCAAAAGAGCAGGAGCAGAACACTTCACAGGAATAACTGAAAAGAATCTTTTACTTATTCTAGAAGAAACATGAGCAAGCCATAAAGAGGAGAAAGGGTGTGAAATTAACGAAGGCACTAAAATACTTCAATTCACTCCTTGATTAGAGCTGAAGAAAACTGTAGATAATTAACACAAGTGAACGTCTTGCTATAGAAATGAGTGAGTGATATGGGTGAGTGATGGTGTCCTTGGAGATGTCCAGGAGGCTGCTGGTAAAAGCAGACAGTGCGTGATGCCAGTGGCCACCGCTGCCGCTGACAGATGCTTCCGTGTGCGCGCTGTCGGTCCAAGGGCACGCCGGGGCACGGGGTGCTGGGCCTGACCGCCACCCCCCCCCCCCGCCCCTGGGTTCACACTCGCAGGACTGCTTCAAGCTGGAGGAGGGAGAACCTTATAACCTGAAAGCCACATATAACCCACAGGACGGTGGAGAAGAAGGCTGAACCACATTCTCCTGAACCACATTCTCCTACAATTGCCTTCAATAAAAGCAGTCCCCGTCTGACCCACACACGTTTTTGAGATGACCCTGAACCATCGTGGAAGTCTGTGTGGAGCTGAGAGGCCTTTTGAAGCAATGAAAAGTGAGCGTGGGCCCTGGGAACCATGAGGATGAGGACGGTACGGTGCTGCCTCTTTCGTGCCAGGCCCGCATGGCCCCTGCAGGCTCTGTGAGGACCAGTCTGCAGCTCTGAGCACTGAGGGGGGCCGTCCGGCTTGCTCAGAGACCATCAGCAAGGCAGTTCTGGCTGCACACTGTAGAGGGGACACGGGCGGAGAGGGAGCGATGAGGTGGCACTGCTGTGGCTGCACAGAGCAGGGACCAGGAGGGCGGCAGGCCTCCAGCTGACAGTGGGCGGGGCTGCCCCTGCAGAAAGCAGATCCCCCCACCCCTCTGCAGCGCCCCTCCCCAGCACGAGCCCCGGGGGCCGGATCTGCAGATACCACGTGCAGAAAGACAACCCGCACAGCCATCTGCTTCTGCTTTTCTCTCTGAGGCACCCAAAGGAAAAAGAAGTGGGAAGGGCAGAGATTTTTCAAGGTGAAGTCAGACTTATTTACATTCCAGTTTCCCCAGCAACGCACACCTAGAGGCCGGACTTGAAGATTTGAGACCAGAGGAGAGATCACTCGTCCACAGAACAAATTGGAAATAAAGATGGAAAAAGCACACGCATCAGTGTCCGCAAACCCTCATAGCACATCCCGGTGCCGTGGCCGCAGGGGCTCCCTGGCTCCAGAACCCAGCCTGGCCCGGGCCAACCTCGGCGGCACCCACCAGCCTCCCGCACAGCCTCTTGCAGCGCCCTGCCCCGTCCCTGCGGCCACAGAGCCCCCACCTGCTTCCCAATCGCTGCAGAAACACAGATCCTCACCTTTCTGAGCCTTCATTTCCTCAGCTGTGAAATGAGGGGCCATCCCGGCTGCACGTTTACATGGGGTTCAGGCAAGACCCTGTGAGAGGTTGGCGCCTGCCCTCCTGCCCTCGTCCGGCCGTAGCTGGTGGCCCACAGCACGACTGTTCTTAGGGCGCCCGGACATAGACCGCTTATCAAGAAGGTACAGTTAGAGCTTTTGAGGTACAGCTGAGAGTTTAGAGACATGTTTTGAAGAAGAGGGGCATGTCGTCCCTTGGAGGTGATGGCATCCTGGAAATGACAGTTAGCACCCAAGAGGCCTGTCCACTGAGCGTTGAATGAGTAGAATACCAAAAACTGTGAAGGAAACACTGGCTTCCACTGCTAAGAATCCAGACCTCCCATGTGAAGAGGCTCGAGGTAGCAAGAGATCCAAGCCTGTCCTTCGCAAACTAACTGCAGCGACGCCGGCTATCAGCAGGTCCTGTGCTGGAGCGTGTGACTGCAGGCCGCAGGGCCGGCGCCGGTGCCCCTGCTCCGGGGCTCTGCGGGCCGCACGCTTAGCCGAGTCGGCTGACCGGGCAGTGGCGTTGGGCCACACTCACCTCCAAGTTGCTCTTTTTCTGCTTTTGCCATCAGGAACCGTTCTGTGTTCATCTGAAATAACAATGGAAGTTTGATAGAGGACTTTTCTGACTTAAAAATCTTAATCAGGATGGCTTGAGGCCCATGATGTAAAGAATCTTTTTCTTTTTCCATTGTTGTTTTGATGGGGAAGGATGGAAACTCCCCTTTTGTGCTGAGAAGTGAATTCAGTCTTTGTTTTGTTGAATGGCACGGAGATCCTCAAATGTTGAGGGAAAAAGAATTGGCTCCTTCCCAAAAGACAATTAACTTTCAGTTATTTGATGGCTACTCCCCCAGGACCTGGAACACGACTGTCAAACAGTTCAGATGGCTCCTGGGGTATTTATCGCACTTGCTAACACTTGCTTGGTTTTTTAGATCTGCAGTGTGCTTCCCCCACTGTGGAAGTTGGGTGCTAATGCACATCACTCACTGAGCCTGCTGTGGGCCAGTGCAGGTGCCTTGGGCTGCTGAGCCAACGTGGGCCTTACACGCTTGCCTGGGGTCTGTCCTCTCACTGGCAAGGCCGGCTCATGACTGGGCAGGTGTCCCCCGTCCACATCTTCAAACTTCACTGAGCGGGTGGATGATGAGGTGGCCCCAGGAGCTGCAAGGATAAGTGGAGGGGCAAAGAAACAGTCCCTCATCAAAGCCACCTTCCCTAGGCCACCCACAGGGTGTTTAGAGGGCTCCTTGACTGTTTAGAGGGCTCCTTGACCCCCCAGGAGCTGGACAAGCCGGTTTGGAAACTCTGTTAATACAAGCTTTTCAACTCCTGTTTTTCCTCCCCTCTTTGACTCACCTCTCACCCACAAACCTCAAACCTCCGTGGTTTCCCTCCCTCCCCCAGCGCACTGCCTTCTCCGCTGGCTTCCGTCTGTCTGGTTCTCTAGGGCAGCTCAGCTCCCTCCTGGACCGACTCGGCTCTCTCTGCCCTCTTGCCCTGTCGTTCATCCTCTGCTTCTCCTTTTCACTCTTCTCACTGCTGAGGCACCAATACCCCGCAGCCTCATCCTTTCTGCCTTTTCTTGCCTCACCATGGTGCCCATCCCCTGCTGGCACAGTCCCATCTCCATACTGGCCTCCCCATTGAGGAAAGCTGGTACCTGTTTGCGCTTGTTTTTGTGTTCAAGGTCAGCCAGCAGACGTTGGGTTTTATGGAACCGTTCCTAGGACATGCCCACACACATGGACACAGACACACCTCCTTTCAGCAGTCTTTATCTTAGTCTCAACACCAGAGCCCCCGTTTTATTCTTCTTTTATAAAACAAGTATTTATTGGGAATCTACTCGATGCCAGACACATTGTGGATCCTGGGGTTAGAGCAGTGAACAAAACATAAAAATCTCTACCCTCGTGGAGGATACAGGGTAGTGGGGAGTGGAGGGCAACAGGGGGACAGATGAGAGCTCCAGATAGAGGGGAGCATCGGTGCAAATTTAGCATATTCGGGGAACACCTTGGTGCAGAGCTGCCCCGAGCCAGGGTTTGCTGAGACCCCCAGCTGGAGACACATATCCACAGTCCCCGTCCTCGGGGCTGGACTGGGCTCCCTCTGTGGTGGCTCTCGCCATCCTCCGGAGGTAGACGGGCTTCAGGTTGGCAGATGGCTGCCTTGCGCCAGGATCCTGGCTGAGGACAGGATGATCTGTCATGGGAGGACTCAACTGCTCAGGAGTCCTCCCATCCCCCACGACTGGGGAGATGAGAGTGGAAGAGCAGGGCCTTTAAACTCTCCAACACGATGCCCTCTTTGAGGAGATCGGCCAGTCTTGAACCTCTGCACATGAAAACAGTCTTTGGAGAAGGGGTCTTTGTTCAGGCAGAGCCCAGGCAGGGGGATAAGCTGTGGAGAACCACTTCCGGACACAGGTGCTGACCTGCTGGCCCCATCCTCAGCCAGCCAGGGGCCCAAGGGGAGGAGGAGGCTGTGCCCGAGGTGCATGGGATGTCGTCCCTTCCTGGGCCTGGGGGCCGAGGAGGCAGCTGGCAGGGCACAGGCCAGTGGTGGGCCTCGTGTGGTGGCATCACTGCTCTCCGGGGGCCTCCAGGAGTGGCTGCAGTGGGACGCCTGTGCCCACGCCTTGTTGACCAAGCCAAGGATGACACAAAGGCAGCATGTGGTTCCTCCATCCCTGACCAAGGAAACGTGATTGTTTGCTGAGGTCTGTGTTGCATGCACGCACAGCCTAAGGCGCCGTCGCCCCCAGCTTGGCACTGTGCTCCTGGCTGCTGTGTATTCACAGAATCAGAGAGATTGTTCTCACCCCATGAAGAGACAGGAGGCAGGCAAACAGGATTTATGCTTCAATTACATTTCCTTGAGAGCAGGCACAAAAGGCACGCGTCGCTGTTGTTCACAAGCCACCCACGGCCCCAGCCACCTTCTCTCCTTTCCTCTTGTGTTCATCCTGCCCTTGCCTGAGTCCGAGCTACGCCTCCCCACATGAGGCCGCCCCCAAGGAGTTAAAGGGCAAGCTTGGTCTGGGGCACAAACGCAGTTGTCACGTGACTTTCCCGTTTGTGGGCATTCCTCTGTCACCATCAGAGAGCTCCTGCGGGCCATCAGATGTGAAAACAGATGACACCCTGGGTTCTCTTTATCACCTGGGCCTCGCGTCAGAAACCTGAATCCTTCTGCTTGTGACAAGCAAGGGGTTCCCCTCCAGTGATGGCTTCCTTTATCCTCCCTGAGTCCTTCCTGTATTTATCTTTTCAAACGGAGAAAGAAATCAAGATGTAAGCTATCGTTTCATCCCTAAGGGAAGAGGGAGGAGTGGGGGGTTGACTTGTAAACAAAGGAAATTAACCAGGCAAGGCCTCCATTGAATGAAGCAGAGGTACTTGCAGTGTGTAGGCTGTTGTGGGGGGGAGGGAGGGGAGTGGCAGCTTTTATGTTGTTTTTCCTTATTTGACTTTATGGTAGGGACAGGACATCTTTACAGGTTCTCCTTCTTTGCAGCATGTTCCTCACCAGGCCTCTGAGACTCAGGTGGCCTCCTTTCTTCTTGCTTGAACCCCAGTGAGTCATTCCCATTTCTGTATTCACCTCCTGAGAGGTGGCCTCTCCCAGGGTCAGGAGGGTGCTCGGGGGGGGGGGGGGCGGGTCTGCGAGCCTCCTGAGATCCCCAGACCCATGGCCCTGGGAGGGGTGAACATGCCCACCAAGCCATCCATCCTGGTAGGAGATCTGAGAGATGACACTTCTTTAAAATTCATCTGTTGTTTCTCATTGAGCTGAAGCCTCACCAGCTTTCCTCCAGGATCTTATGAGCAACATGGTTGCCTGATACCGTTCTCTCTTATCAATTTAAAACCATTTCCCCAAGCCCCTAGAGTAGCAAAGCACTTTGCAAGTATTGTCTAGCCCTTGGAAGTGCCCTGTGGGGTTGGAGATTGGGCTATCATGAGGTATGTGACAAAAGAGGCATGCTCCCGGGTCATAGGCTAAGTTACAGGCACAACTTCTAAACTCTAGGCTAGGATTTATACCACTGAGTTTGTTCTTGGTTTGTCTTCAAATAAGCTTGAGAGAAAAGTAGAATTTAAATTATCAGTCATGGCACAAATATTGCAAGGAAGGATGCAACCAAGAATTCCCTAACTAGACTGCCTTTTCTTTAAAAGGGCTTTTGGGGTATCCTCCAGCTCAGACGGAGTCAGTGAACCAGGCAGGTAAGCCAGGGCCTAGTTAGATAAAAATGAGGAAAATCCAGCCCCAAACTTGTATGTTTCATTTTTGGTTTTCCCTAGAGTTTTGTCTGGCTTGGAGCATCATCAGGCTTTAGATGGTGGGACCCAAAGACCTGTGATCTAGTTCTGGCCCATCCTCCAGGACCTTGGATGAGTCACACAGGCTCACTGAGCTGTCAGACCGGAGGGTGGTGCCAAGGGCCTGCCTGCCCGGGTCAGCCAGCACAGGGCTGTGGAGTGACCTGGGCTCTAGGAGCAAGAGGCCGAGCTCTGTCTCCTCCCTACGTATACCTCTCAGGACCTGGTTCTCTAGGTGGGAGATCGGAGGGCTGGGTCCTCCCCCTCCCCTATGCCACTGCAGTGGTTTCTCATGAAGAGTAGGTCAGGCACGGTGGGCACAAGCCCCGCAGGCATCAGCTTCTCCTTTTAGGGGGAACTCATCCAGAGCCCACCTGTGATCTAGATGATACCAGAGGCATATGCCCACCCCCTGCCAGCCATCATTTATCCTTGGCTCTACTCTTCTTCCTGTAGGTACCTGGCTCTCTATGCTTACAAGCCCCAGAAGAACGACGAGCTGGAGCTGCGGAAGGGCGAGATGTACCGTGTCCTAGAGAAGTGTCAGGATGGCTGGTTCAAGGGGACGTCCCTGAGGACTGGGCTGTCTGGGGTGTTCCCAGGAAACTACGTGACACCCGTCTCCAGGTGAGGCTGGTGTCGCTGCCCGGGAGAGGAGGGCACACACCCCCCATGTTCTCCTGTAGCAGGTTACTGCCTGGAGAGCATGCTGTGGTGTGAGCAAGCCAAAAACCACGCAGTCCAGAAGTCAGCAAGGGCCCCCCTGCCCACAGGGTTTGGCCACATGAGCTCAGAGCTCCCTTTGGGCGAGGGTTCCACATGGCAGGCTTTTCCCCTTCTGAATTAGGTTTTGCTTGTCATTCCCTCAGCAGACATTTGCTGTGAGGGGAGAAGATGGGAGGAGAATGAGCTGGAGTCAGGGCAATGGCACTAAGTGGCGATGGAAGATCTCTCAAAAGAGTGAGATCTCCAGTGTGTGTGCACACGCATGTCCCCGTGCCTGTGCATCCAGTGAGAGTACAGCTGAGAGGTGTGTGTGTGCGTGTTACACATAAACCTGTTATGCATAAAACACACATATGCATACACGCAAAGGAAAAACATATATTCTCAAAAGCTACCAAGTGTTACTGAGTGATGGCATTAGGAGTAATCAAAAATGTTCTTCCTTGTACTTTCCAACCTTTTGCAAATTTTCTGTTGTATCATTTTTATAAAACAGAAAATATAATTTAAAAAGTTTGCTCAAGTAGTTCTCTGGAGTTGCCTGAGAATTTGCCGCTAAGATGAGGGGTCCCCTGCTGATTTTATTTGTTAGTCTCCCTCGTGGAAACCATTCACGGGCAGAGCTCTGGGTTACCTACAGCGCAAGCACATCAGCTGAAGACGTGGCCCCTGGGTTTCTGCTCCCTCTGGGACAAGACCGACAGGAAGACAATTAAATAATGCCTAGACCTTGTACCAATGGCTAGACCGATTCATACTTTTCAAAGCACCCAGAGGAGTGGTGCTGGCCATGTGATGGGCTTCCTTGTATATCATCGGACCCTTCCTGGAAAGGCCCATACTTTGTGAGCACACTTTATTCAAGTTTTATAATTTTTTCCCTAGCAGATGTGATTTTTAAAAAAAATCCATGGGACACCTCAGTGGTGCAATCATTTGCGCATCCGACTCTTGGTTTCAGCTCAGGTCATGATCTCAGGGTCATGAGTTCGAGCCCCATGTTGAGCTCCATGCTCAGCACACAGTCTGCTTGAGATTCTCTCTTCCTCTCCCTCTGCCCCTTCCACTCATTCCCTCTCAAACAAATATATCTTTTAAAATATTCATGGTTTTGGCTGGCCAAACAACAGAGTTCCTTGCTAGAAGTGAATTTCAGGGCATCTCTAGGGGCTGAGAAAGGAAGGCTCTGCCTATGGTCCTGGGACAGCTGAGTCCTTTTCCAGGAGGCCCTTCTTCCCATGGTGGTTCTTCAGAAACCTTGACTTAGTGGGGCACAGCCCATCCCTGACCGAAGTCCTGGCCCAGCGGTACCGAGCCGCACAGGGTAGGGCTCCCCGACCTGGCGGTGGACCCGGCAGTGCCTGTTCTCACCCTCCCGTGGCTTCTCGTGCCTCATGATCAAGACTCTGAGAGGACAGAAGGGGACTTTACCCGCCTCTTGGACAAACAGCAGACATTTGATCCCTAACCCCGAACCCACAGAAACTTCTGAGTCCCCAGATTCTGCCGTGAGGGGCACACTCACCACCAATGCGGGAGTTTGGAGCAAGTACATGGAGGTCAAAGGTCTACAGCCCATTTTCAGAGTTGCCGTGTTCCTCTTCTATTTCTTAAACACTGGAAACTGCTTTCATCTGGAATCTTGGGGTGAGAGGGCATCTATTTCTGGTATGAAACTGCAAGTTCCCTGACATCCCTCAGCAGGACGTGGTCTGCGCCCTTTCCCAGAGGCTGACGGAAACAAGAAGGCAACCATGTCCGGAGGGGGTTGGGTGCTTGCCACTGCTTCCCACCACGTACCAGATACGTCCAAGCCTCGTGGGATGTGGCTGAGTCATCCACTCTTTCTGGATGTGTGGGGGACAGACACAGCTGTTTATTAGAATGAATCAGGGCAGTAGCTCTGGTACAAAATATTTGACTGATGTTGATTCTTAGGGTTCTTTTGCTGTTTCTTACCTATTTACATTGAAAGTTCGCTCCCATGAAGGTTTCCTAAAGGGTGCTCCACTGCCAAGCTTGAGCTCTGGGCATTGTTTGCCTACAGGATTATCTTGGCATTGTTTTAGTATTTGTACCCCGAGCTGTGTGGCCTTCATCTCTTAGACCTGGGAGCTAAGTGTGGGCCTTTATTAATGGTCTGTATTGTATGGTTTTCTCTGTGACCTCATCTGACTGATTCTGTTTTATTTCCTCAGGGCTCCTGTAGGAGGGGCTGGGCCACCCCGGAATAATATCGTTGGAGGGTCTCCGCTGGCCAAAGGGATTGCCACAACCATCCACCCAGGTGGTGGAAGTCTGAGCAGCCCAGCCACTGCCACAAGGCCGGCCCTTCCCCTCACCACACCCCAGGTCCAGCACCAGACGGCCTCTCCCCCGATGGCCAGTTGCCTGCGGCACACAGCCCAGCCGGCCACCAGCCAAGCCCGGGGCACTGTGCCCACAGGTATGTGCAGCTCCTGAGGTCTCGCTCTGTAGGAAAATTTGACAAGGGGTTCTCATGAGAAACATGATGACCCAGGTTTCAAGCAGTCCATGATGGGGCAAGTTGTGTTTGCTTATCATGATCATAAGCTTCTGCTAATCTCCAGGAAATACATTGACTTATATTACCCTGTCCTGCCAACTGAAATGGATTAGAGAATTCGTAAATATTGATACACTTCATTGTAGCAAGAGGACTGCATGGACCTCTAGGATTAACCCACCAGCACCAGCGTCTGGGCCCACTGCACAGGCCCTCCACATGCTGGGAACCGAGGGGCTCCCCAGCCAGGCAGCTGCTGACCAGACAGAGCCGGAGTGCTCCTTCTCGGGAAGGCTTTGAAGCTGGAAGCAGTGATGGTCACTGACCCTTCACCTTTAGGCCAACTTTATCAATAGCCAGGCTGACGTAGTTTAGGAAAAATCCAGTTGATCCCAGGACAGTATGAGATGAAGAGAAATTATGGGGCGGATCTTACAGGCATAAATGTCAAGACGTCGGGCTTGGAAGCTTAGCCCTGAGCCATTAGGAACTGCTGAAGCGTGGCTTATGGCTCCCCTGAGAGCCCACACCAGTCGCCTTCTCAAACCGTGGGGCCAGTGGTGATGTCGCTATGCAGTGCAGGAACCCAGGGCAGTGGGGTGTGACTCTGAATTTCATTTAAATGACAGAATTCCAGCTCCAACCCCAAACTTACTCTCTCAGAAATCATCTGTCTTCTCCTCAGAGTAAGGCTTAAAAGACAAAAAGTGTCAACTCTCTGGAGCAATAAAATACACGATTTTTTAGAATCTAGCCAGCCAGGAGATGGCCCATTAGAAGTGCTCCAGAAGGCACCTTCTCGAATGTGAGAAGTCGAGATAATACTTAGCACAGCAGGGGCCATATTTCCTCCCAAGTCGCGGCTGATGGGACAAGGGGGTGGGAGGGGGCTGTCCGCCCACCCACCTGTTCACTTACTGGGGAAGTTGGCCTGCATGTTCCCATGCTGCCGCCGGTCCGGCCTTGCTTGCGGCAGCAAGAACTGCTGAGACCATTCAGGTGTCCCGGAATGTGACATGAACCATCCTGAGTGTTTTAGAAGAATGCTTCCATCAGCGTGCCCACTGACAAAACAGGGCCCCATCCCTGCTCTCAGCTCCCGCACACTGGCAGAGAGGCAGTGCCGCCGAGCAGGGAGGCTTTGGGTGCTGGTGGAGGAGAGTCCAATGTGGGGCACTTGGTGATGGGGCAAGATTGGGAAAGGCTCCTCAGAGGAGGCTGATCCCAGGCTAAGCAGCAAAGTAACACTGGGGTCAGGAAATAAGGAAGGGTGACATTCGAAGCAGGAGGAAGGAAAGGAATAGTCAAACAAACAAATGACAGAAAGCACGTCTGATGCAACCAGCAGTTCAGTGAAGACAGAGTGAACACAGGTCTGGCTGAAGGCATGAGCTTGAGACCTATGTTTTGGAGGCTGGGCCACCATTGTTGTTGCTTGCCTCAGTTTCTCCTTCTGTAAAATGGCACTTACCTCCAGGCCATTGTGTGAGGACTGTCTAGTGTGGCGTATCTAGTGTGTATTCAGTACGAGTAGCTATTTCTATTCTTCTGTTAGAGAATAAGAATATCACTGCAGTCCTCAGTGCATGAGAGTCCAAAAAGTA
Source organism: Potos flavus (assembly GCA_028534135.1). Classification (NCBI taxonomy): domain Eukaryota; kingdom Metazoa; phylum Chordata; class Mammalia; order Carnivora; family Procyonidae; genus Potos; species Potos flavus. Next base: position 77,910,867 of record CM052885.1, read on the forward strand.
AAAATAAATTATTACAAAAGGATATAGGGGGTTGAATTCTCTCATGAAAGCAATGGGGACCCACCGAGGGATTTTACACAAGAGGGACAGCACTTTATCAAATATCCCCATGCACGGTAGGGAGGAAGAGTTGGTGTGGGGCAGCCCGAAACTGGGAGCCATTAGAGAGCTGTTGCTGTCCCCACGTGAGAGGTCAGAGGGCCCCAGAACCAAGGAATGGGGCTTCAGAATTGAGACAAATGACAAGATATTTAGAAGGCAGAATGGTTATGACTTGGAAATGGACTGATGCTCAGGGAGAGCAAGGAACCAAGTCCAGTTGCCAGGTTTCTGGACCAGTGACTGGGAGAATGACAATGGCATCCCTGGCCTAGAAGATACCAGAAGGGACTAATTTATGGTGGAAGACAATGATGTGGCTTTGCAGAGTGCAATGGGCAAGTCACGCTGTGGCCCACACGCTGATTTGGATTCCCATCCTTACATGGGGCTGGCATCCCTTATGTGAATCCCGCCTCGCCATGATAGAAGGCTGATCCTGCTGGTCCAGCTCACCTTGTAGATAAGTGCAGGCACGTGACCTAGATGCTGGGAACAGACATGCCTGCATGGGATGTGACTTCCGTTCAGAAGATACAAATGTGAAGGGCCTTGTGGATCCCTTTTGGGGGAGAAGGTAGTGATGAAACGTCCAGCTTTTAAGGGGCAGCAGGGTGGACATCTGGTGTCAGGTGCCAGTCATCAGTGGGTGCAGATGAACTTCTGGTGTCTAGGGCCTGGTCATCAGTGGGTTTAGGGTAAACTTCTGGTGTCTAATACCCAGTCATGTGTGGGTGCAGTGTGGACTTCTGGTCTCCCGTGTTGTGTCATCAGTGGGTGCATGGTAGACTTCTGGTGTCCAGTGCCTAATCATCAGTATGTACAAGGTGCGTATCTGGTGTCCACCGTCCAGCCTCATTCTGGATAGTGTCCATTTCCTGTGGCAATAGGATCTGCACCAGGGAGGCCTCATGGGTGGGCTTGGGGCTGATAAAGTCTCCAAGAATGACTGTGCCATCCCAGAGACTTGGTAAGTGCCTAATAGTCTTTCATATATGTCTGTTTTGCTTACATTAGCAGAGAATGAGTTCTGTTATTGCAACTCTGGCCCACGGGGAAGAACTAGTTGTCTTTATACTACAAGAGTTCTGCAACAATATTATCTGGTGCCAGCCATCTTGCCCCTAACAATGACCTCCCGATGAGCCATGCTTGTAGCATGGCTGAAGTTCATCTGACAGTGTTTATTGGTAGCCTCTAGCTATATATACAGCCACTGTAGTGGCCAAGTGATTGAGTGAGCCCACGGCAGGGCTTCCTGACTGGTTTGACATGACTGGTTCAGAAGTACCCAAGATCCTGACCTCATTGCCCCATTGACCCTTGGAGCATCCAGGCAGGACCTGGGGCAGCTGAAGTCCCAGGTCCAGTCCCTTCTGGCTATAAACAACTCATCAATTTACCCCATTGTGCTACACACACGTTTCTATGTGCACCACAATACAGAGAGGTTGGGCAGCCCAGGTCTTCGCTGGGAGTGAATATCCCAGCACAGTAGCCCTGAGTTATCTGCACAAAATGCCAGTATCATGGCCATTCTAAGCCATGTCCTGCTAGCAACTTTCCCAGTTCAAAGAAGAAAATGAGACCTGCCAGTCATTTTTCCCTCTATGGAATAACAAGCAGAATTGGAAGAAATTGGCATGGCTAGGGGCAGTACAACATTGCATCTCAGTCATTGATCACCATAGTAACCACCATGGTGTGACAAGCATTCTCTTCCATCAGTCTAATTTTACATACGGGAAGAGCGAGGCACAGGATGTTTAAAACAGCTTTCCCAATGCATTCCAACCTCATGCTTATCCCCACACTCTTGCTGTCACAGTCAAGTTAAAGAATGGCTCCTACCACATCATATCAGTAAATTAAATGCCACTGAGTTCCCATAGCATTTTCCACTTCGTTCTGCATTTAGAGAGAAAAAAAACACACTGTTGACAGTACAGGTAATGGATTGTTCACTGCAGTAATTGCCCATTTCAGCAGACCCCAACCCAGGCAGTTGAGAGGCGTTTCATCAATGTTCTCATCTTGAGCCAAAGTCAGGGAGTTTGACGAAGGCTTATTTGCATTGGCCATAGCATCCAATATGATTTGTTCTGCTTGATTAATGCAACTCCTTTTTCCAAGGGCAGAGCTCTCCCTGTGAAGTGCCAGTGTCCACACATCCTCATATCGGTGTTTAGCAGGGGCGAGAGACTTGTACAGCCATTTATTCAACAGCAAAATAATAATAATAACAATAATGATAATAATAATAATAATGAGAATGAGAAAAGAAAAAAAGAAACAGCAAAGCACTGAAAAAGAGGTAGATACTCTGCTAGGCTCTGGAAATGCAGAGAAGAACCACATAAACTCCAATTCTACATCCAGTTAAAGATAACGACAAGAAAACAAATTCTTGCAATAGAGTTTGAAAAGCACTGTAGCGGAGGTATCCAGAGGGTAATAAAAAAGCATGGAGGAGAGATATGTAACTCAGATTGGGGAGGAAAATGAGAGAGTGGAAAGTTTTCAAGAGGTGGTGATCCTGCCTTTATTCTTAAAGTACAAATAGGAACTATCTGAGCAGACAAAGCACAAAGAGAGTTCTAGCAGAGGGACTAGCAAGGACAAGGACATGGCAATGAGAAATACTGGAGTTTCTATTTTGGGTAACTTTATTTATTTTGATGTGACTGAAACAAAAGGCACGGAAGGAGATGACCAGGGTGTTGGTGACAATTTCTCTGCAGAGGCAAAATTTAATTTTCAGTCTTAAGGTTGGCATGCAGCAGAGGGTGAGGTGAGGGTGGAAGCATGGGGAAAGCTCTGAAGCTGGCAGAGGGCTGGTGCACTTGAAAACTGAGATGAAGTCAGGGTGGAAGGAAGAAGAAAGGAGAGGATGAATGCCACTGGCAAAGCTGAAAGGTAAACAGGGGAAGGTCATGGAGGTTCCTTTAGACCATGTTATGCAATTTAGGTTTATATCCTAAGGGACACATCAGAGGGGTTAAATAATAGATGTAGTTGGATTTTTGTATCTAAAGAATAAATCTAGGCTTCTACTTATGACCAACCTGAAGTAATGAGGACAGGATTTATCAACTTGCCAGAAAAAATTTACAAGAAAAACAGTTTGCAAGTTGCCAAACACTGGAAAACCAAGGAGAGTGATCCATGAGAATAGGAAACTAGGAGGTGACCCCAGCATACTGGCTGGAGAGAGGTTCCAGACTCTGGCACAGGGAGGGGGTAACAAAGTGGAGCACAGCGGGCTTCCTGATGTGAGGATGTGGAGTGAGAGTCTGGATGACCAAAGTGGCTGGAATTTGAAGGACAGAGCCTAGAGAGGAGAGAAAGAAAACCCCAGAGGATGCAGGGTATCCTCTTGAGTAGTAGACTGAGAAGTAATCAGCATATGTCTGTGAGGAATGGTGCAAAGCCAGGGAAACTATGAGAGAAAGGATCAGTGCTGTCAGGCATTCACAAAGTGCTGGAAATAGTACCTGTTCCACCAGCCAGATGAAAAAAAATTGTTCACAGGACATTGAGTAGTCTATGCAGAAGGACTCTGCCTCAGTACCTAGACTAACCACTGCTCTAGTCCTACCCAACTAGTCTTAAAAGCAAACTCAAAAAGATCAAACTGTTTCCAATTCATTTAACTGCGATGGGAACTGAGCTTAAGAGTCCATAGGACTGCAAAAATGCAAGAGTTGATAGGACTGCATATCCAGCTCTCAACAACATAAAAATAACAATGTCTGATAGCGATAAAAAATTCCTAGGCACACAAAGGAAAATATGACCTACAATGATGAGATAAACCAGCCAGTCAGAACTAACTAATGTTAGTTAGCAGATAGAGGTAAAAACAGATATAATAAGGCATTTATTATTATGTGCTCATATATTATAAAATACTCAGAAAATTAAGTAGAAATACAGAAGATATTTTAAAGACATGAATCAAACTCTAGAAATAGAAACTACAGTGTGTGAGATCAAGAATACAGTGGATAGAATTAATGGCAGATTTGACATTGCTACAGAAAATATTAGTGAACTTGAAGATACAGCAATAGGAACTATGAAAAATGAAACGCAAATATAAAAGAGAACTTTTAAAAATGAGCATCAGTGAGCAGCAACAACTTCAAGTGGCCCAATATACATGTAATTGGAGTCTCCAAAGTAGAGGACTGAAAGATGAGACAGAAAAATTATTAGAGAAATAATAGATCGAATTGTTCTAAATTTGATGAAAACTATAAACTCACAGATCAAAGACAGCTGGTGGGCCCAAGCACAAAAAAATGGGGAAAACTACACCAAGGCAAATTAAAATCAAATTGTTCAAAATCTGTAATAAAATCTTAAAAAACAACAAAGGGAAAAAATGATACATAAAGTAGGAAAAAATAAGGATGACTGTATATTTCTTGTCAGGAACTCTTAAGTGAGAAAACAGTGGAGTAATGGAAAGAAGTGCTAAAAGAAATAAATCTGTCAAGTTAGCATTCTATATCCAGCAAAAGTTTCTTTCAAAATGAAAGCAAAATAATTGTTCACATAGTAAAGCTAAAAGATTTCATTACCAATAGACCTATGCTATGAAAAATGTTAAACAAAATTCTTTAGGAAGAAGGAAAATGATATCAGATGGAAATGCGGATCTATAAAAGGGATTGAGGATGCAAGAAATGATAACTGCATATATAAATATATAAGCTTTTTTCTGACTATTTAAATATCTTCAAACTATAACAAACTAAACAAAAATAAAAACAATGCAGTTTGGAATTTAAAACACATGCACTCCAATGTTTATAGCAGCAATGTCCACAATAGCCAAAATGTGGAAAGAGCCCAGATGCCCATCAACAGATGAATGGATAAAGATGATGTGGTGTGTGCGTGTATGTGTGTGTGTGTGTGTGTGTGTACACATATATATGTATGTATGTATGTATGTATGTATGTATACGTACACATACATATACACACAATGGAATATTACTCAGCCATCAAAAAGAATGAAATCTTGCCATTTGCAATGACATGGATGGAACTAGAGGGTATTATGCTAAGTAAAATAAGTAAGTCAGAGAAAGACAAATACCATATGATTTCACGTGTATGTGGAATTTAAGAAAGAAAACAGATGAACATAGGGGAAGGGAAGGAAAAATAAAATAAGATGAAAGTTGAGAGAGAGGCAAACCAGAAGAGATGCTGATCTAGGAGACAAACTGAGGGTTGCTAGAGAGGAGGTGAGTGGGAAGAAAGGGTAACTGGGAGGTGGGCAGTAAGGAGGGCACTGGATGGAATGAGCACTGGCTGTTATATGCAACTGATGAATCACTAAATTCTACCCCAGTAACTAATAATACAGTAATGTTAAATAAAGGGAACTTCACTAAAGAATTAAAATTAAAATTAAAATGTATAATGGTAAATGTACCATTTGGGGTACATTTGGACATTGGGAGTGGAGAAATATACTATTATACTATACTATTATACTATTATAAGTATGTTCTTATACAATGTGTGAAGAGTTATGGAATCACTTGTAGGTAGACTATGATAAATTAAAGATGTAAGCAAGCACTAAATATCAAAACAGAGTTACAGCAAATAAGCTAACAGAGGAGGTAAAATGGAATCACAAAAACTTCTAATTAATCCAAAAGTAGGCATAAAAAGAGAGGAAAGGAAACAAAGAATGCATGAGTAAAATAGTAAACATGTAGTAAAGTATAGGTTTAATCCTGGTCATAAAAAATAAATATAAATGGTCTAAACAACTTTAAGTAGAATGCAGAGATTGTCAACTATTATTTAAAAAAAAGACAAAACCTAACCATATGCTGTGAACAGTAAACATATTTTAATACTTTAAATACAAAAACACAAATAAGTAAAATAGTAAAGAGAGGACCAAGATATACAGTTGATTCTCATTATTCACAGGAGCTATGCTGTATAAAGTTTCCATGGACACTACATTAGTGAACACTAAACTATTGCTTCTAAGTGAAATACGTGCATGTGTGTATGTCTCATAGAGAGTATAATCTTAAATACTAAAAATAAGTTATTCTAGTAAATTCTATTTATTTTACAAAAGAGAAAATAAGGTTCAGAAGGGACTGCCTGAGGCCAACCCACTAACAGGTGACAAGCAGGATTTGAGCCTATCCATACAGTCCCAAAGCTGGAGCATCTTGCACTGCCCTGCCCTTCCCCCTCCCATCTCTGTCCCTGGGCTTCTCTGCATGAGCTTAAACAAGAAGGAAGAACATCGTTTTATTGCACCTCAGCTGGGAAAATGTGTCAGTGACTCCAGTTTTTTGCCTGTATGAGCATGTCTGTGAATGACTACAAAGGCACCACGGGTATTGATTTGGGAGTTAAAAATCAATTGTAGCTAGTAGTTGAATTTGCACAGATAGAATCTATGGATAATGAGGATCAAATGTACCGTGTTAATACTACTAAAAAGAAATCTGAAATGGTTACATTAATATCCGAGTAGAATTTAGAATAAAGAATATTATTACTATACGAACAGCAATTTCATAATGATAAAGAGATCAGTTCATCGAGAGGACTAAATATTTATGCCCAAACAACAGAACTTCAAAATATATAAGCAATTACTGGTAGAGCTGCAAGGAGAAATAAATACGCTAATCCCCAATTATATTCAGAAATTTCAATACTTCTCTCAATAATTGACAGAACAAGTAGAGAGAATATTGGTAAGAATATTGAACATTTTAACAAGCTATAACTGATTTGACTTAATTGACATTTATGGAGTGCTACACCAACAGCGAAATATACATTCTTTTCAAGTGAACACAGAACATTTACCAACATAGACTACATATTGGGCCATAATATTTAAATCTCAATAAATTTAAAGGGATTCAAGTCTCACAAATTATATTCCCTGACTACAGCATGGATGAATTAGACATTAATAACACAGAGATATCCCAAAATATTTGAAACTAAATGGCACACACACTTAAAAGTAACCCATGGATGAAAGAAGAAATCAAAAGTGATTTTAGAAAGCATTTTGAACTGAATGAAAATGAAAATACAGCATATCAAAATTTGTGGGATGCTACTAAAGCAGTACTTACAGGGAAATTTATAGCACTGAACACCGATGTTAGGGAACCAAAGAGCTCAAATCAGTCACCTCAGTTTTACTTTCAGAAACTAGAAAAAAAAGAGCAAAGGAACCTATAAGAAGCAGGAAAAAGTCAATGCAGAAATAAATGAAATAGGAAACAGAAAAACAATAGAGAAAATCAATGAAACCAAACTTTGTTTCATTGAAAAGATCAGTAATAAAATTGGTAAGCATCTAGCCAGAGAGATAAAGAATACAGAGAGACTGCACAAATTATCGATACCAGGAATAATAGATTTTACATAATAATAAGGGATTACTATTTCACTTCAGATTTTTACAGAATAATAAGGTATTATAAGAAATTATGCCAATAAACTCAATATATTAGACAAAACATAAATTTCTTGAAGGGAGGGGCGATGAACCATGAGAGACTGTGAACTCTGAGCAACAGACTGAGGGTTTTGGAGGGGTGGGGGTGGGGGATTGGGCAAGCCTGGTGGTGGGTATTGAGGAGGGCATGTATTGCATGGAGCACTGGGTGTGGTACATGAACAATGAATCCTGTAACACTGAAAAAATAAAATAAAAGTATTTGGGGAAAAAAAATAAAATTAAAAAAAATAAAAATTAATAAACTTAAGAAACAATAAATAACCTGAATAGGTCTATGTCTATTAAAATTGAAATAGAAATTGAATTAGTTAAAAACTTTCCACAAAGAAATCTCCAAGCCTGAGTGGCTTCGTTGTTAAATTATACCTAATGGTTAAGGGAAAAAATACAATTCCATTGAAACACTTCCAGAAAAGAAGGGAGAATATTTCCTAACTCTTTCTATAAGGCTAACTTTACACTCATACCCAAACCAGACAAAGGCACTGAAAGAAAATAAAACTACAGACCAATATCAACCATAAACACAGATGTAAAAACTCTAAACAAAATTTTAGCAGTCAATTACAGCAATAAATAAAAATGATACTACATCATGACCAAGTAGAATTTCTCCTAGGAATTCAAGGTTTGACTTGCATTTAAGTCAATATAACTTATTGTATTAACAAACTAAAGAATAAAAATAATATGATCGATTCAATAGAAGGGGGAAAAGATTTTTTTTTTTTTTTACAAAATCCAGCACACATTCCTGATTAAAAACTGTCAGAAAATGAGAATCTAGAAGTGAACTGGTCGACCTGATAAAGGGCATCTATGAAAACCACAGCTAACCTCAGACTTAATAGTGAGAAACTGAAAGCTTTCCCCCTGAGATCAGGATTAAACACTTGCCACTTCTATTCAATACTGTACTGTAAGTTCTAGCCAGAGCAGTTAGTCAAGAAAAAGATATAAAAAGCATACAGATTGAAAAGGAGGGAGTAAAATTATGTCTATTTCCAGATAACATGATCTTAAATATAGAAAACTCTGGGGAATCCACACTCACAAAAAGAGCTTTCTTTACAGCTAATAAATGAGTTCAGCAAGGTTGCAGGATCCAAGATTAATATACAAAAATCAATTGTATTTTTATATACTGGTGGTGAATAATTGGAAATTGACATTTCAAAAAATGATAGCAATTTTAATAACAAAAAATATAAATTAGTTAGGGATATAGCCGATAAAAGAAGAGGAAGATCTGTCTGCTGAAAATTACCAAATATTGCTAAGAGAAATTGAATAAGACTGAAATAAGTAGAGCAATATATTTTATTCATAAGTGAGAAGACTTAATATTGTTAAGGGCTTTATTCCCCAAAAATTTACCTATAGATTCAATGGAATACCAAACACGATCCCACTCAACTTTTTTGTAGAGATTAGAAATCTGTTTCTCAAATTCATATAGGCATGCAAAGAACCTAGAATAGCCAAAACAACCTTGAAAAGAACAACAAAGTTGGAAGGCTAACACTGATTTCAAGACATAAGGCTACAGTAATCAAGTCCATGCGATACTGGTGTAAAGATAAGCAACTAGATCAGTGGATATTTTTTCTGAAGACAGAAAAATGTCCATTAAATTTGCTGACAAGTAGAGTCATAGTTGATCTTGTTTAGAGAATATTTGATGGAATGAAAGCGCGAGACCGTATTTCAATAGACTGAGAAGTGAGTGAAGGACTCCTGGGTAGTATGGGATAGTGAGTTCATGTGGAAATCCCCTATTCTCTCTGTTTTAAATGCAAAGAAGTTTCTTTGTTTTTTAATTTTTTAAGAAAGTCAACTCTATGGATCTAAACGAAATGCAACACAGGATGGGGGGGTGGGAGGGGGAGGCACGTTTGAAGCATTGGCTTACTGGGATGAAAAGCAGGCAGTGTTGGCTGACTTTCAGCTCCTGCAAGAGAAAATGGACAGGAAGTCTCTGGTGAGTATCAGGGGACAGAGCCACGTGCAGTGGTTTGAACAGCTACGGTCTCTTCCATTCTCGGGGAACGGTTAGTACTGAGCTGCCTGGGGTATAGGAGAGGAGAGAGAATGCCACCTTGGCATGGAGCTGAGTTTGGCTCTGGCCTGAGGACCAGAGCCCAAACCATCCAGTTATGCCATGTTCTGAGAGGAGGTCCCAGAGGACCATGCAGAAGCACTGACCAAGACCATGACAGCAATAAGATAGTCATGCTCAAGAGGAGCTTGCACATGGAAATCTCGAAGCACGAGGGAAACACTAATGCAGAAAAGCCAATAAATAATAATGCCAATAAACTGAAGAAATAGGAGAGAAATAAGAGAGAAATCTGAAAAAGTCTTTGCTATCAATATATTTAAGATCCTCTAGGGGTGTCTGGCTGGTGCAGTCAGTGGAGCATCTGACTTTTAATCCTGGGGTTGTGAGTTCAAGTGCCACATTGGGCATGGGGCCTAGTCAAAAAATAAAAATAAATAAAAATAAAAGATCCTCTAAAAGGGAAAAGAAAGAATAACATTTACTCCCCCCCAATAAAGAAAGAAAAAACAGGGTGTTATAAAGGGGAAAAAATTAGATGGATGGCTATGAATCAGAATCTGATGGATATGAAAAAGAACCAACTTGAAATTTTGAAAAGGAAAAAATATATTTATTTAAATACAGAATCTCTACTGAGAACTCTAGCCTGGACACAGCTGAAGATGGAAATTAGTGACCCTAGAAAGCTGTACAGGGAGTGTATCCGGAGCACAGAGCAGAGATGAAAACTGCCATGAGAGCAAGTACAGATCATGCAAAGAACTGAATGAAAAGTAAGAAAGAACCAATGCAGACACTATTTCAAGACTACTTGGTATAAAGAAAAACAACAAAAGGAGGTTCTGGCCAGAAAAAGGACTGTTTTTGAAATGGGAGCTATAACTTGCTTAGTAAATTAACAGGAGGAAAGTTAACAGAGAAGTTTAATACAGACAAGGAGAGGATGAGCCAAGAGAAAGGATCAAGATGTGCGTGACGGGGTAGACCTCTTGGGACCCTGTATTGTTGAGACTGGAGGGCAGGGTGGGTCTGGTCGTGGATGAGTTGAGAGAGGGGCTGTCCTGGCCTGAAGTTTGGGGAGTTGCCGATGTTCCATTTCATCCATGAAATGGGAAGTGATCAATTTGAGAATAAGAAAAGGGCAACATTGATGGTAAGGTCATTTTTCATTCAACTACTCTTTATATAAAGCACATGTGGGATGATAGAGTTGCTGGAACATGCTAAAGGTTCATAGTAGAGAGGCAAAGGGGAAAAAAGACTGGAGTATGGGCATTTTCTTGGACTGCCTGCCTCTGTCAGACAGGTTGCTTTGGCATTCCTTAACCAGTAGGATGACTAGAGCCACAGCCGTCCAGGTCAGTCCGAGATTCGGTGGCGCAGGGTGGGTGAACCTGAGGATAAATCCTCCTGGAGATCAGTGGAATCCCACATTCTTCTAGCAGCCAGTGTGATGAGTCCTGCTCCTCTTTCTCACAGAGGATTTTTATCTTCTCCAGTGGTTCAATTCTATAAAATCTGAAGAGATATTTTAATTGAGCTTTTCTTTTCTCAAAGACTTGTTCATTCATTCAAGAAATTTATCAAGCACCTGCTGCATGCTGCGCAGCAGTCCAGCTGTTCGGAATATATCTGTGAACCCTACAGCTCCCTCATGAAGCTCACCTTGTAGTGGGCAGACAGGCAGTGAAGAGTTAACACACGATGAAGAGTGTATCCTACAGATGAGTAAGAGCAGATAGTGCCGTGGGAGGAGAGGGAAACTGAAGCAGGCCAAGAGGGGCAGGCATTGCAGAGCGGCAGTCTGCACTGCTCAGTGGGTTGGCGAAAACAGGGCTCTCTGGGAGGGCAGTACCTGAGGTGACCGAAGTAGGCGAGGGGATGTGTGACTCTGGGGAAGAGCATTCTGTGCCACTCTGAGGTGAGAGAGATCCTGTGTTGAGGGAACAGCCAGGAGGCTGGAGTGGCTGCGGGGAGGAACAAGGGAGAGAATAGGGAAGGACGTCAAAGAGATTGCCTGGCAGGCAGGCTTAGAACTTTCTGGAACACCCTCTCCTCTTTTGCATTGGGTTTGGCATGGTGATGTGGCAGGCACGTGGAAGCCAGCCAGAGGTGGAGGGGAGCGGTGTGGGACTCGGCGGAAGAATCTGGAACAGCCCCTGCATGCCCTCAAGCCCAAGTGATTGCTCTTGCCCGGCCCAGCTGCCAATTCTCGTTCCAGGGCCGGGGGGCTGGGGTGAAGGAGAGTTCAGACAGCTGGGGAGAGGCAGACAAATGGCCCCAGGAGCGCTGTCCAGTCATGGGTTACCTCAGGCTGATTGAGTGACCCCAGTGGCTTCATCGATCTGTATAGTTACTTAACCTGGTCTTTTGAAACTTGGGGCCACGTTCAGTGAAGATTCAAACCCACCCCAAACCCTGAATACTTTTAAAACCATAAATCAGCCTTTATTTATTTCACCTCCTAGAAACAGGCCGCAGCGAGAGTCCCTGAGTCCCGGAGAACCCAGGATCACATAATTAGATCTCACCAGCTCTTCCCATGAAGCGCTGTCAGAGGGAAGAGGCCTGGCTTGCATGTGAAGGGGCTCTGGTTTGTCATGCCGAGTTACTTCACACGCCAGGGAAACACTGTGAGGATTTATGAGTAGATTATCTATTCAAGGCATATTTGGGGGCTGAGAATATCGTTTTGTTTCATCACGTGTATTTATTTCATGTTGCAAAGCCATGAATGCCACGAATTCTGGTGGTAGGAAATAAGGACAGCGTGAGGTGTAGTTTTCTCTGGGTGACAGCACAAAAATGATGTCATCTGAGTTGCCCTATGTTGCATGGGACCTGTGGCATGAAGTGACGGCAGCTGCCACAACCCGTGTCTCCCTCTGGGTCACCAGCCCAGGCCACAAGTCACCGTTCCTCTGGTGTGGCTCACTCTGTCCCCCTGTATGTTTCTTCCATGATTAGTAAGGAGACAATTCTTCAAAATCACTAATAAGCTGTAGCAAGAGTCATTTTAATTCGGTGCTGTGTTTAGAAGGAACTTTATGTTTTCACATGGTGGGTTGTTACCAACATTAGGCCTTTAGACCCTTACCATCCTTAGGAGGCATTTTTGCTGGCAGATTCAGCCTCAGTCAGGGGCAGAGTCGTCATTGTTCTGTAAACCCAGGAACTGTTGCTTCGGGGTGCAGGCAAGGTGATGGCCATAGGCAGGTCGCAGTAAGAGGGGTGACGGCTCACCCCAAGGCTGCAGCTGCCTTCCTCCTGTGACTGTCACCAGCTAAAGCCACCACACGTACTCAGCCCGAGCTCAGCCGGCCATAACACCAAATGTGAACAGAGGACCGTGTTACGGTTCTGAGGTCAAGACCAACCAGAGTCAAGCTGCCGGCAGTGATCACCTTACAGGGAGTGGGACCTAATAATCCCGGGGCATCTTGGGGCTTCTTCAGGATTCTGTCACAGACTTTACTTTTATGAACATTTTCACAAGGGCATTATAAGAGAACTTGTGAGTGTATTAGTTCATCACAGCAGAGGAAACCAGTTTAGAAGACTTCATGGGAAACTGGGAACATGCCAATGCTCGTGGCAACCTTGGAAAAGATGTTTTCGCTCCTCCTGAGGGTGGGCTGTTTTGTGCCGTGGCAGGGTTTGGGGAGATGGGATGTGTTTTCCTGGTCCCTGGCCTTAGTCTCTCTCCTTATGGAGTGCAGCTGGGTGTGGAGAGACCGCAGAGAGACCGTGAGCCTTGGGAAGAGGAGGCCGAGGAAAGAGTGGCAATTGCATTGCAGTGGCAAACTAACCTTGCATCCCTACTCTCTCTCCAACCCCACTCTCCAGCTGCCCACTCCTCAGCCCAGGCCCAGGACCGACCAACGGCCACCGTGTCGCCCCTGCGCACCCAGAACTCCCCATCCCGCCTGCCCACTGCCAGCCTCAGGCCCCATTCGGTGGTGTCCCCGCAGCACGTGCACCAGCCCCCCGTGCAGACAGTCATCGGGGCCCAGTGCCCCCGATCAGCCATCCCGCTTACATCCGCAGCATCTGCCGTCACGCCTCCCAATGTCAGTGCCGCCAACCTCAACGGGGAGGCCGGAGGAGGGCCTGTCAGTGGCCTGTCATCATCCAGCCCCACCAACACCGGATGCAAACCAGATGAGAAGAAAAATGAAAAGGTAAGTGGCCCATCCTGGGCGAGCCCTGTCTGTGGCCCAGCTGGTTATTGTAACTCTTTGGCACCAGACACCAATGAATGACATTTTGTAAAATTAAGGCTTGGTTTAGGGCCCCAAGTTCCTGCCCTCGGATGCCTCAGGCCTCTGACAGATATGGAAGCCAAACCAGCAAAGCAGCTGTCCTTTGAGTGGAATTTAGGCAGGCCTCAGGTTCTGGTAGGGCTGACCTGAGCCCAGCTAGAGCTTTTATGCAAATCAGAGAAAAAGTATCATTTCCTCAGAATGCTTTAATTCTATCTGTTGGAAAGTCACTGTAATATACTCATTTTGTTAGAACAATATACTTATTGCCAGGTACCAGGATATTATAATAATAAATATACAAATCTACTTATGTACAGTGTGAACAGCTTCCCTTCCCTTCAATGTGTCATCCTTGTGCAGTCTACAACCTGTTCAACCACATGGACAGACCTGTTTTCTGAGGAGAAACAAGAGGGGGATGCTGGACTGATAGTTGGTGTAGATAGCAGTTTCAGCTATTCTTTTAACTTGTGAAGGAAATTGGACTTATTCACAAAAGTCCAATGAGCTTGCCTCTGCTACTACCCAGCTAGACACTGGATTAGCCAGGATTAGAATCGGATTTCTAAATCAGCACTGCCCAATAAAACTATAATCCAAGTTACCTATCTAATTTAAAATCTTCTAGTAGCCACATTTTTAATAAGTTAAAATAATTTTAAAAATAAAATTAAAAGGTAAAATTCATTTTAATGGTATAATCTATAAAACCCTATATCTAAAAACATTATCCTTTCAACGTGTAATCTGTATGAGAAAAATTTTGATGAGGTGTTTCACCATTTTTCACATTCAGTCTTTAAAACCCAGGGAGACATCTGCAGTGCTCACGGTCCCCTGCACTGCCCACTGCACTGCCCACTGCTATCCCGGACAGTGCGGACCCACATCTCTAGCTGGGAGCTACTCTCTTCATTGCCTTGCTCTATGAACAATGTATTCTCATTACCTCTTGGCTTTACCACATGCTGTGGATCTTTTAAAACGTTTCTATATAAAAATCACTTTTTTTTTTTTTTAAGATTTTATTTAATTATTTGAAGAAGAGAGAGCGAGCACGCACAAGCAGGGGGAGCAGCAGAAGGAGAGGGGGAGGCAGGAGCCCGATGTGGGGCTCCATCCCAGGACCCTGGGATCATGACCTGAGTTGAAGGCAGACGCTTAACAACTGAGCCCCCCTGGCACCCCTAAAACCAGTCTTCTGATGAGAGTGCTAGCCAGAGTTGTGGTGAGCCCTGCAACATAGGATGGTGTATTCAAGGCAAGGACAGCCGCTCCTGTCCCTTGAGGAACAGGACCAAAACCAGCGCTGACTGCCGAGGCCACATGCCCAGCGTGCCCTGGAGGCATGCCTACTAGCTCACTTCTTGGGCTCGGTGGGAGCCCAGAGGCCTCTCAGAGCTGTGCACACCAGATTCCTCAGGGCCCCCGGATTGGTGGTGCTCAGGCCTTGTCACCACCTGTCTCATCCGGTCTGGAGGAATATTATTCCCATGTTCAGGGGTGCAAAGAAGCTTCGGTTACAGCCACTGCTGCTGTGCTCTCAGCCAGCAGAGCTCAAGCCTCCTTGAAACCAGCAGGGTCCCAGGCACAAAGCGAAATTGTTGCTCTGCGGTTTGTGTCTGTTTCTGTTTGCAAATCCCTTAGGTCTTGGTCTGGTCCCTTCCACCTTGCAGCCTGGTTCAGAGATGTAGCTGGGTCTCATCGGGAGGCAGATGTGGGGGCGCGAGGCCCCCCTCACACTTGGAAATGCTTCCTGGAAGACTAGATCCTCCAGGCCTTAAACAGGGAATGGACTTGGAAAGGGAAGGGCAATAATAGTTCTGTAAACAATTCTGGTTCTTTACCCAAAAATTCCCTCTCTCAAGTTTGCAAAACAGATAGGGGGCTCATGACAGTAGAACAGATCATGAGGGCTCATGACAGTAGAGTCAGGCTTGTAGGAAAGCGATCTTGCTCACCATCTTGCCCTCTTAAGCCTGTTGCTAAGGAAAACCAGCGCTGGGCCTGCTCTCAACATTTAACCAGCCTGTTAGACACTGCACGCATTTTATTTTATCTCACAGTTCACTCTCTGCTAGCAGTTCTCCTACATCAGCAAGGACAAGTTGAGTCCAGGGGACACCCAGAGGGCCCCAATGAATTTTCCTCTGAAAAAGGCGGAGCCCCCAGCCCTGCTGTTCACAGACACCCAAACCACAGTGCCTGCATGTTTTCACAGGGCCGAGCTCTTCTGAAATTGGATCCAGGCCCTTCTGAGTGTGGGCACAAGAGAGAAGACCATGACTCCCAGGGCTCCTGGTCCCTGAGGTAGTGGAAGGCGTGATTCTCTCCTAGGAGCATGGGAGATTTATTCCCAGGCGTCCCAGCATGCGGGATACGAAGAGGCCCCAAATGTGGCTCGTGTGCACTGGTTGCTGTGGAGATCCCTGGGAGGCTGGCTAGTCCTACCCTCGGGGGTTGGGCTTCTCGGCCCTGCTGCCGGCAGGCCTTGCACATCGGCCCCGCTTGGCCCACTTTTGGGTTGAGGCCTCCAGAGAGACTCAAGGGCTGATAGGGTGGGTACTCTTTCTGTAGATCGGATCCTGAGCCAGAGTCCCTCTCTAGGCCCAGGGCTTCGGCCCGAATGTGCAGCCTCCAGCCTCTCTCCCAGAGGCTCTTCCTGCCCATCTTTCTCGTCCTATGGCTGCCTGCAGGGGCTGCCCTGTGGCCCAGCTGCCAGCCTCCTGGAGAGCTGTCCACTCCTGCTAGCAGGGCCCATTCCAGAGGTGTACCCCTTGCGCCGCGGCCCTGGCGCCCACAGTGAAGAAGCCTGGGCAGGACAGGGGGTGCACAGAGGACGGGCCTGAGAAGGGGGGCTTCTGATCCAGGGATGCACTTAGAGCCCTGGACAGCACTAGGGACTCTTCCAGCATCTGGAGCCATTTGTGCTGATCTAGGATCTGTTCTGCTTGGGGACAGATCTGCTGGGGGTGGCCGTGCATGGAAGAGGGCCCCCCTCCAAGAAGACCTGGGAAGGATGTATGTTGCATAGCTGCAGCGTACCCCCGGCTGGATGGATCCCTTCCCCGTCTCACATGTTGGAAACAGTAGAGGCATCCTGGGCGTGGGAAGGACCTCAGGGCACAAGAGAAGACCCCAAGGCATGAGAAAGACCCCAGAATATGGAAATCATGAAGGTTACAGTCTTCAGAAGGTACGCCAGTGGGCATCATTGGAGGTCTTCCCATCCAAGGACTTGGGTCTAATGTTTCTGAAGAAGGGACTGGATACAATTTTCGGAGTCATCTTTTGGTGCCCACAGATTGCAGAGTGGAAAGAAAATCTTGGAAGAATTTTAAGATGATCTGGAGTATTTAAGTTAACCCCTTTATGCTTAAATCAATTTCTGTGCTTGAAACAACCATCACATACCACCTGTCATATCCACCCGTGACTTTTCTGTTTCTGAGGCCTCGTGAACACTCAGCACCAGATGACATGGGTCAGTTATCCTTCGGGGTCAACTCCATGGGAGAGTCAGTGGAAAGAGAGCACTGTGCCCCTGGACAGAAGCCACGGTCAGTGACTAGCAGCAATGACATGCTGAGGAAGGAGGTAGAAGATCATGGCCCTCCTGAAGCCAGGAAGTGTTCCCCCGCCATCTGGTTAGAAGTCACTCACTCACCCCTCTCTCTCCTGTTTATTACAAGGAGTAATATATGTGGCCCAGGTAGAATGCTGGGCCCAGGGAGTCTATAGGGAGAGAAGATTCTGCCCCTGCCTGGAGGGACACTGAGTCTAGTACCAGGATGCAGGCTGGTATTCAGGCAATTAGGATAGAATGTGACAGGTCTGGGGATAGGGAAACTTCCTGGGAGAGTTCTGCTTGACAGGTAAGAGGATAGTCCAGGCTGAGGGACATGGCTCAAGGGTGAGGAGCCCAGGAGCAGGGGGGAGGTAGCAAGGCAGCTCTAGAAGGGCCTAGAGATCAGCCACACAGTGCTGAGCAGTTTGAGTTGTTGGGTGCTGGGTAGGAAGGTGGGATTGAAGGTCTGATCAAAGGAGGTTAGCTGTGCTCCTTCCCTCCTCTGAGTTCTGGACCCCTTACTGTCTCTGTGCTTCCTGCTCAGGAATTATGTCTCACTCTATGAGAGCCCCTCTGACTGATGCCTTGCTTCCTTTCAGTGATCTCCTTGGTGTCAGCGTACCCTTCCTGTGACCACTGGCTGCAGCCGTATCTTTCAAACCACATGTTCGAAAGTGTTCCACTCATGAGTCACCAAATCAGTGCAGTAGATTTGGACCAACCTTTTTTTAGATCGACTAGAATGCACAGAATGAAATAGAATAGACTAGATCAGCATTCATCGCATACAGGAGGGGCCAGTATATTTGGGGGAAATGATGGTTGTTGTGTGCTGAGTCCTGATTTCCAAAAAGTCTCAGAGTCCTGATCAACAGACCCTAAAGAGTACCTTCCTTCTGGGAAGCATCTGGTGATATTCGTAGACCAAAGGGAGTTGGGAAAACTGTTGCCAATGAGTTTTCACTCCCATGAATTATGAGAAATTCTTTACTTTATAGGCCAAAAGAAAGTTAACTTTCTGTGTATGGATGAAATAGTTTCAGGTCCACAGAGTAATAGAATATTGGAACTGGAAAGAGCCTCTGAAGATCTTTTCATTAAACTCCTCTTTTTCAATGATGCTCCTGAGACTCAGAGAGGCTGAGAGGTTTGCCAAGGGTCACACAGCATCAGCAGTGGAGCCGGCACAAGGACTCTGACTGCCCAGCCCTCTGTCTGTTTGGTTCCGATGTGCCAACTTGTGGTGGCCTCTCTAGTCTCTGAGAGGCCAGGGCCTCAGGTGGTTTTGGCTTATCCAGGTGTCCTGCAGCGAGAGGTCGGGGTAGCTCTGGCAGGAGGCTGGGGGGTGTACCCAGCAGAGGGGAGGGAATGTGACCTGAACGTCTGCCTTCTGATTCCACACCGGGCTCACCTGCTGCCAGAGCCCACGTGGGCAGTGAGCCGTGTGATCAAAGCAACATGGCTGGCACAACCTTTATAATGAAGGCTTTGGGGAGCCGGTCTGAGAGGATGAGCAGACCTGACAGAACGGCAAATAACAGCAGCCACTGGGCCTGGCCTCTAGCGGGGACAGGACGGGAAGGGTGTTTGCAGATGAACTTTGAACTTGATCTGTATTATCTACATCCTGCTGGTTTCAGAACATAACAAGACACACGTTACATAGCGCTACAACTATATTTTCAGTGAAAACCCAGGCAGATGCAATATAAAGAAATCTTGAGGGTGAAGCTCTTTAGAACAACCAGGCAGTTTTTTTCTAAATCGAAGAATCACTGGTTTATGAATCATTTTCTCTCCAGTTGGGTTCACGGCAGTAAGCAACCCTTGACTTGCGCCATTTCTGAAGCAGACTGAAAGGGGGGCTCCTGTAAGCTCTGTACCCAACATCTCAGTTGCTGCCAGTGTGTCCCCAATTTTGAGACAGGCAGAGACCCTCCTGCTGTCACGCGCTAACCGCGCGAGCCCCACCAAGCAAACCAGAGCTGAGGAGATGTCCTGCTGCGTCAGACGACATTAATCTGGGGTGGGGATGGGCTGGGGCTGACCTCACCAGATCTGAATTCCTCTGTAGGCTTGGTCCTCACACTGAGCTCTTGCAGGGAGAGTTGCCCCCGGTTTGCTTGCAGGTCAGGCCCAAACCTACAGAGAGCCTCCAAGCGGTGCGGTGTTTCCGGTGCGACCACAGCAGAAGCGGGTGACTTGTGAAGCATGGTTGGGCCCACACACCCATGTGGCACATCTTCATGGGCTTTGGGAACCCCGTGTGCCGCACAAATCAGTTGCTTAGGAGTCTGGTGCTCAGTTGGCCGGCTGTGGGCTATGGACACCTGCTTCCTTCCGGGAACACCCTGCTGGGCAGCTCCGACTGCCCTTCGCACCGGTGTTGGCACTCTGGCTAGGCAGTAGGTCCCTTTCTGACTGCTGTGGGCCACTAGGAACCCCGACGACTTCAGGAGTCCTCTCCTCCCTGTGGTTGAGCTGCCTTCTGTGGGATGAGGAAAGCTGGCATTTAGCTTATGAGTAATTTTTAGGATGAAAATGAACCCATCCTGAAAGCACGAACAAATCCCAGCTGTCAAAACAAAGCCATTCTGAAGTTTTGTAGGCAACTTATTTTTGGAAGGGAGCGTGCTGCTGGAGTGTCACGTCCCTGATAACGACAGAGCCTCTTCCCCCAGAAAGCACAGATACCCAGGCAGGATAGGACAGGGGCCCCACCTCATCTGTGGAGAGCTCAGAGGCAGCCAGAGACCTTCTGCCCTTCTGCGGGGGTTAACTCTCTCCCTGGAAGGCACCACAGGGCCAGGCCATTCCCCCAGC
Source organism: Potos flavus (assembly GCA_028534135.1). Taxonomy (NCBI): domain Eukaryota; kingdom Metazoa; phylum Chordata; class Mammalia; order Carnivora; family Procyonidae; genus Potos; species Potos flavus. Next base: position 77,931,224 of record CM052885.1, read on the forward strand.
TCTCCCATAGAAACCGCCAGCTTTTGTTCTGAGGTGAGGTTCACTCTAATTCGCTTCTGGCTAGCTGTTTGGTAGGGTCCTGGGGACCCTCTCAGGGCACAGATGTGGACACAGAAGTCCAGGTAGCCGGGTGGCCTGCCCGAGGCCATGCAGCTAGTCCTCACTGGGAAGAAAGCCAGACTCGTTGGTGCTCAGGCAGGTGCCACTCCCTCTCCTCTGCCTCTGTTGTCCAGCTTCTCCTGTTGGGAGCCCAGGGGCTCCTGCTACGGAGCATTCAGGGTATGGTCCGGATGAAAGAAGGCGCAGACTGATTAATGAGCATAGAGGCTGGGTCTGGGGTGCAGCTGCCAGGTGTAAATCAGGGCCCTTCTATTTATCCACCCACCCTGTGACATTGAGCAAGTTCCCTCACTTTCCTGTGCCTCTGTTTCCCTGCCTGTAAAATGAGGACAATGACACCTATCACCTTGAGTTTTGGGGAGGAGTAAATCATTTAATCTCACAAATGCTCAGCCGAGTATTTGGAACAAAAATACTAGAAATCATTATTAAGCATTTGATAACTAATGGAAGCCCAGATCCCATAAGAATTAGGAGATGGATACAGATATAAAACTTAGATCCCTGAGACTTCTAATAAAAGATTAAAAGGGCATTTGATTTTGCAGTTTTAGAAAAAAGACTACTTAACATGGCCAAATGGAGAGATGTGGGCTACTCAAAAATGAACCCGAACTGATTGGTGTAATTTCTTAGCAAAATGGGATTTATTCATCTCCTCTCCCACCAGCGGTTCCACTTTCTGGTTTCTTTTTCTGGTTTCCACTGAGAAACATAGCTATAAAGTGGTTTTTTAAGGTGTCAGTTTTCTACCTGATGTTTAGCCTAAACAACGGATGGGAGCTCAGGAAAACTATTTTAGTCAGAAGTCACGTTTCAACAGCAAAGCTTTAAACCAAAATTCATTTTTAAAATAGTAATAAACTAGCAATAGAGAAGAATTTGTGATTACCAGTAATGACACATGGGGGTTCTGTGATTCTCCCCAGAGGGCAGAGCGCACTGTAACACGTCAAGATTGCTTGGCAATTTTACACTCTAGTGACACATGACCCATCCCTCCTGGACAACCAAGAGATGACTGTGGTAGCAAGGTTGGTGATGTGGAATGTAGGCGTGCGAGTGCCCGAGAGCCACGGAGCACGCTTGATTCCCATAGAAAGTTTGGATTCTGTTCTGCAAAATTCTTTCACTGTTACTGCCTTCTTTCTCATGATGCTCATAAAGAAAAGGAACTTTATTCCCGCTAAGGGAAAAACTCAGCTGATGGAATCAGTTAAAAAGAAAAACATATACACGCACCCCATAAACTACACCAGGAGGTAACACTTGCAGAGTAGACCCAAAGGCTGTCCTTCCCAGAAGGCAGACAATGTCAGCTTGATGAGGCATCTCTAATGTTCTAGAGAACTTATGAGTGCTCTTCCATCTTGTCACATAACTGAAGGCAATGACAAGAAAGAACAGAGTGCTGGCATCATCGTTTTGTTTGCTGTGGTTTTATTTTGTTTTGTTGGTGCTCACCACCCAGGCAGTGGTGGCAGAGGTGAGGGCATTATACCAGCTCCTTGAGATCAGATAATTTTATACCGTCTTTTCCCTCTGGGGTGAAGTCACTCATGGGGTAGACTTGATTTTTGTTTACCTGTTATTTTATGCGCTTAGTAATTTCAGGCCATGTCTTAGTGAATTACAAGATACATCTGCATATAGCATGAGAATGAAGTCCATTAATCTTTTTGGTGGATTCACACTCTTTCTGTCCATGTCAAGTAGAATTAATGGGTCAATTTAATGAAAACATTATTGCTTTCTAATCTCTTTGTATGAACCAGTAGTAATGACTAGATTACTGGTTTACATCAACTTCCTTCTGATTCTTGGTTCTCTCCTTCACTTTGTATAACCTTGGACAAATCACTTAGACTCCAGTTTGCTTAATATTAAAATAGGAATAATATCTCCTGCTATTAAAAAATTAATTACTGGTTGTATCAGTCAGAACTCTCCAGAGAAACAGAACCAATACAAAACACAGACACAAATATTTATTTTAGGAATTGGCTCCCATGATGAATGTGGAGGCTGGCAAGCCCATCTGTGAGGAAGGCCAGAGGCTAAAAATTCAGGCAAGAATCGATGCTGCAGTCTTGAAGCAGAAATTTTTCTTCCCCAGAAAACCTCAGATTGCTCTTAAGGCCTTCAACTGACTACATGAGGCCCACCTACATATCCAGGCACATACTCTAAGTAATCTCCTTTATTTAAAATCAACTCAGTGTAGAAGTTAATCATGTCTACTACATACTTTCACAGCAACATTTGACTAGTACTTCACTAAACACCGGGCACCATAGCCAACCAAGTTGACACATTGAACTAACCATTACAATCTACCCTTTGTCAACTTGGCACTCATAGCCATCTCCGTAAACCGTACTTAGTCTCCAAATAAAAACAACAGTGAAGTCATGCTTCTGCCTAATACAACTATGCTGTATACAACTGAAAATGCACTAACCCTTTCTCCAGGAGAGGGTTAAAGCCCTCTTAGTCCTTAGAGGGTTAAAGTTAAGGTGATGTTCACTCTTCTCCTTGATATCCCATAACTTAAATACTGGGATGTAAAGTTAAAAATATTTAAGTACTATGATATGAAGTTAGTACAACTTATATTACATCATAAGGGGATAAAAGAGGGAAGAAAAAGAGATTATATACATACAAACATATTCATAATAAAATCAGTTATAATCCTTGTTTCTGAACCTAGGCATAGCTGGTATTCATAACTACCTTCTTCCACTACCCACTCCATATTCTCTTTGCCTTCAGCAAGCACCTCAGCAAGGTGTGGTTCTTTACCTGGTAGGATAACCCAAATATGCATCCCTGAAGGGTCTGGGCTACTAGCAGTACCGACTGAATTGGGTTGTTGTAGCTTTCCATTGACCTTCATCACAAGGCATGGTAGTAGTAAGAGATTCCCTGAGAAACGTGCCGTGTTCCAGGCTCTTCCTCACCTCCACTGTAGAGTACAGCCCAATTTCCCCTAAACTAACCCACCTCTGACTGAAATAGTTATAGTCAGGATCAGTCACTCTGGCCAGCAAAGTAACTATTTTCTTTACCTGTTTATTCAGTCGTGAGGAGTCCAAAATTGTTGGATGACCATCTTAATTTCCAGTTCAATAGAATTGCTGTTGTGTCTCCTGGTAGAAACATTCCTACCTTTGAAACTAAGATCTCTAGGCCAATAGAACATAAAGTCATGGGGACCGAGATAAAAAATTCTGCTAGTGGGTCTCTGGGTGTAACAGCACATGGTGCCTTTCCCATTCCCACACCTTGGTTTCTGGACATGGGAATCTTGGCTGTGGGAGAAACTGCACTATAAACTGAATGCTGATTTAGAGCACATACATCCTCCTGGAGAACCTTGCCCCCAACCCTGCAAGGTGTTGCCACCCAGCTGGTATTGTAACTGGGTCTCCAAAAGACCATTCTGTCCAGCCAGCTGCTTTCAGATAGTAAGGAACATGGTAAGATCAGTGAATTCCCTGAGCATGGGCCCGTTGCTATATTTCTTTTGCTGTGAAGTGAAATCCTTTGTCAGAAGCAATACTGTGTGGAATATCTTAGTGATGGATAAGGCATTCTGTAAGTCCACAGATAGTAGTTTTGGCAGAAGCACTGCATGCAAGGAAGGCAAATCCATATTCTAAATAAGTGTCTCTTTCAGTGAGAACAAAATGCTGCCCATTTGTCCTGAATCTGCTACGAGGTAGCTGGCTGCTCACCCCAGACAATGGTGCCATATCGGGGGCTCAGTGTTCATCTCTGCTGCTGGCAGAATGAGCGCTCCTATAACCACTCCTTGGTGAGTGGAAGTCCACCGTACTAAAAGCCATCCATGACCTCCACCCTATAACAATAGCCACTTGGCAGGACTGGCTGGGGAAAGAGCATGATCGGTATCCACAGAATGGGTCATTAAAACCCTCCTCTGCTAAGGGCAGCCTTTAGTGACAATTCATGGAGGACACAATTTTATCTCACATTTTTACCCATTCATTGAGGTCTCTCCATTCACCACTTTCCCAGACCTCCTTGACCCCTCCTTGCACAGCAGCCTGGACCTCTTGCAGAGCCTTCTTTTGTTCCGGGCCCCACTCAGAACTAGCAGCTCAGTCAGGTCATTCAGTAAATGGGCTGAAAAGCACACCCAAATGGGGAATGAATTGCCTACAAATCCAAAGATGCACACCAGGCATGGTGCCTCTTTTTTCATTGTGGGAAAGGCCAGATGCAACAACTTATCCTTGAACATAGAAGAGATTTCTCAACATGCCCTGCACCACTGAACCCCTAGACATTTCACTGAGATAGAAGGCCACTGAATTTCTGCTGGATTTATTTTGCATCCTCTGATGTGCAAATGTTTTGCCAATAAGTGTAGTATCCAATAAGCCTAGTGCTCGATTTTTCCAATTAGCATAGTATCACCCGTGTAATTGATCAATGTGGTGTCTTGTGGAAGGGAAAGATCAAAGTCCCTGTGGACTAAATTATGACATGGCTGGAGAGCTGCTATACCGTAGAAGTAGGACAGTGAAGGTCTATTGCCAGCGTTGCCTGCCGAAAGCAAATGCTCTGCTGGTCTTTATGAACAGGTATGGAGAAACAAACATTTGCATGGTCAATAGCCACATACCAGGTACCAGACTATGTGTTAATTTGCTCAAGCAAGGAAACCACGTCTGGTACCGCAGCTGCAATTAGAGTTAATACCTGGTTAAACTTACAGTAATCCGCCATCATTCTGCAAACTCCAGCTGTCTTCAGCATGGGCCAAATAGGAGAGATGAAGGGGATGTGGTAGGAATCACCACCCCTGCATCCTTCCAGTCCTTGATGATAGTGTTAATCTCTGCAGTATCTCCAGCAATGTGGTACTGCTTTAGGTTTACTATTTTACTGGGTAGAGGCAGTTCTAGTGACTTGGCCTTTGCCACCACAGTAACCCTCACTCCACAGGTCAGGGAACGAACATAAAGATGGATTCTGCCAGCTGCTAAGTATGTGTATTCCTGTTGTGCATTCCAGAGCTGGGGAAATAACCACAGAATGGGTTGGAGGACCAACTGGTACCCCCTGCGAGACAGACTTAAACTAAAACTCCATTCGTCACTTGATCTCCATAAGCCCCACTGGGGGACATGGTGATATTTGGGGTCTCCTGGAGCCAGTGTTAGTTCAGGGACAGCATCCAGGAGCTCCTGACAGGTCTGATAATGTCCTTTTCCCCCAATGCACAGTTAGCCTGGTAAAAAGGTCCTTTTGGGGAGAGCTGGGAGAAAGATTCACAGTATAAATTGTTGACAATGTAGTGGGGTCCTTGCTCAAGAGGACCCAGCTTGCCCTTCCTTGAAGAAGTTCTGGGTCTCTAAATCCTCAGCCTGGAAACTGATAGAAAAGTCTTGACCCTAGTTAGACTTCTGTTCACTAGACCTAGAACTCTTCTGCTTACAGATCAAGTCAGGATTTAGTAGAATGCCCAGCTGCTCCTCTGTGGGGATGCCCTGATCCACTACTGAGTGCCATAGTGTCTGACAGCTGATTGGACTCTGCCGTCCATCATGACAGCCATGACCATCTTGGTTTGGGCAATTAAGTGCCTCCATTTGGCTCCTGTCTGCTCAGGATCCACATCCTCCCGTTGCGTTCAGGCTTCCTAATTCTGTGCCACGCTTCTCACTGTAAGGTTTGGTCAGTGTGGAAGCATGACCACAGAGAGCTTTAAGGATTCTGAAGCTCTTCTCACAAACAATTATGTTTCACACAGTGGGTGTGAGAGCTGTGTCATTCTGGGACAGGTGAGCAGGTCTTCCGTGACACATCCACTCAACACTCCGATCTCCCAAAGCTTTTGGGTACATTTCTCTAGAGTAATCAAGGCAGTTAACATTTCAACCTAAGTTACTGTTTGCCATTTTTTGGTCCATGTTTTAGACAACCAACTAACCATCCAGTTGGACCCTTTCCAATCCCGTGAACCACAGCATTAAATCCAAAATCTCTGTTCATTGGCCCACATAAATAAAGGCAACTCTAACTTTGTTTCTTTCATCATTATCCCACACTTTTAATATCCATTCCCATTCATATTCCCCAGATTTGTTTCTGGAAAATTTGGAAAAGTCATGCAGTTCCATCAGAGCGTGTCACACTTCTTCATGGGTCACACTTTGCACCTCACCCTTTGAAGTCCTCTCAAATCTAGTTCCAGGTCTAGAAGCAAAGAGAGGAGGTAGAGGTAGGTCCTGAGGATCAACAGTATCTTACAAGGCAACTACCTGAGGGGAGGCTATAGTGAGCTCCTCCGTCAAAGGAGGGTTCACCTGGTCAGGCAGGACTGGGTAGTCTGCTTCTACTGGCAAAGAAGACTTGGCAAAATTTAGGGGTTCAGTGTCCCAAACCTCATCAGAATTGAGTCATATGTTCCCGGATTTCCAGGATCCCATTCCTTTCTATTCAATGCCCTCACTGCAACAATGGACCTACTGTGATCTTGGGCATTCAATCTGCATGATAATTCAGCCACTCACAAGATGAACCTCTGGATTTAGTGGTAAGAAGTCTCAGCTCTGGGGCTACAGAAGATAAAGGTTTCTTTCAGGGCAGACATAGAAACTTTCAGGTTACTTATCTGTTCTTTGAGCTGGGAATTTGAAATCCCAAACTCATCATTTGTCCAGCACAGTTAAGAGCAACTGGCCAATCTCATTAGAGTCATGGGTTTGACAAAAATATTGTAAGGTATCATACATAAGATCACCCAGAACCTTGCCTCTTAAAAGTATTTGATTAGGAGTGTCCGATGGTGATATTTTGTGTGTCCCTGTTGGCACATTGTACCATGGACGATCACTATCTTCTTTACCACTGCAAATAGAGTCATAGGGCCTTTAAATCTGTCAGCTTAAAGAACCAATTCCAGAAAACACAGAACTAACTAAGAAGACTCATATTTAAGATTCTGCTCCTCTAATACCATTCTTGGTACCAAACTCTCTGTCACTCAGAGTTCTTCAAAGAAATAGAATCAATGGAATTGGCTCATGTGATTGTGGGAGTGGAATGTCTGCAGTCTTTTGAACAGACCGGTAGAGTTGATGCTGCAGCCTTGAGGCAGAATGTCTTCTTCCCCAGGAAACCTCCATGTTTGCTCCTAAAAGCCCTCAACTGAATGAATGAGGCCCACCTGCATCATGGAGGACAACCTCCTTCACTAAAGTCAAATGATTGTAGATGTTAACCACATCCACAAATACCTTCATAGCAGCATTGTGCTAGATCTGACCTAACAAATGGCTGCTAGAGCCTAGCCCGATTAACACCTGAAAGTAATCATAATGGTTAATATCAGTGAAAAACTCTTAACTGAGTAGGTGAAACATTACTAAAAATTTCCAAGGATAATATTACTTGAGTAAGAGTATGAGAGATGTGGCCAAGGCTGGTGCTTTATTTTCTAAGATTTCGCGATGAATATGATGATACAGCTATTTCTTATTTATAGCTCTACACAAAGTCATCACTGAATGATTTGGAAAGTAGGGTTTAAGCTTATTATGTGAAGCTACAAGTAAAGTAAAATGCATCCTGCTGGGGGATGGGATATAAATCACTTCAAATTTCTGATTATTGTGCAACTTGGTAACAAATCCGTACTTAGGAAGCAATGGGGAGGAAGCCATAAATTTTCCAGGGCTTCCAAAAAAGGAGGGTGTTGCCATTTGTTTCCACAGCAATCAAACTATCTAAACCCCTCAATACCTCAGAAAGACACGGCTTCAGATAATTATATTAGGAAAATATTAAGAGGGATGCCCAAAGGATTACATGAGAGATGCAAGGAAATTGTCCATTTCTAGGCTTCAACGGCTTCTTGTTCCCCAGTTGGGGCCCTTGGGCTCCCTCAGCACTCTCTGATTCCCTGAGCTGAGCTTTCAGGATTCTCGGAGCTAGAGGTGAATTTACATAAAGCAGGAAGTGAACACTCAAGAGTCTTCTCTCAGGAAAAGGCACCTGTAGAAAGTACTCTTGGCAAGAGGTCACTAAGAGAAGATGCAGAGACCCTCATCCAAGAGGGCCCCAGATTCACAGACTTAGCACTAGAAGGGAGCTTCAATGTCATCGGAGCTAAATGGACCCACCAACCCCCACCAACCCAGCAGTCTTGTCTGCAACATTTCTAAAGAAGGATCACTCAGGTTCTGCTAAGAGGCCTCGAGGGACAGAGAACTTACTCTAGAGCAAAGAAGCCGATTGTATGACTCAACTGACCTGTTGCTAAAAACCCCATCTTCTTGTTGAGTCACAATCTAGAGTCCACACACTTTCATACATATAAATATGCACGCACATATATGCATATGCATACACACAATCCCATGCATATAAACACACCCATGCGTACACACATGCACACATGCATGTACTCACATACATAAATACACATCCTGTGGAGCAGACCCACTGGTGTGGTTCTGCCACCTCACCGTCCATTTTCTCTTCTAAAAATAGCCCCTCTGATATTGTAAGTCACCCTCCCAAAGACGATTTTTAAATAGAGTTTATTTTTTAGAACCGTTTTGGCTCACAGCAGAACCAAACAAGAGGTACAAAGATTTCACATGTACCCCCACCCCTACACATGCACAGGCTCCTCAGTTATCAGCATCCCTCCCAGATGGTGTACTCGTTACAACTGATGAACCTACATGGACACATCATAATCACCCGAAGTCCATAGTTTCCACTAAGGTTCATTCTTGGTGTTGTACATGCTCCGTGTTTGAACAAATATATAAGCATGTATCCACCACTGTAATATACAGAATAGTTTCACTGCCCTAAAAATCCTCTGTGCTCTGCCCACTCATCCCTCCTCCCCCCAAACGATGGCAACTCCTGAATCTTCTACTGTCTCCATGGTTTTTGCCTTTGTTCAGAATGTCATCTAGTTGGAATCATGTACTGTGTAACCTTTCAGACTGGCTTTTCCACTTAGTAATATACATTTAAGTTTCCTCTGTGTCATTCCTTGGCTTGATAGCTCATTTTAGAATATTTCATTGTATGGATGTACCACAGTTTATTTATCCATTCATCTACTGAGGGATTTTTGGTTACTTCCAAGTTTTGGCAAATGAAGCAGCTGGAAAAAGCTTGGGAAGCTTTTGTGTGGACATAAGTTTCAGCTCATCTGGGTAAATACCAAAGGGTGTGATTGCTGGATCATATGGTAAGAACACATTTAGTTTGGTAAACTGTCAAAACTGTCTTTCAAAGTGGCCGTGCCATTGTGTGTGTGTGTGTGTGTGTGTGTGTGTGTGTGTGTGTGTGTGTATCACATCTTCTTCATCCATTCTTCAATCGATGGACACTTGGATTGCTTCCATAATTTGGCTACTGTAAATAATGCACTGAGTAATGTATAGAATTGTCAAATCACTATATTGCACACCTGAAACTAATATGGCACTATGTTAACTATACTGGAATTAAAAGTAAAAACAATTTTTAAAAAATAAAAAATAAAAAAAAACACAAAGTGGGCTGTGCCATTTTGCATTCCCACCAAGCCATGAATGAGAGCTTCTGTTGCTCCAGATCCTCGCCAGCATCTTGTGTCATCAGCGTTTGGATCCTTGCTGTTCTAATAGGTGTGTGGTGGTATCACATTGTCATTTTAACTTGCAATTCCATGACGACATAGGATGTTGAGCATCTCTTCATATATTTATTTGCCTTCTATATATTTTCTTTGGTGAGGTGGTTGGATCCTTTGGCCACTTTTTAATCAGGTTACTTGTTTTCCTACTGTTGATTTTTAAGAGTTCTTTATATATTTTGGATCACAGTTCTTTATCATATTTTTCTTTTGTACATATTTTCTCCCAGTTTGTGGCTTATCTTCTCATTCTCTTCAGTGTCTTCTGCAGAACAGAAGCTTTTAATTTTAAGGAAGTCCGACTTCTCAACTGTTTCTTGCACGAATCATGCCTTTGGTGTAGTATCTAAAAAGTCATCCCCAAACCAAAAGTCATCCCCAAACCAAAAGTCATCTCGATTTTCTCCTACGTTGTCTTCTAGTTTATAGTCTTGTGTTTACATTGAAGTCTATAATAACTTTTGAGTTAATTTTTCTTGGAGCATAAGGCTGTGTCTGGATTCTTTTTTTTTTTTTTTCTGGCACATGGATGTCCTGTTGTTCCAGCATCATCTGTTGAAAAGACCGTCTTTTCTCCATTGTACTGCCTTTGCTACTTTGTCAAAGATCAGTTGACTATATATGTGTAGGTCTATTTTTGGGCTCTGTATTCTGTTCCACCGATCTATTAGTCTATTCTTTTGCCAGCAATTTATCTTGAGTACTGTAGCTTTATAGTAAGTCTTGACATTGGTAATATCAATCTTCCAACTTTTTTCTTCCTCAATATTGTGTTAGCTATTCTGGATCTTTTGACTCTCTGTATAAACTTTAGGATCAGTTTGTCAATATGCACAAGATAACTTGCTGGAATATTGATCAGGATTGTGTTGAATCAATATGTGAAGTTGGGAAGAATGGATATCTTGATCATATTGCTTTCTTATTTGTGAACATGGATAAATCTCCATTTATTTTGTTCTTCTTTGATTCATTATCAGAATTTTGTAGTTTTCCTCATAGACCTTGTACATATTTTGCTAGACTTATACATAAGTATTTCATGTTGGGGGTGCTACTCTAAATGGTATGGTGTTTTTATTTTTTTTATTTTTTTATTATTTTTTTATTATGTTATGTTAGTCACCATACAGTACATCATTAGTTTTTGATGTAGTGTTCCAAGATTCATTGTTTACGTATAACACCCAGTGCTCCATGCAATACATGCCCTCCTTAATACCCATCAACCGGCCAACCCACCCCACCACCCCCCTCCCCTCTAAAACCCTCGGTTTGTTTCTCGGAGTCCATAGTCTCTCATGGTTCATCTCCCCCTCCGATTTCCCCCAGCTCACTTTTCCCTTCCTTCTCCTAATGTCCTCCATGTTATTCCTTACGTTCCACAAGTAAATGAAACCATATGATAATTGACTTTCTCTGTTTGACTTATTTCACTCAGCATAATCTCTTCCAGTCCCATCCATGTTGATGCAAAATTTGGGTATTCATCCTTTCTGATGGCTGAGTAATATTGCATTGTGTATATGGACCACATCTTCTTTATCCATTCATCTGTTGAAGGGCATCTCGGCTCTTTCCACAGTTTGGCTATTGTAGATGTTGCTGCTATGAACATTGGGGTGCATATGGCCCTTCTTTTCACTACAGCTGTATCTTTGGGGTAAATACTCAGTAGTGCAATTGCTGGGTCATAGCTCTATTTTTAATTTTCTGAGGAATCTCCACATTGTTTTCCAAAGTGGCTGCACCAACTTGCATTCCCACCAACAGTGTAAGAGGGTTCTCCTTTCTCCATATCCTCTCCAACATTTGTTGTTTCTTGCCTTGTTAATTTTTCCCATTCTAACTGGTGTAAGGTGGTATCTGAATGTGGTTTTGATTTGAACTTCTCTGATGGCTAATGATGATAAACATTTTTTCATGTGTCTGCTAGCCATTTGTATGTCTTCATTGGAGAAGTGTCTGTTCATGTCTTCTGCCCATCGTTTGACTTGATTTTCTGTTTTCTGTTGAGTCTGAGAAGTTCTTTATAGTTCTTGGCTAACAGCCCTTTGTCTGTAGTGCAATTTAAGAATATCTTCTCCCGGTGCGCCTGGGTGGCTCAGTGGGTTAAAGCCTCTGCCTTCGGCTCAGGTCATGATCTCGGGGTCCTGGGATCGAGCCCCGCATCGGGCTCCCTGCTCGGCGGGAGGCCTGCTTCTCCCTCTCCCTCTGCCGGTGCTTGTGTTCCCTCTCTCACTGTGTCTCTCTCTGTCAAATAAATAAATAAATAAATCTTTAAAAAAAAAAAAAAAAAAGAATATCTTCTCCCATTCTGTGGTTTGCCTCTTTGTTTCGTTGACTGTTTCCTTTGCTGTGCAGAAGCTTTTCATCTTCATGAAGTCCCAAAAGTTCATTTTCACTTTTGTTTCCCTTGCCTTTGGAGACATGTCTTGAAAGAAGTTACTGTGGCTGATGTCGAAGAAGTTACTGCCTATGTTCTTCTCTGGAATTTTGATGGATTCCTGTCTCACATTGAGGTCTTTAATCCATTCTGAGTTTATCTTTGCGTATGGTGTAAGTGAACGATCGAGTTTCATTCTTCCATATATACGTGTCCAATTTTTCCAGCACCATTTATTGAAGAGACTGTCTTTTTTCCAAATTTCAGTTGTTCGTTTCTGGTATATAGGAAAGGAATTAACTTTGGATCCTGAAAACTGGCTATAATGCATCTTAGTTCCAGAGGTTTTTCTGTGAACTTTTTCCATTTTTCCATGCAGACAATCATGTAGTCCATGAACAAAGACAGTTTTATTACTTCCTTCTCGATCTGTATACATCTCATTTCCTTGTCTTATCTTACTGCATTAGCTTGGACTTCCAATATGCTGTGTCAAGAGAGGTAAGAGAGGCCAGACACCCTTGCCTTTTTCCTTATCTTAACAGAAAAGCTTCTAGCTTCTCTCCATTAGGTATAATGTTAACTGTAGGGTTTTTGATAAATGTTCTTTTTTCAGGTTGAGTAATTTCACCTTTAGTCCTAGTTCTCTAAGAGCTTTAGTCATGATAAGTATTGGATTTTCTCAAATGTTTTTTCTACATCTGTTGATATGATCATGGCATTTTTCTTCTTTAGCCTGTTGATGTGATGGTTTGCGTTAATTGATTTTTTAATGTTGAACCAGGCTTGTATGCTTGGGATAAATCCCACTTGGTCTTAATATATAATTCTTTTTATACCTTGTTAGATTCTATTTACTAATATTTTGAGAATTTTTGCATTTATGATCATGAGAAATATTGGCCTATAGTTTTCTCGTAATTTTTAAATCTGATTTTCTTATTAGGATAATGCTGACCTTGAAGAATGGAAAATATTCCCATAGGAAATATTCCCTCTGTTTCTATCCTCTGAAAGAAATGGCAGTGATTTGGTATAGTTCTTCCTTAAATGTTTGGCAGAATTCACCAATGAATACATCTGGGCTTATGCTTTCTGTTTTGGAAGATTATTAATGATTGATTCACTTTTTTTAATAGAGAGAGGCCTATTCAGATCATCTGTTTTTTCTTGGGTAAGTTTTGACAGATTGTGTCTTTTAGGAAATTGGTCCATTTCATCTAGCTTATCAAATTTGTAAGCATAAAATTATTCATAATATTTCCTTATTATTTTGTAATGTCCTGATCTGTGGTGATGTCTCCTCTTTCATTTCTGACATTAGTAGTTTGTGTCTTCTCTTTTTTTTTGGTAGTTTGCTCAGCCAGAGGCTTAACAATTTCCTGTTTTCAGTTTCACTGATTTCTGCTCTAATTTTTTTATTTCTTTTCTTCTGCTTACTTTGAATTCAGTTTGTTCATCTTTTTCAAGTTTCCTAAGGTGGAAGCTTAGATTATTGATTTTAGATCTTCTTTTCTAATATACGTACTCAGTGCTATAAACTTCCCTCTAAGCCCTGCTTTCACTAAATCCCACAAATTTTAATAAGTTGTACTTTAATTTTCATTTAATCACACTATTTTTAAATTTCTCTTGCGATTTCTTCTTTGACCCATGTGTTATTTAGAAGTGTGTTGCTTAATCTCCAAATATTTAGGAATTTTCCAGTTATCTTTCTGTTATTAATTTCTAGTTTAATTTCATTGTGGTCTGAGAGCAGACATTGTATGATTTTTATTTTAAGTTTGTTCAGGTGTGTTTTATGGCCTATATGCTCTATTTTAGTGAATGTTCCACGTGAGCTTAAAAAATATGTGTATTCTGCTGTTGTTGGATGAAATAGTCTATAGATGTCAATTAAATCCAGTCAACGGAGGGTGGGGTTGAGTTCAACTGTGTCCTTAACTGATTTTCTGCCTGCTGGATTTGTCAGTTACTGATAAGGGAGTGCTGAAGTCTCCAACTAAAGACTCTTTAAATCTAGATTAAACAAATGCAGATCACAAAAAAGTCCTCATGCAGTGGGGTTCTGAGCCCCCTAGACATTTATTCATCCCAGAACTGTTTGGTGAGTACTGTGTCTCAGGTTTGTTTCTTCGCATCGGGATCTGGTGAACAAGGCAAACAAGGTCTTTGTCCTTGTGGAATTAACTTGTGGTGGGGAAAAAGACAAACATGTAAGCAAAGAGTTAACAAATATCCTTTTAGATCTTTTAAGCAAGATGGAGAAAAATAAGCAGGGAAGCAGGGGAGGGGTATGGTGTTTTAGACAGAAGCCTAAAAGGAAGAAAGGAAGCAGCCACGCAAGGGAGAAGAGTGCGTTCTAGCCCAGGAGACTGCAAGGGCCAGGGCCCTGAGGACAGCAGTGTGGCACATTCAAAGAAGGCCGGAAAGACTAATGTGACGAGAACCAGGTGAATGGGAGTAACAAAGGTACAGGAGATCAGTAGGCTATCCAAGGAACCTCATGAACCACAGCAGGGAGTCTGGATCCTAATGGAAATGCAGTACTGAGTGATTTCAAACTAGACAGTGATAGGGTCTTATATATGCTTTTAGAAAGATCAGTGGGTCCACTGGGGGAGGCAGGCAGTGATACAAGTAGGTGAAGGTCTCAGAGATGAAGGCAGTGTGGAGCAGAATGGACTCTCTTTAGGTATAGGATGTAAATAATTATATTACCATTAAAGATGGAGAAAAGGAGGTAATGTAAGTGACTTGGCCATAGAGACAAGAAAGTTATTCTGTAATGAAGACAAGGCTAGAATTTTTCCTACAAGACTCATGTTTATATTTATGTAGAAACTTACTCCTTAATGTGTGTGTGTGTGTCTGTGTGTATGTGTGTGTCTGTGTGTCTGTGTGTGTCCATGTTCAGTGAGGGAGGAAGAGAGAGGCTGAGTATTTCAAGTATTAGATAGAGAACTCTCAGCTACTGCTATTGGAAATATAAAATGGTACCCAGCCATTCCACCCCTAGATATTTACCCGGGAGAAATGGAAACACAGGCTTTTACAAAGACTCCTCCATGAGCATTCATAGCAGCTTTATTTGTAACAACTCCAAACTGGAATCGATCCGAATGTCAATCAGCCACTGAATAGATGAACAGCCGGGCACAACCATACAATGGAATACTAAGTCAGCAAGAAAAAGAAATGAGCTACTGATACACACAGTGATATAAATGAATCACAAGATCATTAAAGAAGCCAGAGAGGAAAAAAAAATACATATGGGATATTTCATTTATGTAAAATTTCAGAAAATGCAAACAAATCTATAGTGACAGGAAGCAGCAGGTCCTGGATTCCTGGAGTCAGGGGGTATGCAAACAAAGGACTACAGAGGGGCATAAGCACCCATTTAGGGGTGATGGGAATGCATGTTACCCTGACCGTGGTATGTTTCACAGGTATATGCCTATGTCAAAATATACCCAACATATAAAGAAAAACTCAAGACAACTCTTCGTTTTAAAAAAGAACTTAGTCAATTTTTGTGAAAATACATATTGTAGAGCCAGAAGACAGAGTGTGATTTTCACATCTATTTCAGAAACAGTACATCTACTATGATAGGCTACCACTTCACCACTTCCCTTCCTGATCTGACCATCGTACAGTCTGTCTTTGTATCTATCATGTAATGGAACAAATCCAAAATAGGAGCAGCCTAAATAGCAGATCATTTCTCGTATAAAGCTCGTCTGCTTTGCTATTTCGCTGGAGTCACTAATCCAGGTCCCCCCATCTCAGGAATTGGGCGGATGGACCTGCCCCCCCCCACCCCCACCACCACGGCTGCCTGCTGAAAGAGGGAAAGAGATGCCTGGAAGGTTTCCCACGAGCAATTAAATGTTTCAGCCTAGAAGTGACACGCATCACATTTGCTCACAAATTTTCCCACAGCTCATTGCTCCAATCTAGATGCATGGCCCCACCCAATTGCAAGGGGGACAGAGAAGAAAATGTTACCATGTGCCTGGAAAGCAGAGAGCACAAATGATTACCTCACAGAATGGCAAAGAAGCAGAAATCAGGAGCTATTTTTTCTGGTGACCCCAACCCTCTAAAGCTATGGTCTCAGAACTTCCTGCACACTTAGTGGCAGTCTCCTAAGCTACCAGATGCATATAACATTCAAAGCATCTTTTTTTTTTTTTAGATTTTATTTATCCATTTGACATAGAGAGAGAGATCACAAGTAGGCAGAGAGGGAGGCAGAGAGAGAGGAGGAAGCAGGCTCCCCACTGAGCAGAGAGCCCGACGCGGGGCTCGATCCCAGGACCCTGAGACCATGACCTGAGCCGAAGGCAGAGGCTTAACCCACTGAGCCACCCAGGCGCCCCACATTCAAAGCATCTTAAAGCTCTGAGCAGTTTATTTTATTTGCCCCTTGTTCCGGGGGCTCAGGGAGCGGATCAGGAGTGACCTGTGACTTTACTCAGAAGCACATCAGAACAGCCTCCCGCAGTTATTTATGTGTGAAGTTTGGGGTGGGTGCTTGTCCACGTGACTATAGATGGCCTCATTTGTGTTCATGGAGCATCTGAGCAGAGACAACGAGGGTTTTCAAAGCATTTTCTGGAAGTGCAAGCAGCAAAATGAACCCATGAGCACATATGTGAATTATTCTGCTACTTGATGGTATTGATGGTAGTATTAGAGGCTCCCATTTCAGGTGGTTATTGTAGCTGAGCCCTTGCTGGCAATGAGCAAACACCAGAGCTGTCTTCTAGTTAGGAAAGGGAAATCCACACTCTCACACATAGGAATCTTCCTATTTCCTCTGTCATGGAAGGGCTGTGTCTAACAGGTTAATGGCATCTCCTCTTCAAGGAGCCCAGGGACCTTACCACAAAAACAAAATGAGCTTCCTTTGGGATGTCTTACTTCCTCCTCAGCGAATAGATTTGAAAGGGAGTTCTGCAAAGCCCTTTCCAGCTCCAAGGATAGGAGCCATGGGCCAAGCTTTGTGTTTCCAACAGACTCCCACCTAGTCACACTTCATCCGTAAGATCATTTTTTCCAGAGCTTTGCTGGATCTCCACAAGAAATCCGTGGAAAGTACCTTATCAGTGTGGGGCTCCAGAACTCACCCTTTTCCTGCTTATGAATCTGGGGAGATACCGCCCACCTTGAGTGCAGTTGCCCTTGGGTCATTCATTCATTTTTTCATCCATTGACAACAAACTACTTGGGGAGCTACTTTGCCTTGAGCCCTGGCACAGCACGCCAGGCCCAGAGCCGAACGAGGAGGTCTCGAGGAGACACACCTTTGCACAGGCAGCCTGGCGGGGCTGTGTGGACTGCTCTGATCATGACGCATAGGGGGCGCCATGCAAGCCCAGAGGCAGACCCCCATCGGGAGGGCGGGAGGGCAGACCTGTGGGAAAAATGGCTGGAAGAGGAGACTCTGAGCTGTGTCCCTGCTCCATAGGCTGCAGCTTAGGGATGCTCTTTGTGGAGAAGTCTCTCTCTAGCCTAAACAAGGAGAAGCTCGAAGCAAGTAAAAAATACTGCTATTTCATTCCTCTTTGCTGATTACAAGAAAACACTTGTGTGTTGGTGGGGAAGCAGGGACTAAAATCCATCCCAGGAACGGCCTGTGTGGGGCCAGGCTCTTTGACTGACTTCCTTCCTCCACCCTGGCGGTCCGTGCTGGGAGGCCGGTGCTGTGGGATTCACGCGGTGGGGCTGCTTTCTGAGTCAGCTGCTCCAGGACATAGCTGGCATGGGGCTGAGGGCCTTCTTTCTCCACAGACCCCCTTCTGTCTCAGCCTCCACATCCACAATAGAAAACAGTGCCCAGAGTTAAGTAGTAGAAAATACACAAACCCACGGTGCATGGATAACTTCTGCCCTTTTGCGTGAAGCACTTCTCCCTAAATTATTCCCACATTCTCCCCTGCTGAGACTCCTCGGCCCCGGGGGAAGCAGATGCCTGGCTCCTCTCCGAAACTAGGACTGTGTGGACAGCCAGCTGTGTAATTTGGTCTGGGAGGTAATCGTTTTTCTCCAAGATAAGACCAGTCATTCAGGCAAAAGCAGAGCGGTAGGCAGGTGGACGAGTAGTACTGAGTTCCCTGGATTCTGACACCTCAGCTTCTTCCAAATTTCCTTTTCTAATCATTTTAATGTGATAATAATAGCCACACATGGCCTCATGATTGTGGCTCCTTGGAGAAAGTTAGGAGCTTTTGCCAACTGAAGGCTGGGCACGGACAAAAGCCCCAATCTGGGCCCCTACTCAGGGAGGTGCTTCCTGGCGGGGGCCTGCACAGCTCCCAGCAAGGCAGTGGCAGGAGAGGACCCCTTCCGCACCCGCATCTCTGAGGGTGAGCCCCAGGTCGGTTATGCTCCCACATTTCGTGGAAGCAGTGTGTCCTAAGAAGCACACGAATGCAGGAAGGAAATTCGAATCGTCCTGCAGAGCCGGCAGGCTGCCTGCCGGGCCTGGGATGCTGTCAGCCCCTGGGAAGCACTAATGGAAATAATAGCTTTGACTCATAACTGAGCCTCGGAAATCCTGCATCCCCGTGATGAAGCATGTGCTCCTCCCACACGTAACTGACCATCCTGCTGTGGCCTTTCAGGGCGGATGAAGTGATTTCTAGCCATCTGATTTGTTTAAAAAAAAAAAAATCCAGAAAGCACATGAGCTTGGCATACCTGAGTAAATAATAAAGTGTTTCATCTTCCTCGTTCCATTCCAGAAATTTTTCAGAAGGATGCCAGGTTTTACAGAGGTTTCATCCAAATTCCTTTTATTTAATCTAATAATTTTGGTAGTTCTGTAGAGGCTTTACAGAAGGTGAGCCAGAGGCCCATGGGAAATCCAGATGTGAGGCAGAGTTGTAACAGGACCAAACTGTAGTGCATCCTAGACCAAGCGGGCCGTTCCGGTTTTCTATCTCTTCCCATCTGCCTTTTGGCCTAATCTCCTCTGAAGCAATTTTAAGGAAAGGAATGCGATGCCATAAATTCTACTGAGTTAACAGGGCCTTCCTACTCCAGTGAAAAGATTATGGCATCGGAATGAGGTGTCAAAGGCACAGGGTCACGCATTGCTACAGCTTCTCGGGTGCTGAGTCCAGAAGAATCTGTAAGGAACTGAAGCCTCAGCATTTTAACCGCCCTCATTTCACCGTATTAAACCCAGCTCACTCTGTCTCTGCTCTGTGATGGCTTACCTCGGGAGAAGGGCTGCTTGCCTGCACGTATGAGTGCCCCCCAGAGGTCGGGTCTGGTCCCCGTTCTGCATCCAGGCTCCTCCGAGGACTTGGATGTAAGACTTGGCCCTGCCTGAGCCTGCGCCTCCCTTTTGGCCCTGGGAGCATCCCCACAACGGGCCCGTGGCCACTTACCAAGTGCAGGCTGTCTCCACGCTCAGCATGGGGGCTCTGGAGGCTCGATCCACGTTGGGCCCTGGGTCCAGGGTGACTGTGATGAGGTTTGTGCCCTTGTGGTTCTTTGTCGGGGAAGGTCAAAGCAGCAAGGACAGAGGCCGAAGAGGGCCTAAACCACACAGACCTGTGACAGGGCAGAGCACAGGAGAGGGGAAAAAACTCCTGTGAAAGTGCTCAGCAAAGTTTCAGAGGGGAGCTGCTTTGCAAATTGAGCCTAAAAGCGTAAATAGGGCTCCCGGCAGGAGGATGGAGGGGGGGCCGGGTCCTGCGGCAGCTGCCGGCCTGTCCACAGGCCTCCCTGCCTCACGGGCCCCCCTCCGCCCCCCACGTGCCCTGTTTCACTGCTGAGCCTACCCCAAGGTGAGCTGGGGTGAGCCTGCCTGAGAGGGCCCCCCCCAGCACCCAGGCCTCCCCCTACTCGAGAGCACATGGGCTGCCTCAGCCCCCTGTGCTCGCTCTCCTGCTGGGTCTCCGACCTGCTCTCTTGTATGGCTCCCTCTCAGCAGCTGAGCCATCCTTGCCCAGAGAGTAACATGTCCCGACACGTGAATGCAGCCCCCACTTAGGGCCAGAAAGTCCACATATATACTGTCTTTCCCTCCAAGGTGGGGACCACGGTCATGGAGTGAGCCGTGGTGCTGGGAGAAACTTTCTGTGCCTCTGTTTGGCCTCATCACCTTGGTTTTGGTGGGGGCGGGTGGGAGTGGCTTGCCCTTGAGATGTACGACGCAGGGCTGGGGGACAGCAGCTTTCAGAGCTGGCAGGTGTCCAGAAGGTCCAGGTGGCAGGGAGGCATGGCCACAGGGTTACACAAGAGCACGTGCTCGTACCCACACAGGTGCAGGCCCATGGCTGCTCCTTGGGGAGGTGGGTGTGGGCACTGCTCTCCTAGCTGTCCTTTTGAGAGAGGAGGAAGAGACTGAGTTATGAGTTTGACAGTCACGGTCAGGTCAGTTGGGAAAAGAAGGCCCTTGGGTTTGTGTGTGCCGTTGGGCTACAAGTGTGAGCTCACTGTGGACATGTGCCTGCTGATGCCCCAGCAGAGCTCTGGGAGAGGAAGGGGTGGCACCCCGTTGAGAGGAGATATGGCCGTGACCAAGAGCAGGACACATCCCCCTAGGGACACACAGCAGCCATGTGGGAGCTCCTCAGTCAGCCTAGGGGTGGGTTACAGTCAGAACAGCTGAGGCGCCCAGCCACCAGCGTGTGTGCGCATGTTGTCAGAGCTTCAGAACCACGACGGGCAGCCTGCCGGGAGGAGGCCACGTGGAAGCCAGGAAGCAGGGCAGCTGCTTGCTGGCCTTCCCTGGGCAGCATCGGGGCCCGCTGCTGTCTGCTTGCCAGAATGCCACAGATCTATCTTTGCTTTCACAGCGAACTAGAGGCAAGACTGATGGTTCCAGTGGCCCGCTGTCCCTGATGCTTTAGGACGGGAGCATAAACGTGCTGCACTCACTCTTGGCTGGAGAGTTCAGCAGCCTTCTAGAAGCCAGCCCCAGCCTGCCCACTTCGGCACCAAGAAGGGCAATAACCCTCTCCCCAGATCACAGAAATCATTTCGAAATAGTACCTTTCAGTGTTACCTGTGAATCTCCAAGTGCTTCTGGATCATTCTGTCCACCAAACACACTCTTCATCACCCCTCCACCTCCTTGCTCCCCAAAGCAAATCTGCAGAAAGTGGCAGCTGGCCCCCTGCCTCCCAGGAGCTGGTCCAAGCTCCATTCCTGCAGCTGCTTGGGTCTCAGAGCCAAAGTGGGAGAGGAGTGCGGTGCTGAGTGGCAGCTAGTGTGCAGCCGACCCATGGCCAGCATCTGCATCCATTCTACCATGGTGGCCTTCGGCAAGGGACAGGGACAGACCCACAAGGAGTGCCTGCCACCTGCCATACCAACCAAGGCTTTGCAGCCTTCACGTTCTTTGGGCCAAACAATTCCTGACAGTGGGGTATTCAGCAGCACTCCTGGTTTCTTTTTTTTTTTTTTAATTTATTAATTTTGGGGGAGATGGGAAGGGGCAGAGGGAGAGGGACAGAGAGTGTTAAGCCGACTCCACACTGAGTGTGGAATCTGACACAGGGCTTGATCTCATGACCCTGAAATCATGATCTGAGCAGAAAATGGGTCAGATGTTCAACCAACTGTGCCACCCAGGCACCCCGCACTCCTGGTTTCTATCTGCCAGATCCCACAGCATGTTGTACCCCAGTTGTGACAGCCAGGAATGTTCCCCATGTCTCCTGGGGAGCACAGTTACGCCTGGTTGAGAACCACTGGTGTATAAACTAGCTGTGTCTCTAGAGTCATGAGTCGGGTGTTTGGAGCCTGGGGCCCAGGCCTGGCTCTGACCCTTGGTTATGTTGATATGATCTTGGCAACTCATCGTCTTTCCAAATCGTCAGATTCCTTTCTTCATTTTCAAAATAGCCCAGGCCTACCAAAGGTACTCCTGCAGTAAAACTTAGCTTATTAGCACGTACTCGTCTTGTCTAACCTAAACTTAACGCCTGATGATGAAGTTCCCAGTAAGCAGGGTGACTTCATTCTGGACATCTGCTGTATAACCTCGTACCTATGGTCATTGATACTATGTTGTACGCAATTCTGTATTGGATACTTAAAAATTTGTTAAGAGGGTATATCCTGTGTTAAGTGTTCTTATCAAAATAAAATTAATTTTTGAAAATTTAACTTATTAGCATAGTGAAGGTTCAAGAATATCCTAGCCTAGTCACGAAGCCTATTGTTCCTTTCCTTTGCCCATGTCAGACCTACTAACATCCTGCAGGGTGACATCTTAGGGGACACTGAAGGGACTGGCATAGTGCCTTTTGGGATTGGGAGAAGAGCAGATATGATCACATGCATGTGAGCCTCTGACAATTGTGGCACAACTCCAAGGTGAGATACCCTTACTCAGATCATCTTAAACTCTTCAAGCAGGTCATTACAATGAGATCTCATATACAAAGTATTTGAATTTTCTTGTTAAGCTGAACTCTACTATATCAAGGACTAAGAGATTCTGGTCTTTCAAATGCCCTTGAAAGTGCCCTTGAGCTCTCCATGAGCCTCAACAGATGATTATGAAGACATTGAACCTGAAGGACCATAGCCTCGGGGAAAACTGGAGATCCTCGAAGCTTATACTTCCTTCCCCCTGAGCAGGGGGCCCTCTGGTTGCATAAAGCTCACATCACGTGGTTACTATTAGGAACTGACCCCAAGGAGAGAGTATTTTTCCTCGCATCTCTACAAAGACACAGACTTCACCTCCAAAAACCTTGTCATTCTCTGCCCTCCGAGGAAGAAATGACAAGCCATATGCAGTCAGTGGCATGTCACCCATTTGCTCTAGGCATGGCTGTTGGCGGTCCCCCATGCTTCTCTCCCCAGCCCAATCCTGAAGCCCCTAAAAGGACATCAAGAGATCAGAAAATCTTTCTCCCAGCCAGACATGTGTGGGTAGGGGAGAGCTACCCCCTACTTGGGTGCTCCCAGCAGGAGATGGGAGGTTGAAGTGATTGGATCACAGTGGAACCCTCCCTTCAGTGTAGATCCGCGACAGAGGCCATCTCTTCCTGCTGCGGGGTCCCTGCATGTCTGCCTCCTCACCTCCCCCACCCTGGTAATGACATACTCCTTGAGGGACTACAAGGCTGAGAGAGGCCCTTGGGGAGAAGGTCCCCTGAGCGTCCTGTCCACTGACAATGACAAAAGGACCCACCAAGTCCTCTAAACTAGCTGAGCAGTGCCTTCTCAGAGGGCAAGGAGCTGCCTGGTTGGAAGCAGCATTTTGGGAAAGCAATTTAAATGATTTTATGTCCTCACAGTCTTGTTAACTTACATCTTCCGTCTCTTTTTTTTTTTTTCTCTCTTTCTCCATTCCTATAAAGCCACCTATCTATCTCTGAGACACTCAGACTTACGTGGATTGGATTCTGTGGGCTGTCAGAAAAATGCATCCTCTGGGGGAAACCCTTCTACCCCAATTTCCAGTCCAGCCTGGGAATAAGGATGGGGCCTCCTAGCTTCTAAATACCCCACCTTCTCGGTTTTTATGACCCTGCTTTTTGACTTGATTGTATTAGGTTATCTCAAACTCTTTGATATTTCCAGTAAAACTATATTGAAGTTCAGATCCTGGCATCTTTCCTTACAGAATTCTTCTCATTTATTATTTGGATGCCTGGTTAGCCTTCAATCATACATATTTCTAATGTTTCTCTAACATTTTCCAAAAGAGCCTGTTGGGATGTGTTTTCATCTTTCCATCCCACACTTGTTTATCACAAATGCGGGTGTGTGTGTGTGTGTGTGTGTGTGTGTGTGTGTGAAGCTCATATGTGATATCTTTATACCCAACGATAGCAATGCCAGCACTCTCATTGTATGGCTGTGGTCTGGGCTGGGAAATCTCATGAGAGGTCAAAGTGAATCTGCCCCAGTTACTCTGGGTGCAGAGCAAATCACCCCCAAAACTCCATGGTGTAGAACAATAGTCGCTTTGATATGCTTATTTCCTGTTCTGTGGGTCAGGACCTTGGGGAGGGCACACCCAGGAGTCTGTCTCTACTCTGCCAGGTCTGGGGCCTCAGCTGAGTCTATGAGGCTATGGGGCTGGGGGGTGGGGGAGTGCTGGCAGCAGCCAGAGCCACCTGCAGGCGCACCGAATCCCAGGGTTAGCAGTTGATGCTGGCAGCTGGGCTGATCGTCAAGCACCAGTGTGGCCTCTCCATGGTCTGTGCATGTGGGCGGGCTTGGACTTCCTTGCAGCGTGGCAGCTGAGTTCCAGGAGTGAGCGCATGGCACCTTCATGCCTTGAATCACGAGTGGCATTTCCAGTGTGCTCTATCAGTGGAGGCTGTCACAGGTCTCTGGCACGTAAGGATGAGACACGACTCCTGTCATTTAACAAGGGGAGTGCCAAAGTCACTTTGCAAGGAGGGTGAGTGAGAGGAGAGACAATGTTGTGGCCATATTTGGAAAATTCAGTCTGCCACATCACCCACAGTCTAGCTCTGTGGCCTCTCACTCTTTCCCTGAGCTCAGCTGGAACACTGCTCGTCCTCCGGTTCAGTACTTTTTAATTAAGTGCAAAAATAAATTCTCTTGAATATGCTATTCTGTAGAGTCTCACTTTCCAGCTCCCACTGACGTCATGCGCAGAGGAGACAGTGGCCTGGGGTGCCAGGAACCCCCCTACAGAACTTCACAGCCTTGTCCAGGCCCGTGCTTGTCAGTGCTGGGCACCCACACACACCCTCTGCCTCCTCATTTCTCAGTTGAAATAGATTGTCAGTTTCTTAATATTAGGGAGGGGGGCATGGACTGCTTTGCGAACCTGATGGCCAAACCTGTCGTCACAGCCTGTAGGAAGAGTGACTTCAACACTGCTACCTGTGAGGACCACTGATTTAGAAGAAAAGACTAGATCCTGCACTGTTCCTTTGGCTGACAGCTGATATTTTCTTCTCCAACAAAGTAAAAAGCAGCTATGAAGTGACACTTAAGTGTCATCCATACCAAAACTTATTCTTGCAGAAGGAAAGCCTTGTGTCTGATGGTCCATGGCCCCAGACATCCGTGGAGTAGCCATACTGAGAGTGACGGTCATGGTCAGTGCAGACAGACGTGCATCTCCCAGGTGTCAGGCATCTGGCATGCATGGTTTCATTCAGTCCCCATGACAACCCTCTGTGGTAGGTCCTACTGCCACCCCATTTCCAAGGCATGGAAAATTCAGGTCCCTTGTTCAAGGGGTATGGCTGGTAGGTAGTAGGAGCTGGAGAAGAGCCAGGGGGTCTGCGTCCAGCTCCTTGCTGCGGTGCTGCCTTGACTCTCTTCCCCTTCTTCGTCCGGAGTCTCAGTCTGCTCTTGCAGCTTCAGAATGAGCATCCCAGGGCCCTATGACCCGCCATTTCCCAGGGCACAGCCAGCAAGCCTGCCGCATGCAATCCAAGCCAGGCATGTCCTTCCTTCACTCGGCACCCATTGATGGTGGGCTGCACGTGCCCCGGTTGCCCTGAGCCTCACCTCGCCAGCTGTATGGAGGGACTGTGTCATGGGACCACCCTGAAGAAGTCGCATGTGCGGCTGTCACAGGCCTACTGGGCTTGGATCATGCTTGTTCAGCGCCTTGGTGGAGGGCTAGCCTGGGCTGGGCCTGGGACCCAGGGGTGCGTGCAGTGAGCTCTGCCCTGGGGAAGGCTTTGGTGGCAGTGGGTAGCCGAGAGGAAAGAGAATGACGTGATTCAGCTGCCCTGTGTAGACTGGCTGTGTTCGATCTGGGGATGGCACCCAGTATCTATCACTCAGAGAGTTTCAAGGAGCTGCAGGACTGATGGGGGCATTCGGGCCAGCTCAGCCCTGGAGATGTGACTGTGTTCAGGGGCAGTAAGTGAAGACTGGTTAGACTCAGCAGACACTAAGCAACGTTCCAGAACTTTAGCCAGAGGCCTTGATGACACCAGTAATGAAGGAACGATAAACCCTCCCTCCATTCACTCATTCATCAGCTGCAGGGGGAATGGCAGGCCTGGGATTCATTGTCGAATCCTGGATCCAAAGCCCAGTCCCACCCACTTCATCTCTCTGAACTTGAATTTCCTCATCTGCAAATGAGGTGACTATGACCCTTATCCAGCGGTTCTGTAAAAGACTGTTTTGGACTGAATATTCATATCTCTCCAAAATTCATAAGTTGAAGCACGAACCCCCAGTGTGAGGTAGGGCCTTTGGTGAGTAATTAGGGTTAGATGAGGTCATGAGGGTGGGACCCTCCTGTTGGGATCGACGGCCGAAGAAGAGGAAGAGAGAGACCTCCCTCTCCACATGCACACCCAAGGAAAGGCCACGTTGAGCACAGGAGAGGGGGTGCCTGCAAGCCAGGAAGAGAGCTCTTGCAAGCTGACAGTCTGATCTCAGACCTCCAGCTTTCAGGCTGTGAGAAAATAAGTTTCTATTAGTTAAGTCACCGAGTCTGTGATGCAGTGCTATGGACACCTGGGCAAGCTAATGCAGATTTTGGCCCCAGGAAGTGGGGTGGTACTCTTACAAATACCTAAAAATGTGGGTGCAGCTGTGGAACCAGACAGTGGATAGAGACTGGAAAAGTTTGAGGTGCTTGATCTATGGACACTGAAGACAGTTCCAGTGAGGGCTCAGAAAGACAAGAGGAGAGCTTTAGAGAAAGCATCTCTTTTCTTAGAGAATACGTAAATAATCGTGAACTGGACAGTGGTGGAAATATGAATGTTAAAGGGTAATGTCTTAGGTCTCAGAGGGAAATGAGGACTGCATTATTGGACTGGAAGGAGGGCACTCCTCGTTATAAAGTGGCAAAGAATTTAGCTGAACTGTGTTCTCCTGTTCTGTGGACCTTTGAGTGATGAAATTGTTGGTTAGCAGAGGAAATTTCTAAGCCAAGTGTCGTAGGATTGGCTTAGTTCCTCCCGACTGCTTAGAGTAGAGTGCAAGAGGAAAGAGTACACTGAAGAAGGAATTGTTAACCAAAAAGGAACCAGAACTTGGGCATTTAGGAAATTCTTAGGCTATCCATATTGCAAAAAAAAATGAGAAAGCGTGTTCTAAGGAGAATGTAAGCGTGAGGCTGAACAACTATTTGAGATGCCAGGTGTGGCTCATGGAGGTGACTGGCCGTCTCCACAGGAGCCAGGAGTGCAGGGACACTGCCACTTTGAACTAGCAGGAATGGAGCAAGTGGGATGGAATGGAGGGTGGCTATAGGACTTCTTGGATCCTACAGGACCAGACCATAGAGCTATCTGGCTTCAAACATGCGCTATTCTTCAAGGAAGGGGAGGAAGGACCCTAAGGGGATTCAGATATCATGAGGGCCAAACCCTCAGTTCCAACAGGCAGGTGGCCTCTGATGGAAGCCTTGCAGGTAGGTCTACAAAGGAGGCAGTGACCCAGATAGGTATTCTCAAACTTCAGGCTCCGGTGGAGTTTGTCTTACTAAGTTGGACTTGCCTGGGACCTGTAGCCCCTTCTCCTTCCCATTTCTGCCATTTGGAATGGGAACATCTCATTTACGCCTGTGCCCCCAGGGTGCCTGGGGTCACATGGTGTGTCTGGCTTCACAGGCTCCCAGCTAGAGAAGAACCATGCCTTCAACCTCACTCAGGTCTGATTTGAATATTGAGATAAGACTTTGGACATTGGACTTTGGAGTTGAAGCCTGAATTAATTAAGACTTTGGGGGTTGTTGGAATAGAATGAATGCATTCAGCACATGAGAAGGACATGAATTTGGGGGGTAAGGGCAGAATGTTATAAACTGAATACTTGGGTCCCCTGCCCTCCAAATTCATATGATAAAGCCCCAATGTGATGACATGTGGCGATGAGGCCTTGGGGAGGTAATTACTAGATGAGGTCATGAGAGTGGAGCCCCGTGATGGGATTAGTGGTCTTAGAAGAAGAGGAAGAGAGAGGGCTCCCTTTGCATGTCCCTGCAGCAAGGAAAGTCCCCGAGAAACCTGCCATCGATAGCCAGGAAAAGAGCCCTCACCGAGAACCTGACCACGTTGGCACCCCAGTTATGGGTTTGCAGCCTCTAGGCTAGGAGAAGATACATTCTCTGCTCTTTAAGGCACCCAGTCTTTGTTATTTTATTAGGGCAGCTCAAGCCAACTAAGACAAGGTATATGAAAGCAGAAATGGTATACACAACCCCAGGCACGTGGTCAATGCTCAGCTTTCTGTCCTTCTCTGTAAAACAGAGATGTGGGGGTGCTGGCATCATTGCCTGTTTGACGGAGAAGGAAATAAGAGTGAGAGGCCTCTGGAAAAGGGCAAGACCTGCCACATGAGTGAGAGTGATAAACATAGAGGTTGGGGGAGGGTGAGCATGAGCTGCCATGATTTACGAGTTTGGAGGAACAGCCTTCATCCCGGTTCGGGCCCCACAGCCCCAAGTAGCCAGGGTGCCCCTAGGCTGCTGCCCTCTATCGAGGAGGAGGACAGGGACAGGTGGCATGGTGCCAGGGTGCTGGCCGGCAGAAGGTGCTGAGAGCACGAGCCCCCAGCCCCTGACTTGGCCTCACTCCCTCTTTCTTTGCCCCTCGATCCTCTGAGCTCACCCGGCCCCTCGCCTGGGCACGGGCACGGGGGACGTGATCACCTCTGGATCTCTCTAATCAGGGCTGAGCAGAGGGAGCCTCCCCACTCCTCCAGCTCACAGCTTCAGGCATCTTTTGATGGTTTTATTTGTGTGATTTCTACCTTTAAAAAGTGTCTAGATGAAGTTGCAGATAAAAGACCTAGAGCTCGTTTGAGACCTTGGGGCTAGAGATGCTTTCACTGCAGAAGAGAGAATTGAAGAGCCAATCCTGTGTCAAAGCTTCCGGCAAGAGAACATGAAGCAAGTGAAGCAAGTGAAGCAAGAAGAAACCAAGTCCAGCGACATTTATACCTGGGGCTGGGGGGAAGGCGCGGCATTGGTGGGAAGAATCCAACCGCTGAGCAGAAGGGCAGGGAAAGAAACCGTAATACAGAGTCGAGGAGCCCAGGAGAGGGCCCTTCTCAATGGGGAGGAGATGAGGAATGATGGTGCCCTGGACAGGTCAGGTTCAGGGTGACCAGAGGCCCAGCTGAGGTGGGTCCCTGGTGTCTGTCTGCTCTCAAGTTCTAGTCCCCACCACATTGCTACCACCTTTATTTACTGTGTTTTCTGGGAGCTGGAAAGGGCACCTGGTGCTTTCCAGCCAGCAAGCTGAGTGTGAACAAAACAAGGAAAAACAACATGGTTAGTGTGATTTGCTTCTCACAATGTTCATGCCC
Source organism: Potos flavus (assembly GCA_028534135.1). Taxonomy (NCBI): domain Eukaryota; kingdom Metazoa; phylum Chordata; class Mammalia; order Carnivora; family Procyonidae; genus Potos; species Potos flavus. The sequence continues at coordinate 77,960,665 of CM052885.1, forward strand.
TACAACAGAGACTGGGGTGTTTCTGCAAGTTGGGAGCTTCTGAGTGCACCGTCGCAGGGACTTGGAAGATATTTTTCAACCTCTTATTGCACAAGAGGCTCCCAGAGCCTCGGAGATAGGTAGCTGGCACTTGAGTCCTAGTCGATCTTCCTCTGTGGTGGATAACTGCACGTGTTAGGCTTCCTCTGACCTCAGCCTGTGCTCCCAGGACACGAGTGCTGGCTGAGGGCCAGGCAAATGGATGAAGACCACAGGCATATACCACCACCATCGCCGAGAATTGTGACAGCTGCTCCCTGTCGAAAGCCTTCCCTGTGCTGGGCGCTCTGCTAGGTGCTTTACCTGCCATCCTCAGCAGTCCTCTGATCAGCGCTGAGGCTACTGCCAATATCCCCTCCCGAGGAAGCAGCCCAGAGGAGCCAAGAGCTGCCGGATCACAAGGGTGGTGGGTAACTGGCCAACCCCCTGTTTTATCATCACGCAGCCCTCGTGTTCAGTAATCATTGCTCTGTGCCCATCTTTGAAGTGACCTAAACACATGGAAACCTCCACAGTGGGCCTCCCACTTACTGATGCCGTATTGGGAGGACATGCCTTAGTTCACAGGACAAAGCAGTAGAGCTGGTATTCAAATTTGGAATTGAGTCATGGATTTAAATCCAGATGGTGCAACTTTCTAGTTGATTACCCTATGTCTGTTGATTACAATCTCAGAGATTGTGTTTTTTCTGTTGGGTTGTTTCAAGAACCTAAGAGCTAACGATGTCCAAGCCTTAGTGCCCGGTTCATAGTGAGCTCTCAAGAAATAGTATAATTAGTGATATACATATAGTTATATATATGTATATATATAGTTTTCCATTTTACATATGAGGAAGCTGAGCCTAAGAGCAGTTAAGTGACTTGTTCAAGATCAGTCAGCTGATAAAGGACAGTGACACCCAGCTCCATCTCCAAAGCTGTCATGATGTGCCATCTACTTCTTCTGTCCATTCAGAGTGCCCAGCACAGTGCCACAGGTAGAGCATGAACAAAGCCTTCACTTAATGGTTTCAATCCTCAGGAAGAGCAAGAGAAACAGCATGCTGCAGTGCTCAGGCAAGCCAGAGAAGGCACGATCAGATTGACACATTGTTATCTGCTGCTTTCCTTCGCTGTTATTTTCACTATTCAGTCTTCGACTTTGGTCTTTTGTGAGGGCAGTATTTTTGAAGATGTGTTTTCATGTTTAAAATAGCCAATAGCTAAATGCACAATTTTTCTGTCTCTTAATTAGCTTGTGAACTTCCTCCTCTTTATTTATTATAGATCTTGTGTTTCTCTACCTTTTCTCAAGATGCACTACAAATTTATATTGTTATAACCCCTTCTCTGCTCTTCCAGTAACTGTATTTTCAGGCAGAGATGTGCCTTTCCCCATCTAAATTTTAACAGGGCATAGCCTTTAATTACCCTTCCCCCATCTCCAATAGGAAACTTTCCAAACATGAAATTTTGATCAAAAGCCTTCCAAGTGTCCCTTGCTGTCTGGGAACCAGACTCAGTAGCTGAAGATAAGAATGCACCATGTCCCTTGGTTTTTTATTTTGATGATCTAAAGGCTCCTCGAAGCCCCCAGCACTGTTTATCATGCCAAATCCATGTGCCCCAGGTGTCTGAACATGCCCTAGTCTCACCAGCTTCCTCCTAAGTGTACAGCTGCAAGTCGTTCTCACAGGTGTGGGACTGATGCCCGCACTTCTCCACGCTCCGGCCTTCCTGGAGGCCACTGATGCCTGCCCTGAGATGTTCCTGACTGCCCGTAGTTTGATGTGGCATCTGAGAACTATTTGACCATCTTCTAAACTGGTTTTGCTTTCTTTATCGTTCTATCTGTTGTGTCAGCCAGAGTCTGCTGTGGCCATGCGGGCACAGAGCGAGTGTGCAGGCACAGAGCGAGTGTGCAGCCGCAGAGCGCGTGCCCCCGACCTCCTGTCGCCCGCTGGCAGGAGCTGGTATCACCTTCCCTCCAAACACCCTGCGACTGTCACCATTCCTGTCTGTGGTCCCATGGTCCCCACTCCGTCTCCTCACCCATGGCCGCATGCTGATGACCTTGCCACTCCAAGTCACTCGCTCACCTGCCCTCCTCCCTCCCAGCACCTCTGCTCCCAGCACAGCTCCTGGCAGCTGCCGGTATCTGCCCAGTAGGCGTCCAGCCCCTCTGCTTGCTCTCATGGTGCCAAGATATGCTGTCCCCCGTCTTTCTCATCTCACAGGCATCTCCTCCATTCCTTCCACACCTTCTCATGCCTCACTGGGACCAGATCACCCACAGGCCCTCCCCCTTTCATTATATCCAATCAGCCCAGTCCTCGAGGTTACCCCAAGTGCCCCCTCTTATAAGACCACCTCGTCCATAAACTAATAGCAAAAATTCTCACTGGTTCATCAAATCTAGTACCATTATGTTCAAGGCAAAAGCAACTTTTTCCTTTATTATGTTTTCCCCCCGTTAAACTAAAAGGAATACGCATTTGACACAACGACTCAAACAAATACAAAAGCGCATCACAAAAACTAAATAGTGCTCGGAGCCTCCCTCCTGCTCCCGCTCGCCCCTATAACTAATATTGGCAGTCTGGAAGGAGTATTTCTATGCTTTCCTCAGCCTGCAGATGCTCCCACCTCACTAAGTGGCTACACGTGATCGGAACATGACCCATGACTTGTGACCATTGTCTCCTGCATCTCAGCTCATGCAAACGCAGAGTGAAAATGTGTGACTGTGTCTGATCCTTTGTTCTCAAAAGTAGAGTTCTTAGCCACCCTTCTGACTTTGAACAGAGCACATACCCATCCCCGGGCTCAATCAGTCGGGGATTCTTCTTCAGGCTGAGGTTTTCCCAGACTGCCGGGGCTAAGCCTTGCAATCAAGTCTGAGTCGACATACTACCCACCATAGGTGGCCCAGCGTGCAGTGTGTGCCTGACCAGAGATTTTAACTATATCCCTGTGCAAAAAAGAATTAAGAGTCTATTTGAGGGTAACAAGGCCGTGGCCACCTTCTTTAACATAGGTTAACAAAGGAGACAACCTGACAAAAACCTGTCACATTTACAGGTTTACTTCATTTTAATGAAATGAATTGTATCCCTAAAATTTTAATGTCACATTTTATAAATCAAGTTCTATTCCCTTTGGCTTTTTATAATTTCACAGAGAATTTTCCATAAGTTTTGGTTGACTCTTAACGGGCAGCAGTTCTTAATTTAAGCTTTCAATTTCTTTTCCCTTTTGCCAAGCTTTTACATTAATGTTCTGTAAAACAGTTAAGGCCCCTAGGGAGGCCCCTATTTTAATCATCACAGAAAAACTATTATTTTATTTTATTATTTATAAAATGCTTTACAGTTTTCCTATAATGAATGAACACCTTCAAATATCTCTTTTTAGTGTTAGGTTTCCAGATGGTTCTTTCAAAATAGGGTATGACTTTATTTTGGGGGGGGGTGTCCATATGTGTTAGTGTGTGTGTGTACACACATAAATTTTTTTAATGCAACTCATAAGCTCTTCTCTCCCATGATGATGCTCTGGTTATAAGCTGAGGGAGGCTTTCAGAACTGCGTGTGTATCTCCAGAGCCAGAGCTTCTGGAATTACCTCATCCGGTGCCCGCAGCCTTTGGCTCGAGCCTGTTCCTGGGCCTGGTGTGGCCTGCCTTGCTTGCTGAGCCTCTATTCCTATATCCGCCCATGCCCTTCAAAGTGCAACCAGGGAGGACGGTCCCACCCGTGAGCTGGTAGACAGCTCAGACCCTCAGCTTGGAATCAGCACACCCATGCAGGCCAATACCCCAAAGTGTGGCTTTAAAACCCATGCCTGTTCCCTGGGCTGGGCATTTACTAGGTGCTCAACGAACCAGTTTCCTTGTTTGCTCACCTTCCCATGAAGCCAGCCCCTTCTCTGGGTGTTTACAGTGCTATCTGTAGTCTCCTGATGACATTGGCAGGTTGACACATGACCTTCGACTTGTAATTGATCCCTTCCCGGGTCCTCGATCAGAATCACTTTTTTTGCCCCCATTTCAGACCTGCTGGGTTAGAATCTTTGAGGGTGGAGCCAACATTGACATTTTATCCAACTCCCTAGTTGGTTCTTTGTACCCAAAGTCGGAGAGCCAAGGGACCCCGTGTTGGCCTGTGGGGTCTCTCAAGGCAAGATGAGGAATAACAGTGAGACACCTGCTTCAGGTGGAAGTGAAGTTGCTTTTATTCATTTAACAAAAACATACTGGGAGCTAACTAGGTGGTGGGTGTTTTGTTAAAACCTAAAAATAGCACATCATATAAACACATCATAAAAGCAGACACACAATCAAATGTTTGTGAAATGCATTCATAGTTTAAAAAGCACTCTTCCATTTGTCATTTTAAGAACTCAGTGTTGACGGAGCCAGGACTTAGAGCCGGGCCTTCATGCTGCTGGCCTGGGCTGCCCCTGTGCTCCTGTCCTCTGTTCCAGGGACAGAGGAAGGGGAGGGCGGCAGGCCACATGGGAGGGTGTCCTGCATGGGGCGCAGTGAAGGGCCTCATAGAGGAGAAGGAGTAGCCATCACTCGTTTGGGGAAGATGAGGGCACGTTTCTCTGCAGGTGTGCCTTCCACACGCAGGACTTGTAAGAGGGAGACATTTTGTTCCCACACTTCAGACTGTTTGGGCCCCCCCCCCCACCACATAAGGCTGAAATGGCTGCACCGTGGCCTGGGGATAGAAAGTGACACTCCTGCGGAGAGGGGGATGGACGCCACAGATGGAGGCAGTGGAATGCTGGCAGGAAATGATGTAGGACAGCGGTGACTTTCCTACCCACAACGACCCCAAAATTATAAGAGGGTCACCGTTCTCTGCATCTGATCGGGCTCAGGAAAGTCCCTAATTTAGTCTTGCTCCCAAGAGAAACCGAGGCAAATACATCTTTCTTTTAACAAACTCTTAGTCCAGATTAACCTGAGATTGTGTCCTCTAAAGCTTTCATTGTCCCATGGTGTTGCTCCTAAAATTGATCGGCGAGTCTGTTCCTACCACCATCAAAGTGCCCATCGGCGGATTCTTACCTGCATCACCCAGAATAGCGCGACCGCCAGGGCTTGGAACATCTATGAATTCTGTGTGCATGGTAATCTCCAGGTCACCAAATTCTACAGCAGTTTGTAATAACTGGGTACTGGAGGCATTAGCAGAATTCTGTCATGGACGGCAGAGGAGAGGATTTTCTAGTCGTGATATCCTTGTTTGCCAAAGTCAAAATAAGAAAATGATCTGTCATAGTCAATCATGGAGAGCTGAGACAGGAAGATTATCCATCACATTCATGCACCTCTTTCCAAACCGCAGCTAAGGCCACACTTCCCCACAAACGTGCTAAGTGGCCCAGTGCCTCTGTCTTCTCTTTCGCACAGCACGCCCCGCAGTGGCGTGGCCCGTGGCTCCAGGGCTTTCTGTCCCGTGGCAGCGCCTCTGTGGATCAAACCTCTTCTCATGAGGCAGAAGGACACCACCCTAGGAGCCACAAGTGCTGTCGTGCTGGCTGACAGCTGGGGTGTCCCAGGTAGGGTGCCCCAGGTGTCCCAGGTAGTTTCACCCCTGAAACTTCTAAGAGTCAGTTCCCCACTTCCCTGGGCACATCCTTGTTCTGTCTCCTTCCTCCTTTATTACCTATGAAGCAGAGGCCAGGGACACCGGCTCTGAATGGCGGTAAGATAATTGGGTATAGTGGAGCCAGTGCTTGTCCTTGGGTGATGGGGACAGTCACCGTGGAAAGGCTTTTCCACCCAGAGCCCCTTTGGCTGTGACACTGGCCCACATCTCTCATGGCAGGCGGGGCCACGCTGGGCATGTGCCTCCTGATGCACACACAGATTGGTAACGGAACCCCCTGCCCCTGGAGCCTCTGACGGTCCAGCATCACGTCATCACGTCACTAGAGGGCTTGTCTCTGTGCTGGAGCCCACCCTGTCGAACTGCTCCCCGCATGTTTGCTTCACACCGGATCCCAGGAGCCCATTGCCTGCTGCCAGGGCTGGCCCACACCCTCCCCTGTGGTCTGTCCCAGCAAAGCCCAGCCCAAGACGGTCCTCTCGGGGACCGCCGGCGGGGGCAGGCGGGGGCTCCTCCCACCTCAGGGCACTGGTGGGGCTGAATAATTTTATGTCACTGTATGTGTATTCTATGTGTACATATGCAATTAAATTACTTTAACCCTTCAGCTTCACCCTCCCACTGGGTTAGTGACTGGAATGTGAGCATCTGATAGCAGATAGCTTTCATGATAGTTGGCCTGGCAGGGTCTGGGTGTTTCGTCTGGATGTCCAGCTGGCTCCCTAGGTCCAGTGGGCAGGCTCACCCTTCCGGAGCCCCCAGAAGGCTGTGAACCATCAGACGCTACCCCTCACGCCTATACCGTATCCCACCTCCAGTGCCATCCCCTTCACGGCCTCAGGTTAGGAGACTGTCATTGTGAGGAGCAAACATACTGGCCAGCTGCCTGCACTTCTCCAGGGCCTGGGCCATGGCCGTGGCCTCAGAGCCCCAGCTGCTTGGGAGACAAGGATGCCTCTGAGTCAGCTCTGTGGCGCCCCCTCGTGGCCAAACTCATGAAGCTCTCCCAAGTGTGTCACTGCACTTTGTGGATGTGGGAGGACAGAGCTGGGGCGACATGAACAGACAGGGGGTTGCCCTTTGCTGTGTTACCCCACACCCACCTGCTCCCCACCGGCCCGGGGCTCGCCCATGCTAGCCGTTCCTCACCAGGGACAGTATCCAGGACATCTACTCCCATTCTTTCTATCAATATCCATGCTAAGAGTAGAGAAAAACATACGGACTTGTTCATACTAAAGTGTTACTGGCTTAGCTTAAGGATATGCACATCCCTGGATATGTGCATTTTAAGACTATTTTGGCACCACTGAACCCAACTCCCCGCAGTAGCTTCTAACCACACAGACAAGGAAGGTGGGAAGAGGAAATCCTCCATCAGCCCACCTCAGGGGCTGCTCAGCCCTGTGACCAAAGCAGATTCTGATGGACATCGCTGACTCAGTGGCTATAGTTTCAGACTCCCGTGTGCTGCCACCATCTTACACCCGGTGCCCATTTCCCCCTGCCACCTGATTTCCACCAAACATTAGAAAACTAATCTAGGGGCACCTGGGTGGCTCAGTCGGTTATGCCTCTGCCTTCGGCTCAGGTCATGATCTCAGGGTCCTGGGATCGAGCCCCGCATCGGGCTCCCTGCTCAGTGGGGAGTCCGTTTGTCCCTCTGCCCCCCCCCCCGACCCTGCTCATGTGTGCTCTTTCTCTCAAATAAATAAAATCTTTTAAAAAAAAGAAAAAAGAAAATTCGAGTAAGGCCTTAAAGATGGTCAAATCCCAGAGCAAGAGTGTTGTTCTAAAAGCACTTCTGCATGCACACATTTTCTCTTTCACACATGTACATCGCTCACTGGCAATGGTTCACACGCTTGCTTCCATACTTCTGTGTGATCAGCACAGGCTGAGGCTGGTGTGCCCACTCACTGACAGGGATACTCGGAATTCAGGGCAGACACAGTGGCTGGTCTCGGCCACCCGAGAACACTGTGCGGATCCTTCTCTGGGTCGCCACC
>CM052885.1:77968414-78021698 GCA_028534135.1 Potos flavus
GGGGAGTCTTCCGGGGGAACTAGGAGTGAGCTCGCGCAGGAGAGCGGTCTGCACATCCTAGAGGGACAGCGTATTGATGGCCCCATGACTGTAGAGGCAGATCCTTCTGATTACGTCACTGGTGTTGTGTGTGAGGAGCCATGACCTGCGAGCTGTCACATCCCATAACAACCCTTTCTCTTAAGATGAGGAAGCCACCTGCTGGGCCAAGAGGTCTTACCAGGATGTTTCCCACTGAGGGAATTCAGGGGGAGAGAAGTCACCCTCACTCAGGAGCTGCCCGCGGCTCTGGGACAAGCGGTCCTTCCTGCCTGCAAAGGGCTTTCTCGGGGAATCTATGCAGTGTACACGCACTCGCATACACACACATGCACTGCCGGTTTCCTCCGGGTACAAACAAATCTGTGCAGAGAAAAGTTTGCATACAGTGCTGCCCAGGGTTTCCAAACAAAGATGTGTCCAGGATACGTGGGCTCTGGTTCTATAAACCCAGGGGCTGAAGGAGCTAATCTCAGGAAGCCTGATATAGAATCATTTCACTCCCCTCTCAGGTAAAAAGAAGCAAATTATGTTGACTGCTGGCTCCTCCGACACAGCAAGAGAATTGCCCATCTGGGATGGTCCTGGGATGTTGTCGGGAAGGCCCCCCCACAGCATCCTCTCCTGGGAGCAGTGCCTTCTGGCCTGCCCCCAGGCCTCCTGGGTCTTTTCTGGGCACTTGCACCGGGTTTGGGGAAAGGAAAACGAGAGTTGGAGAAACTTTCAGTCTTAGCTCTGTTTTCTTCCTTTAACCAGCTTTACAAGATTATGTTTAAAGTTTCTAAATAAGATTATACTTCCCTCCTCACTTGCTAACAACAAGGGCATTTAGGAGTATTAACCCACAGGATTTCAATTGTGTGTGTCTTTCCAGAAAGAGAAGAAGAGTGGGCTGCTGAAGCTTCTCGCTGGGGCATCCACCAAGAAGAAATCTCGCTCCCCACCATCCATCTCTCCAACCCATGACCCCCAGGTGGCAGTGGACACCTCACTCCAGGGTGCAGTAGGGCCCGAAGTGTCCTCACTGTCCATCCACGGCAGGGCAGGGTCCTGCCCCATAGAGAGCGAGATGCAAGGTGCCGTGGGCATGGAGCCGCTGCACAGAAAGGCAGGCTCCTTGGATCTGAACTTCTCCTCATCCCCCTCCAGGCAAGCACCTCTCTCCATGGCTGCCATCCGTCCCGAGCCCAAGCCTTTGTCCAGGGAGAGGTAAGGGGGGAGGGGGCTCACATCCTCTGGGACCTTGGTGTGGGCTGGTCTCTGAGATTGGAGCCATTGAGGGAAACAGTGACAGCGGGGATTTTCTGCAGATTAAATATACCAAACGTCCCTCTTACCCACATCTACTCGGCTCCTGAGCTTGGAGGTGAGCATCAGATAAAACACATTTGGGAATGAAGGGGAGCATATTTCACATTCTGAATCCACCTGGATCCTGAGTTCAGAATTTGCAAGGGATTCATCAGGACATTTGGCAGAACTGATGGGGTACTGAGCCCAAAGAGAGCGATGATGTTAGTGAGGGACTACGCCCCCTCAACCCTCTGGGAAACCTGGAGTGGACCCCTGGGCTGGGTCCCATGGCCTGTGTGCCCTACCCCAGAAGCCAGCTGTGACATCTTAATGTTATAAAGCATCACCCCTAAATTGGCTTCAAGGTCTGTCATCTGTTGGGTTGAACCGTACAAAGTTGCCAATATTCATTTGTTTTTTGTTTTTTTTTTTACCAAAACAAGAAATGCCACAGTTAAGCCTAGAGTTTTACAGAGCAATAAACTGAATCTACGGGGGTGGCGGCCTCAGGTGCTTGAACTTTACAAGGGGTCAGAAACTGGTGTCCTGCTCAGCGGATGGGCCCATTTGAGGTAGTCCTTCAAGAGCTTTGAATAAGGGTTGCAAGGCACTGCAGACAGAGTGGACGGTGTCAAATTAGGACAGCGGGGAAGTACTTTCCCTTCTAAGTGCCTTCTTGTTGGAGCACTGCTTAAATAGTAAAAATGTGAGCAGTCTCCTGAGAAAGCAATCTTGGCGTTTCTGTCAGAATCCCCCCTCCCCTCAGCCACACTGACTGACGGCCAGCTCTTTCCCGTGCCTCCCAGTGCTTGAAGCCTGAGAAGGCCACCACTGTCCTGAGCACCCACTAACCTCCGGCGCCAAGGCAGGGCTAGCTGAGGTTTCGTCTAAATGGGGAATGGCATAGCTTTTCTGTCAGGGCCCAGATGGGAAATGCCACAGATGTCGTAGGTCATAAGGTCTCCGTCGCAATCACTCAGCTCTGCTGTGACAGCGTGAAGGCAGCCATAGACGGTACAGAAATGAAGGGTGTGGTGCACTTACGGACACCAAAATTGAAATTTCATGTGATTTCCTTGTGGCATGAAAGAGTCTTATTTTGATTTGCTTTTCAGCCATTTAAAAAAGTAACAGTATTCTTAGCTCTTGGACCACACGAATCAGCCACAGGCCGGTTTGCCAAGACATACCCAGACGATGGGTTTCAGGGCTGGGCTGATGCAGTGGTGCTGAGATCCAGAGCTAAGGAGAGGACAGTCTCCCCAGGTGGTGGAGGGACAGCATGAGCTTGGTATGGATTTCTGGTAAACCGCTGTAGTGTACGTCTGCATTTATGACTGCGTTTAGAACGATAGCCAGCGTTTGGGGAATGACATTCAGACACTCAGCAACCAGCATGGATTCGAGCCATAAACACCTACCACAGCCACGCCGTGCGTGCAGCTTACCGTCCGCTGCGTTCTTGTAGGTGTCTTGTGTGTGTTACCTCAGTCCTCGCAAGAAACTTTCAGACTCAGTATCCTATCTTATAGGTGAGGAAACAAGTTATTGAAAGGCTAAGCCACTTGCTCAAGGTCACACAGTGAGTTAGCTGTCAAGCCAGGAATTGAACTGAGGGCTTTCCAACCACCGAGCCTGGGCTCTGAACCACTTCGAGGAGCATGGTCAGCAGTCGCCCGAATGGACAGTTTGCCCACCAAGGGAACTGGGTGTCTCTGGCCTTCAGACACTATGGACCATGTCATAGCCCTGCCAGGATATCAGCATAGGCTTCTGGGTCCTTCACAGTTGGTCACCACCCCCTGTGTGTTGGAGATACAGCTGCCGTTCAGACTCACTCAGTGCAGGGCCGGTTACCATGACATGCCTCCCCACAGCAAATCCCAGGCCCTGAGGAGACCGGGCTCACACCTTACCACACCACGCCTGATAACACACCACACACACAGACCACACACATGCACACACATACCCCCAAACACACACACCACACTCCTGACCACACCACACACATACACAGACCACACACACGCACAAGCACACACACCGAAACACACAAAACACACTCCTGATACCCCAGCGCACACATACACAGACCACGCACATGCACACACATACACACCAAAACACACACCACACTCCTAATACCACACCACATACATATACATATCACACACATGCACACACACACCAAAACACACACACCACACTCCTGATACCCCAGCACACACATACACAGACCACGCACATGCACACACATACCCCAAAACACACACACCACACACCCTAATACCACACCACACACACAAACCACACACATGCACACACACACTGAAACACACACATCACACACCTGATACCACAACACATAGACCACACACATACACACACATACCTCCAAACACACACACCACACATGTGATACCATACCACACACGTACACAGACCACACACATGCACACACATACACCCAAAACACATACCACACACCTGATACCACACCACACACACACATGAACACACACACCACACACCTGATACCACACCACACACACACCACACACACACACATACACATACTACATGTACCACACACATACCTCACACACATCTCACACAAATATCACATACACACGCTTTCTCTCTATTCCTCTACTCTCCTCCAGGAAACCTCCTCCAACTTTGTGTAGCTCTTTCATGTCAGAACCTTCTTCCTTCCACAAGACCAACCTCCAGCTACCTGTGATTTCTGAATGTGGTTCCCTGTCCCTTTGCCTCAGGTCATGAAGTTGGTGACTTCTGAGAATGACAGACCTAGATATTTCAAAGCTGCTCTCATATCTCCCCTACGTTTCTATTCTCCTCAGATCCCTCGACTTCCAGACTCCTTCATAAAAGTCTTAAAAGACCCTATTCTAAAAAATCATGGGAGTCTATGATTAACTAGAAAGTTCAGAGAATTACTCTCATTCTGTGAATATTCCATCTAATCAGGGCTTATTGTACCCAGAGACTCTTGGCACCCTGCTTGTCCCCGGCATGCTGTGCAGCTCATTAGTGATGAGAGTTTTCAAAATACAGCCTGAAACCAAACTACTGCCTAATGAGCCCCCATATGGCCCCTTCCCTCACCCTGTGCAGCCCATTGGCTGCCTCGTGTCCTGGAGAGCCCCAGCAGGTTAGAGTGGGGTTTAACAAAGGAAAGGCTTAGTCTCTGGGCTGGGGCAGCTCCAGAAAGCACTTGGCCTAGGACCCCGCAGGCTCGTGAATAAGACTTAGCTCGCAGCTGGAGGGGAGCAGCCGTAACAAGACTCCCCGCTGCGGAGGCCCGGGCGTTCGCTCCACAGGCCACAGAGCTGCAGAGAGCCGGCTGTGTGCAAGGCCACTTTACAGGTTCAAAGGTGGGAGAAAGGCAAAGGGCAGCTGGGGCTCAGACTCGAGGAGGTTTCCACCACCAGCATGCTGAGGACAGGGCCTCTCTCACCCTGAGCAGAGTGGCTGGACCGTGGCTGCTGCATGTCTGGGGTGTCACCTATGTCCATACTCCCTCGGATCTCTCCCTTTCCCTCCTGAGGATTTGGGGGACACTGGGAGCTGCTCTCCAAACTGCTCACAGAAGAAGGAAGTTTGGGCTGGAGGTAGGCCACCCAGGGGAGCGAACCATGGAGAACTTCCCTCAGTCCCACTGGGCCAGGCCTGCAAGTCAGCTTACTAGGGGCAGGCCCAGCTCTCAGGAGACCTGTAGGAACCAACCCACAGGCCTAGTGTGTAAACCAAAGTGCCCATCACTACCCCTTCCTCGGGACCCTAATCTTCGGCCATCTGGATATATTAAACCCTATGGACAGTGTGTGGAGGGAGCCACATTTCTGGAAGGTACTCGGGGAACACATAAGAGCAGTGTAGTTAGGGGACCCAGTAACACCGTCCAATGCCCCAGCTCCCCGGCAGGGATATGCCAACCCTGGGCAGGTGCGGTGGAGTTCCTTGGCGGGTGCGGTGGAGTTCCTGGGCAGGTGCGGTGGAGTTCCTGGGCAGGTGCGTTGAAGTTCCTGGGCAGGTGCGGTGGAGTTCCTGGGCCGGCCGCACCACCGCCTGTCCTCTGGATGCCTGCCTCCTGGCTCTCTTACACCTTGGGGAGGTTGCAGAGTGGCTCTGACAGTTAGGCGTGCTGACCACTTATCAGCCAGTTTACCCAAATAGGTGTCTTCATTTCTTCAAGTCCCCATTCCCCCATCTGCAAAGTGGGGATACACCTATCTGATAGTTATAATATTTGTAAAACACAGAGATCGATACCTGGGAAAATATGAATGCATGAAGAAGAACACTAATAATATTGGAAATGATGTATGTAATAATGTGAAATGCTCTGACCTATAGAAGAATGATCCGATGATGCCCCGGGGGCTGCCTGGCACCCTCTCCCCCACTTTTGATTGGCAATGTCGTTTTGCCCACATGTTCACACACTCCATACATTTATCCTCCCCTCTTACTGGCCTGTGAATTGTTTGGTTTTGTTAGGATTTAAAAGATTTTTGGCTTTGATCTATTATGTGTCATAGTAGGCAAAGTAATGGCTTCCCAAAGATGTCTATGCCCGACTCCCCAAAACTATGACTTCAGGGCCTCCCATGGTCTCAAGGAATGAAGGCTGCAGGCACAATAAATGTTGCTAACCAGTTGACTCTAAAATTGGGAGATTAGCCTGGATTATCTGGGCGGGCCCAATATGAGTCCTCGTAAGTAAGAAAGGAAGGCGGCAGAGAGGGTCAAGGTGATGCAGTGTGAGGACTCGAGTGGTCGTTACTGGCTTTGAAGATGCAGGAAGGAGCGTCCAGCCAGGAAGGTAGGCAGCCTCCAGGAGTGCCTTCCCCCTAGATCCTCCAGAAGGAATGCAGCCTGTGAGACGATATTGGATGTCTGACTTAAAGAACTGTGAGTAAGAAATTTGTGCTGAGTTATGCCACCGAGTTTGTGGGAATTTGTTACGGCAGCAATAGGCAACTAATACGTGTGTTGATATCACAGTCTGGTGTTCAGGGTATAGATTTACGCTTTTTTCCAAGATCCTAGAGGGACTCTGCTCTGTGACGAGCACATTCTGCCAGCTTGGGGATCACACGTCCTCAACAGCACCGAAGCAAGTGCTCTGAAGAACCTGGCACTCACAGGGCCCCCGTGGGACCCCTGTTGTCAGGAGAGGAACAGATGACACAGGAGGACAGGCCTCCCCTCACATGTGGAGCTAATTGCAATAGGCAATGGTAGGAATTCATTCTGATTTTGAGCCTTCTGATTTCCTGAGTTCTATGTCTGAAAATTATCTGTGGTTGACGTAACCTTAACTCAGCACGGAGAGGTAAGTCTCTTCTGATCTATGACGCCACAGTCATAACTCGGGAGTTGTGCTGTCCTTAACTGTTCATTTGGCCCTTGTGTCTGTAACAGGGAGTATCAGTTACTTTCATGCAGCAGGAAAAACAGCTCAGAGCCTTGGAATGATCTGGACAGGAACGTTAAATGCTTGACTTTTACACAAAAGGCCCACATCATCCATCTGGGCTCATTAAGTCATTGAATTGCTCAGAAGCACCAAATTATTTTTTTTCTAGCAAATTACATTTTCAGAGTTGCTTGTTGCTTCACATCTGGCAGTTGAGGCAAAAGCCAAAACTTGTGTTTGAAGTCTGAGAAATCATCTCACTCTTTGCCTTTTCTTCCTCGGGGAAGAGAAGGAGGCAGGTGTTTGGAGAAGAGGTGGAGGGTGGCAGAGAGCCACAGGGAGGGCCAGTGCTGGTCTCTGCTGTCGTGCACACAGCCTGGGGGCAGGAGGCGTGGGAATCGAGCAGCCTGTGCGGCGCGGGCCGATCTCACGGATCTCACAGACACAGAGGCCATCTGTCCTTTGCGGAGTGGCTGCAGGAGGCCATTTGCAGAGATTCTGAGCTGGGAGAAGGGCGAGAGGCATACTGTCTTTTCTCTCCTCCTTTATACCCCAAAACCAGTGTCTGAAGCCCAGGGACAGCAGTGAGAATGGGCCCAACCCTCCCACACCTGCAGCCATTCCAAAGCACTTAGCTTGCCTGGTTGGCCCTGCTCCCTCAGCGGGAGGAGCCCTGCTTACCTGCCAAGTTGGCCTCAGGAGCCACCTTGCTCTCTGCCCCCTGCTCTCACAGCCTGGAACGAGCTGGGGGGAGCTTCCAGAGTGGGGTCTGGGTCTTCTCTGCCTGCACATCATCTCCCGGCCTCCAGGGTACTAACCCCAGCTGCCCCGAACCGTGGCTCCCCCGTCCTGACCCCGATGGGCCAGCGCCCAGGCCCTCCGCACAGGTGGCTGAAGAATGAAGACTCGCTCAGCACTTTGGCCTTGACTCTCAGACAGCAGCAAGCAAACATTCAACCCTCGAACTTGTTGAAAACCCACACTCCTGGACCCCATTCCACAGAGATCATCAGTAGGTCCAGGAGAGAGCCAGGAATCTGACCCAGGGTCATGAAGCCTACAGCCACACTTTAAGAAATGCTTTTGTTTTATAATGTTCTGTTTTCTCCCAAGCCAAAATATACAGGTCAGAGACTCCGCATAGAGAGCCTCTTGACCGACCTCAGGACAGCCAGCTGGATGATCTCCTTCAGGGGCCATTTGTGTGGCCATGGCTAATGGGGGAGGCGGGACCCAGGGGACAGGCCTTCACAGCCGGCAGCCCATGGAAGACTGAGGATGAGGGAACATCCCCCTCCTTGTGTCCTTAGCCAGTGGGCCAGCACCACAGCCCACGCACTGCCAGGAAGGAGAGAGCAGCAGGACAGTGCCTCCCGGGGGTAGCCCCTCTAGTCCAGCTCAAGCCCTGGGCCTCTGAGGCTCAGCATCACCAACCCTCCAGTCCACGGCTCCTCCCCTGGCTCATTTCCTATTCGTGGGTGACCCAATCCCTGGAGGCTATCAGTCATTCTGCTCCTGGGCCCCTCGTCTGTCTGACATTCCTCTCCTGTGGCCAGTGGCAGGCAGTGTATGCTCTGGGCTGGGACGAGGGGATGTTGGCTGGTGGTGGCTGCGGAGCTGCAGGTCTGCCCGGCCTCTCCCCCAGCAGCAGTCTGCTCTCCTCCAGCTGCGGCTTCCCCTCGGAGACCGCGGTCCCAGATGGGCTGGAGGGAGGGACGGCATTCCAGGCAGGAACGTTCCAGCAGCATAGATCGGGGTCCAAAAGGACAACATGGGGAAATTATTTTTTTTTTAATTTTAATAAAAAATGAAAAAGTTGTATAAAAATTAAAATCAAAGTAGAGATTTTTAAAAGTGGGGGAAGTAGTCCCAAGTTGTAATAATTTACACCGGATGGAAAAGGAAGGGCAGGGCGAAGAGCAGGCCCTGGGGGGTCATCCTCCAGCCTAGGCTCAGGCTCACCCGATATGGTGTCTGTTTCCCTCCAGGTACCGCGTGGTGGTCTCATATCCACCCCAGAGTGAGGCGGAGATTGAGCTGAAGGAAGGCGACATAGTCTTTGTGCACAAGAAGCGGGAGGACGGCTGGTACAAGGGGACCCTGCAGAGGAACGGCCGCACCGGCCTCTTCCCGGGCAGCTTCGTGGAGAGCTTCTGAGGACACGCTCCCCACTCCCCAGGCACAAAGGCTCCCCGGGATCCCCAGGGGGCAAAGAGAGGCAGTCAAGACCTCCGAGGGTCCCAGGTCCCTTTTGAGGCTCCTGGCAAGGCCACCCTGGACGGGGATGGGAGCCAGGGGATGTGGAGGTCGTGCCTTCACCCACAACAGCCCACCAAGAGCGCACCCTGGGGTTGTTCTCCGACAAAATGTTTCCCTCTGCGTAAACTCTAAAGAAATATCTTTGAAAAGAGAAGCTGCTGATGCGGGTGGATTGGCTCTGCGACAGACTGCTAAGCAGCAGCCTTCTAGTTCACTGCCCCCTCCAGCCCGGGCGCTGCAGAAGGGCTGTGGGGCTTGGGTGGCGGGCACGGGGCACGGGGTGTCGGCAGAAGGTCTGACAGGCTGCCCCGGGCTGCTTGTGGGGGGTCCACATTGCTCCATCACCTCTCTATATACCTCAGTCACCTGCCACCTGGCCACTCAGCACGGGTGTTCCTGGCCCAGGACCTTGGTCGCCAGAGTCCCTGGGGCAGCCCTGCACACAGCTCCTGTTGGAGGCACGAGATCGCACTTGGCTTTGTTTCCTACCCATATTATAAGCCACACGTTTCATTTTGCCGCCACTGTCCCTTTGCATCGCTTCTTTCTTACAACATCTTTTTAAAGTAAAGCTGTCAGACTTTCTATATTTCTAATAGGTCATACATTGCCTATTTTTCATACATCTGGTGCTGCTTTTTTGTAAAACCAGTAATGACTTGGTTGAGCTTGAAAGAAAAAAAATGTCTGAGCTGATATCAAGTGGGCAGAATTTTTATACGTACCATGTGAATTTTGGAAAACTCTGAAAAGCCCACGTACTCAACATCAGTGTTGGCTACTGCTCCGCATTGAAGAGGGAATCCATTTAAGTGGTTGGAGGGAGTTTGGAAAAAGCCAATTTATTTAAACCCTTACCAAAGCCCCATGCTATGTCTAGACAGTGGTAATTATTATTCAAGAACTGAAACCATTTCAAGGAAGGGTCACTATAATTGCCTTGTGTGTGGCAGTAAAAAGAACATGAAGGTCAACCCCAGCCTAGAAAGGCAGAAATTTTCCTCTTATTGCTTTAGGGAAAAGGACTAATAGCATTATCAAAATATGATTTCTCAGTACTGAAACGTGCAGTTTTTAACCACAGTTCAGATTTATCACCTCGTGACAGTTTTGTCTTTTTTTTTTTTTAATAAATGTTTCCCTATCAGGTAGTATAAATGTTGGTCTAGAGACTAGAAGTACAATGAGGAGAAAGGGATTTGAGGCATTGCTGCAGACTTGCAGAATCCAAGGGAGCCAGCAGGAGAGAGAGAAGGGGCACCTTTGATCCTAGGACCTTGCCCTGGATGTGGTCCATGAAGGCCTCCTCCTGAGCCCAGCAGCTCACACCTCCCGCAGACACAGACAGCAGAAACCCTGTCATAAGCCCATCTCGTTCTCCAGAGAGTCAGACCTTAAGAATACATTCCTATCAGCTCAAAGTCACAATGGATAAGCTCCTTCTCTCTATTTTTACAAAACCACTCAAGTTTAAATTAGGCGGACCAAATTAGCCTTTGGTAACATAGGATCGCCTGATTTTCAAAGATGCAACAAAATCCAGAAACACATTCCCTCGCCTGATGTGATGATGCCTTTGAAATACCAAACGCTTATTTTCAGAGTTCCTATTTGGGGATGTGACTTGGCTATTTGTTACCACCAGGTGGCTACTACGCTGGTGGGATCACGCCTAGACAAAGGCTCTTCTACTCTCTCCAGATGATCATAGATTTAATAGACTTGAGAAATTTGTTCTGAATCAAAGAAAGACAAAATCTTGCTTAAACCCAGGGAGCCCTGTACCTGAGTTAATGACAACCAGAAGGTATCCATTTGCTACTGATACCAAATTAGTTGCCTGCCATGCACAAAAATCACGTGCGTGTTTAAAATCACGCCATCACCAAAAGTGTGCATGGATGAACGTGCTGAGTGAGACACGTGTGCCCCCAGGGAGACCAGAACTAACAAATCCCCAGATAATAAGGAAAGCTTTTTTTTTAAAACGAAGGCAGTTACCAAGCAATGAAACAGACTAACTTGGACCTTCTTTCCTCTCCCAGCCACCGCCCACACAACGCTCGTGATAGGTAGGAATCGCTGAACAGCCTAGTGACTGTGGGCAAGGCAGCAGCCCACCAGGGCCCAGCACCCCCTCGCAGCAGAGAGTTGGGGCTGGCGGCCAGTGCCTTTGCAAGGCATCAGCTGGCCTCTCTTGGGGCAGAGTTAGGGCAGGCATGGCATGACTTTGGAAAGGAAGCAATGCCATAGGCCAGCCATCACTAGGACAGCCTTTGGGGTGGGACTTCCAGAGAGCAAGGAAGGGCACGACCAGGCCCCATGCTCCGGGCTGTTTTCAAACATATTTAGCCAAATCCATCAGCCTTCCTGACCATTTAGCCCACAGACAAGAGTAGGAGCAAAATTAGACCCTTTGTGCCAACTTGTCCTAAAGAACAAACTCATTTTGGCTACTAAGATGAAACCAACACCTTGTCTGAACACTCATATTCTACCCTGGCCCAGCAACTTAGACATTTTGGTTACCAGTGGCATTTGGCAGCCAAGGTGACTTGCTTTGAGGAATGCAGTAGAATCCATAGCCACTACCGAGGTCAGCAGACACTGAAGTGACAGGGACATCTGGTCCACCAGAGGGCCTCAGAAGTGGAGTGGGGAGATAGTGGGCAAGCAATTCCCTGGCAGCCTCCCTGTGTGAATGCCAGGCTCTGGCACCCCAAACAAGCTCAGCTGCCTGGCTGGGAAGTTCTTTGTACTTTGCACAGTTCACACACGCACACACACCCGCCAATGTTTTTGTCACACACAAATGTCAGCGTGTGATTTTGAAAGAATTGACAGTGATGACAAACTATGATGCCTGTGTTTCTGAGTCTTTAAATAAATATGAACATGGAGAGGCCTTGTGTCTGGATGATGTGAGCAGTGAGGTGGGGGACAGAGGCTGAGTGGGCCTGAGCAGAGATGTCCAAGTGAATAGGAGCATGAGGGGGCAGGTGCCACACAGCGTCCCTGCTGGCCAGTGTGTTGGCTCACACACCCACCACCACAGAATGCTTCCATGTGGGGAGCACAGGGTGGCGGGCCATTAAGGAGACCAGGAATGTAAAGACCGCCATATCCAGCACATGCCAGAGATACCCTGGCTGTGCCGGTAGTAAGGATCAAGCTGGTGAATGTGCAGGACCACTAGCTCTCCTCCAGTGGCTCGTTTGTCTGGAAGGTAGAGCGACTTTTTCCAGAAGACTCACCTTCCTTTCTTGTGGAAAATTGTTTTGTGTCAGTACTCAAAATCGATCGATTTCTGGAAATCTATTTTCTGGAATCGAATCGCATTTTCTGGAATTTTCTGGAATCCATCGATTCCAGAAGTGCCTGGAATTGACATCCCAGACCAGCACACTCATCACCCTGCCCTTGTCTGTCTGGCCCTCACAGTGCCCAAGCTGTGGGGAGGTGTTCTCTGGAGCACAAGGAGGAGAGTGCCTGGAATCCACCAACAGGAGGAGCTTCAGGAGGCCACCGACCTCCAAAAAATGGGCCTGTCCACACATCAGCCAGATGGACCAATGCCTGGCAGAGGGCTGCCCAACCAGCCTAAAACTTGAAGTAAGATCTCACTCCCTTCATAACCAAGACACCCCCCCCCCATATTCTTTGGCTATCACATATATCCTTGAGCTGGAAAAAAGCTTAGCAAGGAGACATTTTCCTCTTCTACAAAAATTAAATGGATGTATATGAGCACAGGTTATGGGTGGGGAGTATAGTGAGGGCCCAGCACTATAATAAGGAAGTATACTACATGCTCACTTAACCCTCCACCCTCAGTGGCAATGGAGGTTAGAAGAGGTGAAATGAATTGCCTCAGGTCACATTGTTCACAGAACATTATGACCCAGACTCAAGCCTACTATAGCACCAGAAGTTGGACCCTAAACCCTCCACAGAAATAAAATGTCAAGAATGAGAGCATGAGAAGAGGGGGACAGAGGACATGTAGGCAGTGCCCACCACAGTATGTCAGGAAAGGGTGCCCAGCCAACAACACACAAGTCTGTGGGGCAGGGGTACCCTGACTGTAGAGGCAGATAGGGCAACCTCGCAGGACCTGGTGCCATTTCGCATTCAAGTCACAAAACTTCTGCATTCTGAACCCCTGCTCACCAAGTAAACAGAACTAACTTCCCCTTGGAACACCCACAGGGAGAACAGTGTTCTCCTCAAGGAAGCTCGACCCCTCAGCCTGCGTAGTGGGCATTTGTCACAACCCACCAGTAAGCAGAACCTCCAGCTGAGGCCTCAGTCCCCGTGGACTTTATGAGCAGGAGTCACATCTCTGCTTCTAACTTACAAGGTGGCATGGCTGCACTGGGGGAGCACTGGGCCTTCTCTCCCAGGGGAGAAACTTCACAGGCCAGCCTTCCTTTCAATTTCTTCATGAAGAGCCACACAGGTTGTGCTGGGCAAGCTCCAGGGAAGAAGAACAGGCAGCCCTCAGCAGAGCGGCCAGGACAACACACAACTGGCTGAGATGCACAACTGTGTGCAGATTCACGGGAGAGGGAGCCAAGCCCCTTGGATGCCTCCCTGGGACTCTCTCCTGAAACTGTGCTTTTTCAAGGGTAGGGGAGGCCAGGGCCTGGGGCCTTTCCAAATGGAGGGACTGACACATGATCCACAATCTCTTCCTTATACTTTATTTACAAACATCATCTCATCTCATCCTTACAGCATCTCCTTGAGATGTGGTCCTTATTCCCCTTTTATAGATGAAGAAATCAAGACTCTAAGAAACTATACTGTTGGCTCTGAGTTCAATGAGTGGCAGAACCAGGACTTCTGAAATCCAATCTCCAGCTCTTTACTGAATGCAGCAGAAATCCTAAAATGATGTTTGTAGCAGGCAATGCTCACTCTGCTATCAGCTGGACCACCTTCAGAGGTGGGTACTACTATCATACTGTTTATAGATGGAGAATCAGAGGGAACACAAGGCCTGATGCCTGGTGTAAGACCACATACTAGTGCACGGGTGAGCTGTGGTTGAAACAGGACTGAATGCTAAGAGGAGTCTAGACTTAGTCCCTGAGCCACTGATGGTTTTTAGCAGCCTTCTCTGAGCTGTGCCTGAGAGAACACACGCTGGGCCCATACTAGAGGGAAAGAAGGACTAGGGCAGCTCTAGTTCCTTCCAATGTTGAGATAAATGTTTCTCCTCTCACTTAGACTTGTGGAGGAGGACACAGCATCCCCTCCTAAATCCTGTGCTGCTCAGAGAAAATGCTGAGGCCTGAATCCCTCCCTCCCTAAGCCAGTTCCCACCACTGGCCTGACCTCACAGACCCAGTCACCATCTTTGTGGATCTTATAAGGATCCTTATTGATTTGAACATGTTGGAATTCTCATCTCAGTTTCACTTGGTATTACCCTTCCAAGTGGCTCTCTTAATCTCCCGGAGGGGCCATACTTGGTTGCCCACAAGGGAGTGCTTCTCAGGCTTGTGAGCTGCAGGTGTCCTGATTTAGGTCGAGTTGTTGTCATCCCAGTATCCAAGGCTGGTCCCAATACACTGAGGTCTGTCCCTCAGAACTAGAATTAGACAACTTTCCATTTGTCCATGTTGACAGGCCCCTGTGCTGGCCATCAGCTCCTCTCAGAACTCATCCTGTGCTCTTACCGGCTATACCCAGACCAACTGACACGCTAAGGGTTAAATCCCTGACCCCCAAAAATGTAGACAGACTGTCATTAGTCATTATTTGATAATGTCAGAAAACCAACTGGAATAAATAAAAAAGGGGAAATTCTTGACTCAAGTAACTGAAAAGCCAAGGGCAGCCATCTGGAATATGTGAAAAAAATGGCGGTGGTTCTGGTTGTTATAATGACTAAGGAAACGTCCTTCATTTTGCTGGTGAGAACTGGGGATGATAAACATCTTGCAATGTGTAGAATGTCCTGCCCAAAATGCTAACTGAATATTCATTAAGAAGCTAGTTTAGGGGCACCTGGGTGGCTCAGTCGGTTAAGCGACTGCCTTTGGCTCAGGTCATGATCCTGGAGTCCCAGGATCAAGTCACGCATCAGGCTCCCTGCTCAGTGGGGACTCTGTTTCTCCCTCTGACACTCCCCCTTTCAGGCTCTCTCTCCGTCTCTCTCTCTCCCAAATAAATAAAATCTTAAAGGAGAAGAAGCAGAAGCAGCAGCAGCAGCAGCTAGTTGAGGTAAATCTTATTTCAGGCACAGCTGGATCCAGGTACTCATATGCTGTTCTCAGGTATCTCTTGGCTTTGCTGTCCTCCATGTTGTCTCCCTTCTCTCAGGCAGGTTCTCCCCACACCACCAGCAGGTTTGGGATGACTAACACCTCAGCCATCCCCACAGAAAGAGAGCGTCTCTTTCTCGGTGGTCCCAGACAAAATCTTAGGATTGACCCCACTGGTTCAGACTGGTCCCATACTTATCTCCCTGACTCAGCCATTGTGGACAGAGGGCAGGAATTTGCTAACTGATGGGACCTGAGATAAAGGCTGTCCCTGAGCTGTCATCCAGCCAAACCACGTGGATTGAAGATGGAGGCAAGAGGACGCCCCCCCCCCCCCCGCCCCCGTAGTGCTGGTGGCAAAACTGAAGGAGATTATGACTGACCAGCTAAAACCAGCAAATGCCCACTCCACAGGGATATGCCCCACTCCAGGACACGGCCCCTAGAAACAACCTAGCAAAGTCTGAGAAAGTGGACCGTCAGAGAGACTGCATCCTATTTCCGAAGGTGAGATATAAACACCCATTCCCATAGGAAAGATCGACAGACTTGGACATAAATATGGAGTAAAATTCTCAGTTTGGTGGAAGTCACATTCTTCAATGTCCTAAAAAATAGAACCAGCTGAAAACTAGGAGGCAGAAAGGAAGCAGCATGGAAGGAGTGTACCCATCCACGCACCTTGGCTCCAGTCTCCAGCCATCATTCCCTGGGACATGCATGGCGAAGGGACACTCACAGGTGCCAGGCTGCCCCTACAGACAGGGTGAGGGAGGATGGAGTTTGCAGTCTGGAGAGGAAGGCCAGCATTGAATGAGTAACTAGGAACACGAAGAGCCTGTGCCTGAGGAGAGCAGGCGTTGGTAGCACATGGCAGAGGGATCCAGCCCACTCAAAGACGAGATTCGAGCTGCTTCCTGCCTGGAGATTCTTGGCAAGAGTGAGTAGTGCCAAGATAGGAGGGAAGAAGCTCCCTCCTGCCCAGAAACGGGGTAAGCACGTTTCTGTCAGAGAAATCTGAGCATGTGGCCCATTTTACCACGGTCGTTTCAGGTCGTTTGCTCTGCATCTGTGCACCTTCTCCCCATCCCTCCCACTTGTACTCATTTATGCTACAGCTGTTTCCTAAGACTCCTTGTGCCAGGCACCAGCATCACAGAGAAGAGCGGAGGCAAGACAATCCTGCTCAAGAGGCTGAGCATCCCCGGAGCTTCGGCCTGTGGGGGCCCTGGTGGGTCAGTCAGAAAATACTGTGTTTGGTGCTGTGGAAACAGGTGAGCAAATCCACAATGCCCGTGTCATCCTACTAGGGCCGCCGTGACAGAGGACAGAGTGGAGGGCATAAAGAACAGACATTTATTTCCTCACTGCTCTGGGGCTGGAAGGCTGAGGTGTCAGCAGAGTGCTTTCTTCCAGGGACTCTCTCCTTGGCTTGCCGATGGCCACCCTCTCCATATGCCTTCACTGGCCTTCCTCTATGTGTGTCTGAGTCCAGATTTCTCATCTTATGAGGACATAGTCATACTGGACCATGACCCACCCTCACCACCTCCTTTTAACTTAATCTCTTCTTTAAGGACCCGTCTCCAAGTACAGTCACATATAAATGTGGGGGGACACAGCTCAGCCTGTGCTCGTGGAGACCACATTGTAATGAAGAGGTCAAAAGTTAAATGCGTGGATAATAGCTACTAGGCAAGTAATTATTAGCGTACAAAGTACAGAGGGATCACAAGGAGAATCTCATCTAGTTGTTGGGGAAGCAGCATGGCAGGTGGTTTTTAGAGAGAGGGAAGGCTATTCCGGTGAATGACGTGCATGGGCAAGTACCCAGAGGGCAGGAGAGAGCTGGGCCAAGCTGGCGGGGGCGGGGGGAGGGAGAGAAGAGAGAGGGCAGGCCAGGGCAGGGGAGAGGAGAGGGGGGCAGAAGGAGGAACCGAGATGACAAGGGACAAGCAAGCAGGGGTGAGCCTTCTAGGCCAAAGGCAAGAGTGCCCCTTTGAGGAGAGTGAAGAGTGGGGCACAACCATATCTGTGCTTTAAACTCCATCTGTGGGCAAGGTAGAGAACAGATCGTATGAATGTAGGGAAGCCAATGAGGAAGCTACCGCAAAGTTCCAGGAAAGACATGGTGATGTCCTTGCGTAGGTTGGTGGCAAAGACATGGAGAGAAATGGGTAGACAGGAAGGGCCTCCCCAATAAGCTAAGCCATGGTGAAGGCCAAGGAGGAAGGCCAAGGAGGAAGCTGTCCACATGTCCCTGAGGAAGACCGCTCTTAGGTAACTCTTCTCTCATTTGCAGTTATTTCTTTATAAGAGTGTAAACAAAACCAGAGGAGGTGGTTAGGGGTTAGGGGAGGGAAGGGAGGATGCCCGGGAACCCTCCCAACTATGGGCCTATGTATTAGTCAGGGTTCTTCAGAGAAACAAAGCCAGCAGGGTATACGTAGGCATAGAAAAGGAGCTTTATTACAGGAATTGGCTCACACAAGGATGGAGGCTGGAAATTGCCGCGATCTGCTGTTGGCAGGCTGGAGCCCCGGGAAAGCCTGTGGTGTAATTCAGTCTGAGTCCGAAGGCCCGAGGACCAGGAGCCCCAGCGTCTGAGGGCAAGAGAAGACGAATGTTCAGCTGAAGGAGATATTCACCCTTCCTTTGCCTTTTTGTTCTGTTCCATCTCCACAGATTGGATGGCACCACCCATGCTGGCGAGGGCAGAACTTCTTTACTCATCTTCGGATTCAAATACTAATCTCTTCCAGAAACACCCTCACAGACACACCCAGAAATATTGTTTTATGAGCTCTTTGGGCCTCCCTTCCTCGAGTCGAGGTGACACATGAAATTAACCATCCCAGCTACATTGCCCCTCAGGATCCCCTGTGTAGCAGGCCCGGGGGACCCTCCTCACGTGACGGTGGGTGCGTTTCCTGAAAGGAGAGGCCAGGCTCCATCACTCAGCCTCTGCCTCTCACCTGACATCCATCTGGGTCACGCTTTGGCCCGGACACTGATGAGGATCCGAGTCTTCATTTCTCTTCCCGGCCGGGACAGAGGCTCAGACTGCCCCCAGCCCCTCCTGAGTAAAGCAGCTACTAAAACCTCCACAGTGGTCGCACCACCGTGTGCCAGGTGACCCCCCTCGCCGTCCCGACCCCAGCCCGTCTGACCAGGAGCTGGGCCCTTCCAGCAACAGCAGCTGGGGCTCCTTACTGATCAAACCACCAAAACAAGAAGTTTCCCTCTGGGGAAATGGAATGTAAGACAGAGGAAGCTAGTGACAGCCCAGGAAGCAGATGAGAACAAAGGTGGAGAATGGACACCTGGATCCTAGAATTCGGCTGCATCCCTGACGGTGAGGACGGTGAGTGCATACGAAGGACAAGTGTTCACTCTTCTGACCCGCGTGGGGAGCTTTATACACATTTTCTCATTTTTGTCCTCACGTGCAGCAGGCGCTGTTACCATGACCATTTCACAGATGGGAAAAACCAAGGCAGAGAACAACTAAACACCTCCGTGGAGGCCAAAGCAAAGTCGTGCTGCCAGGGTTCAAACCCAGGCAGTCCGGCTCCAAAGACCACATTCCAGACCCAGGGTCATTGGCAGCGTCCCCACCTGACCTCCCGCATTCTGTAACAGCACACAGGCAGTAACGGGGGGCCCTCCCATGTGTCTCTTTGCTCCCCAAAGCCTGACACGGGGCTGGAGGATGATGTCCCCCATCAGCCACAGTGGGTTCTTGTCTGTCCCTCTGTGTCCTCGGATGACAGAGACCCCGATGGCCCAGAGTGCCAGGTGCCCCCATTCGGGTGGCAACTAGCTCTTTCAGTGAAAAAGAATGAAAATCTGTCCCTACTGCAGGGGTGCCTCTGCTCAGGGCCCAGGCTGGTGCTTGGTGGCCTGGGAGTGGTGTCCTCACAACCAGGCTGAGACACGGCTTGCCATAGCTTGAGTAGTTCTAGCCAGCCACCACTGCTGGGGCTCAGGGCTGAGACGAGGCTATGGCACCCACGTGGAGGTAGGGGTGCCGTAGGGGAGGGAAGAAGGGAGGCGGAGGGGGAAGCAGGGAAGCCTGGGGGTCAGGGGCCAAGTTCTAGCCCCACATCTGCCCCCCACTGGCTTTTGTGACTCTGGGTGAGGCTGGAGCTAGGGCTCCCATTTGTTCCATTCACTTCTGTCGAATGGACCAAACTTCTGTCGAATTGACACCATCTCTGTACCTGGAGGCCTGCCTCCCTTCCCCGCAGAGAAGGAGTGACCAGAGAGATTCATAGATACTAGAAGGATGCCCTGCTCACAGTGCTGCCTCCTTGCACAGACGCTCATCCCATCACCGCCTGGGAGAGCACACAGACTGGGGCCCCAGAGAGGAGCAGCTGTCTGCGAGGTGGGCCCTCTACTCTCCTCTAAGAAGCTGACCTGCTGTCTTCCATCAAAGGGCCTCGAGGACCCATGTTGGCTTCTCCTTCATACCTCTACCCTATCACCCCATCGGATGCCCCGAGAGTACACTGGGATCCAGCTGCCCCGCCGAGGACTCCTCATAGGACACAGCCCTCAGGCTCCTCCCTCCCAGCAAGCCCAGCAGATGCTGGCTGTCCATCTGCCCGTCTGTGGTCACTCTAAGTGTCTAAGAAGCAGGACCACACGCCAGGTCAGTCAGCCCAGCTGAGGGGTGACACGGAAAAGAGGAGCAGAGGCTCGATCTTTATCCCCTTAGGTCTTGGCTTTCCACCCAAAGGTCTTGTGACCACTAGTGCCACAGAACACCAGGCAGGAGGCTCCCCGAGGCTGCCCAGGCCCTGGCTGCCCAGGGAGGGCTTAAGACAGAGTCTGGGTCTTCAGGTACAAAGGGCAAAGAGTCAACTTATTCCAGGCAACATAGCCTCGGTCTGAGGCTGATTCATGAACTAGTGCCCATGGCCACTCTGACCTGACTGCTGCCAAGCCCCACAGAAACAGAGAGGAGGGCTCCACAGGCCGGGGCCCCTCCTGCACGTGCCTGCCTCCTGGCCATGTGGGAGCCCAGGCCCACCCCGCCCCTCTGGAAAGCTTCACTCATGTGACAATAAAGTGGGGTGACATGAGTTTCAACACACAAATTGATTCTAGGGGCGGTTGCCCTGCCTTCATTTAGCTCTGCCTCATTTGGCTCTGTGAGGTGCCCCTCTTGTTCTGGAAGCTCTCTCTCCCTTCAACTCTGGCTGTGACACTCTCTGCCTGGGGTCCCAGGGCTCCTCTCTCCCTGATAGCCCCATGCAGTCTCACTGTCTAAGGGCCTCCTCAGACTAAGAGGCTCTCACAGCTGTGCCTCAGCCTCCCCCTCTCTTGAGCCTCACTGCTGGATCTGACTGCTGGTTGGACATGGTCCCTCGCCATGGCCCAGGCACCCTGCACATCCTGAGGGGAACCTTTCGCAGTCCCAACTAGTAGGGCCCAGGCGGGCTCCAGGGGCTGCCCTCCACACATCCTTCCTCCTTTTCCTAAAGTCTGGTCACTCTCCACCTTCTGCTGCCACTTCCCCCTTCTAACGCACAGCCCCCACTCCATCCCTCTGCCCCCGCCCTGGGGGTGCCCCTGTGTGGTCCCACCTGTGCCTCCTGGCTAGTAGCTATGGATTTTTCATATCTCCCCTGAGCAGCCTCTCTCCTGGTGTGTTGCAATCCCCTCGCTGGTCTCCATTTCCTCTGCCATGTGTCTCTTTCTCTCCATGCCGAGGGTTTCAAGAAGCCTTGACTGCAGGGGGCCATGTGGAGGTGAGGCAGGAGCAGGTGTGCTGGGCCACAGGTGAGTGCACAGAGGCCGATGATGACGAAGAGAAGGTGACAAGCCAGCTCTGTAGGAAGTGGTGAGTGAGCTGGGCGTGCATGGAGCCTTCAGGACCTCCGACTCTGACTCCCCAGCTCCCGGGGCATGAATCTCTCTGAGGACCTCTACCCATGGATGTTGCTGAGATCCTACTCACTGGCAATGCCCCTGTCTCACTCCTGCCTCTTTCCCTGAGCCACCGGGGATGACTGTCTGCTTCTTGAAAGCTAAATAGCCCTCTGGGTCCCACCTTGCTTCCAGGCTTCTAGGCTTCCAGGCCTACCACTTACTGCAGCCATTGCCATGGCAACCAGCTTTGGTGACTGTCACCTGGCCATGCCCCCCTTTGGCTGCACCTTTGTGTCCAGAAGCTTTCCTGCCACCCCAGTGAGGGAGCCTCCAGGGCACTTAAGGTTCAGAAAGCTGGGGTGGAAGGGGACACTTGGACAGATGCCCTGTGGAACCCCCTGTTTCTGGGGGACAATTCTGAGACATCCCTCCTTCCTTCGCTGGCTGTCCATGTCTTCCAGTCCTGTTTCCCAGTTACTGCCCTACACTGTTGCCCCATCTCAGCACAAAGCCTGTTCCCCAGGGAGTCGTTGGCCCCTGTCAGGGTTCTCAGCTCCACCTGGAGCAAGAATGAGAGAAGGGCCTTCAAATGGACACGTCCCCATGTCCCTCAGGAAAGCAGCAAGCCCAGTTTCTGTCTCCTCCATCAAATGCTCTCAGGGCTCTGAGATTTGTTTGAAACTTAAACTCTGTCTCAGGCTCCCTGGGCCAGATTCCGAGCTTATGTAACTCCCTGGGAATTCCCACGTGTTGGGCTGGCTGTTCCTAGAATCTTACTATGATTCATAACTTGGTTCCGGATGCGGAGCCTCCGTGCAGCTCCGAGCTGGTAAATGTGAGCATCTGCCTTGGACTCAGGGAGCCAGGCCCTAAAGCACAGACCAGAGCTGTTGGGAAGAGGCAGCTCCGGGGGTGTCTGCTGCCCACAGCCGCCATCCATCCATTAAGTTTGTAATTAAGACTTACAAACAGCTGTTACCCCTTCAGTGAAAGGCCAACACTCAGGGAACTGTAGTGGTTACATTCAGGATGCCTGGTGGTGTCTGGGGGCCACCCTGTACCTGGGCCAGCCAGGCTGCTGGGGGGAAGATGCAGGTCAGGGGGGCTGTCCCTGAAGCTAGACCCTTCCCCACCATGTACAGTTCCCTCTGCCCGCAGGCCTTGGGCGTGGAATGTTCCTCCCGTCCAGGCCCAGAATCTGCGCTCCCAGCCGGAGTGGACAAATGGCGGTATCCCACAGTGGGCTTGGGCAGGTCACAGCTGGACTGGTGTTTTCTTCCCCACACTTTCCACTTCCTGTCACCATAGGACCGACTGGCATCTGGAAGTCCCCTGCAGTGTTACTGCACTGTGTGAAGCCTCAGGGTGGCCTTGGGCCTGTGGGAGAAGGATGTCTCCTCCTGCCCCGGACCCTGGCCTCCTGAGCCAGGCTGCTCGCAGAGATGCTGCTGCAGCTTCCTCAGCTGGCCTCCCCCTCTCCAGTCTTGGGACATGCCTCCTCCCTTCCTCTCTGGTCCCCACTCCTCCTCCCTCTCACATACAGTGTCTCCCAGAGACACCCAGAATGCTGAGCCAACCACTCCTGGGTAGTTCCTGGGCACTGCGCCCTGCCCGGTGCTAGAATGTGAGTTGAGGGATGACAGGCACCCAGCGAATCACCGTGGCCTCCAAGACCGAGTGCCTCTGCCCCTGGGCCAGGATCTGCACTCAGCCTTGATGTCTGGCTCAGGGCGGCCCAAGGCCAGAGATGTTCTCTAAGCTCAGGAAGCAGCCTGCGTGGAAAGTTGGCAGCGCACAGCGGCTGGTGACTGCGAGCTTGGCATGACCTGGGACCCCACGCTGTTGGCCTCAGACAATCTAAATGTAGATTAAAAAGGGTTTGGAGGCAGTGGCTGAGAAAAGGGGTGTGGGGACAAATCCGGGGCCTCCCGCCTGGGCCTGGAGGGGGCGCACACCCTGCTGGTTGCTGACTCCCGCACCCGTGTGGGCTGCCATGCCCCCGGCCCTGAGCAGATGGGGACACGGCCACTCCCTGGATTACGGGAGCAACTAGCAGCATGGCACAGCCTTCCCATCCTCTCCCGGAGCCCCGATCTCACGCCCACCTCCTCACTGTGGGGCTTAAGAAGGCTGGAGTCTGCAGAGAGGCCCGCTTGTCCCATCAGCCAGACTCCCAGCACCCCAACATGGCCATTAGCATCAGAGACATTCCTACTCAGGGCAAGGTGTACTTTGGCCTAATTGCCTGTTTGCATACTCAGCACCCTGGGCTGAGACCCGGGGTCTCTAATTAGGAGACTTCCCTGGGGCCCTGATTTAGGGGACTTCCCTGGAGCCAAGAGATGTGCGAGCAGTCCTCTGAGCCTCGTCCTCCCCCTGCAGAGGAAGGCCAGCATCTGGGGAGGCAGACTCTGAGCCGCAGGCCCCGGAGCCCCAGAGGCCCCCAGGCTGCAGAGCCCACTTAGCCGCCCAGCATCTCTCCTGCACTTGGGCTCTCAGCCTACAAGGTCCGGCCTTACTGCAGGGCTCATTTCCCCGGTGTTTCCTGGGTTAAAAAGAGTCAAGTTCAAGGGCTGAGTCCCTACTGACAATGTGCTCTCAGGTCAGGGATCCTTGATCTAGAAAATGTGGCTATGACAGACCTATTCTCCCGTTTAAGGATGAAGTGGCTCAGTCTTTGTCAAGGGCTTCCTGCAGAGGAGGCCTCCCAGGCCCTTCTGGTCCTCTCCACAGGACCCCCAGCTGGGGCTGAACAGAAATTCCGGCCCAGAACAGAAACTGGTCAGATAGAGATAATCAGGCCCACAGGCTGTGGCCACCGTGTCCACAGAGAACCCGGCCCTTGCTCGGGAGAGGAGAGGCCCAGTGTCTCTCCTGGGGATAGCAGCCTGCGGCTCGCAGCTCCCACCCCCTGCCCCAGGGCCCGCCCCTGGACAGCTGTGGCGTGAGGCTTTCATGACTCACCACACTAAGGCAGCAGCAGAAAGGAGGCGAAGCTGTCCTGTGGGTGAAAATCACGGCCGGCCCCTACAGGAGCCCCAAGCTTCAAAACAGGGGCCAGGAGTGTGAGGTGCAGCAAACTGCAACTCACCAAGCAATTAACGCAAAGTTCCTTGTCTCCTGCCTTCAGATGATGATCTCCTCAACAGTGGTTGCATTTTCCAAAACAGGCCAATTATTTTCCCATAATGACTTCTTTCAGTGCAAAAAATAGTTCACCCTTGCTCCTCATCAGTCAAAATGGATCCCAGTTGCTGTGGGTGGTGTGGGCCCCATCCCTCACCATGTACCTGGCCTCAGCTTAATGAGTCACAGCCTGGCCCGCATGACAGTCACGATTCAGGGAACAGTGGTGGCAAACGCCGCTGAGCTGACCTCCCCAGCAAAGGCCTTCCAGGAATGCCAGCCCCACCCCCGGACCCCCAGGCCCAGAACCAGCCAGAACCACTCTGCCCTGCCCTGGAAAGGGTAACCCTTGTGTACAAAGAGTTACAGAGACCCTGATGGTCGCACCCTCCCTCTAGAAGCTGGTGCCCCCTGCAGCCCGCCTGCCCTGCCCCAGAAGCTATCCATGCCCCCTTTGGTTTCTGTGCCCGCCACCGTCTTCAGGAGGGAAACACCCAGTGCCTGGAAAGTAGTTCATGCTCAATAAAGCCTGATGGCGGGGGGCAGGGGGGGCACCGGGTGGCTCAGCCGGTTAAACGTCTGCCTTCGGCTCAGGTCGTGATCCCAGGGTCCTGGGATCGAGCCCCGTATCGGGCTCCTTGCTCAGCAGGGAGCCTGCTTCGCCCTCTTCCTCTGCTGCTCCCCCTGTGTGCTCTCTCTCTCTCTGTCAGATAAATAAAATCTTTAAAAAAAAAAAAAGCTTGATGGGGGTCACTGATTATTAACGGGTTGATCTGAGGGTTCGTAGGGACCTCCCCTGGAAAGTTTCTCCTCACAGCTTCAGGGCTACCTCAGCAAGAAAGGCCAGACAGGGCAATGGAAACTGAAAACCTTCAGGTTTGGTGCCCTCAGTGCAGAGGTCCCGGCCATTTGCTTTGTTAAAGTCCATTAGTGGGCTCAGAGGAGGTGGGCTTTGCAGGGCTGTGGCTCTCTTCCTTCCCCAGCACTCCACCCCTGCCCGTGGACTGTAAGGGTGCCCTTACGACCTGGCACCCGTCTGCTCATGCGCTGATTCTGCACCTTGGCCATGCGCTGGAATCACATGGAAGTTTCCCAAGGTCCCAACACTGGGTTCCTGCCTGAGCTCCTGCAACTAGGGGGTCTGAGGTGGAAGGTCCCAGATGACCTAATGTGCAATTCAGGGTGACACCCTCTGCGCGTATACAGCAGCTCCAAGGACACACTCACAAACAGGGGTTCGGATGGCCCACACAAACTGAGCCATGTCTGGGGTGAACTCACGGGGTTCAGATTCTCTGGGGGGGCGTGGTTGCGTGGCTGCAGCTCCACAGTCTACGAGCGCTGGCTGAGCACATACATGTCCCCAAGGGAAGTCGAGGAAGGCTGACACTGAGTCTCAGGCTTCACGCCTTGGTCATGACGTCCGAGGCAATGCAGTTAAAAACGAAGTGGCCTGACGCTCTGAGGCCCTGCTGCCAAGTGGGCTGCCCCCTTGAGCTGCAAATTCGCCACTGAGCTGCAAACTGGCCTACACCCGTGTTCTCGACCCAACAGTCTGTTTCTCTAATTGGCCTCATTAGAGTCCTTAAACGAAATTCCTAACAAATAACTTTCAGGATAGAAAAATAGATACAGGCAATTACATATGGGTGATTGTGTTACTTTTCCACTTTCGGTCTATCTAGCATGCTTCTGTTTCTAACCCTTATGCAAGAGCTGTGTGCATACAAGTCTATTTCTCCTGCTAAGCAGTATGCCTCTAGAGAGAGGGGAACATTAGCTACCCCTCCCCTTTTTAGCATTACACATGATCTTAGCTGTCAGCAACTGCGCTCCGAGCATTTTTAAACAATGATCTCATTTAATTTTATTAGCTCTCTGCACACAAGTACTCTTGTGCTGTTTTACTGATAGGAAAGTGGAGGAGCAAGGAGGCTGGGTAGCTTCTCAGAGGTCTCACAACCCACAATCAGCTGAGCTGAGAATCAGACCCTCCTAACAGCCTCCGGAACCTGTGCGTTCAGACCCACACACACAGGAGGTGCCCATAGCTTGTCCACTCCGAGAGGGAAGGCATTCGCTTTAAGAACCATCGCTTTAGTGATTTCTGATGGGCGTTCTCATGATTAACATTAGTAAGTGAATTGTATGTCAAGCAAATACACTGAATGAAAATCTCCCACTGAACTTTGCTGGGATTTAAAAAATGCATTCTTACAGACAGTGTTTTGTGTTCCAATAAATATACGTTACTCAGGCTTGATTTGATCATTGACTCATATGCAATTCCTACTGTTAAAAGTACAATCCTGCCACAAGAAACCGCCCAGGGCTCCTCCAGAGCTCAGCACCAGCCAGGCCCTTCCAGTGCCTGGGGAGATCGCACTGGCCTCCAGGGGCGCTTTTGACCCAAATGCTATATTTGCATTTTTAAAAAAGAACAGACATGCCTCTCTCCCCCGGCCACCCAAGATGCCAAAAAGGAAGAAAGCTAAGGCCCCAGCCCCTGCTGACATGAAGAAGCAGGAGGCCAAGGAGGTGGTCAAGCCCGTATTTGAGAAGAGGCCCAAGAATTTTGGCATCAGAGGGGGGATCCAGCCCAAAAGGGACCTCGCCCGTTTTGTAAAAGGCTGCAGCAGCAAAGGGCTATTGTCTATAAACATCTAAAAGGGCCTCTCATGATTAACCATTTCCCCCAGGCCTTGGACGGCCACACAGCTTCTCAGCTGCTTAAGCAGCCTGCAGGTACAGACCAGAGACAGAGCAAGAGAAGCAGCAGAGATTGTTGACCCAGGCTGAGAGCAAAGCTGCTGGCAAAGGGGATGTCCCCACCAAGAGGCCGTCTGTCCTTCAAGCAGGGGTTAATACTGTCACCACTTTGGTGGAAAACAAGAAGCCTCAGCTGGTAGTGACTGCACAGGCCATGGATCCCATTGAGTTAGCTGTCCTCCCGACTGCCCTGTGTTGTAAGATGGGGGTCCCTTACAGTGTTATCAATGGGAAGGCCAGGCTAAGGCGTCTTGTCCCTAGGAAGACCTGCACCAATGTCGCCTTCACACAGGTCAACTCAGAAGACAAAGGGTCTCTGGCTAAGCTGGTGAAGCCATCAGGACCAATGACAGTGACAGATGTGAGGAGACCCGCCATCACTGGGGAGGCAGTGCCCTGGGTCCAAAGTTGGTGGCTCGCATTGCCAAGTTGGGAAAGGCACAGGCTCAAGAAACGGCCACCAAACTGGGCTAAGTGGACACTGTTGAATTTTCTGTACATAAAAGTAATCAAAAGTTCTTTCTGCCAGTGTCAAAAAAAAAAAAAAGACATGCATTAAAAATGTACTAATCACATATGCATGGATGCCACACAGTTAGTTACCATTTTGTTGACAGATGTCCCAGAACCCTGACGTGGAGGAAGTGACTGGGTGTTTCGCACACTTCCGTCAGGGGCACAAGGGTGTTGCTCTCTTAATGCTGTTGTCTGCTCAGTAGCCCAGGCCAGGGCACTAATTGTGAGACGCCTTACCTCCTAATAGATGGGAGTCTGCAGAAGGGGGGTGGGGGGGTCCGGCAGGCCTCCAAAGTCAGCAAGGCCAGGCGTGGGAAACGTGGGCGGTGGGGGCCTCCAGGGCTGCCCTGGCTCTGTCCTCCTTCTCGAGGCCCCTTTCAAAACCAGGTTCCACTGACCTGAAGGGGAAAAGGAAGAAGTAGTCTAGTGCATGAACTGAATTCCTCCACATGCCCAGGGCTTCGTAGTGCACCCACAGACGTGGGTGACAACATGGGCAATTCGGATTCCAGGAGCCCCTGCTCTCGGAGAGCACCGCGTTAGGTTCTCTGGGTTAGGCTAGGGAGCTGGGGCCCTGGGACCCAGGGTGCCCTCTCACAGCAGACGTGGACAGCTGCTCCCTTACGCGGCGGGGTGGAGGGATGTCCGGCGACAGCCTGGGACACAGCTGGTTTGTGGCACAGGAGGGCGATGAGAGCAGGATGGGGGCAGCTAAGCCTCAGGCCCATTGCTGGCCTCTCCCAGAGGAGCCTCTAGGAAGTGCGTGCTAGGTCTGTCTTCTCGCCCAAGACCCTCAAGCTCTGTGTCACATATATTCGTTATAATGTGAAATTAAACATGTTAGTCCAGGAGCATATCTCTCTGCTTTCTAGCTTCTCAGGATGAAGTCCTGCTAAATGAGGTGGAGAAGCACATGGGGAAGCAAGTTGGAGGAAATGCCCTTTTGCAGCTGTGGGCGCAGGAGAACCTACAGCCAGTGGGGAAACATGGCCTGGAAGGGCCTGCTGCTCTAGCCCCCGATGGGCCTCAGCCTCCTGGGTCAGCCGCCCTGCCTTGGAATGTTTGCGGGACCTGGCTGCTGACGTCGGGAGGCCATCAGGGAGGTGGAGGTGGACAACTCCTCCGGCTCCGAGGTGGGTGCTTTCTCTGCCACCCGTTCCAGGAAGAGAGAGGTGTCAGGACACCAGAATCCTCTCTCCTGTTGTTTCACGGAGATGAGGGAAGAACCTTCTGATCCAGCTCCCTGTGGGCTTCTTGCCCAGTTCATTCTGTCACCAGCAAGATCTGCCCTGGGGGATCCACTGGGGGAGGCAGGCCCACGGACCCACAGACCAGCCCGTGCCCATGAGGATGGAGCCATAGGGACAGCTGCGACAGGACCCCTGGCCTGAGGGCCCTTGCAGTCCTGGCGGAAGGTGACTGGGGGAGCCGAGGGTCACGTGGCATGCTGTCCCTTCTGACGGCGAGGATGGAGATGGCAAGGCGTGTGCTCAGCTGCCCCCACGGGGCGCAGAGAGTGGGGTCTGCTGCTCCGGACCCACAGAGTGAAGGGCGCTAGTCAGGGAGGACGAGCCCATCAGGCAGCTCAGCAGGCCCTGCAAGCAGATCAGGCTGCCATGCCCTTTGCTGGGACAGTTCCCTCAGCACTGAGTCTGCCTTTCCTCATCTGTAGAATGAGGAGAGAAGCAGTGTGTGTGTCACACTGGGCACAGAATGGATGGCACCAAATACCGAAAACCATGGAGTTGTCCAGTGGCCCCTTATCTAGGACCAGCAGGGCCACAGGCACGAACTGCCATCAAGGCTTTTCAGTTGAGGAGGGGCGTTGTCAGGCTAGAACTGACCGGACTCCCTTTGGAGTTGGTAAGTGAGGAGGCTGCCAGGGAACCCAGGGATGGGGAGGAGGCTTTTGCCTCCCCAGCAGAGTATCCCCACCTCCCTAGGTCTCCCAGCCTCATTTACCCAGCCCCCTTCCTCCTGTGTCATCATAGCCTGGGTCCATGGCCCAACGATGTTTCTGGGGATGGAAATGCGTTTATTCATCTCTCTCAACCCCACCGCAGTGTCGGTCACAGAGTAGAACCAATAACCCTTTGGGGCTCCTGGGTGGCTCAGTCGGTTAAGCATCTGCCTTCAGCTCGGGTCATGATCCCAGAGTTCTGGGATCGAGTCCTACATCAGACTCCCTGCTTGGTGGGGAGTCTGTTTCTCCCTCTCCCCTCGCTCTTTCCCCCTGCTCATGTGCCTCCCTCTCTCTGTCAAATAAATATATAAAATCTAAAAAAATAAAGAAAGAAACCTGCACTCCCTGGGAAAGGCCAGCCTGGCAAGCAGAGAAAGAGGCCCGGCCGCTGAGGATGGGCAGCCTAGCAAGGAGAGAAGCTGTTCTGGTGAAAACAAGGTTTTCCTGAGGAGAGGCCACTACAATCAGGGAGGAGGTGCTCTCCAGAGCTCAGAAGTGGCCTCTAGTTCCAGCACCCCAGTCCATGTCCCTGTTTTAGGGACCCTGGGAGCCAGGGACCTATAAGAGAGGCCTGAGAAGAACCAAGAAATCAGGTGGGGACCTGTTGGAAGTGCCCAGTGGGGCTCCTGTCTTAGGACGGAAGCAGAGGCTGGTTTGCTGCACAACTGCTCCTGCCACACGCTCAGTCCTGGAAGCAAGGCTGTGGGAGAGGAGGGGATGGGGGCCGGCCATTGGGACCCCCCCACCTCGGGCTCACAGCCTGGCCGGAACTCTTGTCCTCCTGCCTCTGGTGTGGATAGTGATCCAGGGCTGGGCGGGGCAGGCTAAAGAGGCTGGGAACAGGTAGGGTCTGATCCTGCTGGTGGAGGCAGAGGGCTGAGAGCCACTGCAAAGGGGAGCAGGAAGCAGGTGACCTGGAGACAGACAAAAGCCCCAGGCAAACTGAAGTTAAGAAAGCACGTTAAGAAGAACATAAGGAAAAACATGGAGGACGTTGTGAGAAGGAAAGGAAGGGTGAATTGGGGGGAATCGGAGGGAGAGATGAACCATGAGAGACTGTGGACTCTGAGCAGCAACAAACTGAAGGTTTTGGAGGGGTGGGGGTGGGGGGTTGGGCGAGCCTGGTGGTGGGTATTGAGGAGGGCACGTGTTGCATGGAGCACTGGGTGTGGTACATGAACAATGAATCTTGTAACACTGAAAAAATAAAATAAAAGTATTTGGGAAAAAGAAAAGAAAAGAATAGGTGGTGGTGGTGGTGTTTTTAAAGGGGGAAAAGGGAGATAGCCAGCAAAGGAGTTATATCCAGAATACATAAAGAAATCTCAGTACTTAAGAATGAAAACCAAACAGTTCAACTAGAAAATGGTCAAAAGTCACAAAGAGACATTTCACCAAAGATCTACGAGCGGCACATGAGTGCATGAAAAGATGTTCAGTGTCATTAGCCAGGAGGGAAATGCCAATCAAAACCCCATGATGCCACTACACACCTAAAAAACAGCTGGCTAAAATAAAAACTAGTCACAACAGCAAATGCTGGTGAGGATGTGGAGAAACTGTGTCTCTCACTCATTGCTGGTGGGAATGGAAAATGGTATGATGGCTCTGATAAACAGTTGGCAGTTTCTTAAAACATTAAACATGCAACTGCCATATGACCCAGACATTGCACACTCTTGAGCATTTATCCTGGAAAAATGCAAACTCCGTTCACACACACAAAAAGCTGCACGCTAACATTCATGGAAGCTTTATTCATAGTAGCCCCAAACTGCAAAAGACCCAAATGTCCTTCAATGGAGAAGTGGCAGACAGACTCTGGTACATCCATCTTATGGAATATTGGTCAGCGGTAAAAAGCAAACTAGTGACTGATACAGGCAACAACCCGAATGGCTCTCAAAGGCATTATGAAATGGATCCATGAAATGGATCCATTATGAATAGCTCTCAAAGGCATTATTGAAAAAAAAGGCAAATTCAACAGGTCACATACTATATGACCCCATTTATATAACAGGTTTGAAATCATACAATTACAGAGTTGGAGAACAGATTGGCTGTTGCAAGCGGTGGGGAGTTACGGGAGGGAAGTGGGAGTGGTTACAAATGGCAGGGGGGATTCTCAGGGGGATGGGGATGGGTTGTACTGTATCTTGGTGGTGGTCACATGAATCTATACGTGTGGTAAAGTTGCATAGAACTAACTACGTGTGTACACACACACACACGCTCACACAAGTGCCAAACAGGCGAAGTGTGAATGAGGTCAATGGACGTACCCGTCTCGAGTTCCTGGCTGGGTACGATACTGTAGTTTGGCAAGATGCCAGCACTGAGGGCAAGTTTGGTGAGGGGTATATGGAATCTGTCCATAGTACTTCTTTTTTTTTTTTTTTAAAGATTTTATTTATTTATTTGAGAGAGAGAGAGAGTGAGAGAGAACATGAGAAGGGAGAAGGTCAGAGGGAGAAGCAGACTCCCCATGGAGCTGGGAGCCCAATGCGGGACTCGATCCCGAGACTCCGGGATCATGACCTGAGCCGAAGGCAGTTGCTTAACCAACTGAGCCACCCAGGCGCCCCTGTCCACAGTACTTCTTAAAATTGTGAGTGAATCCACAGTTAGCTCAAAATAAAAAACTTTTTAAAAGGAGGGGTGGAATTGGAATTGCGTTTAGAGCAAAAAATTGAAGAAAGAGGGTGGGGGATAACCCTGCTGAAGAATGTGATGTTAAAGATGACAGACCGAAGGACCGAGGTGCTCTCAACACCTGCACCCCGAGTTCACATCGTCCTCTCCATCAAGGAGAGTAAACGTCAGATGAGAAGGGAGCCAAGGGAGGGAGGTGCCTCCCAAGGGGCTAGCCATGCAGGGCTGTGCTAGGTGTGCGGAGGGTCAGGTCCACCGTGCTCGCCGGCTCCTGTGCTGTCCTATGAGCCCGCTACGCTGGCTCAGGCTCCCCAGTGCGGCTGAGAACGTCTTGGGAAAGTCCAGGGCTTCCTAAGCTTCTTTGGTAGCCCCATCCAGCCAGAGCACGGCTGCCAGGGGTCAGGGTGCTCCCTATGCTTAGAAGGGTCTGAGCCGAGCTAGGGAGGCTTCATGCTAGAATGGATGACAATGGTGGTGCTGAGTCTGACAGTTTAGCTCTCACTTAAATCCACTCAGTTCCACTGTTCTATTTGTTCCCACCCCTTTTATTTGCGTCCTGATGTTTTTGACAATCAAAGGGAATCGCTGCCTGGGAGGGTCACCTAGAACAGCCCTCGTAAGAGGAAGGAGGCTTGCATCCACAGTAACAGGTGGTTCCCTTTAGCAGACCTGGCTTAGCTCCTTGGGGGCCCCTGCTATTAGCACTTTTAATACAGATTAAATCAACTCATTACCTACGGACTGTTATAGTAGGTGTTAGTTGAAGGTGACCTTTCTGCAGAGACAGGGGAGGCAGTATCTGCGGCTGTCCCTCTGCCTGTGGAGGAGCCAGGCTTGACCCCACTGAGGCTCAGCAACGCTCAGCCAAGCAGCCGTCACTCCAAGATGATAGCGTTTTACTCGTAATGCTCCACGTTTTCACGGAATTTTTCTTCAAAATTTAATTTAAAAAAAGAAACTGCTAAATGAGCATATGCTCCATATGAATTGAGACTCCTACTAGCTGAGATCAGTCAAAGCTAACTAGGTAAGTGTTGAGGGGGCATCTTTGTCTCTCCAGCTGCCTGTACCTGTGGTCCTCAGCCCCAGCAGCATGTGAGCCTCTCTGGGGAAAAGCACCAGTGTCCAGCCCCATCCTATCCATATGGTCCATTGGGCCTGGGGTCAGTCCAGGCGTCAGCATCTTCTACAAGCTTCCCAGGAACGTTAACATGCTGCCAAGATTAAGTATCCCCATTCAATGCCTTCATTTCGGGGAACAACTTGGGCCTCAATGCTGCTAATGTAGAGCGATCAGGCTCATGAGAATGATGGAGAAGAGAGTGTTCAAATAGATGTGCATTTAGACAGAGCTGCAGAAATTCCAGTTCCGTTTATGAATTGTAGATTGCCCAAACTAGAATAAGTGCTAAAAGGAACAAATACACATTGATATGTAAATGAGCTGTCACTAAATTTCCTCTGGTAATGGATCTACACCCCTCAGACATTCGCTTCCTTAACAGCCTCCCACTGACAAGTTGCCCCAGCTCATTTTCATGATTGTTGGTTACTTCTCCTCCAGCCTCTATTTTTCAAGAAGTTTTATCAAGCACCTTTTCTGGGCACAACTCTGGGGACACACGATATGTAAAATGCCATCTGTCCCCTAAAGCACTTGGACTGGGGGCTCGCTCAAGCTCTGAGTGCCCACCCTCTTGCCATCTGGAGTGTCAGGCCATGCGGTTCTTGAGCATCTCACTGAGCCCTGTCTTGAAGCCCTTGAGCCCTCACCATCTGGGAGTACCAGGAGAGGCCTGTCTTCGGAGGGACTCAGCTGCACCATGTGGGGACTGCACCATGTGGGACTCTCGCTGGGGTCTCCCCGAGCCCTGAGACAGGTGGCTTGAGCCAGAAAGGAAGGCTTTGTGACAGGCAGGACCTCCCAGAAGTTTGGCCCGTGACCGAAATTTCACCTTTTAAGATGTGGCTTTAGAGTACGGCAAAATGTACCAAGAGCCTTGGGATGTTCATACTTTGAGGCCTTTTGGGAAATCTAACAAAAGAAATGATCACAGATGGGCACAAAAAACTACGTCAAAGGATATTTGCTGAAGCATTATCCATAATAATGAAAAAAGTGATAAGGGACTTAAATATCCAACCAAAGGGAATTGTTTAATTCATCTGTGATATGCAGAGTATTAGGCAGCCACCAGCCACTGTCTACATGGCCAGGTTCAAGATATAATAAATAATAAGTGAAGGGGTGCCTGGGTGGCTCAGTGGGTTAAAGCCTCTGCTTTCGGCTCAGGTCATGATCTCAGGGTCCTGGGATCAAGCCCCGCATCGGGCTCTCTGCTCAGCAGGGAGCCTGCTTCCCCCTCTCTCTCTCTGCCTGCCTCTCTGCCTACCTGTGATCTCTCTCTGTCAAATAAATAAATAAAATCTAAAAAAAAAAAAAAAATATATATATATATATAAATATAAATATATATAATAAGTGAAGAGGCAGATAAACCCTGTGATAGGCGGATAGAGAAAACCATGCTTAGAGTAAACTGAATGGAAAACAAACAT
This sequence comes from Potos flavus, assembly GCA_028534135.1. NCBI lineage: Eukaryota > Metazoa > Chordata > Mammalia > Carnivora > Procyonidae > Potos > Potos flavus. The sequence goes on from CM052885.1 coordinate 78,003,195, forward strand.
CAAAATACTCACCCCTGAGCTTGAGGCTCACTTGTGGTTTTCATTTTCTTCTTGATTCTTTTTCCTTATTTTCCCTATTTTCTATGAATTCTTCTCAGATTTAGAAACCCTTAATAATTCTTTAAAGATTTATTTATTTATTTTACACAGAAAGAGAGAGCACGTGAGAGGGGCAGAGGGGCAGAGGGAAAGGGAGAGAGAGAATCTCCAAGATTCCCCACTTAGTGCATCATCAGGCTTAAACCCAGGACCCTGAGATCATGACCCGAACTGAAATCCAGAGTCAGATGCTCAACTGACTGAGCCACCCAGGCGCACCGAGAAACCTTTAATAATTTTTAAAGGGCATCTTTACCTAGTATGACAGTGATACGCATGGCCACCAGACATACCTGCTCAGAAAGCCAGCGTCATTAGCTACAAAGGGAATTTGCACGTGGGTAACCTTCAGGCAACCACAGGCCGTTCAGCAATGTTGTTTTATTTCCTGCTATAAAGAGTGTGGTTCATTCTCACAGTGGTGGCCTGTCACCCACACCTCCCAGCACCACATCCAGCTGGGGGCTTGCCTACGAAGACACCAGCCGGTATCATACAAGCAGAGGTGGAAAAGAGCTTGCTCTTTAGGGTACACCTTCTCTTTTTGCTGGCATCTCATCTGTCACCTGGTGAAAACCCTGCTTGGGACACACAGCCCAGCTGACAGCTGGGGACTCTACCCCACGGAGGACCCCAAAGCCAGCAGCATAACTGCAGCCTCGTGAGCAGATAACAGTGGATGTGTTTAGCCGTTGCTAAATTACAGTAGTTGTGGTACTGCTACTACTGTCTACTGCAGCTAAAGTAGATCAAATCCTGCCACTTATGTGGCGGGGGTGAGGCTTTATTTGCTGAGCCTAGGCACAGTGTGGGGGTACAGAGGCCCAGAGGCCCGGGAGATCGGGCAGGTGCTCAAGGAACAGCTCTTTGTCTCTTGGTCTCACTGCAAAGCAGGAGCTGGAGGGTGGGGATCTGTGCTGTCTCAACCCTTGTAGGTCAGAAGCTGTGATGAAAACAGCATCCCCAGGCAGGGCTGTGGCCCCCAGCTACTTACAGGCACTGGCTCAGTAGAAACTGCTGCAATTAGAGTGGAGAAGCAATAGAAAAACCTGAAATAGGATAAAATCTTCAGCCAAGTGGTAGCCCACGTCCCAGTCCCCGAGGCCTCAGCCACAATGGTGACATTGGTGCTTGCCAGGCCTGCCAGGAACATGCCTGGGCAGCTCAGGGAGACAGGGGGCTGGGGAGGCAGCTGCCCATGGCTTTTAGCCCCTGGGGCAGCACGGGTGCTCCCAGGTCAGGAGGCTACATGGGGGAGGCAGCTGAGGTTTCCATCCCACAGGTCATTCTGAAGAGTTACCATGCCAATAGTTGTCAGGTGCCTGCCGTGGAGTGAGCACTGAATTAGAGAAATCAATGGAGCGGTGTGAGTCTCCATAGAGCACAGCTCCCGAGGGAGCACCTGTGCGTGGCCCGGCCGGTGCGGTCTTATCCCCGAGGTGGGGCAGTGCGTGCCGCTCCGTGGACCAGGTCCCCTGCCGAAACAGGCCCTGCCCCCTCTGGCCCCACAGGACCCATCCACCTATACAGGGGCCACACGATGGGACCAGGCACGCTCGCCCCCATCCACATTCCCTCCGGGACCTGCCCCTGGCACTTGACCCAGGGGGCTGTGCTGTGCTGCCCGCCTCCCTTGTTCCCGCTCGCCCCCAGAGCCTTCTAAGAGGCCTTTTCTGACCAGGATGTAAAGGAAAGCTCACCTCCTGGAAGAAAGAGTTCAGCACTCAGTAACCCTGGGCCACATCCTGGCCAGAGGGAGGCGGACCCCCAGGCCACACCAGATAGACCCACCTGTGGCCTCCTCACACCTCCATCAAGATTGTCCCACCCCAGAGCCCCCCACCTTCCTCTGCCGGCTCTCAGATCCCTAGCATCCTCATAAATCGGCAATGGCACCTTCCAGCCACTTGATCCTCCAGCCTGGACAGTTACCCCAGGGCCTGCCTGAGACCCACCGGTGGGACCCCGAAATCTCTCTGCAGGCCACCTACACCTACACGCTGGCTTCAATCACTTACTGAGTTTGCAGCTCTTCCACCCTCATCTCTGGCTCCTCTGGGGCCGCCTCTGGCTAGTCCTGAGAAACACCCTTTTAAGAAAAAGGCAAAGTGGAATCAACTGACCTCATCTCTCCTGCCAGGGTAGTCACGGGCTGCAGAAAACTATGCCCCCAGTGGCCCTCGAGGGACAGCAATCTGTGCATATTTGAAGGCCCTCAATTCTAGGGGTTGTCTGGCAGGTGTCTGCTCTATCCACCCCCTAACCGAGCTCTTGGGGAAAATAAGGGCGAGTCTCTGGCCCTCTGCAGCTGCTGCTCTCCACTTCCTCTCATGCCACCCAGCCCAGCCCAGCCCTACACAAGTGTCTAAAAGTAACCATCGTCAATGCCAAATTACCTTTTGGAAGCAGTGCATGGGAGTCAGGTCTTGAGAGAGCAACAAGTGTATGCTGGTGGGACAGTTGCTGGACTGGCCGTGTGGGCCCCACAGCGTGCCAGGTTCCCAAAGAAGCACAGTGTTGCTGGCCTTCAGGAAAGTCTGTTTCCCGCAGTCAGAGGATGGAAAGTCCCTCAGTGACTCCTGGGTCACCTGTCGGAGTAGCTCAGGATAGCCTGCTTAAGGACCCATCAGTTATAAAACGCCAGGAAGAAAGGTCACATGACTGACCATTGCGCTTATTCTAAAAATCAGCCTCCCTTTCTAAAGCCTAACGGCTTTTCCTCATCCACTGTCGGGCCTGCCTGATGCATGTCTGTGTGCCCAGGACCACAGCTGCCTGTCTGCATTATGGCTCCCCTTTCCCTTCTGAGCTCAGGTATCTGGGGTCCCCCTGGTCCGATCACTTGTCATCTGAAGCCAATGCTGCTTTTGCTAATTCCCCCAGCTTAATCAGAAGCCTTGGTGGTGATCTCTAAAACAACCGTGCTGGGCAGCTAAAGTGCACAGGGAGGTGGCCATGCCAGGCCCATGCCTCGCCCTGTGTCTGCAACCCAGTCACAGGTCCGAGTTCATGGTCACAAGGCCGTGAGTGTCCAGCAGGGAGCAGCTGCCTGCTGACCGCAGCTTCTGAGCCCCCCACCGCCAATAAAGATCCAAGCTCCTGGCAGCCAGGAAACTCGGGGAAGTGGGTACAAAATTACGCTTTATTATGTCTTTTTACAGATTAGAGATCCCTTCTTTTACTTCTCACAAGGGCTTCATCTGTCATCCTCTGAGACCTCAACTTCAAAGCACAGGCTTTCCTTTCTTGAGTTTAGACCTCAAGACCCCCTCCTGCTGACCTTGTGGACTTGGGCAAGTCACCTCTCTGAGTTACTTTCAGCTCATCTTTAAATGAGGACAATAATGCCTACTTTCTGGGGGGTGTAAGGCTTAAAGGAAATGTACAGAAGGTGTCTGATGTGGGACCTGGTACAGAGGGACTCTATTTCTGATTTGTGGTTCCCCAAATGCACCCTCTCTCATCTTTGCTTTAGACCCTCACCTAGATCCCCATCACCCCCTCACTCCTGGTTAATTCCCACTGGTCTCAATTAAGATGTCACTTCTTCCAGGAAGCCCTCCTTGATTGCTTCTGTGTTCCCAGAGCCCTGATGTCTGCCCCAACTAGTGAGCCTTTGCTTCCAATAAAAGACTGCCCACCCCTGGGCAGGGACTCTGCCTCATTGATTTATTGGCTGTTTCTCTAGGACTTGGGAGAGGGTCTAATCAGTACAGTGCTTGCCACCAAGCTGACACTCGACAAGTTTTCATTGAAAAATTAAATGGCTTAATTTGGCTTACAGAAATAACTCATAGTCTATTTGTAGAGGACACACTTTTACAAATGCTTACATACACGTGCCACACCCCACCACAAGCTCACAAGCACTAAATTCTCTTAAGTGTCTAAACCCAGCTCAGTCAACCTTTATTGATCAGCTGCCACGTGCAAACACTGAGCTGGTTCTGAAGGGGAAAAGAGAGAGGGCATGAGGGCATGTGCGTCCACATCCCTGGGAAAGCAGCCAGGCGCGCGGGAAGTCTAAACAGAACAGGGCATATTTGAGGCAGAATGGTGTTTTCTTCCTTCCTCCCCACAGTGGGGAAAAAAAGAGAGAAGATAAAGTAAGATAAAGAGAGAGAAAGGTCGTACACCTTTCCCCATATTCAAGATGGGCCCTGACAAGGTCCTAAACAACACAGAAAGACTACGGAGCTCTCACAGATCAGAGGAAGCCAAAGAGGCAAGACAAATGCAAAATGGGGTCCTGGCCAAGAAAATGAACATTAGTGGGACAGTTGGCAAAATTCGAATGAGGTCGAATAGCAGCATACCAATGTTAATTTTAGACAATTGTGCTGTGGTTATTTAAGGGGAACAGGGTGAAAAGTATATGAGAATTCTGTATTTTTTTGCAACTTTTTGTAAGTCTAAAATTATCTCAAAATAAAAGATGTGTTTAAAGAAAATAAGCAGATGTGGCTGACAGGCTGCTAATCTTAACAAATTCGCTTTGCAGTTGATTCCTTTTGAAGGACCTCAAGCCGTCATCAGAGTCTTGAAGCCACCTTCCCAGGTCCATAGAGAGCTGAGCAGAAATAACTGGCTGAGGGATCCCTGGGAAAGGTAGAAGGCCAGGGGAAACAGGGGGGTGAAGGACGAGAGCAGGAGAGCAGACCCGGAGGTCTCCCTGAAGCCTATCCTGGGGGACTAGTGGATGGTCTGTTGATCTGGGCTGAAGGTCAACTTGATGAGAAGAGTCCAGACAGTTTGGGCCTCTCTGGGTTTTGAGAATCACCATCTTTAAGGATGATTCCAGCAACCTAAAGGATAAGGACTCTAAGATGGGCAGGAAGTTCCAGAGACTGGAAGGTGGGGAGGGGAAGATGGGACAGTGAGAAAGGCTAGGCTACGAGGGACAAACCTGAGATGGAAGAAAAGGATCTGATGGTAGTGAGAAGTAAGCGATGTGTTGGGGTGAAGAGGAAGAGTCTGGGTTGCTGGAGATCCAGGCTGGGGCTGAGGTCATGGGAGCGGAGCAAGAAAACCCATCAGCCTAGACAGGCTCTGAACGCTTCCTTCTGGAGAAACCCAAGAGTATACACCAATGGGATATCCTGACCACAGCACAGGGAAGTTCATCACCTCAGAGTGCACAGCTGGGGAGGCTGAGGCTGACCAGGGTGTGCGGGCAGGCATAGGTTGAGGCCAGGAGGACTTTTGCAAGGACAGATTTGATGACACCATGTCACTAACAAAAGTTTTAGCAGTTAAGTGGTGTGTAAAACAGATGTCCTACCTTCCCTCTGGTCTCACCCTGCTCCATTCCAAATGCCCCACTACCTCTCTCTCCAAGGCCCAGCACAGAGCAAAGACTATTCTGGGAATTACCCATGAAAACATCCATGCTGAATGTGTAAAAAAAAAATGGCCATCTTAGGCTATGTCACTCTGCACAGCCAGAACCAGACTTCCAAGGGCCCAGCAAAGCTGACCAGTCTTAGTCAGCCTAGAAGCTCAGCCTAGAAGGAACAGGGGAGGGTCTACGATTTAGAAACGTAATTAGGATAGATCCAGGGAGGCCTGTGGCAAAGCTCCTGCAATGCAGAGGGCAGAGGTAATGGGAAGCAAAGGAGGGAGACTGGGAGGGTGGCAAAGAGGGGTCAGTGCCAAATGTCCAGCAGATAGAGCAGAACCATTTCTCCCAAAGTGTCCTAATCCCAGGAACCTTTGAATCTGTTACATTCCATGACAGAGGAAGTAAGGTTGTTAACCAACTGACCTTGAGATGGGGAGATCCCCCTGGGCGGGTCCAGTGTGACCACAAGTATTCTTGAGGGTAGACAAGGGATGCAGAAGAGTAAGAGTCAGAGAAATGCCATTTCAGAGGGACTCCATCTGCCACTGCTGGCTTTGGAGATGGAGGAAGGGGCCATGAGCCAGCAAAAGCACCAGGACTTCTCCAAGCTGGAAGAGGCAAGGACACAGACTGTCCCCTAGAGCTTCCGGAAGGAGCTGAGACTTGAGGACAGTAGGGCAGAATAATAAATTTGTGTTACCGCCACAAAGTTTGTGACGATTTATTACCGCAGCCACAGAAGACGGACACGGCGGCCATCACTGTGGTCCACTGACCAGTGCTCCTGGAGCAGCCGCAGGCTGATGAGCCCCGCCCCTCCAACTCCTGCAGTGCCGCCCACCCCCTAGTTTGACCTCAGGGGTCCTGGAGTCCCTGCAGGGTCTGGAGGGTTTCCCGGCCGGGTCCTGCCTCTTGGGAAGGATGGAGGTGTGCTTGTTTGAACACGGAGAGGATGACGAGCCAGCCAGTCCAAGGCGGATGGCCAGCCAAAGCTGGTGCCAAGCGTGCAGCGGGGGAGAAGGGCTCCTGACTGGAGTAACCAGACGCATCGCGGGAGGCACGGAGGAAGCTGCTGAGAAGTTTCCAGGGAAAGGGGCAGGGTGAGGACCAGGAGACAGAGCACAGAGCCGAGGAGGCCCCCACAGAGGAGGTGACCACTGTGGCTGGACTGAGGGGGTAGAGAGAGCGCCCAGGAGAGTTTCAGCTTTGGACTGGGCAGTAAGCAGACCCCCGCCCGCCGCCTGTGTGGGGTGGGCCTTGGTGGGGCGTAGGTGGCTCGCGCAGGTCACGTGGGGGGAAATCCTGCAGTGGCGAGAGGTGAACTTGGGCAACAGCTGCAGAGAGCTGCAGGGAGTGGGCCGTGTTTGCTTTCTTTTTGAGGGACAGTGTAAAACCGTGGGCTCAGGAGCAGGGAGGTGTTGAAGGTGTCCTGGAGGGCCGGGCAGAGGTAGGCGGCAGGAGGAGGGACTGACCCGGGATGTTTTTCTCTGTCACTACACCCATCACACCCCTGGGGATCTATCTCAGGAGCACGATGGGACAGACTCCTTTTAGGGCCTCACCAGACTCCAGGCTGTTCCCCACCCCCAGTCCCCACCTCCCCAACTGAATGAAACTTCTTGTCCTTTGGCACTGGCAATTTCTCTTAAATCATCACACATTCTTCCCCACTCTATTGTTTATGGAGTAAATCCCATCCACGTTCCATGTTCTTCCAGCCCTCAGCTTTCTGGCAATTAAAAAAAAAAAAAAAAAAAAAAACCTCTTTTCTTCAAAATATGAATAGAGATGCCTGGGTGGCTCAGTGGGTTAAGCATCTGCCTTCCGATCAGGTCATGATCCCAGGGTCTTGGTATGGAGTCCCACATTGGGCTTCTTGCAGAGCTTCTCCTGCCCCTTGCCTGTGCGCGCGCTCTCTCTCTCTGACAAATAAATAAATAAAATCTTAAAATAAAATAAAATAACATAAAATAAAATAAAATAAAATAATAATAAAAAAATAAACAAACAGCTCTTGCCCTGACTTTTGAGACTGATATTTCTGCTTTGGGTCTGAAGAATCTAATGAACAGTTTCCAGAAAATAAATGCAAATGGCCTTCACCCTATGAAAAGATGCTCAGCCCTACTCATAATCAGAGAAATGCAAATGCAAAAATCACAGTGAGATAGCATTCATCACCCTTCGGACTGGCCGATATCCTCAGATGCCCAGGTGCTACACTGGCGATCTTAAGGGAGCTGGCACCCTCCCACCTGCTAGTGTGTGCGCAGACAGCATAGCGCCAGGGAGGGGAACAGAGCTACCTGGACACAGCTGTGCGCCAAGAGTGACATGTGGAACAGGGTGTTCATTGCAGCCCTGTTGTGACATCAGAAGACACAAAGCAGCCAAGTGTGCACCGCCCAGGGACTGGGTGAACACACATGGCACATCCCCACCAGGGAGCCCACAGAGCTGCAAATCAGACAAAGAGGTAAGCACAACTTGGCAAATGTCTCCACGTGGTTTGTTACATGACTGAAGAGAGATGTAGAATAATAAACAGTGTGTATCTTTTGGTAGAAATGTATATTTTTAAGTAATGAGTGTGTATATATATATATATATGTACACTTTGTATTTGCTTGGTTTTGCATACCCAATACTAATAAACTGATGATGAACACAATTCTAATAAAAATGGCTAAGGACTGGGAGGAAACGGGACTTTGACAGCAGAGGCAGGCACAAGACAGCTTTGGGTACACCTTGCTATATAGTATTTACTTTTTACCCATATAAATATCTTGCATCCTCAAAACATAGTTTTCAATTTAAAATGCAAATGACCTATTTGAGAGTCCAAGGTGAACACCAACTACCTGTCTCTTGGGCTAGTTCATGGGGCTCACTGTGTCCAGGGTTCACTCCACCCCAAGGCACATGGGAAGAAGGGCTGGGACAAGGTCGGTTCCTCCTCATGGAATGGCCCTGGGAGCTGTCTGCTGGGCCTGAGACAATGTAAGGTAAGGCTGAGCCCTCCTCAGACATGGTCAGAAATGGCATCTCGGGAAATGGCAGTTTTGCAAGAGAGAAGGATTCAGAGCCCTGACCCACCCCCAGCCCCCTACCACCCCAGAGGCCTGTGCCTCCATGTCTTTCCCCATTCCAAACCCCAGGCCTGGTTGAACCTCTTCCTATCCAGCCAGGGAGCATGTGAACAGAGGAAACAAACAGGGTGCAGATCCAGGAAGACGACCCTTCAACCAGGATCTTTAAAAATTTGGCACCAGTACCTCTATCTTTGGTCTCAGAGCTTGTCCCTTGGAAATCAATGCTGCAGAATTTTTTTTTTCTTCCCTCCTTTTTGATGTTCAAAGCTGCAATTCTGACACTTGGTTTCTGATGTGAAAACATCCTACTCTCCAGACTGGTTCCGTGTTTGATGTCAGCCCTTTCAAATGTTCAAGACATGCTTTGCAGAAATGTGGAATCTGCAAGCCTCCCTCTTGGCTATTTCTCTCTGCTCAGTTATCAGCTGCTGTGGTGCTGAGCACTAATAAAGGAAAGGAGGGGGCACACCCTCCACACTGTTGAGTTATTAAAATCACGGCAAATCCAACACATTACCCTGAACCCAGCCCTTTAATGTGACTCTTAAATATGCATCATAGCCCTAATAAATGTAAATCGGTCTGGGAATGACTTCTCAGCTGTTCATCTGGAGCATCACTGATTTATACGTTTTTCAATTAACTCATCAAAGGACCTAGATTTTAATCAAAGACTTCAAAATCTTCTGTGGGGCCAAGTCAAATCACTGTCAGTGTGAAGGGGAGTCTCTAGTGGCATACCACAGGGCTCTGCCCAGTAAAGCATTCTATAATTTAGGTGAAGGCAACAAGGAATAAATATCACTTCTATCAATTACCCTAAGCTCAGTGGGACAGGTAGATAAAACGGATAGCAGAATCAAGGTCACAATTACCTTAAAGGGAAGAGATTAATGCACCAACCTGAATAACTGTAAAACCTTGTATATAGAAATCAACAAATCATTGCACTTGACCACAGATCATTTGCAGAGCGACTAGAGTTTCCCCAAAAGGATGGTATGACATAAGTAAATCCAAAACCACATGTGTGGATGGATGTAGAGTGTCCCGCTGCACCCTGCTCTGGCTACGTGCCCCTCCAAGAGTCCAGCTGGGGGCTGGCATGCTGTAGGGGCATGTGGCAAACCACCAACGATGTGTAGCTCTGAAGCCTGGAGAAGGGTTAGTGGTAACACAGCACTGCTCTCGGAGCTCTGGGGTTGGAATGGCCTCTGACTGTTGTGAGGGGCTCCCAGGATGAACAGGCAGAATTTGCAAGGGAGGTAGGTTTCTCTTCAGTGATAGACTAGATCACTTTCCAGGCATTGGAATGATCCTTTAATACAAACTTTCGATTTGCATCAAGCAAGCAAATTATAAATGAACTGTTTTGTACTTCATATTTTTAAAACCTTAGAACCTTTTGTTCAAATGAAATCTCATCTAGAAGCCTAACATATAAACTAGATGGGGTTAGTCTTCTTGAAACCGAGGTAGGGGTCCAGGACACCATTTTTATGGATGCCCCCTACACTCTGGAACACTATTCTGTAGAAAAACCCCAAATCCCCGTGGTAAAGAGGCCTTGAACCATGTGTGCTCTTGACTCCTTTTATTTCTCCCAGGCAAATAAAACATTTCTGTAACCTAACATTTCTGTAACAACTGACAAGCTGTCAGTTGTGTTGGGGCGTGATGTTCTAACATACTCCTAGAGGAGCTTGTAAGGATGTTTAGACTTAAAAATATGATCCAGAATTGATATCACGAAGGTAAGTTAAACAGCTCAGCTATCACATTTTATATCCAGCACACACTGTATCCCCAGAGTCCCCCAGAATTTGATTTGGGGCCAGATCTCTCAGGCTTGCTTATTCTTCATCTCTTACTCAGTATCAGGCAGGAGACCACTGTCCACGGACATTCCTATAGAGCCAATTCACAGCCACAAGTCAAGTGAAAATGCACCATTCCAAACAAATCTTCACTGGTCACTTCCTGAAATGCCCAGCTATGTTGTTGCTTCCTGGTGCACAGGATTTTGTGAGGGTAAGTTGCTCTTACATCCCATTTAAAAACTTCTTCTCACCTCATTAAATAAAAATATTTTACTGGTGTGACATAGACTGATATCATTCTCCCCTTCTTCCGTAGAAATATAAATCTTGGAGCGCCTGGGTGTCTCAGTGGGTTAAAGCCTCTGCTTTCGGCTCAGGTCATGATCTCAGGGTCCTGGGATCGAGCCCCACATCGGGCTCTCTGCTCAGCAGGGAGCCTGCTTCCCCCTCTCTCTCTGCCTGCCTCTCTGCCTACCTGTGATCTCTCTCTGTCAAATAAATAAATAAAATCTTAAAAAAAAAAAAAAAAGAAATATAAATCTTATCTGAGCACAAGATGGCCTCCCTAAATGCTTTCCCAGACTGCCCTGCAGTCAGGCCTGGCCATGAACAGGGTAGGCATGGAAAGCTATACACACTACCCCACTTCTCTCCGTCTTTCTACAACTGCAGCATGGTTATTTAGGAAGCCAGCTCTGGCCATGAGGATAGGAGCAAACTCTACAAATAGCAGGAAAGCAAGATGCAGGGAGCTCTGACTCCATCAAGCTGCCTGCCCAAGGTATTGTGTGAGAAAGAAATAAAATTGTATCTGTTTAAGCCCCTTTGACATTGAGTTTCTTATTATAGTAGTCAAACTTTTTTCCTCTTACAGCTGTGTTTTATAGTCTCCTCTAGACTTCTTTCTAATCTGACATTCTATGCATTGTCATCTCTTCTTGGATCCCAAACTAGAGCTGGAGCAGAGTTGCTGAGTGCCTAAAGCTAGTTCTGATTTCTGCTTATTGACATAACAGAAGGCAGGAATTGGATTTACCTTCCAGCTCACATAACTAGAAAATCAAGCAGAATACAGGACTTTAGAACACAAACACTATAGAACAGTGATTCCTGAGAGAAGGGAACCAAATGAGGTACATTAGTTTGCTGGGACTGCCATAGCAAAGTACCATAGGCTGGGGTGGGGGGGTGGTGTGTAAAACAACAGAAATGTATTTATTTTCTCACACTTTTAGAGCATAGAAGTCTGAGATTAAGGTGTGGGCAGGGTTGGTTTCTTCTGAGACCTCACTCTTTGGCTTGAGAAGGCTGTTCTCTCCCTGTATCTTCACATGGCCTCCCTCTGTATGTCTGTGTCTCAATCTTCTCTTCATATCAGGACACCAGGGACATTGTATTAGGGCCCACCCTAATGACCTTATTTAACCTGACCTCTTTAAAGGTCCTACACCAAACACAGTCACATTCTGAGGTACTGGGGGTTAGGACTTCAAAATATGAATGTGGGGGGGGAGGGGGAGGGACACAACTCAGCCCATAACAGATTGTGCCCAGTGGATGCCTAGGTCCTGCTGGAGAGGTTCTAAGCTTAAGCACAAGAAAAGGGGAACCAAAGAGAGCCTGCTGAGTTACTAGAGACAGAGGCTAAAATAAGCAGAATTTGTGGGAGAGTACCAAAAAGGAGGGGGCCTTACAGAGTGAGCAAACTGTGGAGGTCTGCGTAGAGACCTCTCAAACCTTTATTTGAGTACCAATCCATGTGAAGGAATGATGCAATCTGGGGAGAATGCCAGCATGAGGAAGTAGGCAAAATAATCCCCGGAACTGACACAATCAGTGGCTTGTGCTCCCACCAGTAAGCAAGAAGAAACCTCCTAATACAAGGGGCCATTAGATCCCTCAGAAGGGTATGGTCTCAGTAATGTAACCAAATTAGCTCCAGAATGAAGCTGCTTGGGCAAAGCTCAAACACAAGTCTCATAAAAACTTAACTGATTTCAAGGAATTTAAGGGCATCTAGAACAAAGCCAAACTATTTGAAGGAATACAACAAACTCCAGCACCCCGTTTTTAATAATATAAATTTCACAATATCTGGCATCCAATAAAGAATCATCATCATACAAAAAAATAGTAAATATGATTTATAATGTTTAAAAAAATCAATCAGTAGAAATAGACACAGACAAGACAGATCTTATAGACTTATTAAACACAAACATTAAAACTAATATTATAACTATAGTCCATAAGTTTAAAAAAGTAAAAGAAAGCATGAAAATGATGGAATGAAAAATGATAGATTTGTAAAAGACACAAATTTAATGTATAGAGATGAAAAATACACTTTATGCTCCTAACAGCAGATTAGATGATTCATGAGAAAGCTCAATAAACTTGAAGACACAGCAGTAGAAATGATCTAAAATGAACAAAGAGGAAAGAGAGAATATTAAGAGAACATCAGTGAGCTGTGGAACAATATTAATTGGCCTAACACATGCATAACTGAAATCCTAGAAAATAAGGAAGGTGGACAAAAAAATACTTGGAAGAAATTGTGAAAAAAACTTTCCAAACTTGATGAAAACTATAAATGTCCAGATACAAGAGACTCAGTGAGCCCCCAGTAGAAAGAACATGAAAACCCCCATGCACATTCACACATCATACATACACAAAACGATCAAACTCCAGAGAACTAGTGACAAAGAGAAAAGCTAAAAGCAGTCGAGAAAAAAAAAAAAAGCACTTTACATAGAGAGGAACTAAGTTAAGAATAAGTAAGGATAAGGAAGACATCTCATCAAGAACATTATAAGCCAGGGGCATGTGAGTGGCTCAGTCAGTTAAGAATCAGACTCGGTTTCAGTTCAGGTCCTGATCTCATGGGTCATGAGATCAAGGTCCACATCAGGCTGCATGCTCAGCAGGAGTCTGCTTGGATATTCTCTCCCTCTGCACCTTCCTCCACTCATGCTTTCTCTCTCTCAAGTAAATAAAATCTTAAAAAAATACAAGCCATTAGACAATGACACCTTTTAAGTACTGAGTGAAAAAAAATGTCAACCTAGAATTCCATGTTGGGAAAATATCTTTCAAAAACAAAGTCAAAAGAAAGACGTTGAGACAAACACTGAAAAAAAATTTATTGCTGGCACTCTTGGATTACAAAAATTAGTAAAGTTCTTCAGGCAGAAGGAAACTAACACCTGAAGGAAATTCAAATTTATGCAAAGTAATAAAGAGTGCTGGAAATAGTAAATATGTAACATAAAAGACTGTTTTTCTCATTTTATTTTTATTTTGTTTTTCTCATTTTAAAAAACACTTTAAAAGATAATCAATTGTTTAAAGGAAAATCAAAAGACATATGGACTTTATAATGTGTAGAGGTAAAATGTAGACGAACAATAACACAACGGCTGATAAAGGTAAAATGGAAGCACACTGTAATAAAATGCTTAGAAAATACATGAAGTGGTACAATATTTATGTTTAATATCATGATAATTTAATTATCATGGATAATTAAAGATGTAAATTATAAACTCTAATGCAATTATAAAATCCTGAAACAAAGAAATATGCTTTTCTTGAGGAAAAGAAAAAGAAAATAAAATGGAAACATAAAAAAATACTAAATTAGGGGCACCTGGGTGGCTCAGTCATTAAGCGTCTGCCTTCAGCTCAGGTCATGATCCCAGCGTCCTGGGATAGAGCTTCACATTGGGCTCCCTGCTCAGCGGGAAGCCTACTTCTCCCTCTCCCACTCCCCCTGCTTGTGTTCTCTCTCTTTCTGTGTCTCTGTGTATCAAATAAAATCTTTAAAAAGAATTTTTAAAAATTAAAAAAATACTAAATTAATCCAAAAGAGTCAGGAAGAAAAGGAGAAAAAAGAAACAATGGGACAGAGGCAAGATGGCAGAAGAATAGGGGACCTCGTTTCTTCTGGTCCCTTGAATTTAGCGAGATAACTATCAGCTCACTCTGAACACCTATGAATTCAACCTGAGATGTAAGAAAATAATTGCTGTAATTCTACAAATAGAAAAGCAACCACTTTATGCAAGGTAGGAGGTGGAAAGAAGTGAATCGGAGGGGATATATGGGAAGATAAACAGCAGGGGGAGGGAGTCTCCGTAAGCCAGCTACCAGAAAGTGGTACAGCAGCAGAGCACAAAATTGGAAACTTTAGTAGAAGTCTGCTCCAGTGAGGGACATCCCTGCCTGAAAAGTGGTCAGGTGGTGAAGCGGGTGGTGAAGCAGGGCAGAATCCTAGGTGGGACAGTGTGGTCTCAGGATCCCTGGGGGTCACAGAAAGAACATTGGTGCCTGAGCCAGCAGACTTCCCAAGCACTGGAGAGGGGAAGCTAATTATGGTTAGTGAGCCTAGGAATGAGCTCTCATCTGTTTGCCGTAAACCAGGAACGCTAGCAGGATCTGGCAACTGCTCTCTGTGTGGTGGCCCTGCAAAGGGCTTCCGGAAACATGGAGATCCTCCTCCCTTCAGGAGTCTGCAGAGTTTGGCACACACAAAAGTGAAGTTTGCTTTTCTCTGAGGGTTTATTGAAGAGAGAGGGACAGGATTTTTCAGCTCCAGGCCTGGAGATCAGGGTGCCGCCATTTTTATTTCCATCCTCTGAAGCAGCATGGAAAGCCTTCAGGGAACAAAACCCAGAAAAAAGAACCCAAACAGCTTACACTGAGCCCGGCCCACTGGCAAGCAGTGGTGCAACTGTGCGAAGGCAAAGACACCTGAAAATCAGCACAACAGCACCGCCCCCCCCCCCCCCAGTAGACCAGCTGTAACATCAGTTTACCAATCACACAGAACCTCAAAAATCCAGCACTAGGGGAAAATAGTATATAGAATTTGAGGGGTTTTTCTCATGATTCTATCTTTCAGTTTAAATGTTTCCTTTTCTTTTTTCTTTTTTCCTTTTCGACTAATTTCTTATTTTATCAACTCTTGGTTTCTAAGTCCTTTTTAACTTCCATTTTTACATTTACATTTTATAGATATATTCTTTATTTCTAGCTTCTTTTCACTGTGTTCAGTTTTATTTTTACAGATATATAAGTTTTGCTTTCTTTAAAATTTTGGGATTTAGGTCTTCTAACAAACAGACCAAAATACATCCAGGACCAAGTGGATCAACCTGTTTTGTCCACCTAGGAGATTATATTCCTCTTTCCACCACCACCCCCTTTTTTTGCTTTCCTTTTTTGGTTTCTGACCTATTTGGATTTCTC
Organism: Potos flavus; assembly: GCA_028534135.1. Classification (NCBI taxonomy): domain Eukaryota; kingdom Metazoa; phylum Chordata; class Mammalia; order Carnivora; family Procyonidae; genus Potos; species Potos flavus. The sequence goes on from CM052885.1 coordinate 78,018,806, forward strand.
TAGTGTGTGTTTAGCTTGGGTCATGGTTGATATTTTTGATCTTGTTCTCTTGTTCATCCATTCTTCTCTGTCATTTTGACTAGAAAGAGGAACTCACAACAAAGGAAAGAACCAGAGGTAATACTCTCTACCACAAAAATAATCAATATGCATATAAGTAAAAAGTCAGAGCTGGAAATCAGGATAATGATTATAAAGTTACTAGCTGGGCTTGAAAAAAGCATACAAACTCTAGAGAATCTCTTAGTGCAGAAATAAAATCTAATCAGGCTGAAATTAAAAATAATTTAACTGAGATGCAATCTAAATTGGATCCTGTAGGGGCACCTGGGTGGTTCAGTTGGTTAAGTGTCTGCCTTTGGCTGAGATTATGACCTTAGGATCCTTGGCTCAAGCCCCATGTCATCAGGCTCCCTGCTCAGTGGCGAGCCTGCTGCTCCCTCTCCCGTTCCCACCACTTGTGCTCTCTCTTGCTCGCTCTCTCTCTTTCAAATAAATAAATAAAATTTTTAAGTAGAAGTGGGTGGTCACGGGCACGGCCCTACGCCCACGTTCCCAGGAAGGACACCACCTGCATCAAAGAGAGACTAGCGGGGGGTCCAGTCTGTGGTTCATGAACCCGCAGCTTTCCGCCCTTTGCACCATTTAGAGGGCAGGGTGCACTCCTGCTAGTGTCTTAGAGAGCCTGGTGAGGTCCATGGGCCCACAGCTTCTCTCTGTGTGCAGCACTCCGTGGACTGGGTGCACTCCCGCAAACTCCTAAGAGACCAGGTGGGAGCCCTGGCTGGTGGTCTCTAGGACCGCAGGACGTCCACCGCCTGCCACAGGGTCTGGGCGCTCCCAGCTGGTCCCTGAGAGAACCCAGCCGTCTCGGGCAGGAATCTGAGCACACCCGGCGCGGGCCTGGAGCCCGGAGAGCAGCCCCGGCAACGGCAGGCACCAGAGGCGAGTTTCCTAGACCTCGAGGTTTTGGTCGCGTGAGGGTGCAGAGGGTACCGAAGGCCTTGCAGGGCCACTGGGATGGTGGCTGGGGGTGCGCACCACCTGTGGCAGGCTGCAGTGTGAGCGGAGCTTGCAGAGGGGAGACTGTATTCTAGACCACCCAGAGGGGAGCAGACTGAGGCTTCTCTGTGACGTGGATGTCTGGGTACAGGCAGATTCCTTGCTTGGACTCTGAAAAGGTGAAAAAGCTACAAAAATCTCCAAAGAGTAAAAGTCTGAGAAACCAGTTTCCACAGAACCCAGCCCCTTGATTGGGGGGCAGCACGACTCAACCCAAGCAAGATTGACTGGAAAACAATGCGACAGGCCCCTCCCCCAGAAGACAAGCCAAAACAAGAGGACAATAACCACAGGGTCCCCATAAAACTATAAAACCCCAAGATCAGGGGAAATCAATATATTAAGCTCCCGCTATACCCTAAAACTTGTATATTTCATAGATACAAGTTTTTTCTTTCTTTCTTTCTTTCTTTTTTTTTTTTTACTCATTCTCATGTTACTTGGTTTTTTTTAAACTACTTAACATTACAACTAGAGGCTTAATACAACGTATCAAGGAGTTATAACCACCCTCCCATCTTACCCTTTTGTCAGTGTTTCTGTGTATTTGCTTTTGTTCTGGTATTATATAAATCTTATTCTTGAGGTTCATTCTGACTAGGTTCTTTTATTTCTTGTCATACACTTTTGTTGGTCTTTATGTTTGTTCATGTTTGTTTATATACCTTATAAATCTTATTTTGGGGGCCCATTCTGGCTGGGATCTCTTTTTTTCTCTTTCTCTCTCTCTTTTTTTTTTTTATCTTTATTCTTTCTTTTTGGTGGTGAATTCCAATTGCTCCAAAACCTTCCAGGGTGCACCGTGCCTGGATCATGGGTGATATATTCAGCTATACATCGTCTCATCCACTTCTCAGCAAAATGACTAGGAGGAGGAACATCCAACAGAGGAAAAACCCAGAGACTGCGCCCTATCCCTCAGAACTATTGGACATGGACATAAACAGTATGTCGGAAAGGAAATTCAGGGTAACAATTATCCAGGCAATGGCTAGGATGGAGAAAAACATTAATGACAACATAGAATCTCTAAGGGCAGAACTGAAAACCAGTATGGCAGATGTTAAAAACGCTATCAGTGAAATCCAATCTAATATAAATAGTCCAATAGCTAGAGTTACAGAGACAGAGGATAGATTAATGATCTAGAGGACAAGATGGTCAAGAAGAAAGGTCAGGAGGAGGGCTGGAACGAACTGCTTGGGAACCATGAGATCAGACTTAGGGAAATAAATGGTGCCATGAAACGTTCCAATGTCAGAATTATTGGAATCCCTGAGGGGGTAGAGAAAGACAGAAGACTAGAAGATATAGCTGAACAAATTCTGGATGAAAATATCCCCAATCTGGGGAATGAAACAAGTGTTCGTGTCCTAGAGACAGAAAGGACACCCACCAGGATCAACAAGTCTAGAAAATCAGCTAGACACATCATTGTAAAATTTGCAAATTATAATTTTAGACAAGAGGTCCTGAGGGCAGCTAGGGGGAAGAGATCCCTTATGTACAGAGGAAGACCCATCAGAATAACATCAGACCTGTCCACAGAAACCCGGCAAGCCAGAAAGGGCTGGCAAGACATATTTAGGGCACTCAATGAGAAGAACATGCAGCCAAGAATACTTTATCCAGCAAGGCTCACATTCAAAATGGATGGAGGGATAAAGAGCTTCCAAGACCGACAAGGATTAAAAGAGTATGTGACCACCAAGCCGGCACTACAAGAAATATTAAAGGGGGTTCTATAAAAGTAGAAAGAACCCATGAGTGACATAGAACAGGAACTTACAATCTATAGAAACAAGGACTTCACAGGCAACATGATGTCAAT
>CM052885.1:78022198-78038665 GCA_028534135.1 Potos flavus
CAATTCAGTAATGTGGCAGGATACAAAATGAATGCACAGAAATCGGTTGCTTTCCTATACATTAACAATGAAAATATGGAAAGGGAAATTAGAGAATCTATTCCATTTACAATAGCACCAAGAAGCATAAGATACCTGGGAATAAACCTAACCAAAGAGGTAAATGATCTGTACTAGAAGAACTACATAACACTCATGAAAGAAATTGAAGAAGACACAAAAAGGTGGAAAAGCATTCCATGCTCAGGGATCGGAAGAATAAACATTGGGAAAATGTCTATACTGCCCAGATAAATCTATATTTTCAATGCCATCCCGATCAAAATTCCAACAGCATTTTTCAAATGATTGGAACAAACAATCCTAAAATGTGTATGGAACCAGAAAAGACCCCAAATTGCTAAGGAAATGTTGAAAAAGAAAAACAAAGCTGGGGGCATCACATTGCCTGATTTCAAGCTTTACTACAAAGCTGTGATCACCAAGACAGCATGGTACTGGCACAAAAACAGACACATAGACCAGTGGAATGGAGTAGAGAGCCCAGATATGGACCTGCTACTGTATGGTCAAATAATCTTCGGCAAAGCAGGAAAGAATATCCAGTGGAAAAAAAGACAGTCTCTTCAATAAATGGTGCTGGGAAAATTGGGCAGCTATATGTAGAAGAATGAAACTTGACCATTCTCTTACACCATACACAAAGATATACTTGAAATGGATAAAAGACCTCCACTTGTGGCAGGAATCTATCAAAATTGTAGAGGAGAACATAGGCAGTAACCTCTTCAACATCAGCCACAGCAACTTCTTTCAGGACGTGTCTCCAAAGGCAAAGGAAACAAAAGCGAGAATGAACTTTTGGGACTTAATCAAGATAAAAAGCTTCTGCACAGCAAAGGAAAGAGTCAACAAAACTGCGTCTGCAACCCACAGAATGAGAGAAGATATTCGGAAATGACACTACAGACAAAGGTCTGATATCTAAGATCTATAAAGAACTCCTCAAACTTAACACTCAAAAAACAGATAATCACGTCAAAAGATGGGCAGAAGACATGAACAGACACTTCTCCAGAGAAGACATACAAATGGCTAACAGACACATAAAAAAATGTTCATCATTAGCCATCAGGGAGATTCAAATCAAAACCACACTGAGATACCACCTCACACCAGTTAGAATGGCCAAAATCAACAAGACTGTAAACAACAAGTGTTGGAGAGGATGTGGAGAAAGGGGAACCCTCTTCCACTGTTGGTGGGAATGCAAGTTGGTGCAGCCACTTTGGAAAACGGTGCGGAGATTCCCCAAGAAATTAAAAATAGAGCTACCCTATGACCCTGCCATTGCACTACTGGGTATCTACCCCAAAGATGCAGATGCAGTACAAAGAAGGGCCACATGTACCCCAATGTTCATAGCAGCAATGGCCACAATCGCCAAACTGTGGAAAGAGCCAAGATGCCTTCAACAGACGAATGGATAAAGAAGATATGGTCCATATACACAATGAAATATTATGCCTCCATCAGAAAGGATGAATAACCAAATTTTGTATCAACATGGAAGGGACTGGAAGAGATTATGTTGAGCGAAATAAGTCAAGCAGAGAGAATCAATTATCATATGGTCTCACTTACATATGGAGCATAAGGAAAAATGTGGAGGACATTCTGAGAAGGAAAGGAAGGGTGAATTGGGGGAATTCAGAGGGGGAGATGAACCATGAGAGACTGTGGACTCTGAGCAACAAACTGAAGGTTTTGGAGGGGAGGGGGGTGGGGATTGGGCGAGCCCGGTGGTGGGTATTGAGGAGGGTACGTATTGCATGGAGCACTGGGTGTGGTACATGAACAATGATTCTTGTAACACTGAAAAAATAAAATAAAAGTATTTGGGGGGGGGAAGACAGTATCTTCAACAAATGGTGTTAGAAAAATTGGACCATGACATGCAGAAGACTGAAACTGGACCACTTTCTTACAACATATACAAAAATAAACTCAAAATGGATGAAAGACCTAAATGCAAGACAAGAATCCTTCAAAATCTTAGAGTACACAGGCAGCAACCTCTTTGACCTCAGCCGCAGCACAAATTCTTGCTAGACATATTTGCAAAGGCAAGAGAAACAAAAGCAAAAATGAACTATTGAGACTTCATCAAAACGAAAACGTTTTGCACAGCAAAGAAAATAGTCAACAAAACTAAAAGGCAAACTATGGAATGGGAGAAGATACTTGCAAGTGACATGTCAGATCCATGTCAGCTCATATCCAAAATCTATGAAGAACTTGTCAAACTCAATACCCCAAAATAAAAAATCTGGTCAAGAAGTGGGCAGAAGACATGAACAGACATTTCTCTGAAGAAGACATACAAATGAACAAGAGACATATGAAAAAATGCTCCACATCCCTAGGCATCGGGGAAATGTAAATCAAAACAACACTGAGATACCACCTCACAGCAGTCAGAATGGCTAAAATTAACAATTCAGGAAACAGCAGATGTTGGCAAGGATGTGGAGAAAGGGGAACCCTCTTACACTGTTGGTGGGAATGTAAACTGGTGCAGCCACTCTGGAAAACAGTACAGAGGTTCTTCAGGAAGTTAAAAATAGAGCTACCCTAGGGGCATCTAGATGGCTCAGTCGTGAAGCGTTTGCCTTTGGCTCAGGTCATGATCCTGGGGTTCCGGGATTGAGCCCTGCGTCAGGCTCCCCGCTCCGTGAGGAGTCTGCTTCTCCCTCTCCCACTCCCCCTGCTTGTGTTCCCTTTCTCACGGTCTCTCTCTCTCTGTCAAACAAACAAACAAACAAATAAAACAAGCTACCCTACAACCTAGCAATTGTACTACCAGGTATTTATCCAAAGGATACAAACAAAGTGATTTGAAGGGGAACATACTCCCAATATCTATAGCAGCAATGTCCACAATAGCCAAAATATGGAAAGAGCCCAGATGTCCATTGACAGATGAGTGGATAAAGAAGATATGGTATGTATATATACAATAGACTATTACTCAGCCATCAATAAGAATGAAATTTTGCCATTTGCACTAATGTAGATGGAACTAGAGGGTATTATGCTAAGTGAAATAGGTCAGTCAGAGAGAGACAAATACTATATGATTTCACTCATGTGTAATTTAAGAAGCAAAATAAATAAACATAAGGGAAGAGAAGGAAAAATAAAATAAGATGAAAATTAAGAAGGAGGCAAACCATAAGAGATGCTCAACTCTAGGAAACAAACTGCGGGTTGCTGAAGGGGGACATGGATGGGGGGAGGGACAACTGAGTGATGGTCATTAAGGAGATCACTTGATGTAATGAGCACTGGGTGTTATACACAACTGATGATTCACTAAATTTTACCTCAGAAACTAATAAAAAAGTAAAATAAAAATAAAATACACCGAAATATGTTAAGCAAATAATAACAGATCTGATGGGAAAAATAGACAACAATACAACAATAGTAGGGGACTCTAATATCCCACTCTCAGCAATGGATTCAGATAGAAGTAGAGACTAGAAAAAATCAATGGAACTAAAAGTAGGTCTTTTGAAATGATAAACAAAATGGACAAATCTTTGCTAGACTAAGAGAAAAAGAGACAAGACTTAAGTAAAATTAGAAATAGAAGAGACATTACTTCTGGTACTATAGAAATACATAGGATCATAAGACACTACGATAAACAACAAATTGAACAACCTGGAAGAAATGGACAAATGCCTAGAAACATACAACTTACCAAGACTTTACCAGGAAGAAACAGAAAATCTGAATAGACCATTAATGAATAAGGAAATTGAATTGGTAATCAAAAACCTTCCAACCCAGAAGACCTGAGGACCAGATGGCTTTACAGTTGAACTTTATCAAACATTTAAAAAAGAATTAACACTAACCCTTCTCAAACTCTTCCCAAAAATTGAAGAAGAGGGAAGTCTTCCAAATTTGTTTTATAAGGCCAGCATTACCCTGATACCAAAATCAGATAAGGACCCTGTAAGAGAAGAAAACTATAGGCCTGATGAATATAGAGGTAAAAATTCACAACAAAATGTTAGCAAACTTAATCCAACAACACATTAAAAGGGTTATGTACCATGACCATATGAAATTTATCCCTGGGGTACAAGGATGGTTCAACATAGGCAAATCAATAAACATGAAACACCACATTAATAGAATGAAAGGTAAAAATCTTGACTTTGATGAAAGAAATTGAAAACACAAATTTATCCTGTGCTCATGGATCACAAGATTTAATATTGTTAAAATGTCCACACTACCCAAAGCCATCTATAGAGTCAATAAAATCCCTACCAAAATTCCAATGGTATTTTATATGGAAATGGAATAAACAATTCTAAAATTTGTATGGAACCACAGAAGGCCTCAAATAGCCAAAGCGGTCATGAGAAAGAACATAGCCAAGGCATCACACTTCCTGATTTTAAACTACTACAAAACTAAGCAATTGAAACAGTATAGTACTAGTATAAAAGTAGACACATAGACCAATGAAACAGAATACAGAGCTCAGAAACAAACCCCAGCATTTGCTAACATTTGCCAAGGAGCCAATAACACTCAGTGGAGAAAGGATATCTTCTTTGACCGACGGCGTTGGTAAAACTGGATAACTGCATGCAGAAAAAAGAAATTGGACACTTATCTTACCCCAGTCACAAAAATTAACTCAAAACGCATTAAAAACTTAAACATAAGACCTGAAACAATAAAACTCCTAGAAGAAAACATAGGGAAGTTGCTCTCTATGACATTGACCTTGGTGATGATTTTTTTAAGATATGACACCAAAAGCAAAGGCAATAACAGCAAAAATAAACTTGTGGGATTACATCAAACTTTAAAAGTTCTGCAAAATAAGTGATCAACAAAATGAAAAAGTAGGCTCTGGAATATGAGAAAATGTTTGCAAAGTATATATGGAATAAGGTTTTAATATCCAAAATATATAAAGAACTCCTACAATTCAATAACAACAACAAAAAACAAACCATATAATTAAAAATGGGCCGCAGAACTAAGTAGGTATTTTTCCAAAGAAGACAACTGAATGGCCAACAGGTACATGAAAGAAATGTTCAATATCACTAATCATCAAGGAAGTGCAAATCAAAACCTCACACCCATTAAAATGGGTATTATCAAGAAGAAAAGAGATAACAAGTGTTGGTGAGGACATAGAAATAAGGGTATCTTTGTACACTATTGGCAAGAATGTAAATGGTTCATCCATTACAGAAAAAGTATAGAGCTTCCTCAAATAGTTAAAAATAAATCTACCATATGATTCAGCAAAAATAGAACTACCATATGGTCCAACAATTCTACTTCTAGATATCTATCCAAAGGAAATGAAAAGAGGTATCTGCAATCCCATGTTCACTGCATCATTGTTCACAACAGTCAAGATACAGAAACAACTTTAGTGTCTGCCAGTGGGTGAATGGATAAAGACGATGTGGTGTATGCATATATACAATGGAATATTATTCAGTCCTGAGAAAGAAGGAAATCCTTCCATGTGTGACAACATGGATGGATTTTGAGGGCTTTATGCTAAGTGAGATAAGTCAGATAGGGAAAGACAAATACTATATGCTATCACTTACATGTGGAATCTAAAAGAGCCGACCTCCTAAAAACGGAGAGGAGAGTGGTGGTTACCAGGGGCTGGGGGCTGGGGGAACTGGCGAGATGTTGTCTTAGGATGAAACTTGCAACTAATAGATAAATAAATCCTGGAGATCTAATGCACAGCATAGAGATTATAGAGAACAATACTGTATTATAAACTTCAAAGTTGCTAAAAGACTGCATCTTAATTGTTCCCACCACAGAAAAAAAATGATAATTATGTGATGTGATAGAAGTGTTAGGTGACACTACAGTTAGAATTATGTCACAATATATAAATGTATCAAATCAGCACATGTATACCTTGAACTTAACTATGTCAATTATATCTTAATAAAATACATTTAAAAAAATAAATTGAAGAGCAAAAAACATGATCATTTCAGTAGAGAAAGACTTGAACAAAATCCAGCTTCCATTCCTGATTAAAACAAAAGAAGGCTAATCCAGCATCATTTGGACTTCAGCATGGGGGTTAATTCCTCTGGAAAGACTGCTTGAGGCTTCACCAAATCCAGATTGGGCATGCCATTTACAAGCTTCAGTAGCATCCTGAATCTCTCCATCGGAGCCCTCAAACAGCTAAGCTCTGAGCTGCGCCTGCTGGCTGAGTTATCATGCCTTGAACTTTAGCCCGCTATGTGGCCCATAGAGGCCACACAGATATCTGGAAGCTGGATAAATGGATAATGTTATATGTTAAGCTTTACAAAACATTCCCTAAAGCAGAAGAAAAAATAATTAGAAGACCTGTATAGGAATTATGTGTGCTTGTTTAAAATATATCGTCTGCCAAATTCAAAAACAAAAAGATATATATATATATACAGAGAGAGAGAGAGAGATATCTTATATATCTCTGTATAGTAAAAATACATACACATGTAAACATGACAGTTAATTATTTAAGCTATTGGAAACCTTACAGGTAAAGCAGTGAGATAAATGTACCAGCAATTAAGAACAGGCTTATTACCCTTATTTGGCACTAAATTGAACTTTGAGCTCCCCAGTAGCCACAGCAAAAAGAGGACGATATCAGAGGGGACTGTAGAACTCTCACTGGCTCATAAAGAAAGGCAAAACCTGATTAGTAGCAGAAACAAGCTGCTTATAGAGATAAAAAGATGGGGACAACTTACGCAAGTAAGAATTATATGATTGCCATGTCAACAATTGGGAACATTTCAGACAGTAATACTACCTACAGATCTATGCTTGCTAAGCTGATCAACTGTCACCTCATTGAGCATGACAAGGTTTTGCACTGCACAACTGTGGATGGGCAGGACTGGAGCCAGCTTTGTGGGGGGCACTGAGCCAATGTGCCATGATCAGAAGCAAGTCACTGTGGAGGGTTTTATAGAAAACAACCAAAAGTCATTAGTGTCCAACTAAGTGGCTCTACAGTTCCACAAATAACATTCTGTATTCCTTCAGGAAAAAAAAAAAGAGAGAGAGAGAGAGATAAACAGAGAAAATGCTTATCTTTTATCATAGGGGATGGATAGAGGGCTTGTGTGGAATCTTGATTTTAAAATGGGGGTATGGAGGGGCACCTGGGTGGCTCAGTGGGTTAAGCTTCTGCCTTCGGCTCAGGTCATGATCTCAGGGTCCTGGGATCGAGCCCCACATCGGGCTCTCTGCTCAGCAAGGAGCCTGCTTCCCCCTCTCTCTCTGCCTGCCTCTCTGCCTACTTGTGATCTCTCTCTCTCTCTCTGTCATATAAATAAATAAATCTTTAAAAAAAATAAAAATAAAATAAAATGAGGGTATGGAGAGAAGTGATGTGTGAGTCTGTTGACCAGATCGCTACTAAAAGAGGATCGATTTCCTAGCCTGGACAAGGTGGGGTTTGAGCAGCTGCCACTTTCCTCCAAGAGGAACAGGTGGGATGGCCTCTGTACTTCACATAGTAGGGGTGCAGCCCAGCTAGCTCAGGGAGCCACAGGCAGGGGATGACCAAGGCGCAAGGAACCTGTCTCATAGAGGAAGGAGATCAAGGTCAGTTCTTCTGAAGATGAATTGGTAAATAACAACAACGATAGCAACAAACTGCCCTGCCTAATTGATAGATCTCGTGTACTTCTTCCTTAAGTAATATAGATATACTGTGTCAACTATGAATATATTGTCTCTCAACATCAAAGTCACCCTTCCTTACCTGCTCGTGAAAATTAAGATGGGCCCTTTAAGTATTTTTTCTTTGCCAGCAGGCACCACATCAAATTTTGTCCACTGAGGGAATTGGGAAGAGGCGTTCTCCTTCCAAGTTCCAGCAGGCTCCTGCAGCACTTGGGTGGTCGTGGAGAGGAGGGCCTGAGAACAGCCTTCCTAGCACCCTGTAGTGTGGGTTTCCAGCAGATTTCCCAGGACAGAAATGTAGAAACTTCGTGGGCCTGGCAGGGACTTTGGGGTGGGGAGGGGAGCTTCTCCCGGGGAGCCCCTTCTCAGCCCCAGGGGCGTTGGCTGCTCCTTGTAGCTGTTATTGCTGTACTCTCTGGCATTTTCTCTACTTCTTACTATCCAAATCCTCTTTAATTCTGTTACAGTTGATAATTCTTCATATTACATTTTCCCTGTTCACTATGTGGTTTCTCTCTCCTGACTGCTCTTGACTGATGTATATAGCCTCTGCTAGAAGCATTTTCTCCGGCCATTAAAAAAAAAAATTGTATGGAGCACATGAACACCATTTGTAATGCCCACAGATTAGCATTATCCATCCAGCGGACAGCTGAGTGGACTGTGGGCCAGACCCTGGAACTCCAGAGATGAATTGGGCGTGGACCCTGACCTGAAGGATTTTGTGGTATAGTGAAAAACTCAAGCACAGAAGCTGTGCTTGATATAGGAATATGTTTTGTAGGAACTCCAAGAAGGGAGTCCTGTTGATGAGGGAACAGAAGGCAAGCTGAGGACAAAGCAGAAGCTGACACCCCGCAAGCCCCACCCCCCATGGGATATATGTGACATTCCTCAGGCATTCCTAGCTGCCCTAAAGGAAAAACAAATTGTTAACTTGTAGAGATCACAATCCTGCAAGACCTGAGACTCCCTCAGTTTACAAATGTCCTAGTGATTTATAAGGAAGAGGCTTTCTTATCAATAGCCTAACTTCCAAAGACCCATAACTCAGTTCCTGAAGCCCTAACATCATCTTTCTGTCCATAAAATTGAGGGAGGCTGAGGCACAGGGAAATGTAAATAAAGTTAAATTTCTTCTAAACCTAAAGCTCATTGATAAGGACGTGTCATAGCAGGAGTGTGACATTCCTCCATGAAGCTCTCAACTATCTTACTGTTAATACCTTACTAAAAGAAAAAACAACCTTAACTAGACAAATAGCAAAGCCTCTGGTATCCTGTGTGTCTTCTTTGCACCAAAGACATCTCAATAATTCTTTCTTGGGCATCAGCTCCAGACCTCACCACCGAACCTCACTTATATTCTAAACTTCATCATTGTCAACATCAGGGGCCTTCCCCCTGCCGTTCCAGCTATTCTGTCCCTTTCCCCCTCCCCCGCCGGCCTGCCTGCTCGATGCCCAGCACTGCACACTTCAACCCCTGCACTGAGCACTGCCAGCCACCCCTTTCCACAGGTGAGGAGAGCTCAGGCCCGGTGGGCTCCCAGAACCTCTGCAGATCTCTGCCCTGGGTATAATCTCCCAGGACAACCCAGATCTCCAGGAGTAAGCTGAGGGTTGGACAAAGAGCACTTGTGTGTGCACGTGGAGTGGGGGGAGATGCAAGATGGGCTTGTTGGGCCATAGATTCACAGTCCTGTGCATAGAAGGACCCTTGGTCTGAACATAGAGAGGCAGGCTGTAGGGCACTGGTCCTCCTGCCCAAAGGCACCAAATCATCCTGAGCCTCTCTCTGAATCCCTCTACCCACAGCACTGACGGCTTTCACATCCCTCTGCCTTATATATGCCTGACATGCCCTGTCTCCATCTCCCACCTGGGAAATTCTTCTCTCCCGCATCCCCTCCCCACCCCACTAAGATTTGTCAAATAAAAACAAATATAGACTTAGTATGGAAAGACTTTATTCCAAAGGATTGTTGTAAGGGCGGGAGACTGGGACTCCCAGATAGGGAGAACGCTCTGATCATGGCATCTGCGTAGCTCAGGGTCAGGCAAAAAGGGCTTTCCTGTTATAGGGAGTGGGGAACAAAACTGAAGAGAACCAGCTCTGGGGAAGTGGAGTGGAGGAGTGGCAGGATCTGGTCGTAAATCAGAGAATGACTCACCCAGAGGCCAGCGTATTCTCAGGAGGGTCCAAGGAGGGGCTGAGAGGCTGGGTCCAGCCAAGGGTGGGTCAGAGTCGGGGCACTTTATTCCGATTACTCAGTGGGGACCAGTCTGGGTCGAATCTTGTCCTTGGCAAACAAGGAGACATCGTGAATGTCATCTAAATTGTATGGGGAGGGGGATCTTGGCAGAAAGTCATTTCCTGGAACACAAAGGGTTGGGGGGTGGTTCCCAGCAGGATCACAAGGCTTGGGTAAAGCTTAACACTATCACTTTCATTTTTTATGTGCTCTTGGATTTCACCCCATGAAGAGAGAAACACACAGAGAAAGGAGGGTCAGTAGACTGATGCTGACCTACTGTGTCCTGATTTCTTAGCCCCTGCTGTGGCTGTGGACCACCACCTGCTTCACATTCAATCTCCTAGGGAGAGTCTCACTAGGTTATGTGGCCCGGGGCTCACACTCTCCCTCCCATCCCCTCCTTTGTAACTCTGTAGCCCATATTGTAGCTTTGCAGCAGCTACTGATTAGGCTTTGGAGAGAGAAGCCAGGGGAACGCTGTGGGGCAAGAGGGGCAAAGTGCCAATTGCTTGCCATTCTCATCAGCATGGCCACTGGGAGCTGCCCTTTCCACATCACTCACAGTTCCCCTGTGCTCTGCAACACCTGTATAATGAGCAGCCCCCCCAAGATATTCTTTGTGAACTCCCTGGGTTCCCCTTTTCCTGATGATCCTAATAACCCAGATAGCTAAATTGCTGTTAAATGTAATATCAGGCCCTTATTTCACTCTCTCATCCCAAGCAGGTCAATCCCACAGGCTGCTAGCCACCCATGGCTGTCATGGGTCAGGAGCCCTCCTGGATTGAAGCAGCTATGGTTACAAGACCATATAGACCAAGAGAGGAATTTTCTGGGCAATGTGTTACCAGAGGCTGGTGTCGTAGGTGCCCAGTGCCGCACAGCCTCCTGGACACAAAACCGAGGTTCCCCAGGGAACAGGGGACCCATGTGGGAGCCTCTGGAGACAGGTGTGAGCAACTGGACAGAGGATGTTCCATTAAGCCAGACTAGGGTACCCAGGAGGAGGAGTGGGCAGTGGACACGGCAAGGCCTATCTGGGACTGCAGAAGTGTTGGTACCTGTTGGCCACCCCGGTAGAAATATTTCTAACACATGGTTAGAAATACGGATCTACTGTTTGGATGAGAGATGAAGGCCACAGTACAAATATGGTACCGTTGGCATGTGGCTGAAGTGAAGAGTGGAAGGGAGCACACACAGGAAGACTGAGGAGGGAAGGGGAAGGAAAGCTGAAGATGGAACTGGTCACACCATTTTTCAAGTGATTCAGGAAGCTGGCCCAGCACAGAAGGCGGAGAAGGGGAAGTAGGTGAGAACAGGGCTAATCTTCCTGAACCTGCCCCAGCGTCTTGAGAGGGGAGAGAAAAACAACTATCTTTTGGAGTGTTCTGAAGATAAGTGAAATAATATTACAACATAACGCATGTAGAGAGTGCCTCATACGTAGCATGTTAACCTCATTACATTAAATAACACACAGGTCAGAGCTCAGGAAAAGCAGGGGCTTCCACTCACTCGTTCCTGTTCCTCCTGAAGGCACCACAAAGGCAGCTGGGCCTCAGGAAGATCTGAATGGATGACCTCTTCCATATCTGGTTTCGGGAATAGAATAAACCACTTAGCAAATGGGTCACAGTCCTGTCATCCAAGAGGAGAGGTGATAATCTGTCCATCTTAAGACATCAGAGAAAACTGTCAAGATCAACTTATCTAAAGCTAGAGACCATTTTTATGGTTGATCTGTCATTACTTTTGCATATGAACACCAGGCACTATTTAAAGTCATATGTAGCACTTGGATATACGGTTATGCCACATCTTATTTTTACCCAAATGATAGATTTCTAAAAGAGATGGGAAGTTTTCCTTAAATCAGACATCTCTGAATATCCCACCATACTTTAGAATACTCTTAAAAACCTCTCAGGTATTTTCTGGACAGTCTCAAGTGATTTACTAAATTCTCACCTCTCTCAAATTGGCATTAACCACTTTGACACTGGGTAAACCTTACCTTTGTTCATAAATTTGCACAAAACTATTGATAGTCATCAGGAAGACAGCCATCCTAACAGCATGACTAAGACACGCAGCCACATATAACTCACAGCGGTTTCTTAGCAGCATCTGCTGGTGGGAACCATGAACACCCAGATTTGAAAAGGAAATTATTTTAGTTATGACAAACTGTCTATATATTGACTAGGAAAAAGTCTAGCACCTCTGAACGATTATATTATTTTTTGTTGTTGTTGAATGAAGAGAAAAAAATGAAAATGGTTCACATTTAAATGGATGGTTCTTAAGATGTAAGTATTTGAAAAATAAATATACCAACGTGCACTGTGAAATCTGTGCAAACGTGTGAACTGGGGCCCACAAAAAGAATAGCAAGACAGTGACTTATCCTTTTTGTTATTGTGCTAGTCTCTTTATTTTTAAAATAAATATTACACACTTATTTTTCTCTTGGAAAACAATTTTTTATTTGCATCTGCTACTCAAGAACAGCAAAACATCTATCTTCTAACGCAGAAATTTTGTGGAGTTCCATGGGAAATATTGATCAAACCAAGGCTGTCCAATGGGATAACAGGAGTGTGAGATAATGTCTGCATTTTTATAATATTATCCTCTCAATGTCACATTCATTATCAATTTTTTTTACAGAACAACCTTTAACACAGTTTTTGAAAGGAAATAAGCTCTTAGCAAATAGAAACAGATAAGTATTAAAGTGATACAGTGTCATATGAACTACGCATCCACTAAATTCATGTAAACACAATTTCTAACTGCTATGGAAAACCAGCTTTTACTATGATCAAATTAGAGAACAGGAGATCCTGGGAGGTGCTTTAAAAAAATTTCCATCCAGGGGCGCCTGGGTGGCTCAGTAGGTTAAGCATCTGCTTTCATCTCAGGTCATGATCCCAGGGTTCTGGGCTTGAGTCCCACAGCAGTCTCCCTGCTCAGCGGGGGTCTGCTTCTCCCTCTGCCTCTGCCCCTCCCACACCCTGGTCGTGTGCACTCTCTTCAAATAAATCTTTTTTAAAAAATTTCCCATCTACTGATATTTCTGAAATCCTATTACTCAAACTTGTTCGAGTCTTGAAGATTTTTTCGTTCTTTAAGCATCTTTTTAAAGCTAATATTTTTCTTTATGTGGAGTACCACCTTAAAACACTGAAATTAACAACTCTGCAATAAGAAACCAGGAACAAACAGAAATAACTGAGGAATACAGGGTTGAGCCCTGGAGAATACTACCAGGCATTGGCCCCGGGGGTGAGGGGTAAGCTGCCCTCTCTCCTTAGGTGTCTAACCTGAGGGACCTTAAAAATCAGTTTCCAGTTTCCAAATGCCCAAAAAGAAATTCTCCCCAACTCACTTCTTCCTGGAGACATTTTTTCTATTGACAAGGCTGTGCTGGTAAGACTGTCGGAGCCAAGTTTCCTGGGCAAACAGTTACACTGTAGCTGTTCACTGGGAAAGACAGAAATGCCTGGTTTCTTTATCCTGGAGTACAGGCATTACAGCAGGAGACAGGAAGAGTCAGTAATACCCGCTCACCTGCTTCCTTGAGTCAAACAGGAGCACAGATATTAGAGCAGTCTGAAAATTACTAAGGGCTTTAAAAGTGTTGGATTGCTGAGAGGGCACCAGACTCAGCAACTATGTTTAAGCCAATGCTACCTCAATGTCTAGGACTAAAAGTTTCTTGTTTTTGTGTTTTACCTGATTGAATCGGGCAATTTGGGTGAGGTGGTAGTGGATATAATTCTGAGAAGGCCTGCACTCATCCAGCACTGCCTGGGGTGTGGGTGCAGGGAGGGTGTTTCTCCCTAATTATGGGCTTCATTTAACAGGCTCATCTGGCTCTCACACTAAGTTTAGACTCTGTCAGCAATAAAGGTGACATTTTGGCCTCCAGCTGCCAGTTTTACTTTTCAATTTCTTTCAGAACTCAGGTGAAAAACTGGGGGCTATTTATTAGCCCCTGAAAATTTTTAACTGGTCAGAAACACGGAGAAATAACAGAGAATGGATGATGCAGACCAAGGAACTCATGGTGAGGTTTTGTGGGACCAGGGGCATGGACCTCAGAATGTGGCACTTCCCCTCCCTCCCTCCTTTCTTGTTAAAGTATTGCAGAAAATGCTGTAAATGTATAGCCTGACAAATTTTCACAAAACAGTGGCACCCATGTAACCAACACCAAGATCAAGAAACTTACCAGGACCCCAGAATGTCCCTTCAGTTACCACTCCTCACCTGGAATGACCATTATTCGGACTTCTAGCTATACAGATTTGACACGGGTGGGTGTTGTGGCTTGGTGGCTTACTGTCCTGTGGGGTGTTTTTAGCTGTGCACTTGGCTTTGCGCTTCCAGACTTTGCAGAATTTAAAGTTTAGGGCACCTGCTGCTTTGACCTTGTGGATGACAGCTACTTGTAGCTAAAAAAGGCAGGAATTTAAGCAAAGGCCAGAAGTCTCACTTGGGCCTCACTGGGCTAAAATCAAAGCACAGCCAAGTTCCCTCTGGAGGCTCCAGCAGAGAATCCGTTCCTTGCCTTTTCCAGCTTCTGGAGGCCCCTGTGTTCCTGGCTGGGGCCCCTTCCTCCCTTATCAGAGCCAACAGTGGTCCATCCCTCTGACCCTCCCTCTGATTACAATCAGGAAAGGCTCTCAGCTCTAAGGAACTAAATGATTAGACTGGGCGCACCCTGATAATCCAGGCCCATCTCCCCATCTCCAGGCTGTAGCCTCAGTTACATCTACAGTCTTTTTTGCCAGGTAAGGTTACAGCTTCCCAGGTTCAGGGCATCAGGGCACAGATGTCTTCAGTGGTCGGGGAGAGGGGAGTGCTGCCCTACCTAGCACCAGGAGAGTAGTGAAAGAACACTCTCCTCCTTAAATGTCTGGTAGGATTCTTGGGTGAAGCTATCTCAGCCTAACCTTTATGAGGATCTTAATTATGGGTTATCTGTTATTATGAGATTTTCTATTAATTTTTTATCAGTAAATTATTTTTGAAAGTGACATTTTCTTTTTTTATTCCCATTGTTTCTGCCTGTTAACTTTAAAAAATATCGGGCTTATTTGAAGTATATGAAAATTTTCCACTACTCCAAGAGGTTTGGTATGACTTTGAAGTCATTCTGCCCCCTCCCTCTCAGCAGGCCTGGTGACCACAGCTCATTTCTGTCCCTATAGTTTTGCTTTGACAAAAATGTCGCATAAATGGAGTCTTACAGCCATTTGTGTCTGGCTTAGCATAATACTTTTGGATTTATTCACATGTCTACATGTATGGTGTGCTTTTTCATCATATAATGAACCACAGCTTGTTCATTACATCCATCAGTTGATGGACATTTGGGTTGTTACCAGTTTGGCAGATTATGGAAAAAGCTGCTATAAACGTTTCAGTATAGATCTTTGTATGAACAGATATTTTCGTTTATCTTGAATACATTTTTTAAGACCGGAATTGCTGGTTTGTACAACATGGCAGGCAGACCCATGTTCCCCTAGATCTCAATCTCTGGAACTTTTGAATGTTAGATTAAATGGCAAATCGAAACTAAGGTTGCTAGCCAGCAGATACAGAGATGTTGCTAGTGGGCCCCATGTAATCACCAGGGTCTCTGAAAGTTGGAAAAGGGAGGGAAGAGGTAAGGTCAGACTGAGGCCATGTGAGAAGGATTCAACTCATCACTGCAGACGTTGAAGATGGGGGAAGCAATCATGAGTCTAGGAATGTGTGCAGCTTGTAGAAGCAGGAAAAGGCAGAGGATTCTCCCCCTAGGGCTTGCATAAGGCACACTGCCCTGGCCACACCTTGATTTTAGCCATGTGAGACCCATGTCAGCCTTCTGGCCTCCAAAACTGTAATACAGTATTTTTTAAGCCACTAAGTTTGTGGCAATTTGTTATAGCAGCTGTAGAAAACTAACACATACGGTGAGACAATGGGAAACTGCCAGACTTCCTGAAATGGCTGAACCATTTTGTGTTTCCACCAGCAATGTTCATCATTCCACAACCTCCCCCGCCCTTTTATTTTTGTAATGTCAGGTTTGTTGTTGTTTTCAACTTTAGCCATTCTATGCCTCTTTCCTTTCTTCTTGGGCATTCTTTCCATGGTTTTTAAATTTTAATAATATAATTATATAAAATAAGATAATTATATAAAATAATATCTTAAAAATATAAGAACTTTTGTCTTTTTTTCATATGTCCTTAATTCCTGTTTTCACCTTTATTATGTGTTTTGAGTTTAGTTTACTATTTTTTTCCTAACTTCTTGAGATGAATGCATACAGCACTGATCTTCAGCCTTTTCCCCTCCTAATACTAGCTTTCAGAATTATAAATTTTGACTGAGAATGGCTTACCTGCTTCCCAAAATTTATGATGTATAATATT
>CM052885.1:78039165-78055482 GCA_028534135.1 Potos flavus
GAGAGGCCCTCAGTAGCCTCTGCACCCTCGCGCGACCAATGCCGCGAGGTCTAGGAAACTGGTTTCTGGTGGCTGTCCGCGCCGCGACTGCTGTCCGGGCTCCCGGTCCGTGCCGGGTGCGCTCAGATTCCTGCCCCAAGCGGCCGCGTTCTCTCCAGCCTCTGGGCGGAGGGCGCCTCCGGTTCTCTCCCCCTCGCGCGGGGCACAGGGCACCAGCCAAGAGCGCTAACGTGGGCGGAGAACACAGCGCTCCTCCCGCCTGCCGCTCTTTGTGTCCGGAGGCCCCGACGCCGCGCTCTGGCAGCCTCCAAGCCGTGCAGCAGATTTCTAAAAGTCCCGATTTTGTGCTCCGCCGCTTGCGGCTTGCCGGGAGCCGGCCCCTCCCCCCGCGGTCTGTCTGCCCGTCACTTTGGATTCACTTTTCAGTGTGTCCTACCTTCCGGAAAGTGTTCGATTTTCTGTTCCTAGAGTTGCTGTTCTTCTTCTCTTCTATCTCCTGCTAAGTTTGTAGTTGTTTAAAGTGCTTTGATAACTATCTAGCTGAACTTCTGGGATCAGTCACTATCTCCGCCTCCTACTTCTCCGCCATCTTGCTCCTCCCTCAAAATATTTTTCTAATTTCCTTTTTGATTTATTCTCTGACCAATGGGTTACTTAGAAGTGTATTTCTTAGTTTCCAAACATGAGAATTTTTTTATTGCTGATTTCTATCTTAATTATAATATGATCAGGGAACACAGTCCACATGATATAACTCCTTTAGAAGGTACTCAGGCTTGCTTTGTAGTCAAATGTCCTAGTCAGTTTTCATAAATGTTCCTGGTGGGCCTGAAAGCAGTGTGTGTTCTGTAATTTGGGGTACACTGCTCTGTAATTGTCCACCAGGCCAATGCGGTTGAATGTTTTCTTCAGGGCTCCCATATCTGTACCAATACTGGTCTGTTTAGTCTATCATACACAAAAGATGTGTGAAAATCTCCCACCAAGTGTGGATTTGCATACTTCTCCATGTATTCTCATCATTTTTGCTTTAAATATGCTAAGGCTGTTATATACGTACAAATTTGCAGTTGTTATATAGTTTCGTATTTGAAAAGTTTATTTCCATTTCTAACAATGCTTTTGCCTTAAAGTTTTCTTAATACATAGAAAATATAGCTACACATTAGCTTTTGGCTAGAGTCTGCATGATGTACCTTTTCCTATCTTCGGTCTATGAAGACAGAGAAAGTTTCAGACTTCTCTTATCAAATGTTTATAGCTGATTTTTAAAGACTTCCATCTAAAAAAATTACAGCACGTAATCCATGTAATTATTTATTTGGGTCTAAATCTAAATCTAAATGCTTTCTGGTTGTCATACCTGTTTTATTTCCTTTGTTTGTTTTGGATGATCATTTATTGGACTTCTTCTGGCTTGAAAGGCACACAATTTACCATGTCTACATGTACTCCAAGTCTCATGTTATGGGCTGAGACTCTCAGTTAATACAAGAACCTTAGATTACTCGATTTATCACCCTCCCCCAATTCATATGCCACTCTAGCCTTGTATTTTAGTTCTCTCTGTATTTCCATCTCCACAAGACATTGTTTTGTGGTCATTATTCATTTTGATTTATCCAGATGGTTACCATTTCCATTACAATATATACCTATCTGCATCTATTTTTTTTTTTTAAGATTTTATTTATTTATTTGACAGAGAGAGATCACAAGTAGACAGAGAGGCAGGCAGAGACAGAGGGGGAAGCAAGCTCCCTGCTGAGCAAAGAGCCTGATGCAGGGCTCGATCAGGACCCTGAGATCATGACCTGAGCCGAAGGCAGAGACTTTAACCCACTGAGCCACCCAGGCACCCCTGCATCTGTATTTTTTTAAGCACTACTTATTTATT
This sequence comes from Potos flavus, assembly GCA_028534135.1. NCBI lineage: Eukaryota > Metazoa > Chordata > Mammalia > Carnivora > Procyonidae > Potos > Potos flavus. The sequence goes on from CM052885.1 coordinate 78,041,063, forward strand.
CTATTGCACACTGTATTAAGAACTGCTTGTCTGGACTGCAGTCTTTCTACTGAGTCAGCCAGCCCGGGCCAGTTCCAGCTCCTCCAGTACATCTTTCCTGTGAAGCCTGGAGGAGTATCTGACCATGTGAGGTCAAATCTTTCCATGGCTCCTGCTGCCTACAGGACTGGGTTCATATATAAACTCTTTTTTGATCTGTCCCCTACCTAATTCTAAAATCTCATCCTTACTTATGTCCCACATCTCCCTATACTCTCTACTCATAGTTAGCAATTTTCTAGAGTACCCAGATTTTATCAAAAACACGCTATTCCTTGTACCTGGATTGCCATTCTCTATTCGTGTATCTGAAAAACTGCTTCCAATTCTTCAAGACCCAGTCACTTCCCTGAGTGTTTTCTTGTGCTCTGTGGGTGGAGGCTACAGCCCTTCTGAGAGTATTCTATGCATAAATCTGCTCTTTTACCTTGTTACTGTTCTGGTTGCTCCATGCAGGCAGGACTAGCCTTAACCATGTGTATCCCCATTTCCTAGCCCAACAGGAAAATGGGGCCTAAATTGAGTTCATCCTCCAAAAGGGGATTATACTCCCCACAATGCATCTGTTTCCCTTTGTGTTGTTCTGAAGCTGAAATCATAGTCTATGTGAAAGAGCTTTAAAAATCAGGTAAGTAGATAAAGATTAATGGCTGTTAGTGAGTGGTTAACTATTTCACATACTTTATGGAAAAAACATTTAAACAAAACATGTCTAGCTTTATTTTTTTCCCAGGAAATTTATTAATTTAAGTATCAGTGGATCATAACTTATTTTGTAAACTTGTGCCTGAATAGTGAAAAATAAATCAGCCTTGTAAGGAGAATTTGAATGTTATAATTGTTCTAAAAATTTTGTTCTTTGAAGGATAACTCTTTTAAAATAAAATCTTACCTGGAATCCCAAATACGTAAAATCACGTTGTGACTGAAGCACACGTGGTGAGTCTTTCTCACAGCAGAGTCGCTAGTAGCACAAAATGATCACCCCTCTGCTAAGGTCAGAGTTTTGGGCAGGTCCATAATCTCTTCAACTAGAGAACTGAATAGCTTTATTTGAACATGCCAACAACCAATCTGGCTTTAAAAGTAACTTTATTAAAGTTGAGGTTAGCTGTTTAATACAGTTTGATATAATAAATCTACAGATAACCACCACTCACATCACATAATTGAGCTTCTGGGATGACACTCTCCTCGGCTAACACTCAGCGCTGTGGCAGTGGCTGGGCTCTATACGACAGGCTACCTGCCCTCATGGCCTCACGGGCTCTCCTGCTCCCACCTTCCAGAACTTGGGCATTACTGATCCTGAGAAGAAAGTTCAGAGCTTTTTCTGTGATACTTATAACTTACTTTACTCAAGTTTTAAAAGGCTAAGAGACTTTTGTGAATTTACATTTGTGAATGTAAAACTGGAATTTCAAGTATTTGTCCAGATAAACTGTACTATGAAATGAAATGAAACTTTTACAACTTCATGAAAAATACACTGCTCAGAATCTGACATTGGCTAAGCAAAACATTTTGTTTTCTGAACAATACGGTAATGAATACCTCTGTCTTAAAATAATTCAAACACATGATTAAATGAATGAATTTTGATAAAATGTTTAAGATGACAGTTTGCAAAAAGAAAAGTTAAAGTAATTTAATCACATTTTAGTAAATATATAGATATATATTTTATTTGTCAAGAGTAAACATCAATTTTATTTAGGATATTCAAGTACAAAAAATGAAAAATTATATACCAATGACTGTTAAGAAAATGTTAAAAGGCATTAAATTGTTTTAAGAATACTACAAAGGCAATGAATCCAAATATCCTCTTATTTATGAATTATCTAAGTTTTCAAATCTTTAATATTCAGTTGCTCACAGTTGTCTTAAGAAATATTTGTAATAAGATGATTCTACCTTACGATTTTTCCCCTGGAAGACAGAGGTTTAAACGACAAGTATGTAAAACATTCTAATGAAATAGAGTGGCAATACCACAGGTTCAAAGGTACTCATCACTAGAAAAGGGATTTATACCTAGATGTTTTTACTTTTACACACATCTTGTTTCATCACAACAATACGTCAACCACAATAAGGCACACTGAAGCATGGAAGGCCATGTTACATAATTTGATACAAAAGCTTAGGATCATGTTACCAACTGGATAATGATATCAAAAATTAAAAAGTTCTATAAAACTATTAAGAGGTTAGAGCTTCGGGTACATAATACATTTTAAAACATATTTCCCAAATTTTACGTTTAGTATGTACAAAAAAGGAGTTCATCTTGGAATATAAATGCAATCAGATAGCCATACAATGAATGACTTCTGTATTTTCAGCGGCACTGACACTTTGCTCTGTGGTACAATGCATGTAAAGTGCCAATAACCGGGCAGCAGGAGAAATGATTTAGATTCACCACAAACCAGCAACTTGAAAACTTCTAACAACAGTGAATATAAAAGTGATATCATCCACTGTGGCTTATGTATTAACCTTATAACTAAAAATATTTTTCCATAAATGGCAATAACTACAGCCATTTGCCAGATATAGAATAAGTGATATAGCAAATAAAAACAGCAAGAAAATCAAAGCATACTTCAAACATTTTAATAACTTTTGCTTGTGATGACCTTCTGTGATCTGGAACCTTTGTTTTACATTAAATTGGAGCTGGAAAGAGAAGAAAAAAACCTTTTGATTGGTACAATAAAAAAACTATATAGGAAATAAAAACTTCTAGAATCATTAGTTTTACAAAGCTTTTAGAGAAAGAGCAAATATACACCTAATATACTACAGGATATCTTTGGAAAAGAAAAAATAAAAAAACACCAAACTCTATTTTCTTGATTATGAATTCTTTTGAGCTCTCAAAAAAACTGTGGGCTTGGCCCTGACTTTATAAATAAGAGCATATGCTAATAATGGTCTTTAAGTGGAGCAGGGCAACAATTTTTACAAAGCAAATGTAAATTGTCTTTCATATACGGAATAAACTTGGGAAATCCAATTTTAGTAACACCGGATTAAGGTGAAAGGATAAGAACAGGTAAAAGGTCCCTTAGCTTTATAATTCAAAGCACATCTCAAAGCAGTAATAAATTATAATTTATCTTTTGAAATTCAATGATTGAGTAAAACATAGCTATTAAAAGTCATATTCATTCTTGTGACAAGTAATTGTATGCCCACTATAACAGTAGGCATTGTCCTAGGCTCTGGGGATGGATCCATCAATGAACAAAACAAAGATCCATGCCCATGCAGAACTTATATTGAAAGATTAGATGTGAGAATTCATTCCTTCTCTTTTCCCCACAAACCATAAAATCCACAGGTCAGTTAAACCCACCAAAACTCTGTGGATTTACTTCTCCGTAGTTCAAAAATGGAAAACTGCTTGGGTCAACATTATGTCTTCCTAATTATTTTCAAGTTAAATTACAGTATTCTGAAAATGCTGGGTTTGAAATAAGATGTGATGATAAAATTAAACCAGAAATGTTGCTCTGTGAGGAACAAAAGGAGAGCTGGATGCTGCCAAAGCAAAGGTAGCTAGAGTAAACTAAGGCAAAGAGTCACCAAGAAGCACTCTCAAAAGAACCAGTCAATGATGAATTCAAGAATAGTAAAATAAGCAAAATGACAAGGATGCTTTAAGTGGGAGAAATAAAAGACATAAAGTATAAAAAAGGGAAAAAAAACTTATTTTCTAAAATTTTGGTAACTTTGATTTTAACACATACCCCAAACCTATAAGCCTTGAGATTATCATCCAAATGTTACTCATGGCCGCCCCATTGTACAGGGGCCCTCTCTACCTTCCTCTGCATCTTTGCGTCCACCATTGGTTTCACAAGCTCTGACATCAAAGCACAGGAGTTCGAATCGATAGCCTGGTTCCCTTATTAAAATAAAAATTCTCACAAAATCATCATCAGTAGAATTTGTTAAAAAAATGAACTAAATTTTTTTATCAAATATTATTTTACTTCTATGATTCCCCAACAAAGTATATAGCTTCCATTTAGACATGAAATTTAACATAACGAACAGTAGGTCAGCAGTTATTAAATGTGTGCTAGAAACACAGGCTAGACAATAAATAAGGGCAGCTATTTTTCCCCCTCAGATAACTGAGCCTTCTTTCATTATGATGTATTTTTTTCATTCATTCATTTGCTCATTTTGGCAAATATTTACTGAGCATCTCATATGTGCCAGATGCTGTTCTAGATGCTGGGGAAACAGCAGTGAACAAGAGGAACAGGTCTCTGCTCTCAAGGAGCTGACATTTTAGTTGCCAGAGGCTGATAAATAAAGAAACAGACTGTGATAAGCGTAAGATCAAACAGGGCAATGAGACAGAAAGCAATGGGGGAGAGGACCACCACAGTGGGGGGTTTGAGGATAGCTTACTTCTTACGGTCCTTGTCCTTCTTCAGGTTGCTGCCCGATGCCATGTAGGACTGGTTCTGGTATATCTCCGAGGTAGCTTTCTTTTTTGAGAAAGCGATTATTTCTTCTTCCAAGAGTCTTCTCTTCTCTTCAAGCTTCATTCTCTCTTCTTGGTGAACTCTTTTAAGGTGCTCAAATTTGGCCTGTAGCTGTGAAACAAAGGTGCAATTCCCATCAACGACACAGTGTGGCAGCACGCACACAAGCATGTTCTCCAGCTTAGCAACAATTGTTAACACTAACCCACCACAGTAATCTACGAATTTTCCTCATGTCTCAAAAGTTCATGCTTGAAGTAAAAATGTACATATGTAACTGCCTTGGTAACTTTATTTTTTGTTTTTTTTTAAGATTTTATTTATTTGACAGAGAGTAAGAGAGCACAAGCAAGGGGAGCAGCAAAGAAAGGGGGAGAAGCAGGCTCCCACTGAACAGGGAGCCCAATGTGAGGCTTGATCCCAGGACCCTGGGATCATGACCTGAGCTGAAGGTAGACGCCTAACCGACTGAACCACCCAGGCACCCCAGTAACTTTAATTTTAAATGCGTTCCCATGCAAAAAATGAATGAACAAAAAAATAAATGAAAAGCCAAAAACTGTTTTTAAAAAAACATTTGACCTTTTCTTAGAGTTTTTATTTTCTTGCTCTGTACTTCCCCCCTCTTCAAATAAACTTTATAAAATCCATGTTCAATAAAAGTGAGGGACACAAATCCCAAAATCTAGTTACCAAAAAAACACCTTATTTTCCAAATAAAGTTACCAAGTGTAGTGAAACAGTAAAAAGTTACATTGGTAAATCTAACTGGAAAGTGCCAATTATCAATTTAAATCAAGAACCTTAAAAATCTATTACATTTTTCTACAGTCATTCACCTTCTTGAAATCTAAAGTAAATCAAGAAATGCTAAGCTGAGTTAAGTTTTTCATTACTCACTGTAGGAGAATTTACACCATAATGGGAAAAAATAGCCTGTGTCTAATGAAGTCAAAAAATAAATTTATGCTAAGTATACTCAATGCAGTCATTAAAGTGAGTTTGTAAAAGGTTACAACTTTACAAGGTGAAATTTCCCTAGTTTGGTGTTAATCTGGAAGAAAAAATACAGGGACTTGAGCAGATTCCACATGAATCAGCTGTGTGCCTTGCCTGCCAAAAACACAAGTACAACATCTAGAATCTAGATAAAAAAATGCAACTTTTAAAATTCTTTAATCTACTTATATTAACTTTAGTATTTTCAGTTCTGGGCAGCTTTCATATAAAAAGCTGAGGCACCTGGGTGGCTCAGGCAGTTAAGCATCTGACTTCAGTTCAGGTCATGATCCTGGGGTCCTCAGATCGAGCCTCACATCAGGCTCCTTGCTCAGCGGAGAGTCGGATTCTCCCTCTTCCCCTCCCCACCCTGCCCATTTGCACGTGGGCGTTCCCCCCCTAATAAATAAATAAAATCTTTAAAAAAAGGTAGGACTTGGTTTCTTGAAAAGATGGCATATAAAAGCTGAAGAAATGTTTTGCTAAAAATCAGAGGTTGAGCGTAGAAACTGAAGAGCTAAACTCCATCCCAATAAAAAATAACTGTTCCAAATATGGAAGAGGTTGTGCTGTCCACCAGTAAAGCCTGACAGGAGATATAATTTTTTTTCTTTTTTTTTTTATTAACACATAATGTATTATGTGCCCCAGGGTACATGTCTGTGAATCATCAGGCTTACACATTTCACAGCACTTACCATAGCACATACCCTCCCCAATGACAGGAGATATATTTAAATGAAGAGAGAAAAGAACTGAAACAGATTAAGTAAGACTCTTCTTTCTACCCTAAGGTTCTTTTATTCCTGAGGATGGCATTTCAGAGAAGCATCTTTCCTTAGTATTTGTTTATTTATATAGTTCCTGCTTTTGCAAAAAGCTACGTGTGTGTGTGTGTGTGTGTGTGTGTGTGTGTGTGTGTGTGTGTGTGTATGTGTGTGTTTAAAGGGTGGGGTACTTTTTTTTTTTTTTAAGATTTTATTTATTTATTTGACAGAGAGAGAGAGATCACAAGTAGGCAGAGAGGCAGGCAGAGAGAGAGGGGGAAGCAGGCTCCCTGCCGAGCAGAGAGCCCGATGTGGGGCTCGATCCCAGGACCCTGAGATCATGACCTGGGCTGAAGGCAGAGGCTTTTAATCCACTGAGCCACCCAGGCGCCTAAAGGGTGGGGTCCTTCTAGTGGTCATTCAAATCAGTGGTATAAATAAGAGAGTCACAACTCTGAGTATGTGTGCATCTCCTATAAATGTGGGAGAGAAGCTGAGTAAAGCCTGGAAAGATAGGATATAGGAGTGGATTTATATTATATTAATAAAGACATCTCGATTACTTAAATGGAGGCTGCATACTCTATATGCATAGTTAAATCTTGAAAGGTTATAGGGTACTTCATATATCATTCATGAGGTTGAATAAAATTGCAGAAATACTATAAAGAGAAAAATGTTTTAAACGGGGAGACGGGGGGGGGGGAAGGGGGTGTTGCTGCCTGGGTGGCTCAGATGGCTAAGCGTCTGCCTTAGGCTCAGGTCATGATCACCAGACCAGGTCCTGGGATTGAGCCCCGCGTCGGGCTCCCAGCTCTTAGAGGAGTCTGCTTCTCTTTCTCTGCCTTGTGCTCTCTCTCTCTCTCAAATGAATAAATAAAATCTTTAAAAATAAAATATTTTTAAAAAATAAAAGGGGAGGAGGGGTAAGTGTAACTACTATTCACATCACATGGAGTTCACAATTTTTGATAGCAATAGTCTATACCATATACAAGACTCACTCATGGTTCCACTATTCACGACAATAGGGATTTAATTCAAACATATTTTCAAATACTCAGAAGTAGTGTTTACAAAAGATAAAGCAGTGTACCATACTGGTGATATTGTCTAAAGGGCACTGGTGAGAAGTTATCAACAGCACAGAGGTCTCTTGTTTTTCTGAGCTTGACTCTTAAGTATTTAATGATACTGACTTTAGAGTATAAAAATTGGTCATGAAGTACCTTATAATATTAATAAAAGAGGCCTGGAATCTGCTGCCTCTAATGCTATATAATTAAAAGTTTAGAACTCTTGCGAGAACTTTGGTTGTTGATGCCTTAGGTTTACATTAACTTCATTTTTTACACTTCACAAAAAAGCACTTGAACCATAAAAAGGATCTGCTGACAAATAGTCTTTCTCTTTTCAACAATGTGGTTACCCTGAATTTTTAATTTCCTTTTAAATAAAATATTCTTATGTGGGATTTTAAATATTAAAAACTCAACTAGAAACCACTTCTGCATCTTTTCTCCTCACTGGAGAAACTAAGAATCATGATACGTGAGAGAGAAACTCTTAAAGAGTTTTACTCTACTACCATCTTAAAGATGAATCTACTAATAAAAAAAAAATCAGCATCCTTATTTCCTACTCATCGCAACTCTTTCCTCAATATTTATATTTAAAAATAACTCAAAACTAGGGGACTATTCTCCAATACAAGAGACTAAACAAAGAGAATACCCAAATGTGACATGAGACCTACAACTGAATTTCAGTTCAAAAACTAAAGCCAAAAAAAATCACCAAAAATCCCAAAACAAAACAAAACAACAACAAGAGGCCATCTTGGAACAAGTGGGGAAGTGTGAATGCCGACTGAAGATCAGGTGAGGTTATGGCATTCCTACTAATTTTCTTAGGTATAATACTGGTACAATGGTTATGGAGGAAAATGTGCCTTGAGCTTCAGAGATGCATGCTCAAGGGCCTCGGGATAAAGTGTCATAATGTCTACAACCAGCTTTCAGATGATCAAGGAAAAACATCCTCCCCTCAGATGCATAAACACACATATATAAAATACAGATGGCAAATTCCCTTCTGAGCTCATCCTTTTTGACCGTCATCTTGAATATGGGCCATTTCACTTAAAAGTAGCCACTGTGGTGAGGTCTACACAAAAGAGCTTAACCCAAATGTAAAAGTAAAATTACTGCTTGAAGAACTAGAAGCAAACAGTACTATGGAAATTAACCGCAATATTTATGTGTATGCAAGCGCACGTGTGTACCAAGACTATCCGAAGGTTATTTGACCACCTGACTCATCTAGAAAGCCTGACTTCAAACTCAAAGAGCTACTTAACTGCTTTCATAGTTACCCATTTCAATCCCAACAACTCTCAACAACTCTCAAGAAAGGCTTTATGGTTCAAACTTAAGACATTTAAAACCCTTCTTAGTAATCTAGTCCAATGTAAGTCCTTGGTGAACTACTTCTAATGGAAGACTATTTATGCAGAAAGACCAAAATTTTTATTTGAATTCAGATTTTTTAAAGTCTGTACGCAAAGACTGTGTATTAAAATAGCTACTTTTTAATGAACAACAAGTAATCTCCAAAAGCGTCTCAGCTAAATTCTTGAGATAAATCTCCCCAGCAGGACACCTAAAAAACAAATGCAGATCACATCAAACCAGCCTACTTGCCTCTCTTTCAGCTTCTTTCAATATGGCTTCTTTCTCCTTTACTCGCTGCACAAACATCTGCTTCATTTCTTCTTCCTTCCTCTGACGTTCTCCATAAAATTCATGTCTTTTGGCTTCATAGGTCTCTTGAAGACTAAAAAGTTATTTGTGATACTCTCATGTTAAAAAATGATGTAGGAAACGTGCAAACACTCAAATCTCTCGGGTTAAGCCTTATAACTACAACAACACTACCAATACCCTCTTATACAGAGTAACCTGAAACATGACATTTCCTACAGCATGAGACATAAAAAAAAGCCACCAATGCTACAGCTAATAGAGAATACTAGATTTCTGAAATCTCTGATTTATCAAGTCCTTCACAAGAAGTATTCTCATATTACCTCAAATGAATTCCTCTTTCAGTCTTAATTAGCATCACTGTGTCTGGAAATCTTAGAGTCTTGAAGTCATCCTTGATTCTTTCTTTACCTTATCTCTGTGTCTGATCACCAAGGTCTGAGAGTTCAGTCTGTGACCTTGACATCATTTTAATCCAGTTTTCTGATTTCTACAGATATTCTGTTACAGCCCAACTCAATCTTAGTGATTTTTTTGCCTTCACTATTATAAATTAATATCCTAACTGATCTCTGGATTTTTAGTTCCCCTTTCTTTCACTTTCTTACTTCTTGCCACTCCTAAGATTTTCCAAAAACCCCCACAGATCTCATTATCTTTTTTTCCACTGCATTAGTTATGTTATCTACAGAATAAGGTACCACCTCCTTTAAATAGCACTTAAGAAACTTTAAAATCTGGTCAAATTCTACCTTTCCAGATTCATCTCTTACCAAACAAATCCAATCCTCCTAAGGTTCCAGCCATACCAACCTATTCGTTGTTCCTAAAACCACATATTTCATGCTTTAGCTTGTGTAACTCTTATGCTTCCAACCCCCATTCTACCCAGCTAATCCTTTATTCCTCAAGTCCAAATTCAAATGCAACTTCCTTCTGGGTGGTTCAGTCAGTTAAGCATCTGTTTTTGGCTCAGGTCATAATCCCAGGGTCCTGGGATAGAGCCCCGCATCCAGCTCCCTTCTCCCTCTCCCTCTGTAGCTCCCCCTGCTTGTGCTTGCTCTCTATCAAATAAATAAATAAAATCTTAAAAAAAAAAAAAAAAAAAAAAAAGCCTTCTCTGGTCTCCCCAGTTGGAACTAACTATGCCTTCTAAGCACTCTAATGGCACTTTGTACCTCTTCTTTGGCATTTATATCCTACTTGTCTCTCTCTTCTAATAGATCATTACCTTTGTAACCCGACTATCCAGCAAAGCTCTTTAGACACATCAGGCTCTTCAAAAATGTTCATTTAATGACAGAAATTGCCAGGAAGTAGAGCCAGATTTAACCAAGCAGAGCAAGGGTTGTCCTGGAACACTATGCCCAGCTGCCCTTTCTTACTTATAGCATATCGGAGGTATCACAGACTTCTTACATGTCAGACACCAAGCCCTTCCATTTCAGCACGCTATGAGACTATCCCAAAGATTTAACAGGGAACACAAATGTGCCTTCCAGCTGTGTTGCAGTGAGAAATTTCTACTGCTTACAAAAGTATATCTAAATAGATATAAATATGATGAATTAAGGAATTTTACAGTCTTAAATAAGGCCCCACATCCTTTAAATAGCACATAAGAAACTTCACAATCTGACCTAATTCTACCTTTCCAGATTCATCTCTTACCAAACAAATCTAATCCTCCTAAGGTTCCAGCCATACCAACCTAGTCATTGTTCCAATAACTAGAGAAATAAATCTTCTAAGTATAGAATTGTAGAAGTAAAAGGAGAATTAGAATAAGAAATGTTGTGCAACAGCTATTACAGCTGATTGTGTGGGGTATGAGTAGCAGGTGTTCTGAGGAGGAACAGATCCTAAACATTGTCTTTAAGAGCAAAATGTACAAACTGCCCTAGATAACCAAATTCATGCCCCAGATCTTAAGGAAACATTTTACCTTTTACCAGGCTTTTTGTTTTTCTGTGTTTGTTCTGTTCTTATTTTAAAGAAGGCTCTGTATCTATCAGGCTACTTCCATCATTTTCAGAAACCTCACTACAATTTGCTGATCCTACACTGGACTGATAGTCCTTAATGACAAACTTGATTTAAATAATGCTTTGAATTCATACCAAATGTAAGTTTAAAAAAGTTCTCATTATCTGTGTATATAAACACTTGAGTTGCTTAAGAGGAAAATAAATCTACCTGGCAAAGAGAAAAGACCTAGCATTTGTTGAATAGCTGCTACCAACAAGGTACTTTTCTAGAATCCTTTTTCCACCTAATTCCCATAGTACCCATGAAGAACAAGCACCAATACTCTGTTCTACAGATAAGAAAACTAAAGCTCAGAGAGGTAAAGTAATCAAAGCAACATAGTTCTAAGTAAAAAGCTGGAATTTGAACCAGGTCAGATTTTTGTTTTATCAAAAGATTAAAAAAGGGGCGCCTGGGTGGCTCAGTGCGTTAAAGCCTCTCCTTTAGCTCAGGTCATGATCTTAGGGTCCTGGAATCGAGCCCTCCATCGGGCTCTCTGCTCAGCAGGGAGCCTGCTTCCCTCCTCTCTCTCTGCCTGCCTCTCTGCCTACCTGTGATCTCTCTCTGTCAAATAAATAAATAAAATCTTTTAAAAAAAAATTAAAAAAAAAAAAGATTAAAAAGTCAGGTACTGCTCCTGCATATTTTCCATCATGTCACATGGTTTTTTAGCTTTGACAACCAGAAGTAAATTTTAAGTAAAATCAATTGTAAGTAAAGAAACCTGCACTATCTTTCAAAAGGTGGTAAAGAAACTCCTAGAAGATCTGTAAGGGAACAATTTACATAGTTAGTGCTGTAAAACTAATGCAACTACTGTTTACTATCATGGATTTATTCATTAAACAAAAATGAAAAAGTTTTCTTGCTATTTTAGTAAAAATTCTTGCTTTTTCTAGTATAAAAGTAGCTCAATATTCAATGAAACATTACTATACTTGCAAATATCACTGATTTAAAGCAAAGTTTAAAACCAAAGAGGAAGAAAAAAAATTCTCAAACGCACATATTCATCAAGAAAATCACTATAGTCCCTTCACTAAAATCACTATAGTCCACTTCACATACACTTTAGAACAGTGTATGAAACACTGTTCTAAAAAGCCTGCTGAACTTTTTCCATTTCAGCTCTAGACTAAATACAGAAAGTTATTTATTTCTTGAGAGTTTCAAAGACACAAATTTTACAACACAAAAAAATTATGTCAAACACTTAAACAACTCTAAAATACTACAAAAATCTTCCTTTCAAAACTACAGGTCCCTCAACACTTTAAATGGCAGTGATTTTGTACTCAAATGTTAAAGATGATTAACTGTAGGAATGAGAATGGTTATATTAATCTAAAATAATTTAGGGACTTGAGAAGGTTTATAAGCATTTCTGATCTGGCTTTAATAATTAAAGATCAGTTAATTAAGACTAGAGGAGAGTATAATGCCATTTACTGGGACCTCATGATAAGCACATGGGTAGTGTTGAGAGATTAGAACACTATGACTCAGCATAACCGTTCACAATAAAATGTAAATGGAAAACAAGCTAAAGGTCTGGCAATGAAGAGGACTGGGTAGTAAAGAGAAATAAAAGTCATTCTAACAGGTTTATAACTTTTTTTTAATTGACAGATATAATATTGAGGGATGGATTTTACATGCCAACCAAATCATAGTGACTACTGTTAGGTACACTTCAAATTAAATGGAAAACATTGCCCAGAAAATAGAATGTAACTTCTTGAGACTATAGAACCTTCCTAAGACATCAAGCTATAATGAACTATAGAAGCTTTACCAAATAATTTATTCACAAATAAGAAAACATCAAGAGAAGAAACATTCTGCCATGCCAACTCAAGAAATCCAGTAAATGTCTTCTCTCTTAAGGAGAGCAGTCTAGGAAGGGCAGAAGATGCAGGCAGGCAGAGGCCTCCCTTACACTAAGATCTAGTTCCCCATCCTTTCTTGCTTGTTCCCTACCCAGTGTAAATTGAAGAACCTCCTTTTTCCAATTTTCCATTCTTCATTTGATCAGTGAGCAGAGGCTTCCTGAACTGAAGAAATGCTCAAAAAAAATGGATGTTCTAAGCAATCTTTGATTCTGAATGCCCATTATCTACCTATACCTCCTTTTGGTATTGTTAACCTGATTATCTTTTGGAGAGCTACTTCTTCCCCCTGGGGATATAGTCTGGTGGGACAATTAATTAGATTCATGCCCACCCTGGCCAAGACAAGAAGGGTACATGTCCTGAGCTAGGCATACTGGACTAGGCTGTAAATTGTCAAGAAGAAAATACAAAAGGCTGGAAATGGCTTCAGTTCATTCACTCCAATCCCAGCATAGAATGAAACTGTTTTCTACCTGCTCTAAGTCTTCCCTTTGAATCTGTAATTCTTGGCTGATGTAATCTTCCATAGAACTATTGCCCTTTTTGTTTTAGATGGAGTGGTCTTCATTATTTTCAAAGAGCTGTAAAGGAAGCAACTGGATTGTATTACACTGCTGTACTTCTATAGCAAGAACCTGAAACCCTCTTTCCTTGGCCTCTAAGACATGACACTTCTGGCTTTCCGCCTTCCTCTACCCAAGGCTTCTCAATCTCTTCTATCTACTTCTCCAGCTGACAAATATTAGAGTGACTCAAGTCTGTTTCCAAGGCACCTTTCTTTTCAGACATATTTCTCTCTCCAGGCAATCTCACATCCATATTCATACATTCAGTTAGCCATCTAAATGCTGATGACTCTCAAGTTTATTCCTTTGGCCCAGCCCTCTCCTCTGAGCTCCAGAAAAATACCCAAAGTGCTAAACATCACTTGTATGTTTCAGAGGAAACTCAAGTCAGCAGGTTCCAAACCAAGCTTATGTTCCATCATGCCCATCACTGCTGCTCCACAAAAAAAGCCAGTCCTTCCAGAGATAACTATCTTGAGGAAAGGTACAACTATCTACCTAGCCAATGAAACCATAATACCAGGAAACCAGAAGTCATTTTTTTTTTTTTAGCAGCATCTTCTGGCATTTCCTGCTTCTTTACCTCATTACATCCAAACGGTCACTAAGTTCTTTCAATTTCATCTTCTAGATATGTCTCAAACACGTCCAGTTCTATTTTTACCACTTTTACTTCAGTCCAAGCAATACTCTCTCACTGGTCTCTCCTAAGCATCTCTGCATACCCCTTTAATACTTTCTTTGCATTATAGCTAAAAGTGATTTTTCAAATGCAAATATGGTATGATAACTCCTTGAATGGTTTTGCCTTTCCCTTGGAACAAAGCCCAAATCCCAACCAGGTCCTCCACGG
>CM052885.1:78055582-78114609 GCA_028534135.1 Potos flavus
TCAAAACAGTAACTGCCCCAAGAAAATTTTCTCTAATTTTCCAGATTAAGTCAGGAAACCAGTTCCCCATTATATACCATTTCTCCTTTAGGACATTTCACAACTGTGATTAATTGTGCAATTTTATTTTGGCCTCCCCTATAAGAAGGTAAACTCCATGAGAGCCAGGTCTATAGACTCTTAGTCAGTATTATATCCCCAGCACTTAGCCCAGAGCCTTGCAAATAGTAGACACTTTTAAAATGTTTATGATTTGGGGGCACCTGGGTGGCTCAGGTCATGATGCCAGGAGCCTGGGATGGAGTGCCACATCAGGCTCCCTGCTCAGTGGGGAGCCTGCTTCTCCCTCTCCCTCTGTCATTTCCCCTGCTTGTGCTCTCTGGCTCTATCTCTGTTAAATAAATAAATAAAGTCTTTTTAAAAATAAAATAAAATGTTTATGATTTTTCATATTATTATTCGCTGCTGACTCCCAAGTTATTATCCCAGCCTTAACTTCTCCCTAAGTGCCAGATTCATTTATGAAATAACCTACTGAAACTCTTCACTGGAATATTTATTTATTTAAAAGCTTTATTTATTTATTTTAGAGAGAGACAGAGAACACATGTATATGTACGAGTGGGCAGAGGGGCAGAGGGATAGAATCTTCAAACAGACTCCCTGCTGAGTGTGGAGCCCAATGCAGGGCTTGATCCCAAGACCCATGAAATCATGACATGAGCTGAAACCAAGAGCCAAATGTTTAACCCACTGAGCCAACCAGGCGCCCCTTCACTGGAATATTTAATAAGCAATTTAAATTTAACATGTCCAAAACCTCTCGATTATTAACCATAACACCTAAAATCTATCCCTTCCCCAGTCTTGCTCATATCAGTAAACATTAGCACCATTTAGCCAAATTCAGGTCATTTTTCAGTGACTGGAGTCATCCTTGATTTCTCTGTCCTTTACAGCCCATATCCAAACCATCAATGAGTCCTATGAACTTTACCTTCAAATTACATGTCCTAAATGTGCTTCTGACCTCTATACTATATATATATATATATATATATATATATATATATATAAATGTGCTTCTCACCTCTATACTACCAAGTCTTTATGGTCTCACCAGGACTACTGTAGCAGCACCCCTGACTCTATTTTCCACAAAGGGCCAGAGTGTTCCTCCCACCTCCATCTCAGAAATTCTAAGGCAGGGTTTCTGTTTAAGCCCACAGTGCTTACATATCCACTGACTAGCAGTGTGTGAAAGCATATGGGAGACAAACAGCAAGTATCTGCTAAATGATTGAATGGAAATTTTAATTTAAATACAGATTCTTAGGCTCCACCCCTACAAATTCTGAACCTGCATTTCTTAATCTTCCACAGATGCCTGATGACTGACCCATCAGGCAACCTGAATCCCTCTTCTCAGAGTACTTCAAAGACTGTCCCAGGATTTGTGTCTTACTAATGTACACTGAGACCTCTGAATTGACCCTCAGACTTGAAAGAACGAGAAGTGAAGCCCCCTCTGGGAACACTAGCAAAGCCAAATCTTCAATAGAGAAAATAATTTTATCAGAATTGCCTATAACCAAAAGCACAGCATGCCCGAAATTGGTGAGGAGGGGTTAAGTATATATAATTCTTAATTTATCATACTACTAGAGCTAAAACACTAATTAAATCCACAGATTAAAAAATTAAAAAATTTAACCTCATCTACTATTAAATCTTCCCAAAGGTCAGATGCAATGACAGCACTGATTTAATGTTCTCCTTCTCCTTCTTTTTGTGTTTACTCTAGTACAAATACTAAGAGTCAGGGAAATGACCAAAATGCAAATAATGAAATGGAAAAGAAATCTTTAGTTCCACAACAGAGTTTTAAAGAGTGTTTTTCCTAAAGATTTCCTGCTTTCCTCCATGCAAAAAAACTATTCTGGAATGCTACATCAAATCAAACTTGATGTAGTAGGTAAGGATTAGAGTTTCATGTTTACATATCCTAATGAAAACAAAGTCAGGAATGTGAAAGCACATAAAATTACCCAGGAAGTTTTTAACACTGAATGCTGTAATTACTGAACAAGAAGGTCATCAGGTTCTAAAATTCTTATAACTACCCTGTAATATTTTAAGGAACAGTTTAATCCCTGACTCCCTACAAGCACTTTCATTCTTCCTTTATAAGACATTTTCCTACGTTTAAGTCATTTCAAACTTTCATCAAGCTAAAAACCAAGGGTTTTTTGGTTTAATATGACTCACATTCCAACTTTCTTTTAGAAGAACAGATAAATATACTTTTATCTTTTTCAGAAAAATACAAACATAAAACCAAATGAGAGTTCTTTCCTTCAGTTATTCATTTCAGCATGTACTGAGATAATGGGCTTCTGCCATGATGTTCTTTCTTAAACTCTTCGAGTCAGATGAGATATTAGAGACCCTTCAAAGGCAAGAAGGCCTCAAGTGATCTGAGAAGCACAATAATTAATCATAAGCAAATGATTCTACTTCATGGTTTGCCAGGTTTCTAAAAACCACATTCTCCAACATCCTGGATATAAAACAAGGTACAATCCTCTATAACTTCCTCTTTGGTTGGCTTCTCACAGAAATCCCCTGTTACCTGAGTGGCTTATTCTCTGGGCCCACATCTGTAAAGCCCATTTCCTCCAGTTTGCAACGCCTGTAAAGTTCATAATGCCTAGTGTGGGTCTGTTCTCGCAGATCTTCCATGTTTGTACAAATGAGCATTTCCCGGAGCTTTACAAAATCACAGTGGTTTTCATTTTCCACTAGCCAGAAAAACAAGAAAACAGCAACACCAATTTTTAATTTCTGGCACACAGTACTTGTTGAATGAAAGAATCTATAAAAACACATCTGAAATAACAGTGAAATGATCAGTCTAACACCAATGATTGTTTTATATAAGTAACCAAGGAAGAAAATCTTACATTATACCATTGAATTGTAAGCAATGGAACAGATTGGGAAATTGCTTTAAATTTAGTAAGCAATAGTTAAACAGGAAAGAAATACATTATATTATGTTACCATGTGCTCCAGCTATTTCACTAATATTTTGTTAGCAGTTTACAAATCATCATTAGGACATTTTACAAAGTGCTTAAAAAGAGCCGGTAACATTATTTTACTAAAACTTTGAAGTAGTAATTCTACTTACTCAAGATACCATCTGTACATACTATAATTATCAAACTCTTTTTATACAATGCCACATTTATGATGCTGTGTTTGACACCATTCAAAATTAGTGAATAAATACACTTAGTTCTCCTTACATGGTCCTTCTTCTAGGGTTATGGTAACCAGAAGACTACAAATAATTATGTAACTGTAACCAACAGTTTTAAGTACAATCACTACTTTTGTATTTTTTATATATTAAAAAATGTTAAGTTTTGTCAATATTTTTTATTAATTACAAATCTGTCAATTAAAAAAATCAGCAGTATTAGGAAACCAGTACTAATAGGTGTAATCCATTCCCCATTAATAGCACCACAAGTTAATGAATGAACCAGATAGTACTAATTACTTATTCATTACAATGCTAGATAAACCCTAAAATTTTTTAATTGGGTGACTAGTTTGTTTTGGAAATAGTTGGCAATACTTTGGTGATTGGAAATACATAAATGTACAAGGTGGTTGGTTGTGCCTAGAATTACCTTTTAGTAATTAGTTTATGTATCATGTTTAAACACTAGTATTTATACTCAAATTCTGTTCTGACTAGTGCTTCCCACTTTCTGAATGTCTTGGCATACCAAGCACAAAATGTGTGTGGTATAATGGAGAAAACGGGTAAGCTCTGCCCAGCCTCCACATACTTGGCCAAAACAGAATACATGCCACTCTTTTGACAAGCAAATCATAACCCAAAATAAGCATCACCTCAGAGAATGCACTGAATGCAACTTTCAGACTGTTAGGTGACATACATATTCCCAGTCATCATTCATCTCATTTACCTTGTACGACACCCCAAGGGTACTGGCGAGCTTTGACCATCTTATTTCCAACTTTCACCTCATCCATACTTCCTACAACAGCAAATGGCAAATGTCCCTGGAAAGGAACCGTGATACCAAATCATATGTCACACTATTATGATACATGACTGACTAAAAAAGTTTTATGAAAGTAACAGAGAAAATTTACTAAATAACAAAATTATTAAAATCAAATGATCTGCTATGCCTCTGATTTTATTTATTTTAAAATTACTTTATTTTTTTAAGATTTTACTTATTTATTCGTCAGAGAGAGAGAGCAGAAGCATGCAGAGCTGTAGGCAGAGAGAAGCAGGCTCCGTCTTGAGCAAGGAGCTCGATGCGGGACTCAGTTCCAAGCCCTGGGATCATGACCTGAGCAGAAGGCAGATGCTTAATCGACTGAGCCACCCAGGCATCCCTATACCTCCAATTTTAAAATTTGGCAGTGAATATGTGACAACTGTTCTGTAAGAGTAAATTTCAGGCCCTGTAAAGAAAATTAGTCATTGAGCATCCCCACATGCAAGCTATCATGCTATAGGAATAAAAAAAAAAAATTCTAGTATAGGTATCATTTCCTCCAGGTATTATCTTTGCCCTAAAAGACAAAGATAATGTTGAGGAAATTACACACGTACACACTTACACACACAAAATGAATAACAAAATATATATCTATGTTTAGTGTGTGCACAGATACATGATACTAATACAAAGTGATAGTTAAGTCCCAAACTAGTGCAAAAGGTAGTAAATGTTACATAAACTTAGAGGAGTGAGGAATTACCGCGAGCAGGAAGATATAACCCAAACCAGAGATGGATCAAGGAGAGTAAGAACTAACTTAAGTAAGGAGAGGATTTCCAACAAATACTTAATAGCTAGCTTTAGAGAACAGTGAGTAGACTGGTCTGTCTGAAGGTGAGGATTAATACAGGAGTAAGGTCTAATGTAAAAGTATTAAGTATTATGTTTAATATTTAATAACTGACACAGTGTCTTAATTGAGCCTTTCTGAAAAATTATTCCAAGTGGGCACAAAAAATAAAATCAGATTTAAAGACAATATAACACATAAGTATTGAGATCAGTTCCTTTACATTAATCATTTTTTATATATTTAAAGTATCTTAATGAAAAATCAGAAAAGGAAAAGGAGAAATGGCATGAACAGTTACTGAATGTCACTGTGTTAGGCAGTGAACAAAGACTATATCCTCACAACAACCCAATTGTAGGTATTGACCCAATTTTGTAGGTAAGTTAACAGTCTCAAGGAGGTTAATATCTCCCACAAGAACATATGTTTAAGTCAAAACCAATGACCCCTCAAAATATAACCAGATATTTAAGAAATTTAATAGCCTGAAGAAAGTATCACATAGAACTTAGCCATCTTTAGTCATATTAGATGAAAAGTTACGTGAATGTTTAATATGTACGTGTGACACTGTAAGGGAGAATGAGCTTAAATACCAGATCAGAAATATGTCCTTAAGGATTTTAAGATTACCAAGCATTCCAAAGGAGAGTATAAAGACTTTACATGTTTTTTAAAGATAGGACAAAAGGCATCTTTCTAAGGCAATTAGTAAATATGGTGCCACAAAAGGAGTATCTCAGCCTTGCCAATGTATCATTTTATTTAGGTGAAAGTAAATATATTCTCATATATTTTTTCCAACTATAGAAAATAAAACATTTTCCTATACTGAACTTTTTGAAAATTCACCTTGTGTGAAGTCTTTTTGGAAGACACAAGTGAAAGTGTGTTAGTAGGAATGTCACTTATAAATTACTCTTTTCACATGTAAACAAAGTTAACATTCAACTAGGAGCTTACATTCATTGAAGCGTTGATTCTAGCAATAGTTTCATCGTCTGTTGGAAATTGATATATCTGGACACCGTTGCTAACCAATTCACTCATGAGCTTGATCTTAAACTTCTGTAATTCAGCTTTAGAAATTGCATCTGCTTTGGCAATCACTGGTATAATGTTCACCTATCAACAATAAAGAAAAACAAAATCTCGTAATTGAGGATTTATTTTTTAGTTCTGTAGTTTTTGCATCCAAAACCACTCAGTCTCTGACTAACTTCCCTAACCTAGATCTGGGAATGAACAAACTATGGTCCAGCTCATTGTCTGTTGATATAAATAAAGATTTACTAGAGCACAGCTAGGCCCATTCATTTACATATTATCCGTAGCCACTTTCATTCTCCAATAGCAGAGATAAGTAGTTACCTCAGAGACCATATGGCCTGTAAAAGCCTAAAGTATTTACTACCTGGTTCTTCACAGAAAAAGCCTGCCATCTCCTAACCTAGATAAGCGCTGGCTGTCACTGTCACCATATTCCCCTACACAATCATTCCTACAGATGCTGGCCTTAATAGTAACTGCTTTCAAAAAGCAGAATTCTTATGAGATTAATCCTACATCTGAATTTAGGGTTAGAAATCTTACATTTTCTTCTCTTTCTCAGTCTCTTATAATTCTGTCACATACAAAATGTAAGCAGGAAGCTGAGATCGCCTGCTGAATTCACTAAGTATTTTTTATTTCTTAATAATCTAAGCACTAAATAATCAGGGTAATTGATCCCTTGGCAAAACTATGAAGCAGGCGAGTTTCTCCTTCTGCCTCTCATTTCGGCAGATCCCCTCCCCAGTCAATCCATCTAATCTGTACTCTGTTGTGAGAGACTCCTACCTAGATGTTGAAGAAAGGAAATTTTATGAATATCAATTGAAAGTATTCATGACATTCTCAGCCTTAAAGAGGAAAAAATCTGGAGTCATGAAGACTAACTTTACAACATTAGTCCCACAAAAGTTTGATATCTCCACAAATCTAGAGTTTGTAGGTTTTTTTGTTTTTTTGGTTATTTAGTTGGTTTTTAGTGAAAAATTTCAGGCTAACTAGTATCAAGAGTGAGATATCAATGTAATTTTCAGAATGAAAAAAAAATTCTATTCTTAAATTTCTTGCTCTTCTCCAATTCCACACTGACTTACTATATATATTCAGTTTATTAGTCTTATAAATATTCTCCAGAGGAGATAAAGATTTTTTTCATCTACCCATGAAAACTTACCAGCAATAGTGGGTAAACAGCTTTCATGCCAAATTACTTAAAGTACATAAAAATTTGATGCCAAGTTCTTGGTTTCAATATTATATACTTAGATTGTCAATAAATTATGCCAAGTTAACATCTTATAATTGCTTCCACAGTAGATAGCAAAAGCACTCTGTAATGTAAGTGTCTGACATTAAGCTTTGATTGTCAAGGTACTCATTTCAAAGACATCCATATTGACCAAACATATTGCCAGCTGTATGACACAGCTACTAGCAAAACCGAATAAGGTACAAAGCCACCCCTACCCATAACATTTCCCTTTTAAAAAACCTGGGTGACCTGGATAATTGACCACTTGAGCATGCCCTAATCCCACTCTTATGCTTTAAATCTGCCAATAAGGAGTGAACTTATGAAACCTGAGACACCCAACCCTCAACCCTAATAAAGGCAGAGCCCAGGATCATACTCAATCTCATTGTGTGGCCTTCCAGCATGCCATGTACCCTCTAGGACCTGTAATAGACCTTGTCCTTCGAAGTTTCCTGATAGTATCTGGCTGAAGTGTATCCTGAGATCATAGTAAGAGCCACAAGGGCTGGCCCAGCCACTGGCCCTGGGGAGAATGCTTGTGCGGCTTGCTATGAATTGTATAGTAAGGGAATACCTATAAGGCATCTACCCAAGAATATCACTATATTTAGGCTGGTGGGGTACATCACAGACTGAAAGTTACACTGAAAGATGTACATATGTTTATATGTATATTAGGGGCAGGGAAAAAGATGTTTCACACTGATGGTAACCTGTCACTATTTGCATAAGGTAACTCATGTCAAGCATTGGAGTATTCTGCTTCTAGGAACAAATGACAAGCTATCAATTTAATTAACACTCACATCTGCTCCCTGAGGTAGGGTATTATTCTCCTTAATTTTTTATTTTAGATGTGAGGAAACTGAGGCTCAGGAGGCTATAGAAACTTGCCAAAGAACACAAAGCTATTAAGTGACAGAGCCAGTATTTAAAACCAGCCTCCAATGACACCAAATTTTATGCTATTTATACAGATTACATCATGTTGCTTCTGCCTAGCTAAGACAAATTTGCACACTCTTGGTTTTATGTTGATTTTATGAGTTTCCATATAATCAGACTCAACTATGAAAATACTGGATAAATGGTTATAACATCTGATCAGATGAGTAGCCTATCATGTAAGCTTCATCAAGTTTTTGCTAAAGCCAGGGGGACTGTGCAACTAGCCAAAAGTCGATCAATCACAACTTCACTGACAGCTTTATGCTTTTCCATACTAATTTCTATATACTGGCCAGAATGCCCTTTTCCTTGAATCCTTTCTCATAAAATCATTAGCCAGGATAATGAAAGCTGCATTTCTCACACCATCAGAGGTTACAGGAAAACTAGTTTTTTCAGTACAAGATAGTAGTCTTCAACCACCTTTTACACAGATTAAAAAAAAACAAAAAAAACACATAAGTTAATTTGTAGATATTATTTTTTATAGCTCCCTGAATTTATATATCACTCCTTGGCTCAGAAATTCAAAAACAGGTTTTCAGATGGTTCAAATTAAAACATAATTTATTATAATACATGAAACATTAGACCTTAATCTTTGTCAATGAAATTCTTCTCATTTAGTAGCGTCATAAAGTAAAATTAGTGTCAAATAAATCCTGGCATGCAATTTAATCACTAAAAAAAAGGACTAAAATTTGATGTTAATGTATTTTCTTTGCAGCTCATCTTCCAAACCAATTTCTCTGGAAAATAACCTAACATTGAAACTTATCAAATGTTTTAAAAATGCACAGAATAAAAGTTAAAATACACATACATATTATAAAGATATTTTAATAGTTCAAAATAAATATGAAAGCATGATAAATTGAGTCCTTTTCCAAGCCCACCTTGCTGTCAAGACTCTTCATTGTTAAGAGATCCAGTGTCTTCAGAGAGTGACCTGTCGGGGAGATGAAGTAGAGACACACGTGGATGCGAGAATCGTGGTAGTTAAAGAGAGAGCGCTTGATCTTCAGCTCCTCTTGGAGATAGGCCTCAAACTGAGCATCTATGTAGTCAACTATTGGTTGGTAGCTGAAAAAATAAATATTAAAGCATTTAATACAGCATGTTCATGTTACCTTAGTAAGATATTTATGTAATTCTAAGGTGTGAGATCTATATTTTTACCAATTAATAAACAGTTACTATCTTTGCTAAACAGAGAACTTTAGTAATAAAACAAATTGCACAGAATGTGCATGTACAAAGGTAGTACTTTAAAACCATCAGTACAACCTGTGCTTTAAACTGCTTTATAGAAAGTGAATGAAGGTACATGGACTCATTCTCACATTCATTCATACACTGCACCCCTTTCTGATGAGGGTTCCCGTACTTGCCAGACTGCTGAATGAGGCCAGGCACTTAACTACAACCAAACTAGAGATATTATTTAACTAAGAAAAGGCATAAGTATTAATAATTTAAAAGACATTTAAGTCAAATTCTATGACTTCTTGCTTTTTAAATCGGATTCATAAGGCATGAAGAACAGCAACAAAGCAGGGAGGAAAAGCGTACATTAAATGAAAGTAACTAGTAATACAGGCATGATTTTATCTTTAATTAAAAACAAAGGAAAGGCACACACACTCTATGCTCTGAGTCCTTGCTTAGATCACTTCTCCTGGCATGCCTTTTCCCCTCTAGCTATTTCATTCTATTCATCCTTCAAGATGCAAAGCATATCACACTGCATGGACATGGGCATTCATCTTAGTTTGTGAACGTCCCACTTCATTCTGATACACTAAAAACTGTCTATGCAATTCAACTTTCTACTCTTACTAAGTAAATCTGGCTTTCCAAGTGAAAATAATAGCAAATAGTTCCTCTGTCAAATTCCCTGGACGCCTTTATAATTATCTTTGTAGCCCAAATGGAGCAGTACTTTGTGCAGCCAAGGTACTTAATACATGTGCACAGAACTGAATTCTTCCATAAAGTTGCCTGATCCTTCTAGTCCTTAAGGATCATCACCTCTTTTAATCTCGTAGAATACCTTGTTCTTCCCATGCAGATGGTAAACAATGTGAGGACAGAGACAGTATCTTATACTTCTATGTTCTCCACAACACCTAGCATATACTTTGAACATTATCAGAGAGAGTATTAGGAACACGAGTATTCACTATCAGGAACATTATCCTTGGGAAACTCGTCTAAATGTGATCCAACACGATTCCCTCCCCAAAATAATAAAATAGTAAAACTTAATCTGTGAGTACATATTTAACATAAAAAAATCCAAAGAAGCGTTTATTAATGACCTGAAGGAGATCAGTAACATGACTCATTTTATGACCTAATAGCCATAAACGGTCATTTACCTGACTGTGCTGCATTACACTTGTCATAAATGAAGACCAAAACATTTTCTGCTAAATAAATAGTATACCATTAAAAGTTCTTCCATAGTAATTTGCCCTAGGTTTCCATTTCTAATACGCTGCATACTCAGTCTTCCAATGAAATGAAAGACAATGGCTTAAAATATAAAAATCACCTCCTTAAAAACTTCCAAGTATTCATAAAGTGATAAGTAATTAACTAGGTCAAAACTAAAGACTAGAGGAGGGGTCAGTAAATGGGCCAAGTCCAGACCGATGCCTGTGTCACACAGCCCTGTTCACTGGTGTGTGTTGCCTATGGCTGCTTTGAGTAGTTTGGACAGAGATCGTCAGTCCTGCAAAGTCTGAAATATTTACTATCTGGCACTTTACAGAAAGAGATTACTAACCCCTGCACTAAAAGCACCAGAGCTAGTTTTGTCCTGAAGCCACCTGTCAATCCAGTTCTTGAGCCTCGCTTCTAAAGGACTCACAGGCCAAGAAGCAAGAAATCAAAGCCCAGGGCCCATACAGGTAGGAATCTATTAAGAGATTGCCTCCCCACATTAAATTGAGATCCTAAAAGCCACACCTTCAGGGTAAGAATGAACTAGAAATTAACCTACAATTCCTCCCCCCTTCTCAAGTTTCTGTAGGAAAGGTTGCCCTGGCACTATATGAATCAGGGAAAATAAAAGGAAAGGAGGAAAAAAGTCCTTGAGAACTTGAAGTCACAGGGTCTGCTCTCACACATACCCACAGCCCAGGTTCACAGTGCCTCTTTGACGCTGAGAACCCTGAGTCATAAAATGAGTTTAAGGATACTCAGAGTATTAATAGGGGCCTAACATAAACATATCCAAATCTGTTTAAAGGAAGAACTTCATCTTAGACCTCAAAGTATCTCTGCAAAAACTTTTCCAAAGACCATGAGAACTACAATTAAAAATAGCCAAGCAGGGGCGCCTGGGTGGCTCAGTGGGTTAAAGCCTCTGCCTTCGGCTCACGTCATGATCCCAGGGTCTTGGGATCGAGCCCCACATCAGGCTCTCTGCTCAGCGGGGAGCCTGCTTCTCCCTCTCTCTGCCTGCCTCTCTGCCTACTTGTGATCTCTCTCTCTGTCAAATAAATAAAATCTTAAAAAAAAAAAAATAACCAAGCATATAAGAAAAAAAAGCACAATGAATGAGAACCAAAGGAAAAAAACAAACATCAGTACATAATTTATAATCTTAAGTGCATAAAGCTGAGAATCAATGAGAAATTAGAGCAAATTAGATCAAAACCCAAAGAAAGGTAATTATAGGTGTAAGAGCAGAAATAAGTAGGAAAAAAAACAACATGAAATTGAGAGGACCAATAATAAAGCCAAAATCTTAAAAAACCAAATAGACCAACAAAGCTTTGTTGAGACTGATCAATGGGAAAAGAAAACAAGCATAAATAACCAGAATCAGAAAAGGAAATGAAGATATCATCACAGATGATGTAAACAATAAAAAGATATGAGGAATATATTATCAAATATTTTAAGGAAATATCTTAAAATTTGGATGAAATGGACAGATTCTTGGAACACTGTAATATTACAACTGTCTTGAGTAACTACTCTAAATTGGCTTATAATCATTAAAGAAAATTAGTTAGTAATTAAAAATCTCAGAAAACTCCAGACCGAGATAGTTTTATTAGTGAGTTCCACCAATGGCTCTAATTTTATACATAGCTCTAATAACTCTAGGGAAAAATAACTCTAATTTTATACATAATATAAAAATAATACAAAATGGTATTCAAGATTTCAAGGCTAACTTACCAATGAAAAATCAGTTACTAAAATTCATCTTGTTAAAGATTAAAGAAGAAAATGTACAATCTTCTCTACAGAACGCAAAAACAAAAAATGTCTAGTAATAGTTATTCATGATAAAAAAAAAAACTCTCACTAGTAATACAATGGAACTTCCTTATTCCAACTTTAAAAAAAAAGCAAGCAAGCATAATAAATGGTAAAAGTAAAGCTTTCCCTTTGCATCAGGACATGGCAAGGATACCCACTAATACCACTGACTATCCAACATAATACTGTAAGTCCTACCCAGTGCAGTCAGGTTTTAAAAGTGGAAGAAAGAAAAATTAAAACTGTCTTCAGTCATGATGAAGTAACCGGAACTGGATTTACTCTCCCACTCTGAACAACTAGAAACTTAGATAAAATACACAAAAAAGGTTAGACATTGGACAACAGGCAGTATAAAACTGTGTTCATTGAGAAGGGAAATAAATGAGAAAAGCTTTATGATTCTCCCAGCTTACTGCCTGAAGAGAGCACAAAGCCCGGTGGACTCACTGAGTTGAGGAGACAGAAACAGGAGTTCAGGGAGGCCAAGGCAACTAGAACTGGTAGGCAAGAACACCTATATAGAAGACCCCGCACCGACAAAAGTGCTAATGATCTAGATAGACAGCAGTTCCCTCTAGTCCGTGGTGAAGCGCTGAATCTGCACACACATGTGAGGAAAGAACCCCTAGGTTATAATCACGGTGGTAGTTAGAAAACTAGGTATTTGTCAAAATTAACTGAATTGCACACTTAAAAAAAACAGTGCATTTTATTTATTCTGTGTAAATTATACATCGATAAAACTTTTTAAAAGAAAAGAACTGAAAAAATATATAGATGTCATTATTCGTAGATTACACTATCATACGTACATAGAAAATCTACACAAATTTAGAGATGAATTGTTGGAATTAATCAGAGAATTTACAAAAGTCACTGTATGCAAAATCAATTATATTTCTATACACCAAATAGAAAATGAAATATTTCTAAAAGATATCTATGAGAGCATCAAATATGCCAAATATCTAAGAATTTAAGTAAAGCTGTATAAGAGCTCTACATAGAAAACTATAAAGAAATTATGAAGATTTAAAGCAACATGTCACAGGCCTTTGACTACCACTAATCTGCTTCTTCTAGAAAGTCCACATAAATGTGCTGAAAGGCTCATGTTAAGTCACATAAAGGGAATCAATTATGCAAACTATTTCCCCTCTAAAGCAAACTTTAGAAAATTAGACAATTACCTCTAACAATGAAAATATATGCATTTCAAAATATATACATAATTCAAAAAGGAAAAACGAGAAGTCTTTGCTTAACCCCAACCTATTTCCCTGTTTCATATTTTAAATTTCATACACAATCTATAATCACTCTTTATAATACCATAGGAGAAAGAACGACATAATATAAAATATAAATAATAATTTTAACTATCAAACTTTTCCTGCAATGCTTAATAATGGACCTGGCTGATTTGCTTAGAATTTCACACACAAAAATTTATGCACCATGGATTTAGCCATTATATATTTGTCATTGTATGTCTTACCTTTTTTCCCTTCAACAACATAAGTCCTGCCTCAAAATTAGTACAAATCACTTATTACACACCAAACTGGAATATGAGGAAATAATTAAAACAATTTTTGCTGAAGTACACATTTCAATAATGTGAATCAAATTATGCTAAAAAAAATTAAGACAACTGGACAGAAAAATGTCAATCTGTTAAGAATAAAACATTGATTTATTTAAAAAAATTAAAGTCTGGGAGGAAACGGTATGAATTTCCACAGTAGAAAATCAAATCATGCCTAATGAGACAAGACAAATGTCCTGAAATAAAACAATTACAATAAGAAAACATGTACCTCTCTTCTTTGTTTATTTGGTCACCAAATCCTACTGTATTCACAATGGTCAATTTCAATCGAACATTACTTTCATGGAGTTCATATGTCTGAGCTTTAAGTCTAACATGTGGGTAAAAATGTGAGGATTCATGGTCTTCAAAATTAGTATTAAACAATGTGTCAATCAGTGTTGATTTTCCAATTCCAGTCTCCCCTGAAAGAAACAAAGGTACATCGTCATAGGTGTAGAGGACAAATGAGAAAAAATAGAACTCTTAGACTGGTTTCAAGGATCCCAAATATTTCAAACACAAAGGCTGTGTTGTCTATGAAAGACATATAAGTTAAGGCTGGTCCACCGAGTCATTACATAAACATAAAAGTGAGTATATACGCTAAGTTACTCAGAACTCTGAAGAAAGCACTGAAATGTTTAAAGAACAAAAAAAGTTTAAAGCAGTACAGCTAAGAAAAACAAAACTGATAGGATTTAAGTAACTGAAAAAAATCTGCGATCATGATCTCAAGTTAATAATATGAGCATGATACTCCTTCCAAGAGTGAAGAGAACACAAGGAACATAAAGGAATAATTTAGAGGAAGAGTTTGGCACTTACCCACACAGAGAATATTAAAACAGAAGCCTTGCTGAATGGATCTATTGACCAGCTGATCAGGCAAGCTCTCAAAACCAACATGGCCAGACATAGTTAAAGAACGAATATTTTCTTTTTTTTGCTGAAGGAAAACAAAGACAAAGGCAATAATTTAAAACAATTAATTAAAATTGTTTTAAATTAAATTTAATTAAATTTAAATTTTTAATTATAATTAATTAAAAACAGAATAACTTGTACTAAAATAGGATGTAGGCACATTTGAAAAGATAAATATAATTTACCAAAGATACTAAAGATTTTATGATCATTAGACCTTCACCAAGATACAACCATATTAAGCAAACTTGTGAGAAATCTGATTCCAGACCCTGAAAACACACATTTCTTATTCTCTTCATACAATGAGAGTCCAGCATTATTTATAACATTAAAATACTTGATTGCAAAAAAATAGGAAAATACTCATGTAAACTATGGCAGAGTCACTCACAAAATGGAACGGTTAAAGTTATTATAGGTGTTTATGATAAGTATTTAGTAACTTAAATTTTACATTAAAATGTCACATGAAAAAAGTACAATACAAAATTACACAGTTTTAGCTCCCAGTAATGGCAGAGTAACTTATGTCACCTGCTAATAACAATTATAATCTATTTTTCTAAGTCAATGGCGTGCAACCAAAGTCCAAAAGACACTGGAGGGAATGAGACTCTTGGCAGTAGGAAACCATGTAAAGTGAGATGCACATTTTCTAGGTCTTTCTGAAAGCATACTTCAGTCACTGCTGCACAAAGAAGACAGACCTCAGGATGCAAGTGGTAGTCTTACTGGGTTGAGAAGTTGGAAATAAGGGCAGGTGTATCAGCTGAAAATTGAAGAAGAAAATTAAAGAAAGGAGGGAGTCTAAAATCTGCAAGTGCATTACCCTCAAATCTCTGGCTGACTGCTGAACTGCACAAGTACAGGAGGAACACAAGGGAAAATGGGAATTGGAAGGAGCTATGTAGAGTTTTCAAGAATTTCATCCTGGGGAGCTTGAATTTTAACTCTGTAAGTTAAAGGGGCTCAATAAACATTTCAAGTTTTCCATTAAAAACCTATATGAACCACATTTTAGGAGTAAGGATCACATCCCAGGAATCAGAAATATTCCCTAGTACACAACTGAACCAGACCTGCCCTAACGAAGTGTATAACCAAGGCTCAACATGAACAACACAACAAGCTAATAATTTACTGCCTGCTAGAACAGTAAGGTCAACACTCTTCAGAAGAAATAAGAAACCAGCACCTCTTCAATGTATTAGTCACAACATCGACTATACAATAAAAAATTACTACAGAGGAAGAAGCAGAAAAATGTGTCTCACGGTCAGGAGAAAAAAGTCAAAAGAGATCCACAAATGAACCGGATATTCAATCAGATGATAAAAACTTTAAAAAATGACTATGACAAATATCCTGAAGAAGAAAAAATATCCTCTTTTTCTACAGGAAAAGAAGATAAATATAATGGGTGGTGAGTTACAAGAGAGATAAGAAAGCTCTCAAAAACAAAAGGCAACAAATGGAATTCCTAGAAGGAAAAATGCAACATCTGCAATAAAAAACATACTGAACAGAATTGACAGCAGATCAAACAATGGTAAGGAAGATTTGTTCAATAGTTATATCCAAGTTAAATATCTTTATCAATCCAAGCTAAAAATCTCTTATAGAAAAAACTGTAATAGAGTCCAAAAAAACTGTGGGACAATATCAAACGGTCTTACATACCTGTAATTGGAATGCCATATAGAAAAGATGGGGAGAGACTGGGGGAGGGAAGGAAATATCCAAGTGATAGTGACCGAAAATTTTCCAATTTTCTAAACATGAACTAAGATCCAATTTAGCAAATTGCAAACAGGAAAAATCCAGAGAAACCCATAACTAGGCACATTAGAGCAAAATGTTTCAAAACAAAGATAAAGAAAAACTTTACGAGCAACCAAATATGGGGAGACATATTACACACAAGTGAAACATAAAATGACTACAGGTTTCTCAAAAACAATAACGCAAAGCATAAGACAACAGAACATCAATAAAATGCCAAGAGAAAAAAAAATGACAACCTAGAATTCTATATGCACTAAAAATATCATTCACAAATGAAACCCAGAGGAAGACATCTTCAGACCAAAAAAAAAAAAAAAAGAAAATCAGAAAATTCACTAAGGGCAGACCTATTCAAGAGAAAGGAAAATGACATCAGACCTACAAAAAGAAATGAAAATTGCCAGTAAAGTAGAAATGTGGGTAATTGTAAGAGAATTTTTTTGTTAGTTTTAATTTCTTGAAAATATGATTGCTTAAAGCAACAACAATGTATCACAGAATTTGTAATCACAGAGAAGTAGAATGTATGATAGTGACAGCACAACAGATGGGAGAGGGAATGGAGAGCTACTGTTGTAAGGTTTCTATATTATACATGGAGTATGATAACATAGTTTGAAGATATGTGTGATAAATTAAAGCCTACACCAATTACTATTTTAAATAAAAGACCAAAGAGATATAGACAATAAGTCAATAGTAAAGATGAAATGCAATCATAAAAATAATAATCCAAAAGGCACAGAAGAAAAATGAAAGAACAAATGTGACAAGGAAAACAGCAGCAAACTGGCAGACTTAAACCTAGACAAATCTATAATTAAATGTAAATGGTCTAAACCAGTGATATCCAACAGAACTTCCTATGATGGTACAAGTGTTCTATATCTGAGCTGTGCAACAGGAACCCACCAGCCAGCCACATGCAGATACTGAGCACTTCAAATGTGACTAATGCAACTGCGGAATTGATTTCTAAATTTTACTTAACTGATTTAAATTTAAAAAGCCACATGTGGCTAGTGGCTACCATACTGGACAATGAATGTCTAAACATTTCATAAAAGAAGGAAATCATCAGATTGGATAAAAGAGCAAGACTCAACTCTATGACAATCTGGTTCTAAAATCTATATGGAAATACAGGCAATTAAGAACAACTACAACAATTATACAAAAGAACAAAGTTGAAGGACTTAAACTACTTACTCATAAAGCTACAATCACCAGGAAGTGTGATATTGTGACAATGTAATTATTTATCTATTTGTCTGCTTCATCAAAATTAAAAACTTGTGATCATCAAGGAATATGTAAATCACAGATTGAAAGAAAATATTATATATTTGACATATATATAACAAAGCACTTATATTCAGAATACCTGAGGAATTCAAGTGATTTAATAATAACAATCCATTTTTTAAAAAATGGGTAAAGACTCAAATAGAACTTCACAAAGATAGCCAAAGACCAAATGAAAGAGTGCTCAACAGCACTGGTTATCAGGGAAATGTGAATTAAAACTACAGTAAGATATCACTGAACACCCTCCAAAATGGCTAAATTTAAAAGCATGATAATGTCAAGTATTAGGTGGAACTCTGATAAATTTGCTGGTGTGAAAACAAAATGGTACAGCCACTTTGAATAACAGGTGGGCAGTTTCTTATAAAGTTAAGTACATATTACTATACAACCAAAAAACCCTACCTGTAGGTACCCAAGATAAATAAAAATATACATGAATGTTCTTGGCAGCTTTAGTCCAAATAGTCAAAAACCAGAAACAACCCAAATATCCAACGATTGGTGAATGGAGAAATAAAATGTAGCATATCCATATAATGGAATACTAAACTACTGATATATGCCACAATATGGATAAGTCTCAAAAACTAAGTGATTTATTTACTGTGATTTGACTACAAAATTAAAGTATATTTTTTCACGTATTCTCATATATATGAATATGGATAAAAATCTTTTGAAGGGTAGTGACAGACTATCGAGAGTGGTTATTACTGGGGAATGGACTTGGAAGTTGAGGGAGTGGTCTGGGAGGTACAGGTGAGAAAGATTTAGTTTTTACTGTATATGGTGGATAAAATTCTAACATGGATCCCAAGATTGATGGCCCCTGGTGTACCTACACCTTCTATTTTTTTTCGATCAAACACTAATCTACGTGCCGCTATGAAGGGATTTTGTAGGTGTAATTAAGGTCACAAATCAGTTAACCTGAGAAAAGGAGATTATCCTGGGTGGGCCTGACCTAATCAGGCAAGCCCTTAAAAAGGACCAGGAGCTTCCAGGTGAAAGAGATTTGAAACCTGAAGGGGATTTGACCTTTGGGTTTTTTCCTCTTGTATGGTGACAGAGAGCTATATGGCAAGGACATAAGCTAATAGCAAACAGCCAGCAAGAAACTGAATCCTGCCAACAGCCTAAAAGAATTTGGAAGGGGAGCCTCAGATAAGAATCTAACCAGCCAACATCCTGAGTGAGACCCTGAGCAGAGAAGCCAGCTGTGCTGGCCTGGTTTTCTAACCTACAAAGCAATGAGCTAATAGATAGGTGTTATTTTAAGAAGCTAAATTCATGGCAATTTGTTATGGGGCAACTGAAAACTAGTATACTATATTCTCTTTTCTATCCTTTGAATCCCTTTTAGTCATGTATGTTGTCTTTATTATTAAGAAAGAGAGAAATGAAACACTATGCTTCCTAGTCATGAAAGTATTCAAGAAGATTAGAGTAATACTTGTTAGAGTTTTTACCTGATAAGCACATACTTACCAGATAAAAGTTGAACTAAATGACCTATAAGAATTCCTTCCTGTTCTAAAGTTGTAAGATTTTAGGGTCATGTTAAAAGAAGCTTTTCAAAAAATGTTGTGGCGGTGGTCACCACAATTTAGTGAAGAAGAGGGGCCAGAGAAAATGAAGATTAAGCAATGACCACTCAGTGGATTAGTCACTAACGTATTTACTAGTGACTGTGACAGCAGTTTCAGCAGAGCAATGTGTTAGAAAGCAGATAGAGTAATTCCAAAGGTCTGCCAGGTGATAAAATAAAGATGGGGCAGACTATTATTACCAAAGAGAGAAAAAAAGATAAAAAGGACAGTAGTTTGGTGGTCAAACTACAATTTATCAAAACTGTGGGGCCTTTAGTATGTGTGAAGGAAGAGGGGAAAACAAGAAGAGGCTTAATGGGCCCAGAACTAAGAAAATAATTTAATCTTACTGAATTACCCACGCTTGTATTTGTGATTTTCATTCTTTTTTTTTTAAGATTTTATTTATTTATTTATTTGACAGAGACACAGTACAAGCAGGGGGAATAGCAGAGGGAGAGAGAGAAGCAGGCTCTCCGCTGAGCAGGGAGCCCAATGCGTGGGATCACGACCCGAGCCAAAGGCAGATGCTTAACCTCTTTTTGCAATTTTCTATTTAAAGAATCATCAACTCACCTTTCATCAAGTTAAATTTACCCCTCTTTTTAAATATAAATTTTAATATGAATTACCAAAACACATCCCTCCTATGCAGGCACACTTAGAAGAACCTTTAAGGGTTGATCTTGCACTCAGGAAGACATCTGACAGGGCCATCCAGTGACTTCCTACACTCTGTTATTAAAGGAGTTCTCTCCAACCACCAAGTTCTGCAAGTATGCCCAGCAAAAGCAGTGCTAGTCTTCCTACTGAATGCTGTGGAAGCAGTCAGAGTTTTAATTTGCTTCATGTCCCTTAAGAAAGAGACACTGTAAACACTCAACAATTATTCAAATTGATTTTTAATTTCAATCAATATAAAAGTTAATTTATATTCAAGGTACAAACAAAAGTCTGTCAGATCTCTGAGTAGTTATTTTGAAATCCTAGAGGTGTGCAGAGTACAATATGGATCTATTTAAAAGATATACTCACTTTCTGTTCATCATCAGATACTTGTGAGGAAAGACAGGTTGTTTTTGTTGGCATGTGAGACTGAAAGAGCTGAAAAAGAAAAAAAAATTAAAACATATTACTTCAAAAAACCTTATATCTAATAAAATACCTATGTTAAAAAGGAATTCTAATATTATCATCACCAAGTTTTTTGGTTTTGTTTTTTGTTTTTTTAATCATCACCAAGTTTTGACTTGCAATCTACACAACTGACTCATGCTTAAAAAAACCATGGTTTTCTTGCTAGATAAATATATGCAAAAGTAAATATGTAACATTCAACATATAATATACATCAACATACTTACCCAAATATGCAAAAATACTGTAAAAGAGAACTCCCATTTACATCCAGGAAGACAAAGAACATTACTTTTATTTAAAAGACTTTATAGTAGAATCAGAAAAGACCCCAGATAGCCAAAGGAATGTTGAAAAAAAAAAAAAAACTGAAGTTGGAGTCATCACAGTTCCAGATTTCAAGCTGTATCACAAAGCTATAATCATCAAGACAGTATGGTACTGGCATAAAAACAGACACACAGATTAGTGGAACAGAATAAAGAACCCAGAAATGGACCCTCAACTCTGTGGTCAACTAATCTTCGACAAGGCAGGAAAGAATATTCAATGGATAAAAAACAGT
The DNA here is from genome assembly GCA_028534135.1 of Potos flavus. Taxonomy (NCBI): domain Eukaryota; kingdom Metazoa; phylum Chordata; class Mammalia; order Carnivora; family Procyonidae; genus Potos; species Potos flavus. The sequence continues at coordinate 78,076,936 of CM052885.1, forward strand.
GTCTTCAACAAATGGTGTTGGGAAAATTGGACCATGACATGCAAAAGAATGAAACTGGACCACTTTCTTACAACATACACAAAAATAAGCTCAAAATGGATGAAAGACCTAAATGTGAGACATGAATCCATCAAAATCCTAGAGGAGAAGATAGGCAGCAACCTCTTTGAACTTAGCCACATCAACTTCTTATTAGACATGTCTTCCAAGGCAAGGGAAACAAAAGCAAAAATGAACTATTGGGACTGCATCAAGATAAAAAGCTTTTGCAAAGCAAAGGAAACAGTTGACAAAACTAAAAGGCAACCTATGGAATGGGAGAAGATATCTGCAAATGTCTTATCAGATAAAGGGCTAGTATGCAAGATCCATAAAGAACTTACCAAACTCAACACCCGAAAAACAAAAATCCAGCCAAGAAATGGGCAGAATATATGAACAGACATTTCTCCAAAGATATACAAATGACCAACAGACACATGAAAAAATGCTCCACATCACTCAGCATCAGGAAAATATAAACCAAAACCACCTGACAGATGTGAAATACCACCTCACACCTGTCAGAATGGCTAAAATGAACAACTGAGAAAACCCCAGATGTTGGCAAAGGTGCTAAGAAAGGTGAACCCTCTTACACCATTGGTGTTCGGAATGCAAACTGGTATAGCCATTCTGGAAAACAGTACGGAGGTTCCTCAAAAAGCTACAAATAGAGCTACCCTACAACCCAGCAATTCCACTACTAGGTACTTATCGAAAGGATACAAACACAGTGATTTGAAGGGGCACATGCACCCCAATGTTTACAGCAACAATGTCCACAATAGCCAAACTATGGAAAGAGCCCAGATGCCCACTGATGAATGGATAAAGAATATATATATATAATGTGTATGTGCATATATGTATATATACATGCATACATATATATGGACATGGATGGAACTAGAGGGTATTATGCTAAATGAAATAAGTCAATCAGAAATGCAATCATCATATGATTTCCCTCATACGTGGAATTTAAGAAACAAAACAGAGGAGCATGGAGGAGGGAGGGAAAAATAAAACAAGACAATCAGAGAGAGAGACAAATAAACCATAAGAGACTCTTAACCATAGGAAACAAACTGAGCATCGATGGAGGGGAGGATGGGGTAACTGGGTGATGGTCTTTAAGGAGGACACTTGACGGAATGAGCACTGGGTGTTATAGGCAACTGATGAATCACTAAATTCTACCTCTGAAACTAATAATAAACTATATGTTAGTTAAATTGAATTTAAATAAAGAGTTTTTAAAAATGAAAGATTTTACAGGATTAAAAAGGGAAAATAAGCTATTTCACTAAAAAAATATTCTAGGAGCCAAAAAGATACTCAAAATTAGGTATATTCCACAGTAGCATGCCAGGGTAAATACAAATGTTAATGATCCAATTTCAGTATAGTTAGGAAAACAAGTATTTAAAAATCTGAACAAGTCCCTTAGTTATCCAATTAAAATAGAAATAATTATCATTTATAAGATTCCTGTTATATGCCAATCATTACATAGCTCATTAAGTACATTTTCTTATTTAAGTACATTTCTTATTTTCTTTATTTCTATACATATTCTCATTCCCATAGCCTACATGAAAAAATTAGGATTCTGAAAGGTTAAATAACATACCGCAAATCATAAAAGCCAGTTAGCTGTAGACACAGGTCTGATATGCCTGCAAAACTGATGTTCCTTCCACTACTGTCCCAAGCTATAAACAAAATATTCACTGTTTGCAACAGTGAGGAATGAGGGAAGAGACGTACAAGAGAAGTGGGAATTTTAAAGCGATGCCTCAAAAATTGCCATCCTACTTTTGAGTGCTGCACAAGATACTAAGGAAATATGGCATTTTTTAAAAAGTAGCATTCATATGGATATAGTAAGAAAAATGTAAACAGTACCAGTAAGAAAACAGGCAAAATAAATTCCTCTTCAATCCTTGATTTACTGGCACCTCAACAGAACTATGTATCCTTCCAGAGACAGACCATGCATGTACAAGCATACGTGAATATGCAGGTGTCTTAATTTATAAAAACAGCAGTGGCCTATTGCTCTGCACTGTGGTATTTCCCTTTAATCTCTCATGGAGACTGTTTCACTATTATGCAGATCTACTTCATTCCTTCAGTAGTATAGTATTCTGTTTTATATGTGACAATATATGTGGATCTCTATCTTTAAGCAGTCCCTAGTCTTTAATTACAATAAACTATACTGTAATGAACAGCTTTGACCACATGTATTATGAAAGGGAGAACCTTACCATTGCAGCAAGAGAATAGTGGTTTTGGCACCTTAAAGTGCCCCCCCCCCACCACCACCATACACATACACATAGGGATTGTGAATGCAATATCACAGATACACAGGTATGTACCATGACTGGATTTTATAGAATGCTAACAACCTCCCTCTGTACATTCTGGGTAATATAAGCTATTGAAGCTGGCCTTGTAACTTAATCACTACATATACAGTGTTTCCAAATCCTGAGTACCTAACTGAACACATTGTTTCAACATGAAATGACTCTTGTCAGTTGGAAGATGTCCTTATATAAAGCACACAACAAAAGTTCTGTGATGAACACTTAGGTACTGGCTGTATTTTCACAATTTAAAAAAGTGAAAAATACACAACCACATCAAACTGGCTTAAGGTTTTGTTTTTGTTTTTAACTATACACACTTCACCTTACTAGCCAGCTCATTTGCCCCCAGTCATTGTGTGCCATGTAGGCAGTAGCTCATGTCCCTCTCCTATGCCAGAACAGAAAAGTGAAAGCAAAGGGAAAAGAGCAGTGGTAGTTACAGAAATGTGGAAAAAGAGATCATTAAAGGCCAAAGCAGTTTTCAGAGAAGACAATGATATTGCAATGAGTCAGGAAAAGTGGTATATATATATATAGCAAGAAAGAAGGTGGCATTTAGAGTAGAAAAAAAAAATCCCTGAGTACCAGAGGGAGGCAGAATTTAGTATTTGGAGAAAGAAAACAGTGAATAGAAGAGTTTGGTGGTGGTGGCGGGGGAAGTTCATTGGTCTCCTGCTGTAGTTATGAATGAGGTTATAAATGAGGTTGAGAAACCAATTAGGTACAATGGATAGGTAGCTGACTGAGGAATTATGAAATGCCCATCTCAAGAGTGACTTGTTGGTAAAGGCAAAGAAGTGCCACAGAAAGTAACTGTTTGAGGGCCCTGTTTAGAGCCTTGCCTTAGACAAACTGAGTAAGAGAGTAGAACATTCCATGTCCAGTGCTACTTCCTGATGTCAAAAAATTGTGGTAAGAAAGTAGCTCCACAGTTTTAACATAATGACTAGCATATTTTTGTTAAATACTTGCTTAGTAAGCAGTTTGGTTGATAAGTAAAATTTGCTTAAAAAATAGGATAGGTTTTGTATTAGTTCCTCATTAAATTTTGACTAATAAAACCTAGGTTATATTTCTGTCATTTATGTAAGTTCTTTTCAAAGATCTGCTTTTGATTGTTCATTTCCTGTGTTTCTGAAAACCTACCAAAAAAAGTCTCTGTGGATAAATGTTTTGATCAGGAAGTACGAATGAGTCACATAGAAGTATTAAAAATAGTTGTTTTTAATATTTCCACTGCCACTACCTGACTAGTCATATTTCCAAAACAAGTTTTAGAATAAAGTTTTTAACAAATTAACAAGATGTTATTGGAGGTAAAATAACAAGGGGACAAGAGCTGACCAAGTCCCTCTAGTGGCAAATGCTAAATTAAAAAAAAAAAAATTAGAAGTGGAATTCCAGTCTGCAATACCAATGATCACTTACTATGTGTAAATCACTGTGCTGGGTTCTGGAGTCTCAGGAGGAGTCAGACAGAGCCCTTGATCTTAAGAACTTACCTCAGAGAAACACAAAGCCATTGATCAATCTCATTCCAAGGAAGACTAACAAAATCATCACCTGCACTTGATTACTCAGTTCGCTTTTCTATAGTTTTTACTTTATTTTAAATATATATACAGATCACACACAAACATATATATATTTAAATCTATACACAGACTACCTAGAGGGAAAAAAAAACATAAAGTACCTTTAACTCCTGGCAAAGTCTAACACACTTTTTTTAAGTTGTAATACATAATGAATCATAGAAAAAAGTGCCATAACATTTTGAGGCAGCTGGAGGAAGAGATGGGTGCTGTACTTTCTTCAAAATTTCAGTTTGGTAAGTATGGGCAATACAACACGGGTGGCACATAATTTGTTCTGGGGTCCCTTGGGAGACACACAGTAGATGACCTTTTTCCTATCAGCCAATTATGGGGAAACATTTGGTGATTCGTTCACAATAGGACCTCAGATAACAAGTTTCCTTACTTGTAAACATTCTTGAAACTGCCCTTCTCTCTAGGTATAACAATGAGCCTTAGAGGAACAGAAATGTGACTTGGCTTTACCACAGCTTCATTTTAACTTTACTGTCCCGCAACTTTTTTCTTTATAAAATTAACCCAAGAAATAGAACCAGAGTTTTCAAATTGTTCCCTGGTGTTTCCTGGAGTTCTTTAGAAGAGGGAAAAAAAAAAAAAAGGAAAGAAAGAAAGAATGAAAAGCAAAGAGTGGTCAAAATAATTACCTGGGTCTATTCTATGAGTTTTAAGAGGATAGAGTTCCTTGGCTTAAAATAATACTTTGCAAGATTCCACAAACTCATTATTTAAAATTATTTTATTAACTCTTCAGGTTGAGGAATCTTTAAAATAAACTTAAGAGTGCTGATCTAAACTTTTCCTAAAAACAAGTAATAACATTACCTGATTCTAGAAGTGGATGCTAATTACAACCCAGGGAAAAAAAGAAAATATTCAAATGAAACCAGTAAGACTGGATAGTGTAAGGCAAAGCAACACAGCAGCCTCCTGTGTGCATGTCCTGCCTGGATCTTCCCCAGGGCAGTCTCAGTTTAGGGCAGCTTGGGGTAGTCAAAGTTCCATCAAAATATCACCTCGGTATTACCATCATCTCCAACAAATATAAAAATTAGAGGATAACTACAAAGTCTAATATTCAGCCTCAAAAGATCAAGACATGGAAATTCTTGACAGTGGCTCATGTGATAAAGAGTTAGGGGTATCGAGCTTAACAAAAGCTTACAGTAATTAGAAGGCTGCTTAAAATAATAAATGCAGTTTATTTTGAAATTACTTCTGTCCCTTTAATTAGAAATGGGAGTATTTTATGTTTATTATAGGAAAAATACCATTTCCAATTGTGTCATTTTTTAATAACGCTGCAATGAACATCCCTCTTGTGGTACACTACTTAGATCCCCCTTCTAGCAAGAACTTACCCTTCGATTACAAAGAACGCAGCTGGCTGACAGCCTCCAGCTGCGGAGCCTTCAGGATCTGCCTAGTATTCCATCCGAGATCATTCCTCCCTGGCAGCCCCTAGCCCACGACTGAGCACAGTGAGGGTGTCAGGACCTGGCCCCTTCTGTTAGGTGGGCAGCCCTAACGGTCAGTCAGAGAGCTCTCCACTGGGTTGGCCCAGACTCTGCCAGACTTGCATGGACTCTCTCTACCAGGTTCTAGCTTCCCAGCTTCTTTCCTTTCACAGCTGTCTGCAACTGCATCAGAGCCTGAAGGCTTTTCCTTTCCAGTCCTGCTTCCTCCTTCTTTCTCTTTCACAGGCATTATCTCCCCTCCCTACCTCCTATCTCCAATCTACCTCTAACACTCCTAACTTCAGCATCTGCTTCCTGGAGGATCCAAAGGGACATACCTGTATAAGCATCAATCATTTTGTACATTTGATAATTTCCTCATGATAAATTCCTAGAATATAATTACTGGTCAAAGGTACGAACATATTTCCAAAATGCCCCTCAAAAAGGCTATACCTGCTCACATTTCCAAAATTAGTATGTTAAAAAAAAATAACCAAAAACCAAAACACAAAATTTATATGTTCATTTCATTATGTAGTCATCAATACAGGGTATTAACACTTTTTAAGTGTTTGTCGATTTGATAGGCAAACACTGACATCTTAATTTGATGTCCAGTATTTTGAACACTTTTTTCAGCATATTTTCATAAATATCAGTTCGTGTTTTCCCCCATTTGCCCATCAGGGTATCCCTTTTTTGCTCCTCTTATTAACAAAAGCTGTTGAATAGAACTCTGTATTTGCCATTGTATTAAAAATATCTTTTCCTGATCTGTCACTGACCTTTTCAATTTTCATAGAGCCCAATCTATCAATCCTTGCCTTTATGGTTTCTTCCCTAAACATAAAGATTAAAAAATCTTTTCACACCCTGAGGTTTAAAAAAAAAAATGCATCTAAATTTTTTCCAAGTTCTTTTAGGGTTTCATGTCTTACACATAAGTTTTTAGGCCTTCTAAAAATTACTTTCTAGCACTGTGTGAATCAAGGCAATCTGACTTTTTCCCAACATCCTCAGCCTACTGCTCCATCAAAGGACATTCAAACATCCATAGTCTGATTTAGGGAAACGAATCCCCAAAGGAAAAATCAGAATGTATGAATGGACTAGAGAGGCCAATCTGACACAGTGAGAAGAAATTACTGAAGGACCAGGGCTGCCTAGCCAGGGTGGAATGGCTGCCTAACAAGAGTGGAAGGATTCAGCCATTGACCTCCCTAGGGCATGCGGGGGGCCGGTGGGAGGGGGGGTGGAGTCAAAACAGTGATACAGTTATCAACTGGGCAAACAGTAGACCAATTCCTGCACTGAGTGGGAAGCAAAAATAATGTCCTTCTAAGGTCTCTTTCAACTCAATTTTATGACTGTATACCTATGAGCAAGGAATGAGGAAAAAGTATGTGATGTGTTAGAGAATGAAGAATGAGTCATGGAAACTGCATGCTCAGACAAGGGGAAGTAAGGAAAGGCACAACAAAACTGCTAGTTGATGTGAAAAGACTTCTTAGAACTAAATCTCAAGGCTTACTTAAATGAAAAGTAGACAGCTTGAATTCCTGGGAGAAAGAGTATGTTCCATGCAGACTAAGTAACAAAAAAGCCAATCAAATTTTAAAAGTCATTTATTTAACCCAGGAAAAGCAAATGGGAAAAGGAGCTGAAGAAAGGGAAAGGCAGAAGAAACTCATTAAAAAGACTTAAAATTGAAAAGGACTATCTGAGGAAAAAAGATATATTTATTAAATTAATATATATTTTTTTTCCTGAGGAAAAAATATACTGAGGAATCAGTGTGAAGACTATCAATACACAACTGCTTTTTATTTGTTCCACAAATACACACAATACTTACTAAAAGGACTTCCATTTTCAGGACAGAATAACAAACCCCAGGCATTGAGGATCAAAAGTGAATAAGTCAAATAGCCTTGCAATTTAAATTTTAATACAGTGAAAAAAGAGTCTTTCAGTTTATGGACAGGACACAACAGTAGCTCAGGGTATAATGAACCCTGCATGGTCAGAGAAGATACTGCCAAGAAAAGGCTTAAGCAAAGACTTGAAGGAGAAATACAAATATTCCTAGCCAACGGGGAAAGAAAATAGAGGAACTGATATGTGCAAAACATGCAAAACATGCAAGTATACTTGGAAAACAGCAGTAAGCTCATTATCATTTAAGCCTAAGGAGGCTTAAGGTTAAGTGCAAGGAGGACAGAAAAGGTGAGCCTGGACAAGGCAGGGGGGAGAGGAGGCTGAACATCCACTGTGCCTTAGAGTGAAGCCCTGACCACCTTCAAGTGTCTTGACCTAAGGTAATTTGGTAGATATTACTGTGAGGCAGGAAAGAAAATGAGATAAATCAGCACAGGTTTGATGCAATTTTGGAAATAATGAGTTTAAGGTTCCCATGGGCACTCTGGATCTCTCAGGGAGTTTAATCACTCAAATCTTTAGTCAAGTATATAATTAATCTAAGGTAATTTTTATATGATTATTAAAAATACAGTGGTAATTCCCATTTCTAAGTTTCCGCTGATTCTCTAAGACTGGAATTCATCCATATTGGTAATTCTTCTATATTTTAGAGCACTAAAAACTTAGCCTAACTCACTTAGCCAGTCAGGCTTACTTTTTAGACTGAACATAGTTAATCCTATATTACTACTAAGAGGCTGCAGTTTAGAAGGTAGTTACCATTTTTGCAAGTCAGAAAAAGAAATGTTTTTTAAAAAAAGGGAAAAGTTGCATATGAAAGTCTATAATGAAATACTGACTATGGGGAATATTATTACAAAAATTGGAAGCAATAATTATGAAAATTAAGAGAAATGATATGATGTGATATTAAGTGGCACAATAGGAATTTAAGACTGTATCGACACCATGGTTACAAGTTATTTACGCATATGAACAAGCATAAAGAGTTTGATTCTTGGAGGGAAGAAAATAAATATTACCTTTTTTCTTGATATCCATTAATTATCACTTATGTGAACTTAACAAAGACTGAAAGAAAAAAGTAAATATTTTTCAAAGACCTATAAAAATGCATTTATTCAACAGATATGTATTGAGTGAGTACTACATTCCAGGAACTGTCCTAGATACAGGGGAAGTATAACTTAACAAAACAGAAAAAAGTCCTGGCCATCAGCAAGCTTCCATTCGAGTTAGGGGAAGACAGGCACAAAGCATATGCAATGATAATAGGTGCCATACTATAAGGGATGTCCATTAATGACACTACGCCTTGAAACAAAGCTCCCACAAATCCCCTCTGGGAAAAGTTTGGTCACATGTAAAATTGGTAAAATATTACTCTACTCTAAGGTAACAAATACATAAGGAAGGCTTAATCCACCCTAACCTAAGAAAAGCAGTGGGTGGAACTCTCTAGGGAACTGCGAAACGAGACACAAGCAATAAATAAGTGAAAATTTTTATTATTCCTCTTTCATCTACACTGACAAAGAGGAATATCATGCTGTGATAATGCCCTGTTCCCTCTTTAGGGCAATCCTTTTGCCCTGGGCCATACTCTCCTTTGGTACCATGGCCTCTCTAAGGCCCTACAGGATTTGACCACCATCTATCTATCTCTCCAGCTTCATCTTGTCCTTGACGCCCCCACTTTGGGCATGTTTTCAGACATGCCAAAGCTGCACCCCACAACAGGCAGGCGCTATGCAACTGTCATTCCCTCTGCCTGGATACCCTTTCCATCCTCGGTCCCATACAAAAGTTCCTCCTTTCAAGGAGCTTAGTGAAGAGGAGGCAGTTAAAGAAGAAAGCAGAGTATGGTCAATGTTATGAAGGGAAGACAGTGATGTGATCCAGAGCAGTCAAAGGGGTAATGGAGGGAGGCGTAGATTTCCAACAAGGTGCAAACACAATTCAATGGAGAAAGGACAGTCTTTTTAAAAAATGGTGCTGGAACAATTAAGACTCCCATATGCAAAAAAAAAGGAACCTTGTAGCACCTTGTACCATATACAAAAATTAACTCAAAATAGATTGTAGACCTAAAACTTTGTGACCTTAAGTTAGACAAAAATGTCTTAGCTACAACACCAAAAGCGTGATCCATAAAGAAAAAATGGTAAATTGAACCTAACAAACGAAAAAACTCCTGCTCTTCAAAACACACTATTAAGAGAATGAAAACACAAGACACATACTTTGATGACACATTTTTTAAGTCATTTATCCATAAAGGACTTATATGAGAAATACATATATATTTAAAACTTGTACGACTCAATAATTACACAATAACTTAATTTTAAAAGTGGGTAAAGTTTTGAACACACACTTCACCATGAATTATAGGGATGGCAAATAAGCATATGACAAGATGCTCAACATCATCAGTCACTAGGTAAAGCCAAATAAATCACAAGGTATCACTATATACCTATCAAAATGACTTTTTAAAAAACTGACAACACCAGTAAAGATGCAGAGCAACAAGGGCTCTCAGTCATTATTGGTGGGAATACAAATTGGTACAAACATTTTGACAGTTTCTTAAATTAAATAAACACCATTCCACTCAGCAGTCTTACTCTTAGATACCAACCCAGATGAAATGAAAAATTATATTCACATAAAAACCTGTATGTGAATGTAATCAGTAACTTCATTCAAAACTATTAAAACTGGAAACAGCCCAAATGTTCCTCGAATGGAGAAAGAATGAACAAACTCAATTGTGACACATCCATACAATGGAATAATACTCACCAATAAAAAGGAACATACAACAACAGGGACAAATCTCAAAAATATTACATTCAGTGAAAGAAGCCAGCTCAAGAGCAACAGTAATTCCATACACAGGACACTCTGGTAAAGGCAAAACAATAGGGGCAGAAAACTGATCGGTGATTGTCAGAGATTAGGAGGAAGACAACAAAGAAGCACAAAGGAATAGGGGGTTGAATGGTTTTATATTTTTGATTGTGGTTACACAACTGTATGTGTTCATCAAAACTCAAGAGAACTTTATATTAAAAAAGGGTAAATTTCACTACACATATATTATACCTCAACAAAAAAAACTAATTAATGAAGATATAACAAATTTTTCTAACTAAACATAAGTAAGCAATACATTGGAAAGCAGTAGCTAACAAAAACTTAGAACATCTGAGGATAAAAACTAAGTAATTAATACAACATATCCATAAGCAACAATAAAAAAAGTAAATATACACCAAAACAAGCAAATGCAAAAGGAGATTAAAATATTTTCTCCAATTGTTCAAATTACAATTCAGCATTAGGTTCTTTTGGCTCTCAGAGTTATGTGGAAATTGTAAATTATATTTCTATTCTATACAACAGAATCTCTGTTACTATATGACAAGCAGCCTATCTTCTCCCAAAACAGAGAACCCTAGAAATGATCTCAACGGTCCATGTCACAGTAGAGAAGAGTTAACATGACATCAGTATAAACGTATGGCTTAAGAAGGCTGGTAGATTCAACTGCTTATAGTGATAACAGATGCAAACTGCTGGAGCACAAAGTAACTGCCAAATCCCTGTATGAGGGCCTGGGACAAGGAGGTACAATGACAACATGAACAAAACAAGATTTCTCCGGGGCCAACTGGATGGCTCAGTCTGTCAGGTGTCTGCCTTCGGCTCAGGTCATGATCCTGGAGTCCTGAGATCGAGTCCTGCATCAGGCTCCCTGCTCAGCAGGGAGTCTGTTTCTCCCTCTTGTCCCTCATCCCACTCGTGTTCTCTCTCACTCTCTCTGCCTCTCTCAAGTGAATAAATAAAATCTTTAAAAAAAAAAAAAAAAGATTTCTCAGCAAAATTTGAGAAAGTTAATGCTCATTCCCCCAAAATGGAATAACAGTACTGAGCTCCTGGAGTTAGGAGGATAAGTGTGGTAATACAACCAAAGTACTTGTCACAGTAAATGCACTTTAGCATTTGGTAGCATTCAATTATGCTGGTAGATATACTTGATGCAGCAAAGGAGAAATCCATATAAAAATATATATTGAGGGGCACCTGGGTGGCTCAATCGGTTAAGCATCCAACTCTTGGTTTCCACTCGGGTCATGATCTCAGAGTCATGGGATCCCAGCCCAAGCCCAGTCGGGCTCTGTGCTCAGCATGGAGTCTGCTTGAGATTCTTTCTCCCTCTGCCCCTCCTGTTCATGTTCTCTTTCTCTCTCTTGCAAATAAATAAATAAATATTTAGCAAAAAAAAATTAAAAACGTATCTTGAGTACTTTGATGTTTGCAAAGATCTTTAGAGATTACTAGACCACTAAAAGAAATAAAAATATGTCCAAAGAAATTGGAAGTAATGGCTAAAGTTCCCTTTAGTTTTTTACAAATATACCTTAAAAAATTTAAAGGAAATTTTTCATGATTAGTCAATACAATTAAAAGGCATCTCATGTTATTTTAAGATTGAGTATACAGACTGAGTCTGAGATACTGAATCTTCTTCCCACCTAAAATATCTAGCCAGTTCTGCTAATCTATGGCCATCTCTTCCTTTAATATTTAGCTCAATACCGAACTTTTGCAAAGTCTTCACTATATAACTTAAAATTAGTACAAATCATAAACTCACAAATAGGTTGTATTTTCCAAAAGTTCATTTTAGTAATAAGCTTTTTGAATTTAGAATACAGTTTCCATAGAAACAATATTATAAATGGAGTTCAGGTCCTGAGTAGGTTCACAAATGTCTCATTTATTTACCTATGATATAAAAACAATTTACAGTCCAAGACCAAGTTTTCAAATCCAGCAGCTAAGAAGAAAGCATATTTGTTGCCCTCTTCCTAGAAAGACCAACTCTAGATCATGCATTGTAATGGAGATATTATCTAACACACAGAAAGGTGGTAGAAATCAGTTCTTGGGGCATGAAAAACCCCAAAATCGATGGTTTGTAGCCATCTTAAGCTCAACCTACCTAAAAGAATTATTCTTTGATATTGAATTCCTCTTATCAGGGAGGAACTTAAAGTTATTCAGTTAATTAGAATAATTAATTTTAAAAGATTAATTAAATCTCTTATTAACTAAATTTGATTTAAAATTATTTTTTCTCCTTAAGGGGCAATAATGAAGAAAATAAAAGGTTGAGAAATACTACTCTAGATAAACCTGAGACAGGCCATGTTTGCCATTTTGTCTTTTTCCACCTTGCTTTTGCAGCACTCTCTCATGCTGTCCTGCCCACTCCAGTCTCTTCCCCCAGTCTGGCCCTAAATCAAAACTGCCCAGCTGTATTCACCCCTAATGGATTCCCCTTCTGGATTGCATTAGGTATTAGGTATTAGGAAAGTGACCCACTGACTTTCCAGAGCTAGCTATACTTTCATAAGAGAAGAAAAGACTTTTTAATAAGTGGATTTCATGCAGTATAAATGGGAAAATAATGAAGATCATACTGGAGGTGGGGGATAATTCAATGTCTTTGTTTTTGAAGCCCTGACTCACTGCTCTGCAGACTGAGCAGTACTAGCTACGAATTTTCAGAGGAAAATTTCTCATCCATGTATACAGGACTACCCTAGATAACAACTCCTCTTAAAACAAAGCTCCTTTATAACAAAGACATCTTTTTATTTTCAAAAATTGAGCAATTTTGGCTTAATCCACAGCTCAAAGTAATGTTCCAGCTGAACAGTATACATACAACTAGGCAAAATATTGCTGTGCACAACTTGTATTTGTCTATAAAAAAAAACAAAAAACAGCATACAGATGACTCACAAAATATCTTTCTACACATATCAGGCTAACCAGAACAATAGGACTCTTTGGTGTCTCTATAAGCATAGTCCATATGGAGAGTAGGATAAACTTGACCTGGTTCTTAAGAGGAGAGCAGAAAGGAGATCTGAGATGTCTGATGATTCTCCCATCTTCTCTTCGGTAAACCCCTTGGTCATGTGACGCTAGGCTGCCTAAAACTACCTGGAAGGGGCTGAGGCACCCATCATACCTGGCAAGGACCTGCAGGGCTAAGTCATCCTCCTAGTCTCACCCCACATCCAAATCTCAAACACAACTGTCTCTTCTCCTTTCCCCTAACCATAGCCCCTTCTTCTTCCTATGTATACATTTCTTTGTTAAACAGACAGCATCATTTTAGTTTATATTTCAATTTATTACTCTGGTTTGACACCCCAGCAAATAACCCTAGGCCTCCTGTATAATTTCAACTTCTTATCATAAGGATTTTGGTTTTTTGTTTGTTTGTTTTGTTTTTTTAAAGATTTTATTTATTTATTTGACAGAGAGAGAGAGAGAGAGATCACAAGTAGGCAGAGAGGCAGGCAGAGAGAGAGGGGGAAGCCGGCTCTCTGCAGAGAGCCCAATGCGGGGCTCAATCCCAGGACCCTGAGATCACGACCTGAGCCAAAGACAGAAGCTTTAACTCACTGAGCCACCCAGGCGCCCCTGGTCATAAGGATTTTGGAACACGACTTCTGTTAACTAAATGATTACTATGCAATCTCTACTATACTGATGTACACTTTTCTGTCAGTTGTCTCAGGCCTAGATATCAGAGTATGTAGGATTCTTAGAATGGAAGAAGATGTGGGACAGCCTTAAATGGAACATCGCTCTATAGCCTTAGTTCTCCCCTATTCTTATCAAAGAAACTACCACTTCTCTCACTTGAGTCTCCAAGCATCTTCCCTTGTAACAGAAAGAAGTAGGAGTGAAATTCTAAAGCCTGGGGTCATTCTCCTCAGTTTATATCTCCCCAAGGGTGAATTTCAAAAATCTTTCACATACTGTTTGACTTTACCTTCCTTTCTAGTCTCAATACCCAGTTCGCTTTTTAAAATTTGTCCTGACAATTTATTTAATCCATAATTTAAAACTGTCTTAGTGTTGGGAAAAAACAGATTGAAAGAAATCCAAAAATTCTAGAATTCCCAATGTAGTCAATTCACGGTTATTGAGAGAATATGGTAACCATGTTTCTCCAAACACAAGGTCTAAAGGGATCATGGTACTTAGAAAGATAACTGGTACTATCGCAGAAAATCCAAGACTCAAGACTTTTCTAACTAGGTAAAACTGTAATCACACACCTTCATTTGTCTATGATAATAAGGTTTATAGGCAGCCAAAGGGAAACCTATACATTTGATGCAACATTATTTAAGCAAACAAGGAAAAGGGGGTGCCAAAATATAATTCTGAACAACTTTAAGATTGGCAAACAAAATTCACCTTCAAAATGTCATGTCCTGGAATGAACTGCTTCAGCTAAATTCTCAGTGAAAAATCTCAAGACTCGCTGAGAAAGACAAAGAAAGCAGTTAATTTCAAATTAGTGTACCTGCCAAAGACAAAATTTCAAAGACAGGAAGAATATTAGAGCAAAATATGCACATTTACTAAAAGTAATACTAACAAAGCCTACGTGCTATATCCCAGTCTACAAAATCACATTTATTTTAAAGGTATTTAAAATGAGTTTTTAATCTTTTATTTGTTATTGAGACTATAAGAAATGTAATTCCTATTTCTGTGATCTTCAAATCAGTAGTAGATACAAATCGTACAAGGTGTTAAATACATTTTTGAGATAAAGCATCATTTAAATCAAACTTTCTTCCAGATATGAGAAGAAAGTGTAAAAATCAAAGTTCTCACTGAGAGAGCTTTGAAAATCAGGTTATCAGGAGTACTTAAAATCTTAAGCAGAGAAAATTAGATTTAATATGATTAAAAATCGGGGTGATACATATTCTTGAAGAGAGGACATCTATTCTGTAGTAAAACATAAAATTTTAAAAGCACTGTCCTTCCTCCTCTCCCACACACTAAGATAAATACATACATACATACATACATACGTACATATCAATACAAATAAATAGTCTGGGACTATGTTAGGATCAAAACCAATCTGGGAATGTCTAAAAGGTATGACATTATCTGTGTCCAGCCTGGTGGAAGGTGGAGCTTAATGAAAGCATAAATGTAGACCAAGAAGTAGCTCCTGGCTGCCTGTAAGAATTTATAATTTCTGCATTTAGCATTCAACAAGAATAAAACTACACAAGGTGAACTTATTTTCCATATTAAGAGTAATCAACATCTGTCCTCAACAACATATAATCATGGCTATGAAGGATACAAAGAATATTACAGGTTGCTCTTCCTGAAGACAGATCATTTAACACAGGGGGAAAATGCAAGGCTCATTAAAACTTAATTGATGCAGGGGCATCTGGGTGGCTCAGTGGGTTAAAGCCTCTGCCTTTGGCTCAAGTCATGATCTCAGGGTCCTGGGATTGAATCCCACATCGAGCCCCACATCAGGCTCTCTGCTCAGCGGGGAGCCTGCTTCCCCCTCTCTCTCTGCCTGCCTCTCTGCCTGCTTGTGATCTCTCTCTCTGTCAAATAAATAAATAAACAATCTTTTTAAAAAATATTTAAAGAAACTTAATTGATGCAAAAAGTTAAGTAACAATACAAAACATAAGTTAGGAGGTATTACAAGGTAGCACATGACTAAGTGGCAAATGAGCGGTGCCGCAGATTGTCAAGGATTAGGATTCTCTGGGAAAACTTCGGAGAAGGTGGGACAGGAAACTGGTCTTTCATTATCCTGTAATGATTATAGGATCTGGATCAGTGGGAAAGAATGATGTCTCTCCAGAAATACAAAGCACTGAGGTGGTAATTAATTTCAGGACATGAAAGTAAAGAATTAAGAATCACAACCTCAAAATAAAAAATAAAATGAATGAGGAAAGTCTCTAAAACATAAACATTATCTTCACTGAAGGATAACTAAAAAAGAAACATAAAGGAGTTCAGAAGCATTACAGCTGAAAGAGGAAATCAATGCAGATAAGAGTTCAGACACCATTTAAAAGTTTTGGTAAGGATAATCTGGAAAAGTGGGACATTCTAAGTGCTTTTCTCGGGAGATAGGAAAAGGCAGTCAACACAATTTCAAGATCTACTATTACAGTCAGCAATAAATAACTCTACAGTCGAGATCTCTTGAATCATAACACTTATACATTTACTAATAAGGGACATGCTGGAGACAGTGGCGAAACAATACGGCGAAGAGCAGATCTCACCATCACCAGCTGTAATTCCTTGAGTAAAATATGAAACTTGCCTGAATCTTGATGTTCTCGTCTCTTAAAAAAAAAAAAAAAAGTCTGAAAACTTGAGTATTAAGTGAGATTTAACATAGCCCTTTAAAAAATAAAGGTAGAATGAAAACGAAAATACAACATACCCAAATTTGTGGGACACAGCTAAAGCTATGCGGTGAGGAAAATTCACAAAACCAAGTCCATATATATTAGAAAGGAAGAAAAGTCTCAAATCAGTGGTCTAAGGTCTACCCTCAAAAACTTAAAAAAAGAAAAACAAAATAAACCGAGAAGCAAAAAAAAAAAAAAAAAGGTAAAATCAGAAATAAGTTATATTTAAAAGAGGACAATAGAGAAAAATCAATGAACTAAAGCTGGTTCTTTGAAAAGACGAATGAAATTGACAAACTTCTAGTAAGATGGACCAAGAAAGGCAGAAAACACAAATTAACCTTATCAGGAATGTTACAGGCAATATCATTACAGACCCTGAAGACATCAAAATGATAATAACAGGAATATTATGAACAACTCTATACACATAAATTTGACATCTTGGAAGGAATGGATCACAAAACCACCCATTACCACAATTCGCCCAGTAAGAAATAATATTAATAGCCACATATCTACTAAGGAAATTAAATTTGGAATTTTAAAACTCTAAAAAAGAAACCTCCAGGCCCGGATGGTTTCACTGAAGAAGGCTAGCAAACATTTAAAGAAGAATTAACAATTCTACACAATCTCTTCTAGAAAAAAAAAAAGAGGGAACATTTCCCAATTAATTTTATGAAGTTATTATTACTCTGATACCAGACCAAGACGATACCAAAAACCTATAGACCAATATCCCTCATGAATTGATAGAACATCTACAAAAGAATCTACATCTGTGATAAAAGACTGAATGCTTTCCTCTCAACACCACAAACAAAGCAAGGACATTTATTCTTACCACTCTTATTCAAATAATGCTACAAATCCTAAGCAGCACAAATAAAGGAGCAAGAAAAGGCAAACAGATTGGAAAGAAAGAAATAAAACTATCACTATGTGTAAATGACATGATTTTCTATGAAGACCATCCCAAGGAATCTACTAGGAATCCCAATTCCAAGAATAAATGAATTCAGCAAGGTCAAAGGACACAAGATAAACATACAAAAATCAACTGTATTTCTAGATTTTAACAATGAATTATGTGGATGATAAAATTAAAAGTACAATTTACAATTGCTTAAAAAAATGAAATGGGTGTAAATCTAACAAGCAAGACTTGTATGCTGAAAGCTACATAATGCTGATGAAAGAAATGAAAGAAAATACAAGAAATGGGGAGAGAAACCATGTCTGCAAGTTGGAAGACTCAACATACTAGAGATTTCAATTCTCTCTAAATTGATATACAGATTTAATGCAATCCCTATCAAAATCCTAGCGAAATTCTTTGTAGATATAGACCAGACTATTCTAAAATTTATAATGAAAGGCAAAGGAACTACAATAACCAAAATAATTTTTGAAAAAATAAGAATAGGGGCACCTGGGTGGCTCAGTGGGTTAAAGCCTCTGCCTTCAGCTCGGGTCATGATCTCAGGGTCCTAGGATCAAGCACCTCATCAGGCTCTCTGCTCAGCAGGGAGCCTGCTTCCTCCTCTCTCTCTGCCTGCCTCTCTGCCTACTTGTGATCTCTCTCTGTCAAATAAATAAATAAAATCTTAAAAAAAAAAAAGAAGAAGAAGAAGAAGAAGAATAGGGGCGCCTGGGTGGGTGGCTCAGTCGGTTAAGCACCTGCCTTTGGCTCAGGTCATGATCCCGGGGTCCTGGGACGGAGCCTTGTGTCGGGTTCCCTGCTCAGCAGGGAGGCTGCTTCTCCCTCTTCTCCCCACCTGTGTTCTCTCTCTCTATCTCTGTCTGTCTCTTTCAAATAAATAAAATAAATTTTAAAACTTCAAAAAGAAAAGAAAAAAATAAGAATAAAGTGAGAGGTATCAGTCTACTCTATTAAGACTTACACAGCTACACGAATCAAGACTGTGTGCTAATAGGGACCCAGAAATAGATCCACACAAATATACTCAACTGTTTTTTGACAAAGTACAAAAGCAATTCAATAAAAAAATAGCATTTTTAACAAACGGTGTTGGAGCATCCATAAGTCAAAAAATGACACTTGATCTAAGTCTTATACCTTATACAAAAACTAACTCAAAACAGGTCATGGGCTTGGGGTGCCTCGGTGGCTCACTCAGTTAAGAATCCAACTCTTGATTTCAGCTCAGGTCATGATCTCAGGGTCATGAGATGGAGCCTTGCATTGGGCTCCGCCCTCAGCAGGGAGTCGCCTTGAGATTTTCTCTTTCCTTCTCCCTTGCCCCTCCCTCTGTTCACACTCTCTCTCTAAAATAAATAAATAAAATCTTAAAAAAAAAAAATGGGTCATGGGCTTAAATGTAAAATAATAAACTATAAAACTTTTAGGAAAAAATGAGAAAACGTTTGGGATGTAGGGTTAGGCAAAGAGTTCTACAACTTCACACCAAAAGAATAATCCATTGGAGGAAAAATTGTTAAAACAGATTTTATCAAAATTAAAAATGTTTGCTCTGCAAAGAGTCTTTTAAGAGGACAAGAAAAAAAAAAAACAATAGACTGAGAGAAAAGATTTGCTAAATACATACCAAAAAAGGATTGCCACCAGATATATATCTAAAAAAGAAAGCAAAAACCCTCTAAAATCAACAGTAAAAAAATCCAATTAGCAAATGGGCTAAGGAAATGAAGAGACGCATATTGTGATGAGCACTAGGTGTTACATGCAACTAATGAACTGCTGAACACTACATCAAAAACTAATAATGTACTATATGTTGACTAACTGTATATACAAAAAAAGAAAAAAAGAAATGAGACATTTCACTGAAGAGGACATGCAGATAGCAAAAAAGCCCATGAAAAGATGCTAAACATCATTAACCATTATGCGATGCAAATTAAAACCAGATACCTGTCATATATACATACATATCTATCAAAATATCTAAATAAAAAATAGGAACAACTAAATGCTAATGAGGATGCGGGGAGACTGACCCCACATACGCTGCTGGTGAGAATGTAAAATGGTGCAGAAACTCGGGAAAGCAGTTTTAACAGTTTCTCATCAAGACTAAACATTCATGACAGTGGGTGGCTCAGGCAGTTAACTGTCTGCCTTCAGCTCAGATCATGATCCCAGGGTCCCGGCATCAGGCTCCTTGCTCAGCAGGGAGCCTGCTTCTCCCTCTGTCTGCTGCTCCCCCTGTTCTCCCTTTCTCTCTAACAAAATCTTTAAAAAAGCAAAAAAAAACTAAACATGCAACTGCCATGTGAACCAGCAACTATACTCCTGGGCATTTATCCCAGAGAAATGAAGACTTATGTTACATGGCATGTTACTGTACTTGAATGTTTATAGCAACATTATTCACAGTAACCCAACAATGGAAACAAGTAGGTGTT
Organism: Potos flavus; assembly: GCA_028534135.1. Lineage (NCBI taxonomy): Eukaryota > Metazoa > Chordata > Mammalia > Carnivora > Procyonidae > Potos > Potos flavus. Next base: position 78,097,047 of record CM052885.1, read on the forward strand.
CTTCAAAGTGTGGTACATCCATACCATGGAATACTACTCAGCAATTAAAAGGCGCAAACTAATAACACGTGCAACCATCTGGATGAAATCTCCAGAGAATTTTGCTCTGCGAAAAAAATCCAATCCCAAAAGGTTACATACCATGTGATTCTGTTATATAGCAGTCTTGAAACGAGAAAATTATAGAAAGGAAGAACAAATTAGTGGTTGTCGGGGGTTAAGGAGGAAGTGGTATAGAAATGAAGTGGATGTGGTATAAATGGACAACCTGAGGGATCCCGTGGTGATGGCAAGTTCTCCATATTTACAGTATCAATGGCAATGTCCTGGTTGTGGTCTTGTACTACGGTTTTGCAAGATGTTATTACTGAAGAAAACTAGATAAAGTTTTATTTTTTTCTTTTATTTACGAACTGCATGACTATATTTGAATCCTCAAGTACCTCAAGTAAAAAGTTTAATTAGAAAATAAAGGTAGCATTATTGTAAAATAAGTACACCAGCTGACAAGAAATACAATACCAATTAAATGAAGTGCTCTCTTTAGCCCAAGTTTAATTCTGAAAATTACTCTGAATCAGTTTATAAAAGTTTCCTCACCTACATACGCACACCAAGCAACTGTAGCACAGTTCAGACAGAAAAACAGATTGCTCTAAACACGTGATAAAGGTGTAGAGAGACCTGGGCTATATCAGGGAAAAAAAATCCTTTTCGAGGCTCTATCAAAGAAAATGGCTGTATAACGCCCACACATCACCTTACCTCTATGGCTACAATCTGAACTCTGTTCCTACTACCTAATTTAGGAGATTGCTTAGACCAGTAGTTCCCAAACGTTTTGGTCTCAGGCCCCCAAAGAGCTTTCACTTATCTGGATTACAACCATTAATATTTACAGTATTAGTAATTAAAAAAGAACTTGTTTAAAAGACAAGTACACACATTAGACCTCAGAATAGTAAGGTCATCCTACCTCACATAGTCTCTGGAAAACTCAATGTATACTTAGAGGGTGAAAAGACCAAATAACTGCTTGGTATTGTTATGAAAATAATTGTGACCACACTTTGAGAACCACTGCCTTACTATCAAATGAGGTTAAATATTTAAGTGATTTTAAAAATATAAAACATCGAACGAATCATTGAACAAAACATACATTCTTTTATGTTCAAGGGTGCCAAGGCAAAAAAAAAAAAAAAAAGCTCAAATCCTAATGGAGGACAACTTGGACAAGCGCACAGTTGGTAAAAAGAGGGAGCTTCTTGGAAGTCCAAGGAAGCTGGGCTCCAGCCGTAAAATACTACACTACTGTTGGATTAATCTGCTCAGCACGTCCAAAACCGTTATGAAAATGATGGACCCGCAATCACTGTTTCAGATTTAACTTTCGGCGAGACAGGGAAGCAGTGCAAAAACTTCCAGCCACTCCAGCACCGCGCTCTCGGCGAGCTGTGGGGGGCGGCCCTGGGCCCCGCTTCTGGGGGCGAGGGACGGCCCCGCCGGGCGTCTCCCGCGCTGCCGCAGGAGAAAGAGAATGCCTCCTCACTACCCGTGTCGGACCAGGCGAGTGGGCATAAGGGCTAAGGAGGGGCACGGCTCACAATCCCCGCCTGGACTGGACGCCGCCTGGACTGGGCTGCTAGCCCCGAGCCCCGCGCTGAGGAAATTACGCGGGGGACCCCGGGAAACGCGGGGCGGGGGCCCTGGAAGTTGGGCGCTGGGGGAGCGGGCAGAGCTGGGCAGCGGAGGAGGCGTGAGGGGTGACCGGGACTCACCAGGTGCCGCGCCACCTCAGAGGTCATGGTCCCCAGCGAGAGCTGAACGAAGGTGGGGGTCCCAGTGAAGCGGGGGTCTCAGCCCCGGCCCCTGAACTGAGGGTCCAGACCACGCAGGAAGCAAAGGGGGGCCGGGAAGGGTAGAACGCGCTGGGCGCGGGCCGGAGGCGGGTATAACGGGCGGGGCCAGTCTCCGCTGGGGGGAAGTAGCGAGGGGGTTGGGGGGGGTGGTCCGGGAAAAGGGGAGGAGCCAAGCCAGTGGCCTCAGTGACGCGAGGGCGCAGAGCCGGAGGGCGGAGGCCCCAGCAGGCAGGGCGCGCGCCATTAGCCGTACTAAATCGTTGCGCGCGCAAAGCGAGCCTCTTACAAGAGTGCCCCTCGACGTCTCAGAGAACGACAAATCCATGCAAGGGGAGGGTGACTGGAGGAGATTCGGGACCTGAAGAAGAAGATGCGAGGAAACAAATCTCCTCGGCCAGCGGACAGCCGCGGGTAGGTGCAGTGACTGCGGGCCCGCGGGAAGACCGGAAGTGGGCGGGCCATGGGGCGGGGAGGGGGCGTGCCCGCCGGCGGCTGGCGGGAACCGAGCGAGCGGCCAGCGCGGGGACCGGAAATGGGCGGGCTCAGGGGCGGGGTGCAGCCAGCGGAGGCGGGGCCGGCGGGGGCGTGTTCGCCCGGGGCGCGGCCCCAGTAAGGCGGTGGCGGTGTCTCCCGCCGCGGACGCCCAGGCGCTTATCCCGAGGAGCCAGCTGATTCGACTCCTCGTCGGTCAGAAGCCAGCGTTTTGAAGTCAGCGGAGATGGAGCCGAGTTGAGCCTCCCGCCGCCGGACGAGCAGCGCGGCCAAGGATGGAGGGGCCGGCGGAGCTCAGCCCTGAAGCCGTGCTGCGCTTTCTCTCGGAGCGCGGGGGTCGGGCCCGGCACGCCGAGCTGGTGCAGCGCTTCAGGGGTGCCCTGGGCGGCGAGCCCGAGCAGCGAACCCGCGCCCGCGCCCTTTTCAAGGAGCTGGTCAATGCCGTAGCCACGGTGCGCACCGACCCTGCCGACGGCTCTAAGTATGTGCACCTTAAGAAGAGGTTCTTGGAGGGGGCCCCGCCGTCCGAAGCTGTGCCCCCATGGGACCTGCCCAGCATCTCGGTGACTGCAGAGCCGGAGTCCAGCGGCTGCTCCCCAGGGGCGCCCGACGGTCTGGTCGAGACGGGGGAGAGCGGCCTGTGCCCAGAGGCGGCGTCCCCCGAGGCGTCCCCGAGTCCAGGTTGCGAGCTGAGCGATGGGGAACCCCCGGCCGGCGAGAACCGGAATGGGCCGCCGCTGAGCGGCGGGGCGCGGAGGAAAAACTCGCTGCGAGACGTGCAGCCTTCCCCCCGGGCACCGGTCCCCGGGCCCAGCGAGGACCTAGCGCCCCCGCCCCACGGCTGCGGGGAAATGGACTCCGGCAGCTCCCTCGGGGGGGTGACCACCCCAAGGTCTACCCGCCAGAACCTCCGGGACCTTGTGATGGGCAGCTCTCCGCAGCTGAAGAGGAGCGTTTGTCCAGGGGGGAGCAGCCCGGGGAGCTCCTCTGGGGGAGTACGCAGCAAAGGCGGAGGCGACTCAGACAGCGCATCAGTCGCTTCGTCGTCGGCAGAGGAGGAGAGCAGCGGCGGGGGTTCCGTGACGCTGGACCCTCTAGAACACGCCTGGATGCTCTCAGCTTCCGACGGCAAGTGGGACAGCCTGGAAGGGTTGCTCACCTGCGAGCCCGGCCTGCTCGCCAAGCGAGACTTCATCACCGGCTTCACCTGCCTGCACTGGGCCGCCAAGCATGGCAGGCAGGAGCTCCTGGCCATGCTAGTCAACTTCGCTAATAAGCACCAGCTGCCAGTGAACATCAATGCCAGGACAAGCGGAGGCTATACTGCCCTGCACTTAGCTGCCATGCACGGACACGTGGAGGTGGTGAAGTTGCTGGTGGGGGCTTACGACGCAGACGTGGACATCAGGGACTACAGTGGGAAAAAGGCCTCTCAGTACCTGAGTCAGAGCATCGCGGAGGAAGTCAAGAACCTGGTGGGAGCCCTGGACGAGGACGATGGAGAGAGTGCCACTGGCAGCGCAGGTGGGCGCTGGAGGCTTTCAAAGGTACTCCCTTCACACCTCATCACCTACAAACTCTCACACGTCCTGGAGGATGGAGGGGATCATCACCATCACCATCACCACCACCACCACCACCACCACCACTTGACTGAGGGATGGGCTGGAGGCAAAGCAAAGGATCCAAGTCGCAAGGCCTCCGGCAGCTCAAGTGGACGAATAAAACCCAGACTCAACAAAATCCGCTTCCGGACCCAGATCATCCACACTACACCCTCTTTCAGAGACCCGGAGCAGCCATTGGAGGAGGGGGAGGAGGAAGAGGAGGAACGGGCTCTTAAAGGCCACTCATCTTCATTCAAATTGAGGCCGAAGTCCAATGTATTTGGGTAAAAATAATTTCTTTTAGAAAATTCTAGGTTTATTGGCCTTCAGGAATAGAATGTGTAGGCAAGGAAGTGAAACCAGAAAAGAGGCTAAATTCTGCATTCTTACTTGGGGAGTTGGAATGGGTGGGAGGAATTCCCCCTAGCATTCTGGGTTAAGTAGGTTTCCAAGTAATTTCATCAAACCTTGCCCTAGGCCTCTTTTCCCTGTGCCACCCCTCTGCCCCGAGTCCATTTCTGAGGATTGGAAATGTATTTAAATTGGGTGTACAGAATTGATGATTGAGGGTTCCTTTGATTTTACCATTACTGGATGCCATGCAAAATAAGGAATATTGCACTTTTATGTTGCTGTTTTTAAAAGTGGTTACTCTTCCAAGAGCAACAAGGAGTGCAAGTTATAATGAAATTTTAAGTGTGAACAAAACTACATACTGCCTTGGTTTTTTGTTTTTTACTAATTGCATTTGCCTTTTAAAATACTACTGAAGGTCACGTCAAAGTTGAAAAGCGAAAATACTGTTTAGAGAATAATGTGAATAAAAATGGTATCCTGTTTGTATTGTAACTAGTGCTCAACTATTTTTTAAAAAAGCAATTTCAACTTTAATCACTGAACTAAAGAAATAGGCAACATTCATTTTTGAGGTAATCTATAGTGTGGTTTCCTCTTAACTCTAGTATCACTGCACTCAGTGTTAAGGTACATTGTTAATAACTACACAAATTTTTTTATTTAAAGAGAATGCTTAACAACCTATGATACTTTTAAGTAAAACATTGCCTTTGGTTCCGATTCTCACTAATTTGTTTTGCTATTCTAAAAGTCTAAATTTGCCAGAGTTTTAATTCTAGGGATCATATAACCATTGGTTCTATTTGACATGACCCTATCTGGTGGTACTTAGAAGTGAATTGCCTACAGAAGCTGTTTCTGATTTAGATGACTAGCAAAAATCGGCATAAATGTTAGTGAGCTTATGCTTCTGTGAAGTAATTATTAAATCAATGATTCTCACATAAGGTACACTTTTTACTAATAAAGTACACTCATAGTATGTGCTTTGTACCAATGTTAGCAAATGTTTATAATATTAAAGACTTTCAATTTTCCAATGTTTCCTTGAATTTGTTAGAGATGTACAGTGAAGTTATTGAAAAGCTGGGTAGTAAATCTATCCATTTAAAAATAGCACTTTATAAAAGGGAAAAGAGATGGGACTGTTTCTTTAAATGCTGCTGGCTATTGAATTCCTTTGTATATAAGTGAAAAATACCTTTCATTAAGATTAGAGTTAAGTGTAGTTCTTAATCACATTTCATTCAAATTTGTTAGGGTAAATGTCTATATAATTATTATAAAATTTAACTCATGAGCATATTAAATCAATTTGTAACAAGATTCAAAACAACTTTGTGGGAGACTAATTCTCACAAGTCCTTCTCCCTTAGTCTTTTTGGTCTCCTAACTGCTGAAACGTAAGTACCTGGAGTCCATAGAAGTTAAGGAGTGAGTTAACAGCTTACAGAGTGAATGAACCAGTATATAAATGACATAGAACTGCAGTGTAGAGAGTTCTTAGATCTTTACTTTCCCAAGTCAGAGAAATTTGTACTGAGTTTGTCACACCTTTCTGGATAGCAGTTGCATTTGTTTAAAGACATATCAGAAATATTCACATGAAATATATAAACTATTATCCATTTGTGTGGCTTTTTGTTTTAGGATATGGAAGTGGGCTATGTACATTTGGGAAGCACTTTTATCCATACATATGGGTAAAAACAGTCTAATTTTGTATAAATAGAGGTTCCTTGAAGGTGAAACGCAGTCATTTGTTTGGAATCATATACACATTGCCTGTATCTAGTGCAGAACAAGCTATATAACTTCCCACCGAGGAATCGTACATTTCATTGACATATAAAGCTAAAGTGAACTATAAGTAGATACTTCAGAACCATCTAAATGTTCTATTGAAGTCTATTAATCTCAAAACATGTATATTAGTAACTAATTGCACAAAATCTATAATTTACTGGATCTTTAGAGATTGAGTCAGTACTTCATTTAACCTGCTTTTCACACTAAAGATTTTAACTTTTCCAATAAAATCTAACTTTAAATTTTCAAAAATCATTCCTGAGGGGAACTACTTCTAGCATTCCTTGTCATGATGTGCTTGTGTGCAATAAGTATAGCATTTTCAGCTACTTAGACTCTACATTCCTCTTATTTTTCAGTTTCCAAATTGAGATTATTAAAAGCAAATGATGTGTGTAATTTGATTTTGTGGAGTTGTTTCTGCCATTAAAGAAAATATGTATGTCAGTTACTTAGATGTTTGTTGATATGAAACTGTGGTATAGACAACCTAGGTATGTCCATGTGTTTCTTACAGGTACACTTGAAACTAGTGAATGTTCGGTCACAATTCTCTTTACTTTTATGGTATGTAAAATGCAGCTAGTTTATATAACTTGAAAATCTGGTACTATTTTATCCATGACTGAAATCTTGGGAGTCCAGGATGCCTCGTCTCTTATTTTTTAAATGAGTGAAACAGTGGGAGTTTGTAGAGCGTATAATTTGTAAAAGTTTGTTTTGTCAAAATAAAAAGTTCACACTACATTTTTTTCTCTGAATTGTCTAAATCATTGTAGTCCTTTATACTTCTTACCTGTGTAGTGTTTTATAGTTCACACAGTGCCTTTCAAAGTTTCCATTTATTTGATCCCTTTCCTGTCCCTTAAAGTTGTTAAGGGAATGAAGGTTGATGACTCTTCAGGGTTACGAAGTAAATAGCAGCTAGCAAGATTTTAAAATTCAGTGCTTTTCTGCAATATTTTCTGCACTTCAAATTGCCAAATTTGGGCGAAACTACTATAGTTTGGCTTCAGTGATGGAGGAATCAACTTGGACAGAAGGGGTAGTACCTTCACCACTACATTTAAAAAAAAAAAGAAAAAAAAGTATAGTTCACGGACACACCAACTAACCTGAACCCTTCCTAGCCAGACAGATCTTAAAGGTATGGGAATGCCTTTTTTTTATTTTCTTCAGTGTCCATTAGCTTTGGTCATTAATGAGCTCATTTCCTCACCAAATAAATACTTTAATCTCTATTTTAACAAAATTCACCTCTATTCAGATGGCAAAAGGATATGTGGGAAGACTTGATGTACTTTTCTGCCATTGCTCTCCTGGGAAGATCCAATTATCATTGCTGCTGGGGATTTTTGTTGTCACTCTTGCTTTATGACAACTTATAAAATATTTTTCCATATACCTGAACGACTAAGTCTAGTTTCTGTTTCTAGAATGACTTCTTTCCTGAGAAATACGTATCTTAGAAGGATTCACTGAACAGCCCACTTGAAGATCTTTGTAATTAGTCCTAGTGAAAAACTATATTTTGCTAAATAAATGGCAGTTATTTGGAGTCTCCTGCAAGTTAATCCTAAAAAATAAATACTCTGGAAATTTACTGTAAACCATTGTTCTTCAGTGATGAGTCAAATTTTCATGAATAACATTAAAAGTTAAGTTAGAAAATGACACTTTGTGGACTCATTTTTCAAGATTCAGCAGTAGAATTGTTTGTGTCATACCTGATTAATTTCCTCTGAAGAATATCACCTTCATGTTATACTTTTTTCTCCTTAATCTTCCCTTTAAAACTCAGTTTTGTCTTAGGAGTAGCTTCCCCATTCAGTTAAAAAATTGTGTCTTTTTCCACATTTATTGGTAAGGAATATGGGACAAGTCCCCACCCTCACACAATGCCTGGTGTGTTGAAAATAATAAGTGGGTGTTTTTGGTTTTTTGGGTTTTTTTAGTGGAAAACACGAAAATATTTCATAGTGTCACATCATGTGGATAATTTCAATGATACACATCTATGCCAAGTGTATTTTTCATAGGATCTGGCTCCTAATTGCTAGCCAACCACCTCATTTACAGACCAGCCAAAAGAACAATCTTCCAACCCAGGAGGTAAAATCAGCTTTAATAGGATTTTACTTTGTGAGCAACTTAAAAGATTTTCACGAGTAAATTTGGTTATAAGAAAGTTTTACCTTACAAGTTGATTCAAGTACATAATCCCTAGGAGAATCTACTCTAACTGACTTTAAATATTCTAAGTATTATCATGTATACAAATGACTACTTTGTGTAACCCCAAAAAGCAAAAGAATAGAGAGGCGAAGTTTAGTTTAGCCTAGAGCTCTTACTAATAAGCACCTTAACCATGCCATGGACTGTCTCAGGAGGCACAACACAGCCCTTGGAAATAATTGATCAGAGGTTATAGGAGCACCTGAGAAGTTAAAATAGATCTAAAGAACGTTTGTGACTGATTCTGTCTTGATAAACACTGCTCTGGGCCATATCCATTCCGACCAAAGGTTTAGCTAAAACTGGTCAGACTTTGAATGAAGTTACCCAGTGAAGTAGCATTATATAATTTTTTTAACCCAAATTTATACTGTTCTGATGAAAGAACCTGGAAGCATGTGTTAGAATACTCTTACGGGTCTCTCAGAAGTTTTGAATTCCTGAGATTTGTTGAGAAGTTTTCAATATTGGTAAATGTGATTCTTGAGTTTTGTCTTAGTCCATCCGGGCTGCTATAACAGAATACCATAGACTGGGTGGCTTGTAAACAACAGAAATTTATTTTTCACAGTTATGGAGTCTGGGAAGTTCAAGACCAAGGTTCTGGCAGAATCCATGTCTGGTTAGAATCTGCTTCCTGCTTCATAGACAGTAGTCTATTCCATGTCCTCACATGACAGAAGAGCAAAGGAGCTCTCTGGGGCCTCTTTCACAAGGGCACTAATCCCATTCATGAGAGCTCTATCTTCATGACCTAATCACTTTCCAAAGACGTTTCCTGCTAATACCCCCACACTGGGGATTAGGTTTCAACATACGAATTTGGAGAAGACTCAAACATTCAGTCCATAACAAGTATGTATTCAAGAGGCAATGCTTTGGTTGTGGTCGTCAGTTAAAGCCTATGGCTGCCTGCTCAGTCTGCACTAAGGAGATTCTAAACCCAGCGACGGGTTTTCTTTGGCTGTATGAAACAGTTAATACTTCCAGGAAGCTTACTGTACATGCCAGGCAAGGTTTTAAGCGCTTTATAAAAAGTAAACTGTTTAATTCACCCAGCTTCATCCCCATTAGATTCTAGTATCTCCATATTATTGGTGGGAAATTGAGGTGCAGAAACTGGCTCTTTGTCCAAGTTCACAAAGCTAGATAGTAGTAGGACTTGGCCTTAACCTCGGGCAACTTGGTTCTTGGGTTTGTGGTAAGCACTAGACTCTGCCACTTCTCTGGGAACATAAGTTATAGTCAAGTGGCCATAAGCTGACAAGACTACCACCAGGTGATGTAGAAATGATGGAGAAAATTCGCAGTCCCTGTATAAGAGATGAAACAAAAACCACAGGCAAGCACTGATGATTGAGGTAAATACTGATTTTAATACCTGATATTGCTGCACAGGAATAAGATTAAAACTAGATTTTTAGGTGTTTAGTTTTTTTCTATCTCACCTAGGATAAAATTCATTTGGGCTGAGAAAGATCATTTTCTTAGCTCAGAATGATAGAGTTGCTCAAATGTATAGGGTATGGTTATGTTTCTTTTTTCAGGCTCACCTCCCCTCTCTCCAGCCTCTCCTCCCACTTTGAGCACTAAGCTTTAATGGAATGCTCGCCACTTCCACACAATCATAAGATTAAAGGTCAACCTGGAAGAAAACCAGCAATACATTATCCATTTTCCTTGCCATAAATTTACCAATTTTTAGCCCAATGAATCTGAATTTTGATAACTCATTTTGGAACAGTCATAAACTTGCCTTTGCTGTATTACGAAGGGTGATTATATGTTTTAAAGAATAGAATCTTTAAGGATATTTGCCACTTGTTTGCAAACTGCTCTTAAAAATGAGTCACCTCCTACAACTTTGACACCCAATTAACTACATATGTAGTAAAAATTGAATAAAAATGCCTTGCTTTGTTAACTATTTTTATATAAAATGTAATGTATGCTTACGGATTTAAATAAATGACAGGATAGAATCAGATAGGGGAAAAAGTAAAAACTACTCATTTCGCCCCATTTACATTCCCCAGTGTAACTCCAACTTAATGGTTCCTTCTATATTTTTGGGTATCTGACTTTTTTCTAATTTAGGCTATCCTCTCTCCTTGGTCTGAAATAATTCATTCAGTTTTTACTGGGCTATACCTAATACAGATATTGAAAAAGTGAAAAAAAGCAAGTATTTGGATTTTCACCTGAGACGCCTTAACTCTAAGGCTTCAGAAATGAGAGTAGGACTTGTTACAGTTTGGGTACCACAGGAAGCTTCTCTAAGATGCTTGTTCGATTTCCATGTGCCCACTGCCAGTCCGTGGCACCCTTTCTGGAGGGAGATTTGCAAAAGAACATCTGACCATGCCATTCCCCAGCTTTGGACTGACAGGGTTTTTAGAATCTCCCGGGGTCCACTTTCTTCTTTCTGGCCTCATCTCCTGCCACTTCCCTCCCTGCCTTCCACCTTACCACCATACATGCTTTCAATCCACCTTGCGCATTTCATGAACATTTTTTCACTCTCCTAGACTTCCCTTCAGATATCCTTCTGAAGCCATCTGCAAGTTGCCTGGGGAATGTTACCTGAGGTCTGCTCTTCTTTTCCTTCCCTGTGTGTGTGTTTGGGGTGGGGGTGGGGGGTTAACTAATGAGTATAGTTGAGACATGTGTAATTCTTATGCTGACTGGTCAGATTCACTCTCTCCTTGTTTCCTTGTGTCTCCTTACATACATCTCTGGGTCTTTGGTATACACAGAAAATCTATTCAGATTTAGGCTGCATTGAAATTAAGTTCTTAACTAATTATGGAGTGATATTTCAGTAAACAAATGAACAGAATAAAGGAGTATTTAAGGGAAACATTGGTAGGTAAAGACTGTAAACCATGACCATGTGCCTTTCATTTGAGGTGAATACTACCATTATTAAAGGATATTGAGGAGAGAATTCCTGAACTGAGTGGGAAGTTGGACAGGATAAACTTTGAGGTCATTTTAACCAGAAAAATCTGTGATATAGATGCTTATTTCCATGCCCCAGCCTAGCTGCAGGCATTCATTAACTCTGGGACCTTTGTTGAAGCAGAAATTTGTCAGCCTAGTTTGAGTTTATGAAATGAATTGCACTTATCTTATAATTCAGATTTTTCATCAATTCATGTTATTGAATGAAATTAGGTCAATCACTCAAATCAAACTAGAAATATAGTAAACTTAAAGATGGTGATAAGAAATTATACAAAAACAATATAGTAACTTTACAGTAACAATTTGAGAAATAATATTAAATAGATAATGTTTTAAAGGAAAAAGACTTAAAAATAGAAAATCTTTTTTTAAGATTTTATTTACATAATTTGAGAGAGAGTGAGCATGAGCAGGGGGAGGGGCAGAGGGAGAAAGAGAAGCAGGCTCCCCATTGAGCAGGGAGCCCAACTTGGGGATCAACTTGGGGCTCAATCCCGGATCCTAAGACCATGACCTGGGCCAAAGGCAGACACTTAACCAACTGAGCCACCTTGGCACCCCCCAAAATAAAAAATCTTTAAAAACCAAATAACCATTCAAGAAATTGAGTTGTGGGAGGTTCAGTTGGTTAAGCATCTGCCTTCAGCTCAGGTCATGATCCCGGGGTCCTGGGTTTGGGCCCCACTTTGGGCTCCCCACTCAGCAGGGAGCCTGCTTCTCCCTCTCCCTCGGCTGTCCCCCCCACCCCGGCTTTTGCTCTCTCGATCTGTCAAATAAATAAAATCTTTAAAAAAATTTTTTAAGACATTGAATTGTCGTTCTTTCCTGGAAACACTGTAATCTCTCAAAACAAACAAAACATAACACGAACAGATACTTAACATACACTGTTTCAGAGAATGTAAAAAGAAACACTCCCTTTATGAGTTTAATGTAATCTTGATACCAAAATCAGACTGGTAGAGACATAAAAACAAAATTATAGGCCGATTTCACTTATTAAACTAGAGTTTAAAATCCTTAATAATAGCTTATCAAATTCAGCAAATTCAAGTAAGTTACTCTCCTCAGAAGTGAAAGGCTGTTTCAGAATCAGAAAACCTGTTTGATACAATATACCACAATCCAGTATGGAGAAAAACTATGTAATCATCTCAACAACTTTATTTTCTTATAATACCAAGTGTTAGGGAAAATGTAGAGCAAAGGGAACTGTCATATGCACAAAGGGTGTAAGGTAGAACCACTATGGAGAGGAACTTGGAAAAATGAAATGAAGTTGAAGATACCTACACCCTTTAAGCCAACCATTCCACTTCTCAATACATACCCTACTCAGGAGATACCCTCTGTTTTTTGTCTGTCTGTTTGTTTGTTTGTTTGTTTGTTTTAAGATTTATTTATTTCTTTGAGAGGGGAGGGGAGATGCTCAAGTGCAGGGAGGGGCAGAGGGAGAGTCTTAAGCGAGGAGCGGGACTTGATCTCAGCATCCTGAGATCAGGACCTGAGCCAAAACTAATAAGAGTTGGAAGTTTAATGGACTGCACCACCAGGTACCCCAGTGGAGAGTCTTTATACCTAAAGCATGGGCATCACTTATTAGAAGCTTATTAGAGCTTATTAGAGCTTATTAGAAGTCCAGAATCTCAGGCTCCACCCAGACTTCCTGAATCAGAAATTGCATTTCAACAAGATCCCAGGAATTAGCTAGCTTTGGCTCTAGGGAACTCAAACAAGGGCAAGGGCATGTTTGTTGCAGCATTGTTTCTAATAACAACCGAAAAGGGGGCCCCTGGGTGGCTCAGTTGGTTAAGCATCTGCCTTTGGCTCAGGTCATGATCCTGGGGTGCTGGGATCAAGCCCAGCATCGGGCTCCCTGCAGGGTGGGAAGTCTGCTTCTCCCTCACCCACTCCCCGCCTGCTTGCGTTCCCTTTCTCGCTGTCTCTCTCTCTCTCTGTAAAATAAATAAATAAAATCTTAAAAAGAGAGAGAGAGAGAGAGAAATGAGTGGGAGGAAGGGCAGAGGGAGAATCACAGGAAGCAGGAAGCCCGATGCAGGACTTGATCCCAAGACCCTGGGATCATGACCTGAGCCGAAGGCAGATGCTAAACGACTGAGCCATTCAGGCGCGCCCCCCCCCCCCCACTCATTCTCTCGATCTCTCTCTCTTCCTCTCTCAAATAAATAGTCTTTAAAACAAACAAACAAAAACAAAAAAGGGAACAACCTGAATTTCCCAACACAAGGAGAACAGATACATTGTAGTACTACCATACAGTGACATACTATAAAGCAGTTAAAAATAAATGAAGTAAAGCCATATATATCAACATAGATTAAATTCAAAATTGTGGTGTTAAGTGAAAAAGGAAAGCAAATTGCAGGCTGAAATGTAGAGTATGATACAGTTTATATAATTTGAAAATAAAATAATACTCTTTCATTTGGGGATACAAACATATGCAGCAAAAAAAAAAGGCATGGGGTGGTATATACCAAATGTAATATGGTTGTTTCCTTTGCAGGGGAAGGAGAATGAAGTGGAGAAATAACTATATCTGTGGTGTTCTGTTTCTTTAAAAAAAGATCAGAATCAAACATAGCAAGATGCTTAATTATGGTACAGCTGAGTGATGGGTATATATTTGTTTACCACTTTATATATGTTTGAAATATTGCACAAGGGGGAAAAAAGTACAAAAAAAAAAAAAAAAGACAGGCATACTTTGGTCTCCTGTCACGACTTTTCCATTCTTCCTTGTTTTGCTGTTTATCTGAACTTATTCACAATAAAATCTAAATGATGAAATATAGTCCCTGAGAAGGCTACAGCATCAAGCTGTTAACAGATGAAGCAGGATTAAACTAAAGAGGCAAATACCAAGGACATCAGCTAGTGGATGGTAAAGGGAGGCTGATTTGCACACCGACGCCACAACTCCATCCCAACCCCGTCTTGTGCCTCACTCTGGAAACTGGCATATTTCAGACTTGCAGCTATATACACCTTAGACCCTCCCTCAAATTTGAGAATCCTTATTTAGACAGGCTTCCATCAAATTACTGCTGTGCAGATTAGGAAGGTCAAGGTGAGATGCAGTCTCTTCTGTCTCTGTCATTCCACAGGCAAGCTGGGGATGGAAATCTTTCCTGGGAGTAGAGCCCTAGCTTGGTCCTTAGAGGCATTGAAGTCTAGAGCAGTGCACAGGCATCCAATTTGCTGGTGTGGACTGGGGCTAGGACAGCAGGGGCCTAGATCCATAGTTTAGGCAGCGACTTAAAATTTTTTTTATGGGAGTATATAAAATACTCCACAGATTAATTTTGACTGTCTTTGTATGTTACATAAATGGAACCATATAGTATATACTCCTCATGTCTGACTTTTTTCCTAACAGGGTTTGTAAGATTCATCTGTATTATTGACTGCAGACTGGTTATTCTCATTGCTATATAGTTGTGTGACTATAACAAAATTTATGTCTTTTATGTCAATTCGGTAGTTTCTTTTTAGGGCTATAATGAGTGTGCTATGACTATCTCAACGAAAGACTTTTGGTGAGCAGATCCTGGGTGGCAGTGTATGCATAGCTTTTTCACTCTGGTCCATCTGGGACAGTGACTTCTTGATTCTCCATCTTCCAGACAGAAACAGAGGTGACAGCTCCAGTGGTCCTCTTTTGTGGTGGTATTCTGGGAGGGTCTTAGAAGCTCAGCCTACAGCCTTCTCTCTAACACAAAGATGTTCCAAGACACTAAGGGACTGCAATAAATACCCCTTTCATGATTTCTGTTACAAACAACTGATCATGAGCCTTTAAAGAATATATTTCCTGTTGTTCCCATTACAGCCACGTTTAGTTTACTAGGGTAAGCCCCTCTCCTTTGTATGCTTACTTACATTCTCATGTTTTCTATATGGATGCATTTTTCTTCCCCCAAATCTGTCTGCTTGTTTTATATATTTTAAAAGCTACCCACATTTCATTTCAAGGCATTTCACCAATATGATAACATGCTACCTTTTCAAATGGCAGATTTTGTTAATCTTACAAAAGTACTTAAGTAGTTCTGGTTGTTATCCCTTTTCTTCTTGAAGAATCTCATGTTTTTCCCAAGCAAACTGGCAGTCATTTAATTGTAAGTGTCTGACTAAACATAAAATACTTCCGAATGGGATAAATACCTGAATAGCCACCAGCAAGTACAAATGTTACCTGGCCTAAAGTAGTTTTTTTTAAATAAATTATATTGATTTTTCATTTTTCTGGGCCTTATTTCCACAAACTTGAAAAATGATAAATCTCTACCTTAACATAAAAATTAGCTTTATATATATGTGTGTATGTATATATATATATACTAAATTGAGAATTGATTTTTAAATCTCAATACTATATATGATAGAAAGTTTCTAAGATTAAATGCTTGAAAATTACATATTATAGTCTAAGAGTGCTCGTTATTTGAAGCTTAAATACGCATGATGCTATCATTGTATGAACTGGCAGTTGACTTGTGGCAGGCGTGGGATGGCAGATATCATCTTGTCCAGCTCTTGGTGTTGTTATACATGGAGCAACAGAGATAAGGCAAGAGTAATATCGTGGCTGAGCTGAGGTGTGGATCTAAGCCCACAGAGCCTCAGTTCATATCTGTTGGCTCCACTTAGACTATTTTCTATGGTTTGGGTAAACTATACTTTCTTATAATAGGATATTTTGAAAAGAAGTCTTGTTCATAGTCCCAAATCTTTTTGGAAAGTGAGGTAAGTATATAGGTATCAATTCATAAGTTTAATGACAACATCTGTCATAACTTGCCAAATCCTTAATTTGGGAAACCCTAGTTGCAAATAACATCCAAACTTAAGTTGTATGTTGATTTGTGTCCTAAGTCCCTTCCCACTACTAATATGAAGTTTGAAAATCCTGTGCTCTGGCAGAAGCTACAAGTTCATTAAGCCATTTCATGATCATTATTGTATGATAAAGAATGTTTCTGGTCTTTGTCTTGGCTTCCTGGCATGGAGTCTCTGAAATGTCTTGGAATTTCCTAAATGATAGGAGTGTTTTTGTTTTGCCAATGAGGTGACCCATGATGGGTCCCTAGATAGCTTTAGGATGGGAGGGTCACCAAACAAAAAGCCAACCATGTAATTAGAGGGTTGGGACTTTGAGCCACACCTTTCGGGAGGTGGGATGGGCCTGGAAATTGAGTTCACTTATGTGGTCAATGATTTAATCAACCATGTCCATATAATGAAACCCCAATAGTAACATGCCCTAATTCCACAGGGAGAGGGCACAGAACGTATGCATTTGGGACCCTCCCAGATCCTGTGCTATGTGTATCCTTTACAATAAACCTATACTCATAAAGTATAGTGCTTTCCTGAGTTCTGTTAGTTGTTCTAATGAAGTATCAAACCCAAGGGGACCCTCTGAGACTTGTGGCTGCCATCTAAAGAGAGGGCAGCCTGTGGAGGACTCTGCCCTCAACCTATGGGGCCTGCACCTGACTTCAGGCAGCTAGTGTTGGAATTGAATTACAGTATACCCAGTTGGTGCCAGACCAGTTTTAGTGGAAACAATATCATATTATCTATTCAATGCTTGATGTCGAAGATGAAATACACAATTATCATGTTAGATTGATTTTCCTTTGATGGAAAGAGCTCTAAGATCTGATATGTTACCATAAATGTTGTTATTTCCTTTTTATTGTGCTCATGCTCTATGGAAAAGGATTTGGGGAATTGTAGTAAGCAGGGTCCTGATGGGAAATAGAAGATATGTTCAGCTGGAATTTTTAAACAGATTTTTGAATGAAGGAACTCTCAACAAAAATTCTCGGAATGCAAAAATTTGGTCAGAGGGAAGGAAAAACTTTATCAGCATTTTACACACTGGGGAGATATACCCTCAACTGCAAACCGAAAGTTCGCTCTGAAACTGGTCAGACTCAGGCGCCAAACTGCAAACTTCAGGAGCAGAGTGGCCAGCAAGACGCAGCTCATCATTTCTGGTAGCAGCTTCAGGATATGGCAGCAGCCTCTGAAGAACATGATAAGATATGTTGCAGGAATCTATACTTTCAATGCCATCCCGATCAAAATTCCACTGGCATTTTTCAAAGGGCTGGAACAAACAATCCTAAAATTTGTTTGGAACCAGAAAAGGCCCCGAATTGCTGAGGAAATGTTAAAAAAGAAAAACAAAGCTGGGGGCAT
>CM052885.1:78115109-78187244 GCA_028534135.1 Potos flavus
GGGTATTGAGGAGGGCACGTATTGCATGGAGCACTGGGTGTGGTACATAAACAATGAATCTTGTAACACTGAAAAAATAAAATAAAAGTATTTGGGAAAAAAAAGATATGTTGCAGGGATCTTTCTGCAAATTTTGATGAATTTTGTGCAAGCTTGTCATCTTAGTGCTGACTTTTTTGTTCCTCATGGTCATTCAGCCCGATTATAATTTTTGGGTTTTTTTCCCTTCATCTTGTCTGTTAACTAGTGCTGTCTAATTGTTGGGGTGTCTTGTTCTCAGAACAATTTTAAAAAGAATGGATAGGATTAAGAAACAAGCAGGGAAGGCTGAGGCACCCAGGGAAGCTACTACCACCCTCAAGCCTGAGATGTTACCAGCGCCTATTGAGAGCTGGAGAAAGGGGCTGTCTAGCAAGTCCTGTCATCCGAGAAGGACACAGCCACTGCAGACCCACAGCCAAGGCCAAGGAACAAGCCAGCCTCCCTCCTTCTGTGCTTCTCAGCAGTTGACTGGAACTGAAGCAGTTAAACCCAGATGATCTGTCCCCCAGGTAGAGAATGAATCTGAGGATGAATGGATGATATCTAGCACAAAGAATGAGTGTAGGACTCAAAATAAGAGACTGGGAGATTCCAGGACTGTCACAGATTGGTTGATTTTCAAAAAAATGGATATTTGTTTTCTCCTGTAGCATGGAATTGATACTATTTAATTCTGTTAAAAATCTAGTTTATGCAACAGCTGGTATCATATGAATGCTATTGCTCAAGAGAAATATGGATTAACTGGTAACTTCACTTGCAATTTATAGCTAGTCGTTTTCTTCAGGAAGCCTTTGATGAGTTGGCTACATTTATATGTTATATGCTCCCTGTTGCATTTTCCCCTACGATGTTGTAATTTAGTTTTTCTACCTGACTATTTTCCTTACTACATGGTGAACTTTCTCTGGGCATAGATTTTTTCATATTCCTTTCTGAACGCTCAGCACAAAAATGTGAGCAACTAATAAGAGACTATAAGTTGAATAAACTTATTTGAAAAAGAATTAAACAAAACTTTTATTAAAAAGATTTTATTTATCTGGGCGCCTGGGTAGTTCAGTTGGTTAAGCAACTGCCTTCAGCTCAGGTCATGACCGGAGAGTCCTGGGATCAAGCCCCACATGGGGCTCCCTTCTCTGCAGGGGAGCCTGCTTCTCCCTCTCCCTCTGCCTGCCGCTCCCTCTGCTTGTGATCTCTCTCTGTCAAATAAATAAAATCTTTAAAAAAAAAACCTTTACTTATCCATTTGACAAAGAGAAAGAGCACAAGCAGGGGGAGCGGCAGGCAGAGGGAGAAGCAGATTCCTGGCTAAGCAGGGAGCCGATGCAGGACTTGATCCCAGGACCCTAGGATCATGATACCTGAACTGAAGGCAGATGCTTAACCGACTGAGCCACCCAGGTGTCCCTAAACAAAACTTTCATAAATAAAATATATAGTAATTGAAATTTAAAATGGACAAACTTAATGAACAGCCTGCCTTATACCAGGTCAGACATTTCAGAAGAAGAAAAAAAAAATCAACTGGAAGATACATTTGAAGAAATTAACTAGATGCAGCTCAGAGAGACAGATTTTTTTTTTAATGTAAAAAAGAAGGTAAGACACATAAAGGGTAGGATGAGACCTAACATTCATGAATTTAGGATTCCAGTAGGAGATAAAGAAACATTGATGGAATGTTCCCCAACTGACGAAAAATACCAATCATTGATCAGGAAGTCCAACAAATCACAAGCAGAATAAATGAGTAGAAACTGACACCCAGGTATATTATATTTAGACTGAAGAACACCAAGTACAAAGAGGGAACACTAAAATAAGCTAGGGAGAAAGGCACATTATCTCCACAAAATGGACAGGTAGGCTGAGAAATAATCTCTTAATAGCAATAAGAGCAGGAAAAGCCACAAGGCCAAGGGGATGATGGCTTCAGTGTACTAACAAAAATAACAGTCAGCTGTAATTGAAGATGAAGCTGAGAGGTCTTTCAAGACTGAAGGCACAATAAAGGTGTTTTCAGATAACTAAAAATTGAAAGAATTTTCTGCTAACATAGTCGTTCATTAAAGAACTATATTGAGAAAAAGCCAAAGTAATCCCAGATGGAAGTTTGGTTATGTGTACATTAATATGCATATGTGGGCAAATCAAAAAAAGGACTATTGACTGTATAATACAACAATAACAATCACTTGTAACATTAAAAATTAAGAGAGAACTAACATAGGAAGGAGTTTAGACCTGCACACAAAAAAGATAAATGTTCACTGCAATACTAATTTGCGCATACTATAAAGTCAAAGCACAAATGAGTATCTATGAAGAAATTAAAATCTGATAAATAATTATGATCATCTTTTTCCAATTAAATGTTCTATTGCTGATATGTTTATTTATTTTGTCATCTGCCAGCAACCCTTAACACATAGGCTATGACAAGAACCTATGTCCTGAGTGTTTTTTTAAAGATTTTATTTATTTCTTTGACAGAGAGAGAGAGAGATCACAAGTAGGCAGAGAGGCAGGCAGAGAGAGAGGGGGAAGCAGGCTCCCTGCTGAGCAGAGAGCCTGATGTGGGGCTCAATCCCAGGACCCTGAGAGCATGACCTGAGCCAAAGGCAGAGGCTTTAACCAACCGAGCCACCCAGGTGCCCCTGGCCTGAGTGTTAATACTAATTTATAGGGAAACCTGAAATCGATGATCCTAATATTTTCTATAAATTGAAAAAATTTTTTGAATGTTAATGAGTTAATTTGAATGTTCAATCCACTTTATGAAACTTCAGTGTTTGGCAGAAGTGAGAAAATTACTTGGCATATTCATTCTAAACATGTATTTATTTAGTGATCCAACATCCTCAAGCACTGAAATGAGTGGCAATTTACCACTCTGAGCTTTGGAGGGGAGCCACATGTCATGTCCTAAGAGGGAGCTGTGTCCAGACTGGACTGCTGTGTGACCCTGTCTAAGTTGAGAAAGAAGCCAAGATTGAGGAGATCCAGAGTGGAAACCAAAAGTAAAGATGGTTTATGAAGATGAAGTGAGTGCTCTCCTCTTGAAAAGTAATTCACTCAGTAGGTATTATTGAGTGCAATTAGATGTTATGCACTTTTCTGGGTGCTAAATTGTAGACAGAAATAAGACATGCTCTATACTTTTCTTACTCCTGGAAAGTGATAAATAAATACAGAATGGTACTACAGTTATTAAGAATCTGATGATGGTTTACAATTCTCATGTGTTTCCCACTGAGAAGAGCATGCCAAGATATAGTTTTTCTATGAGAAATTATTATGCACCACCATAATATGCCTCCTGATATGAGGCACTGAATAGAATACATTACTTCTAGGAAATCTCTACCAAAGGTATATAACCTGAATGGAATAACTAGGAAACATTTGACAAACCCAAATGGAGGGACTTTCTATAATATATTGACATAGTGTCTTCAAAAATGTCAATATCATAAAAGACAAAAAGTCAGAGGAACTGTTCCAGACTACAAAAGACCAGAGAAATATGACAATCACATGCAAGGTATGATCTAGACTGTCTTTTGCTGTAAAGGACATCATTAAGATAATTGACAAAATCTGAATAATGTCTGTAGATTATAATGGCATTTTGGCATCAAAATTAACAGTTCGATGTTAATTTTCAGTTTTTATCATTGTGGTTGTGTAAAATACTGTCTTTCTTCCCAGGAAATACATACTAAGTATCTGGGCTAAGGAGCATCGTGTCTGCAACTTACTCTCAAGTGGCTCAAAGGAAAAAAAAATAGCAAGAGAGAAAGTTAAAGCAAATATGGAAAAATGTTAACATTTGGGGAATCAGGACAAAAAACATGAAATTCTTTGTGCTCTTAATGCAACTTAAGTTAAAAAATTAGGTAAAAGAACAAAACTATCGGGGCACCTGGGTGGCTCAGTGGGTCAAAGCCTCCGCCTTCGGCTCAGGTCATGATCCCAGGGTCCTGGGATCGAGCCCTGCATGGGGCTCTCTGCTCAGCGGGGAGCCTGCCTCCCCCTCTTTCTCTGCCTGCCTCTCTGCTTACTTGTGATCTCTCTGTCAAATAAATAAAATCTTGGGGCACCTGGGTGGCTCAGTGGGTTAAAGCCTCTGCCTTCGGCTCAGGTCATGATCTGAGGGTCCTGGGATCGAGCCCCGCATCGGGCTCTCTGCTCAGCAGGGAGCCTGCTTCCCCCTCTCTCTGCCTGCCTCTCTGCCTACTTGTGATCTCTCTCTCTCTGTCAAATAAATAAATAAAATCTTTAAAAATAAATAAATAAAATAAAATAAATAAATAAAATCTTTAAAAGAAAAAAGAACAAAACTATCATGCAAGAGTTAAGAGGTAAGATGGTTCACTGGAACCAAATTAAGTTCATTTAAAGATGGGGTAAACCCTAGGTTTGCTCTCTGAAAGTAGTTTCTATATCAGATTTAACTTTTTTTCTGAAACTTTCATTTTTATGTTCCATAAAAGCAAACCCAGATTCCAAATTCCCCACCAGGTATACATGTTACATGTTTGGACTGGTGTGTGTTCTTATTTGTCCTGAACATGGTTTTGAAAATGACTTTGAAGCCTAGGACTGAGCCATTTACAAAAAGATAATAGTGATCTAATTGCTGGTCTTCTGTGTGACCTCTTTCCATTGACCAGCTTAAAAAGCAATCCAGTTCGGTTTAGCTTTCACACATATGTTAAGAAAATCAATTTCTGATTCCCCATCTAATATAGTAATACACAGTAATACAAAGAGTAGGTCTGCATGGTAATAAAAAATTTTTTTTCAGATGGAGCCTCAGCAACAGGGGTCCCATTATTCAATTCTTTAAAAAATCCTTTTAAAATTGTTTTTATTTGGGGCTCCTGGGTGGCTCAGTGGGTTAAGCCTCTGCCTTCAGCTCAGGTCCTGATCTCAGGGTCCTGGGATCGAGCCCCGCATCGGGCTCTCTGCTCAGCGGGGAGCCTGCTTCTGCCTCTCTGCCTATTTGTGATCTCTCTCTCTCTCTGTCAAATAAATAAAAATAAAATAGTTTTTATTTATTTTTAATTGAAATATATTTGGTAAATACATTGTATAAATTTAAGGTGTACACATAATTTGATACACTTACATATTGTAATATGATAGCCATTGTAGCAATAATTAGCACCTCCATCACATTACATAATTATCCTCTCTTTTTAGTGACTGGAATCATTAAGTTCTAGTCTCTTAGCAAGATTAATGACTATAATACAATATTGTTGTCTTTTAGTTTCTTTTAATGGCTCATTCATAAGGTCCTCCTCTCAGCTACTAGAACTGGCTCTCCAAAAAAAACACTAAACTGTTGAAAACCATTAAAAACCACTAAAACTGTTAAAAAGCAGTTTCAAGTGACTAGGAAATTACACTGTTGAGCTGATGCTCTTGTAAGACTCCCTGGTTCTTCTGCCAACACCCTGAGATGATGTTTCTTGAAATAGAGGTTAGAGACTTTTTTCTACCTCCAGTAGAGTTCTGGCCATGCTCCAGAACAGAGCCTGGATCCATCAGATGTTGCTACTGGCCAAATCCTTTTATGGCAAACATGGGAAAAATTTAAAAGAGGTGTCACCTGGCTTTTCTAGCCAATAATCTTGGAAAGAAGGAGCTAGTTTACCTAATGCTTAGAATGGTTTTTGTTGTCAGACCTTTCACATGTTCAAGTAGTTTGATCTGCAGCACCTCCTCATTTACACAGAGTCACTGAGATTTTTTCAAGTGCTTTTATTCTCTACTTTCTGAATTGAGGAATTAATAGTAGTAATGGATTTAAATGTTAGGCCAAATTTATGCTAAGAAAATAAAGCAGATATTTCTCCTTTTCACTGGACGTTGTGGTAAAAGAATCCCTCCAGAATCTTCTGCAGGTTTTAATTAAGTAGTTGTTTGACTCTAGAAATCATGTGAGGAAATTGGTTGTAATCTAGAGGCTCAGACGGGCCTTTTACAGGCCACTCATGTTTTCTTTTTTTTTTTAAAGATTTTATTTATTTATTTGTCAGAGAGAGAGAGAGAGAGAGAGCACAAGCAGGCAGAGTGGCAGGCAGAGGCAGAGGGAGAAGCAGGCTCCCCGCCGACCAAGGAGCCCGATGTGGAACTCGATCCCAGGACCCTGAGATTATGACCTGAGCCAAAGACAGCCGCTTAACCAACTGAGCCACCCAGGCGTCCCTATGTTTTCTAACAGTACTAGATTAGAAAGAACCCACAGAACTTCCTGCTCAGAAGGGGCTGCAGATTTTCTTTCTTCGGTCTTCAACTTTTTTTCTGAAAGCCTGCATTAACCATAGTAGGGGATTCACAGGAACACTTAGGAATTATATTATTTCAAGGGGCACCTGGGTGGCTCAGTGGGTTAAAGCCTCTGCCTTCGGTTCAGGTCATGATCTCAGGGTCCTGGGATCGAGCCCCACATCAGGCTCTCTGCTCAGCAAGGAGCCTGCTTCCCCCTCTCTCTGCCTACTTGTGATCTTTCTCTCTCTCTCAAATAAATAAATAAAAATTTTTTAAAAAAGGAATATTATTTCTTTCTTTCAAAGCCCGAATCTCTTTTAATATTTAATCTTTCCTTACAATGGCTCTGAACAGTAAGGTTGTTTTACAGGATCCCTCTTCTAAAAGCTGGTAAGCTCAGGCCAGGGAATGGCAGAGTTGATTAGTCACCAAGGGCCACAGCAATGCCTCATTAGCACAGTGTGTCATTGCGATCCTTAACTCTGGGCTGCCAGCTTCCCGCTCCTGTGAATCACAGCCCCACTCAGCCATTGCTCGATGGGAGGCTCAAATTCCTGGGCTCTGTTTTTACCCTGTCCTACTGCTATTTACTGAACAGTCATTCCAAATCCTTAAGCCCCGAGACTGAAGCATCTGTTATTCTAAATCAGGCCCAGGTGTAGCAGGAAGGACTGAATCAAATGGCTCAGCGCCCATCCATACCCACCTGGCTCCTGTTTCCAAATCAACTCTGACAATCTCCTGACACTTAGAGGCTGTTGCTTTTTATGTGTGGCTTACCAAAGGGTAGAAATTGAAGATAAATCTTCTAGAATTCCTTAAAAAATAAGAGAAGGGAGAAGGGAAATATTCAGGATGCCTAAGTATAACTGCAAATAATGGCTTCCAAACATGGGTTGGGCTGGGGATATACCCAAAAGAATTGAAAAAGAGGGACTTGAACAGATATTTCTACACCAATGTTTATAGTGGCATTACTCACAGTAGTTAAAAGGTAGAAACACCCCCAAGTGACATTGGTAGATGAATCGGTAAACAAGATGTGGTATATTCATAGAGTGGACTATTATTCAACCTAAAAAGGAGTGAAATTCTGACACATGCTATAACCTAGATTAATCTTGAAGACATCATGCTAAGTGAAATAAGCAAGGCACAAACAGAGAAATACTGTATAATTCCACTTATATGAGGTACCTCGAATAGTCAAATTAATAGAGCTAGAAAGTAGAATGGGGGCTGCCAGGGGATTGGGAGATAGCAAATGGGGACTTAGTGTTTAACAGGTATAGAGTTTCAGTTTCGCAAGATGAAAAAGTTCTGGAGATGAATGGTAGTGATAGATGCACAGCAATGGAATGTACTTAATGCCACTGAACTGATCTAAAAATGGCTGAAATGGTAAATTTTATGTTATGTGTATTTGCCACATTAAAAAAATGGATTAGGGAAGAAAGGGATAGTATTCTAGCCAGTTGTGTAAATGGCAGAGGCAGGCTTTCTGTTTCTCAAATAACCTTTCTTTATTTTCCTTTGGCTATTTGAGATACATTTTAGAAAGAAATTAGGATTAATAAAAGGAACTGAGTAATGTCCACTTAATGAGTGGTTCAGGGGTGTTTCAGCCAGATTGTGTATTTTGGCAACTGAACATTTGGGACAGACAAAACTGTTATGCTGTAAGCAGGAAACGAAAGTCCCTTGTGTGTGCACAAAATGACACTTTACTTAGAGCCTGGGGAAATCTGCTAATATTATCTGCTAAGGGCATAAGACAAAATCTTCCCATGCTAAGTATTCAGAAGGCTGTCACCAAGTAACTTTTTTTCTCTTCTAGCCAGATTGCCTCCTTCTAGCTTTTCTTTTTCCTACCGTTGCTTTCAGATACCATCTTTTTCCTTTCAAAGGCTCTACCTCTAGCATCTGGGTCATTACAGCCATTTAAATGATATTTATTTCATCACTTACTATGGACCATAGTGCTAAATCTTCAATGTGTACCAGTAAGTACAAGACAGGGTTTTGGGTCTCAGGCACTTACATCTTAGACAGGGAGGAAAGTCACATGTATACAGAAAGGTAACTAAAAATGTCTGCGCTAAAGGTGAGATACACATACTAATGTGTTACTGATGTTCCCAGAGGAAAAAGTGTATTGTCAAGTGGGAAGCATTAAAGGAGAGAGACCGAGGATCCATGTACCTGGAGTGATGATGGATGGGATGGTTCCAGCAACAGGACAATATAATTGCATGTCCTCAAACTCTGGGGTATCCGCATGCCATTAGGAGACAATGAGTAACACACTTTGGTTAGAACAAAGTGTACTTCTGAGAAGTAGAAGATAAGGTAGGAAATAGGAATTGCTGTCAAAAGATTGTAGGTCTTAAGAACCAAGGATATTATCTTGAGGGAAACAGTTAGCTGTTGTCGTTGCTAACTTATCATTTTGGAACATGTCAAAAATAAGGAAAAGTATATGTAAGCCCCAATGAACCCACAAACCAGGCTCCACAGTTAGCCGTTTTTTCAAATCCTCTTTCATCTATTTTCCTATCCACTTTCCCTTGCCTCATGTTATTTTGAAGCAAATCCCAGACATCAAAAAAAGTGGCATTCATAAGCATTGTTGAAATGCTTAAAACTGCTGCTGGTAATATAGTAATATAGATTTTGAAATCTAAATGCCTGTTTTTTACAAATTGTAAAAATATAGACACTCCCTGTGCTGCTGAATTGCACATCATCAGGGTGTGTGCAGTGAGGTATGTGGACATGTTTAATGCAGGAGGGCATAGTGTCCAGGGAGGCTTCCCAGTCCTCTATGAACTATTTAGATTTTTAAAAAAGATTTATTCATTTATTTGAGAAAGAGAGAGAGCTTGAGCAGGGGGAGGGGCAGAGGGAGAGGGAGAGAGAGAATCCTTGAGCAGACTCCCTGCTGAGAGCGGAGCAGGATGCGGGGCTCAGTCCCAGGACCCTGAGATCATGACCTGAGTCAAAACCAAGAGCTTAACCAACAGAGCCATCCAGGTGCCCCGAAATATTTAGATTTTTAAATTTTTAATAAAACTCAAAATTAAAGTTTGTTTGTGTCCCTAAAACGAAAAGGTGAGTACACACACAATCGCAAAATCACAGTATCATTATCACATCTAAAATATCAGCAATGATTCCTTCATATCATCAAATATTCAGTGTTCAAATTTCCCCCATTTTCTTGGATTTCTAAATAGTTTGTATTTTCAAAACAGAGTCGAAGTTAGGTTCATACATTTCAATTGGTTATGTGTAAAGTCTGTTAACCGATAAGTTTCTCCCCCAATTACTCCATCAAAAAAATTGTTTTATAGCTTTTATTTATTTATTTATTTTTAAAAGATTTTATTTATTTATTTGAGAGACTGAAAGCTAGAGACAGAGAATGAACAGAAGGGGAGGGGCTGGAGAGGGGCAGAAGGAGAGGGAGAACTAGATTCCCCCCTGAGCAGGGAGCCTGATGCCGAACTTGATCCCAGCACCCTGAGATCATGACCTGAGCTGAAGGCAGACATTTAACCAACTGAGCCACCCAGGTGCCCTATAGTTTCTATTTATTTGTTGAAGAAATTGGTTTGTTTTTCCTGTAGAGTTCCCACAGTCTAGATCTTGCCAACTGTATCCCCATGGTGTCATTTAGCATGTTCTTCTTTCTCCTTATTTCCTGGAAGTTGGTATTCATAGCTACAGGCCTAATTATATTCAGGTTCCACTTGCCAAGAACACTTCATAAGTGGTATTCTGTACTTTTATCAGGAAACCCATAATATCTGTTGTTTGTACATATAAGTGTGAAGTTTGCAGTTATTGAAGATGGGTGCCCAGATCCACTATTTCATTAAGTGTTGCCAAATGGTTATCTTCTAATTCTATCATTCCCTCTTCAATTATTAGCTGGAATACTTCGTAAGGAGAAACTTCTCATCAACTATTCAGTTACACTGAGGTACTGTTCATATGGGA
This sequence comes from Potos flavus, assembly GCA_028534135.1. NCBI lineage: Eukaryota > Metazoa > Chordata > Mammalia > Carnivora > Procyonidae > Potos > Potos flavus. The sequence goes on from CM052885.1 coordinate 78,125,439, forward strand.
AAAGGAGGATAGATACACAGGTTTTACCCCTTTATTTGCCAGTTTTCCAAACAACAAAATGGTTTCCTAGAATCTTCCAGACGCACCCAGGGAATGGAATTTTAAAGATATCTTTATGAATTGTAAGCTTTAACATATTTAATGTTTTCCAACTCTCCTTAATTATTTTTTGATGCTCTAATTTTCATAGCCAACTTGAGAGGGTCTTTCTGACTTTGATTGGCTCTCAAGTTGGCTAATAACTCATTTTGACACAACTCTAGTAGTCGCTGTTACTTCTTTGCTTTCTAATATAACAATTTGTTCCAAGTTCATTTTGTACATTTCTTTCCCCATACCTGGAACGGGACACTTCTCTAAAGAAGCCTACTTTTGTTTTGTTTTGTTTTGTTTTGTTTTGTTTTGTTTTGTTTTGTTTTGTTTTGTTTTCATGAGAAATGCCATAGAGACATCCAGGGTGCACATTGCTATTGAATCTATCATTGTTTCTAGGCCTTTTGGAGGACAGTGTTACAAAATCCATTAAAAAAATAAAGCATATTACTAGCTGTGAGACTTAAATCAGTTTAATTTACTTCTCTGAGCTTCAGCTTTCTCATCAGCAAAATAAAGATGAATAATACCTATAATCTCATAAGCTTGTTATGGGAATTCAACAAGACAGTATATGTTAAATTTAACTTGATGTCCTTCTACACAACTCGAAATGCAATTCATAGACCTGCTTAATCCTAGAACCATTATACATTATTGGGAGGTAGCAGCCCCGAGGTCTAGTCTATTCCCTTACAAAACACTATCCCTTCCTCTTGATACACACAGACTATCCCTCCTAATAATGGGCGTCATTAGGGAATGTACCTTTGACCTATTTTCTTTTGGGGTACAGCCTGCAGTGGATGGATGGGTTGGATTGTTAAGAAGACACTAAAGCTGAAAAGACTTACTCTAGTATCTGCCATGTCCTAAGCCTAGAACTGTCAGCTCCCCCATCCTCAAATTCTTGCTGACTAAAGTTCTCTTGACCAATTTTTCTTAAACTCTCAGAACTCAAAATATCTTGTTTCATCATTTTTCTAAAACATTCAAGAGATGCCCATTCTTAGTGAGACCAAGAATTTTTTTAGTACTGACTATGCTGTGAAGTAACTGGCATTTTCTCTTTAAAGGAGAATGTAAAAGTCAATGTAACATCAGCAAAGTCCCCTTTCTGGCAGAGCACCCTGCTCCAGAAGTCCAGACAGAACAGAGGGCTGGTAGGGTGTAGGTGAGGGTCACGCCTGGGAGGAAGAAAAGAATGCAAGTCAAGGTCAAGAGCCCATCTCAGGATGACATCCGTTCAGTATCTGATCCCAGTGGTGAGACAGGTGGCCTGTGATTTTTGGATGCCTCATTGCCATGTCCTTATCCCTATCCCTTATCTTCAACAATCACAACTAATCATGTCGCTTTACTTTTCCCACTTACTGTGTAGACTCTAGGTTTGGATCACCAAACAGAATTCTCACAGAATTTTAAAAATTATAGCACCATTCCATTAATTTTGACTTGAAGGGATTCTGAACTGTAGCCTATATAAAAATAAGTCAGACACTTGAACCCACAAATCAATCATAAATGCACTAAAACTGGAACTATAGACATTACACCTCCTGGTATATGCAGAAGGAAGTTTTTAGCATCACTTATGTAGTATTCTTGCCATAAAAATGTAACCTAAGCTTAACCAAACCTGTAGAGCTAGCTACCACCTTTCTTATAAGAAATAGCAGGGAATAGTGAGACAATTTAAATGACACCATGAGGATGTCATCAATCAATCCAGAATGCGGATAACTCCACAGAACAAATGACCAGGTTCCCCACAAATTAATGGCATGAAAGAGAGGGGAAGGATGATTAAAAAGAGATTTAAGGAACAAATTAGCCAAAGGCAATATGTGGAATTTGTTTGGATCCTGATTCCACTAAAACACTTGTAAAAATATGGTTTTAAGACAATATGTACAGTGTGAAAGGAGTATTGCAAATTTTGTTAGATATGATAATACTATAGTGATTATGTTTCTTAAAATTTTACATGGGGTGCCTGGGTGGCTCAGTCACTAAGCGTCTGCCTTTGGCTCAGGTCATGATCCCAGGGCCCTGGGATCAAGTCCCACATCAGGCTCCCTGCTCAGTGGGAAGCCTGCTTCTCCCTCACCCATTCCCCCTGCTGTGTTCCCTCTCTCGCTGTCAAATAAATAAATAAAATCTTTTAAAAAAAGAATTTTACAGATGCATACTGAAGTATATACAGAAAAAAATGGCATGATAAGAGAGAGTTGCTTTAAATATTCTGAAATAAAATAAAATACCAGTGTTTGTGTGAAAAAAGATAAAAATAATATGAGGAAAATGCAGATATTTTGAAGCTGGGTGAAGAGTTTATGGAGGTTTATTATATTATTCTCTCTACTTCTTATATGTTTAAAATTTTGCATAATAAAGAGTGTTTAAAACATAAAAAAGTAAAAATAAGTGACAGAGAAGGAAGGAGGGAAGCTTTCCCAATATAATAACCTAGGCGAGTGGTGAAGGTGCCTTGCACTCTGGTTCTGTCAGTGAGATGGTGGGAACAGAATGATTCAGGATATATTTTGGGAGAGTAGGTAATTCTTAGGTTTTTGGCTTTGAGCAACTGGGAGGATGGCTATGAACTTGTTGAGAGGAAAACTGGGAGAGGCAGCATCCAGAAGTTCAGATTTGGCCATTATGAGTTTGAGGTGGCGATTAGAAGTATTTTTGTTTTGTCTTGTTTTTTGTTTTTCTTGGTGATTAGAGGTATTAATCCATAGTTGGACATCCAGCTGTACAGCTCAGAGGAGATAATGGAGCTGGGGTGCACATGAGGAGCCATCAGCCAATGATGGTATTTAAGGCCACAGGATTGAATTAGATCACCAGGGGAGTGAGCATGGTTGAAGGAGAGTAGTCCGTGTTAAGTAGAATGTTCCACAATCTAAAATGAGTACAGAAAGCATGTGCAAAGTTTCTCTAAGGCAAAAAGAGAAAATCAGGTTTTTGCAGTGACCCCATTCTAACCGCAGGAGCTATGAATTGGATCCAATTTCTCTCTATCCCCAAGAGCATCTAGAACACTGTTGCTGGGGAAGTTGCAGCAAAGCTGCCTCATTGCAATTTGGACTGGAATTTAAAGCTGAGGCCAGCACTCCACTTTTCAAAGAAATGGAACTCTTATCCAAACCTGGACTCTGTTTCCTGCCCTGTTTCCTCAGCAGCTTGTCAATATTTGATTTCCAGATCACAGGACCCCATCGACTGCCAAGGTCCAGAGCCTGTCACTCTAGAACAAACAGAAAAGGAAGTCAGCAGAAACCACTCTGCTCACACTGTCTACTTTCAGGGACTTTTCCTTGGTTGGTTTGTTCCTGCTTTTCCCCACTCCCAGGAATAGCAATGCAATGCTAACTCTGAGCAGCTTTTGTTTGCTTCCCGGACTGTGTGGCCCCAAAGGACAATGCCTCGATTCACAAGCCAGTGGGATCCTAAATGTCAGAGTGAATGCTAGCGGCGAGGTTACTCTTCAATCCACTGGCGAAATACTTCCACTGGCGTTTTATTTGTGATGCACGTCTTCATGGACCCAGCAAATGTAATTCCTTGCAGACTGCTTTTGAGTCTCCATTGCCAAGAGAGTGCAGGGACAATCTTGCAAAGTTTAGAGACAGGTAGGAAGAAGGCAATGGGGTTGGAACTAGTACTGCACATCCTTACCAGTCTAGTCAGAAACTTCATCTACCTGTCCTACAGCATCAAAAAGAGTGGGCACCCAGTCTCTTCTGGCCAAATCCCTGATGGGAGATGTCTAAAATGCACCCTTTCAGCCTGAGATTTTTTTCTCTGTATACAGCCAAGTGTTGCTGCCATTAGTAAATGAGACAATGCTTTATTAAAATAAACCCAGGTTCTCCCAAGTTTATATCCAAAAGGAGACTTTCCAGGTGAGGATGGCATGCTAACGCTTCGGGGGGTGGTGCGCTGACAGGTGGGAAAATCATAGTTCTGTGCCTGGAGCCTACGTGTACACATAGGAAGCCCAGTGTGAATGTTACAACTATTTGATTATGTCACCTCATGCTAGCTCCCAGAGGTTCACTGTTCCCATTTTAAACTCTCTGCTCCCAGTGCGGATAAAGCCCTTTTTTCCTGTGGAAAGGCTGTAGCATTTGGAAAAACTTCACTAAGACACAAGGGAGAACCAATGGGATCTAAAGTCAAAGGCACTCTGAAGCCTGACATCAGCTGCACAGGGCACTAGGAGATAGAGTGTGATGGGGCTGCACCCCATCTAGGCTACTTCCTACTTCTTGACCTCTTACCTTCCCTCCTCAGGCACATTGGTCTCCTGAGGGAGACCTCACTGGGCACACTCCCTAGGTTACTTTCTGTCAGTTGGTTATATTTCTGGTCTCCTTTCAGGTGACTGACCCTTGTATTTCAGTTAGGGACCAGGGTGAGGAATTTACCTTGAGTACAAGCTGCAAGGGGGACAGTGCTAGAAAACTCAGTCATCCAGATAAGTAATAGTTTGATTTAATATTTTTTAAAAAATCACATGAATGCGAAAAATCCATGATGAATGCCATACTCAAAATTTAAATGAAGACAGGATCCAAGTCACCCTGAGATAAAGGGAATAATGTGCTTCCCTATATTCGTGTTTTTCTGTATTTTTTATTTTTATTTATTTATTTTTTTAAAGATTTTATTTATTTATTTGACATAGAGAGAGGCAACAAGAGTGGGAACACAAGCAGAGAGAGTGGGAGAGGGAGAAGCAGGCTTCCCACAGAGCAGAGAGCCTGATGTGGAGCTCGATCCCAGGACCCTGGGATCATGACCTGAGCCAAGGGCAGATGCTTAACTGACTACACCACCAAGGCACCCCGTTTTTATGCATTTTTAAGTGGCTAATGATTTTGATAAAATATTATTAATGAGGTTATTTCCATCAAAGCCTGGAAAGTAAAATGATAATTCTGTTTTGAGTATAAGTAAAATATTTAAACTTAAAATAATGCTAGGAGTTTTCATAAACCTGTTTTAAAATTTTCTTAAACATTAACTACTTTAATGTTCTGGTGGAAAAATCCTTACAAAATACATAAAAATCTAAACAGAGCACCAACCTTTTCTACCCTTTGCCTCCAGCTCCAGTATGGCTGCTTGGCAGGACCCCTGGCTTGCCTGCGACGATGAGATCACTATGATCTTGGAATATGTGTATGCACCAGGTGAGGCGTCAGCCCAACCGAGGGCTCTCCTTACTTAAACATTGTTCCTCCAGTCCCAGCAGTGGTCCCTGCAGGTCACATCTGTCCCAGGTGACCCTCCCAAGCACACATCTGAATGCACGACCCAAACTGCACCAAACACTGTAGATCAGGAATTGGGAATTGGGGACCAGAGAAGCCAGTCTGTGCTGGCCACTGCATGGGGACATGCTATCCTGGAGAGGAGGGTATAGCTACGGCTGTGTATGCAGGAAGAATTAGGGTCCTCAGAAAAAGAAAGATGAGACTTGGCTTTTGTGACAGAAGAGAAGTCCTTTTAGACCCCCAGCTAGCTTCCAGGATCTATCTGCCCTACCTACCTGCTCTACTTGCCCTAGCACACTTTTTGGGAACTTCCTAGGAGGTGTCAGAATTACAAAGAAATGCAAAAAACTCAGTAGTTAAGGATTTTAAGGGAACAAAGGGAGTGCAAAAACTAACAGTCTCTACCAGGCCAGGAAATAGCCTAAGAATATCAGAGATGATAAATCAGTAGTGAAACTTCCCTGTTCAAAATTAAGCAAGGCCCTGCATTCCTCACAGAGATAAGGAGCCCAAGACCCCATCCAGTTTGTACTGGCTCTGGGAGCACGCCTGTAGCCCCTTCCCCTTGCCAACCGGTTACCTCTGCTTCATTATAGTGTTAAAGTCTCCACCGCTGTGCTCCTCAGAGGAGCACCAGCTTCATTAACATATGTATGCAGCCCTGCATAGGTAAGTTTTCTAAGTATGCCTGTGCAACTTTATGCCTGCCTTTACATGTGATGACTAAGCTCCCCTCTCTGAAGGGGAAATCCTAAATAAGGATTTATTTATTTAGGAAATCCTAAATAAAAAGAACCTGCTCACAAGGTAACTCACAGCTTTGGAAGTTATTCCCTGTGATCTCCTTATTTGTTGCAAATAAAGTTCCCTTTGTGGAACAACTCCACCTGGTGTAGTCTCTACCTGTAACTTACCAAGGTTGGAACTCATGTTCCTTCAGTTACATGTCAACAGTCTGCAAAGACAGAAACTGGACCATGTGCAGATGGAAATGGAGACAAGTGACCATGTGGCTGGGAGCAGGACTTGGAAACAGCTTTCTAGGTTCTGAGTATTTCCTCCTGAAGCTGCAGTGGGTTTCATGATCCATATGCATGTCCTTATCATCCAGTCCTTTTTTAACCCTTTAGCTAGTGTAGGTGGATTTCCATTACTTAGAATTAAAAAACAAAACAAAACAAAACAAAAACCTCGAAGCAAAGTTAGTGAGTCAAATAAGAGAGTGGAGCCCTAGTAACATGGCTTCACTTTGTACGGCTGTCGTGGGCAATGACCACAGATTCATGAATACAATATATGAGAAAGGTCAGAGAGGGAAGATAATATTAATATCCAATTAGCAGGTGGAAGGTAATACAGGGCAGTTCCAGGAGTGGCTATTTCAAGCCACTGCAGAAAGCCTGATCGGCTAACCACTACCTCTTCGGAGAATATTTCCCTGACCCCTAGACTAAGATGAGTCCTTCCAAAATTATGTAATCAAATATTTGTAAGGAGGTTTAATTGTTTGTATTCTCTGCTGGAGTGTAAACTCTCTGGGGACAGGGATCTACATCTATTTGGTTGCCATTCAGTCCCCAGTACCTAGTACAGTGGGTGAAAATGCCAGGTGCTTAATACTAGTTTATTAATGTAAACAAACACATGCATTGGGTAAAATAGTATCTTACTGTGATACCATGACCCCAAAGTAACCCAAGAACTCACAAATGCTTAGTTACAGAGACTCCCATTCTTCACAAGTAAATATTTGTTCTTAGATTGGCTACTCACAACCAATGCTTAAGTAGTACTTGTTCTGTACTAGTGCTATTAGCACTTACCTGAGTTACCATTTTGATGCTGACAATAGTTTTTTTTAAGATTTTATTTATTTATTTGAGAGAGAGAGAGAGAAAGAGCGTGCATGAGCACAATCCACGGGAGGCAGAGGGAAAAGCAGACTCCCCACTGAGCAGGGATCCTCACGCAGGGCTTGATCCCAGGACCTTGGGATCATGATCTGAGCCGAAAGCAGACACTTAAGTGACTGAGCTACCCAGGCACTCCTCTGCCAACAGTTTTAAGTGGCAGTTCAGGGGAGGGCTGCGCTTTGAATCAGTCCTCCAGCTTCAGGACTGCCCTCTTTGATGGAATGAATGAACTGAATGAATGCTGAAACAGAAATGATTCCATTTCAGTGTCATTAGTAACTCATACCTTATGAATAGAACACCTGAGAAAATAAAACAGCGAGACCAGAAGAGGATCAGCAGGCCTTGGCACCTAGAGGAAGAAGGCATAGAAATACAGAAGTCACTTGCACAACTCACTAGATTTGCAATGTTAAAGCCTAAGAACAAAACTAGACTTGCTTTTATGCCCTTCCCTCTCGAAAGCCTTTGGAGCACAGATGTGACTCAGATTTTGAGAACACATATCATTCCACAAACCTTCCCTGGTCACCTTACTGCACTCCATCCCCCGTGCAAAGCTCTGTGGCCAGTGACAAGTGACCCCCATCTCTGCCCTGGACTTGCTTACAGTCCGTTGTGGGAGGCAAACAATAAGCAAGTAAATAGGCACATAAGCAGGAATCAAACATCAGAAGAATCTTAGGAAGGAAATAGAGAGGATAAAATAATAGAGTGACCAGGATTGGCTTCTGAGGGAAGGCTGGCACCATATTCTCCATGTGGCGGGAAGCCTTTGGTAGAATTTAAGTAGCAGAACGACATAGTATGATTTACATCTTTTAAAAGCATATTACTGACTGTTTTGTGGAGAATGGACTGGTGGGCTGGAGGATGAGAGGTAGAGATGGGACACCAGGTAGCCGTCCCAGCAACAATGGAGTCCTCAACCAGGAGAAGGGGTAGAGGCCAGGAGCAAGGTCCAGGTTAGAAATTTGTTTTGGGGTTAGCATCCTCAGGACTTACTGATGGAGTGAATGCAGAAGGCTAGGGAACAGAGTCAAGAATGAATCCCAGTTACGTTTTCAAGAAGAGTTCCTATCTTTTTGACATATATACTAAAATATATTTGGGTGAAATGGTATTATGTCTGGCTGGGAGGCGGAAGTGGATAGAAGTCTTAATGAAAAAAAGCCAGCCATGTGCTGATAATCACTAAAGCCTGGTTTTGGATGTGTGGGATTCAGTATGCCATTCCTTCTTCTTTTGTATATGAATGAAATTTTCCACTAAGCATTTTTTTTAAAAGAAAGCGCTAATGTTATATGACACTTGATCCTGCCAGACACCTTTCTGAATGTACATTATTGCATTTGAATGCCATATTTATCATCACCATCCATTTTACAGTTGGGGAAGCTGAGCACAATTTAAAACTTAAGTACAGAACCAGGATTCAAACTCAGGCCACCTGACAAAACACCCACCACATTGCGTCAACTTCTGTCCAATCTAAAGAATTAGGCTCCAAGTCATTTCACATGACATTCTAATATTTTTGAGACAGTCAGTCATAGAAATATTAATATGTAGCAATCTCAATTGGAACACTGAAAAAATAAAATAAAAGTAATTTAAAATAAACTTTAAAAATATATAGGGGGCCCAGATGGCTCAGTCAATCAAGTGTTTGCCTTTAGCTCAGGTCATGATCTCAAGGTCCTGGGATGAAATCCCTCATCGGGCTCCCTGCTCAGCAGGGAGTATGCTTCTCCCTGTGCCCCTCCCCCAAGTTCATGCTCCCTCCCTCTCTCTCTCTCACAAAAATATATATATAAAATCTTTAAAAAAATAAAAATAACATACATATAAGTAGGTTCAATGTATAAAAATCCAAGAGTAACATGTAAATGTAAGGTAGTATTAATACCAATATATTTCAAATGAGGCAAAGCAATATCCTTGGGCCTCTCTGCTCTTCTGACAGGAGAGTAAGGGTAAACTACTACTGCTTGATGAATCATCACAATGTAAACATACTGGGTGACCACTGCCCAGACCAAGAAAGAAAACCTCATCAGCTCCCAGAGCCCCCATGTGTCCCTCCCAGTCCCTGCTATACCCACCTTCTCAGAGGGAGCCATGGCTTGCTTTCCAACATCGCCAATTAATTTTGTCTGGTTTGCATCATAACATACTCCATAATGCAAATGATCTCCAGTTTCTTACTTGAAAAATTTGGTGGCTTTATTGAGATGACAAACTCGTAGGAGGAGCAAGTTTTAGGGGGAAACCAAGGGTTATATTTTAGGATAGGTTAAGTTTGAGATGCTTATCCAAGTAGAAAGGTGAGGCAGCCAGTTGGAAATTAGAGCCTAGGGAGGGGTCTGGGTCAGGCCCAAAAGCTCATAGATGATGTGGGAAGCCAGGCTGAGATCACCTGGGCTGGAGTGCTGTCACTAGATCAGACCACACCCAGCCCTCTGTCAGGCGTAACCTGGGGAGGCAGGCAGTGGCGCAGGTAGAAAAGCATGACCTTCGTTCTCACTGGCAGTAACTGCATGTCACCTACGAATACTTAGATTAGTCTGGATCTTATGGGTCACCATTTCCGGGAATCAGGACGGGTGTGTTACAAAGGCAATCCCTCAAAAACTCAGAGATATATGTCATCCCACTCTTGTAGAGTGGCTGCTCTCCTCACCAGAACACCCTCTCTATCTGTGAGCCAATATCAGAAGATGAAAGAATGAGTGCTCCCCTCCCTCCAGCACATTAGCAGGTAAGTAGTGGTTGTGACCATTTGCATTGACAAATAATGAAGGAACATACAGGTGCAAGGTAATATTGATAAACCGGCCACAGGGAAGAGCCCTTGCTTTATCAGTGTGAGTAGCAAGGCTACTCTGTTATTAGGAGGACTTCAGACTCTTATTATCTTTAAGTTCCAAAAAAAGATCCAAACCAAGTTGTCTTAGGAAGAGTATTTATTATCTCTTATCACATGATATTCCAGAGGTATGATGGTCATTCAGTGATGTCATCAGGGACCTAGGTTCATTCCATCACTCTGCTCTGTCATCCTTAGACTGCTATGTTCAGGTGAATCCCCTCCAGGGCTGCGGATGTGGGCCCCCGTCATAGCCAGACACTGAACACCGCCTGTGGTAGGAGACCGAGTTTCTCCCTGGAGCTTCCTTTCAAGAGTGAAGGGATTTTTCCCAAAGACTTCTGGCCCCCCACATGTTTCAGCCAGAAGTGGGTCAGTGAGCCCTGGTTTGGGAAAGGGATCTTTATGGGGGCTGACACATAATGTATTTAATAGTCAACCTGAGTCTCTGATAAGAGAAGGCACACAAGGATAGCTTCTGATCTCAACCACTGAGGAAAGCAGGCCTGTTGTGCCCTTGGGCCCTCTCTGTTCAGGCTGGCTGCTTAAATCAGAGGGCCTGCTCTTCAGCCATCTCAGGGAGCCCCATCGGGCTAGGTCTGTTTTTCTGCCTATTGTTCTTCCTACCAAGGCCATGGAGACAATCACACAGAAGGAAAAGTGCTTCTCCAGTGTATTTGAGGAAGCAAACACGGGGTTCCACAGCCCGGCCTTCCTGCACCTGCATCTGGGAATGTCTCCAATACACTGCTGGCCCACGGCCCTTGGGGGTTGAGGACAAACTGGAGAAGAGGAAATAAAAACATTTCTGATGCCCTTCTCCATCCTCACCCATTGAAGCCTCTGGGAAAGATTAGTAGCTGGTTTCTGGTCCTGTGGACCTGGGGAATATCATTCCCTCAACAAGAATGATGCAAACCACTTCCTCTGGACTCAGGTCCAACAGGAAATGTTCCACCTCTGAGATGACAGCCTCCCCAAGTGCTGGCTTCCACCTCCCCAGAAAGCAGCAGACGAGGAGGCTGTGGGCCCTGTGGGTGCACAGCTGGGGGAAGGTGGGGCCCTGGCCTCCCCCCACACTCCCCTGCTTCCCATACCTGTCCCTTTCAGCTGGCTTGGTAGACCCCCTGTGCACCCTGATATCTGAGGGCCTTACTTTTAGTAGCATGTGTGTGGTGCCTTCCCATGCAGAGCCGCTTCTTCCCAGTTATGGTCAGGGATCCACTGTTTGGGAAGGTGACCTTACCCTAGTGCAGAAATCTTGGTCAGTCTTGGCCCTTTGCCATGTTTGTTGTCTTGCCAGGTAAGTTCTGCAAGGGCCAACAACCGATCTTGGCTAATGACATGTGTTGGGGAGGCTGCCAGAGAGCTCTGGGAAAGGGTCCCTCATTCTTTAAGGAAGGAGGACACAGGCCTTCAGCTGACAAGGGTCTACCCAAAGCTGGGGATAAGGATGTCTTCCTAGGGCATTGCCTTGTTGAGAAGGAAGCAGGAGGGAATGGGTGTCTGACACAGTTGCTTACGGTGTCTGAAGGATCACAGTTGGTCTCTGTGCTTACAGGGTCTGGGGAGGAGATACTCTGATTCAAAATAAGCCACGTGCCCTCCCTGCGTAGTCACTATCCCAGGCTTGCATGGGGCCTTAGGGGACCAGAGCTGCCTTCTGCTCTTCCTTCAGTGCCATGACCTGCCCAAGGCAGTCAGTGCTAGAACCCAGATTCAAACCACGACAGTCTGTGTGCTTATCCATGACTATTTTAACTTTTTAAAATTACTTTAGGAAAAACCTCTACACCATGGAACCATGCTTCTCCAAACCTGAAGGTGAATGTGAACCAACTGGGAACCGTGTTCAGACTTGAATTCCTGACTCAGTAGGTCTGGGTTTTCTTAAGAGTTGATTTCTAGAATACAACTTACCCTTAAGAAAGTTTCCCTCGCCTGTGTGTTTATGGGAAAAGAATGGCTACTTAGGCAGAGATGAACTTGGAAAAGCCATCACACTGATAATTAGCTCCTTGGAGGCCATGACCCCTCCCTTATTAGCATGCCATACTATACATGATTAAAGGACAATTCCAGGACACAGTTGTTTGTTGTAAAATGGTTGTGACCTTTTCTTTGGGCAAAGCTGCAATAGTCCTAAAGCTTCCCAGAGCAAGCTCAGTTCTGATGTTCTTGGCAGGGCACTGAAGTGTGTAAACTTGATTTTTTAACTGGTTCACAAATGTAGGTGCTCATTTGGATTTTGAAGGAAACAAGTCAGGCAGATGATAGACATTCTTAAGGCTTAACACAGTACATTCTAGTGATGTGACAGCACACAAATAGTAGTTAGGCTTGGGAAACACAGCCTAAATCACACAGATCAACAGGGGGAATTGAATTTGGGGAATTAGGAGCAATGGGTTAGGAAGCTGATAGAGCACAGTGGAGGGCAAGGGATCCCAGACATTAGTAATTTCAGGAAGCACTACCTCCCTAGGGTGAAAAGGGTAAAGAAAGGACGTGAAGCCTGATATCCAAAAGCCAGCAGCACCTGTGCGTACCAGAATTGGGGCTATGGGGGAGAATCCACCTAGTTAGAACTGAAGGACAGAAGAGACACAGCCAGAGATACTGCAAGAGCAGGGACAATGGGGAGGGAGTACCCTACTTCTATCCTTTTCCTTCCTGCCAATCTCTTTCCAGTTCCTCCCGTTGGCCAGTCCTAACTGGAGGCTGGCAAGGGAGTCTGGGAAATGAAGTCTGATAGAGAAGAGCAGGCTGGGGGCTGGGAAGGTATGAGAGCAGATGAAAATTAACTGGCACAACCACTCCTGTTGTGGCTTTATCTATTTTCATATATCTAGGCATATTTAATTCCCATACTATAATGTCACTGAATCCAACTACCAGGATCAGCTCCCCTTAAGATACTCTCTCCCTCAAAGAGAGAGACACAAAGCCCCAGCAATCTCTGGATCCACCTTAAAGTGCATACATAGTTATCTCTGTCAGATCCAGATGTGGCTTCACATGTGGTCAATGAACTACACAGCTTAAATAACACCAATTCTCCTTGTCTAAAATAATAGGCAACAGATAAAGTGGATGTATGTATATATAATTTAAAAACTTATTTATGTATGTTATGTTTTTATTTTTATTTATTTACTATATTTTCATCATATTTTATTATTTGAAACTACTATAGTTCTCATTTCTGAAACTGTCGTTAGGTTGATATTATTACTTTTTTTTTTTTAACCACCCTTTCAAATTCCCTTTGCCATCATGTAGTTGGCATTCCTTACCTGGTAGAATGACACAAACCTTTATTTCTGAGTCATGTGCATTCTCAGTTGTCCTACCTTTAATGGACAGCTGTAGTTTTTTACTGGATTTTATTTTTGGACATGAAAGTACTAAGAAGAGCCCACTAAATCCCCTGAGTGCCAAACCTGGTCCTCTCTTATCCCCTACTATACAGAACCAAACTAATATCCCCATGGAATTCAGGATGTATTACCCAGACTGCTCATTAAGTCCCCTTCTCTATCTGCTTATTGCTTTGAGGCAGTGGTATAAGGAGGCCCCAAATTGCCACGTTTCAGCATGCAAGTTAGTGGGAACATTCTTTATCCCCTGGTAAAGCATTCCATCCTGCCCCCTGACAACCAAAAAGTCTAAACCTCTAGACCAAATTTTCAAGAATGATGATAGATTATCAGGTAATGGTGAGAGGGTTCTTTAACATTTCCACCCCATTGATCCTTGGACTTGTAAATTCCTGCTGTGGAAAAAATATATAGCTCCTGGCTGAAGGCATTCTATAGGGTAAATCCCCTGTTCCAACATTGTTTCCCAGCTGGTCGTATAACTAAATATGTATAAGATTGGGCTTAAGCAGATCCAGAAGGCACAGAGTCTTACGATGTCCACTCTTGCTGCATTGCTGCCCCTCCCTCCCTCCAAACTTGAGCCTTATAGAAACTCCCTGTGGCCATTTGAGAAGGACATAAAAACTTGGATCTGGTTTACAGATGTATCCACACAACATGGTGGCACCAACAAGAAACAGACTGCTGTTGCATTCAGACCCTCTCAAGGTGGGCCTGAAGGACAGTGGTGAAGAGAAATCTTCCCAAAGGACAGAACTTTGAGCTCTTTGCTGAACAGGAGAGATAGCCAGAGATAAGGATTGTTAGGCAGTGGCTAATGGTTTGGCTGGTTGATAGAGGACCTAGAACAAAATTGGAAGATTTATGACAAGGAGATCTAGGGAAGAGGTCTGATTTCTCAAAATAGATGGAACATGATCATGTTTGTGTCTCATCCAATAACTTTCCAGGGGCATCAAATGCAGAGGAGACTTTCAAAAGTCAGGTGGACATGATGATATTAATATGTGAATATTAGCTTTCTCCTCAGGTTGGTCAGTGGCCCATGTACAAAGTGGTCATAGCAACAGGGATGATGGCTCAATGGTAGGGACTATCCCTCACCAAAGTTGATCTGGCTACTGCCACTGCTGAGTGTCCAACCTGCTGATGGCAGAAGTCAACACTTCTTCTCCAGGAGGGCACCATTTCCAAGAGGAGGTTGGAGACAGGCCAAGATGGCGGTATGTTGATTACATTAAACCATGTAAATGTAAATTATTACATTAAACCATGTTGATTACATGGAAGGGGAAGCAATTTGTTCTCAAGACAATAGACAACTATTCTGACTGTGGACTTGCTTTCCCTGCCTGCAAGGCTTCTGTTAGTCCCACTATTGATGGGCTCAAAGAATGCTCTATTTACCCTCATGGTATCTTGTATAAAACCTTACTCTGACCAAGGGACTCTTACACATCAAAAGAAGTAAGGCATTTATCACTTAATAATGAATTCCTGCCATGCATGCACAGCCATATTGCTTGGTGGGTCAGATAGGACCCAGTTCATGATGTCAAGTTGTGCTGCCTACTAATCTGATGTTCTGTGGTCAACCTTTCAGTCTCTATGAGAGCTCAGTAGGAAGCCAGCAGCTGTTTCTCAAAAGCATAAATTACAGTTGTCAGCAGAATATGCTAGAGTTGCTCTGAATGGTAGAACACAGAGATATTTTGGCTTTTCAGAGATTAACATTAATATATACTGAGAGCCCTCAAAACTCTCATTATTTCTCTTTCTCTGATGCTTAGTCACCCTGGTAAATGACCTTCAGTCCCTTTGGCGATGGCTTAGAGGAAGACTTATATATTATTGTATTTCTGACAGTGTTGAAGTTTCCTTCCTAAGGAGACCTAGTCTTTTCATCAAGGATTTGGGGTTCCTGTGAGCTGGCAAAGGCCCGGGATTTAAAAAAAGCAATAACTTCCTTTTGTGGTTACTCAAATCATGTTTCTGCTGACCTAGAATTTTTCTGTTTATGTAAAGTAATGCTTTAGTAGGGTGCCCGTGCTTCTTTTGAAAGGTAATCCCAGTAGTTCAAACTTAAAACTCTCTTTACCCCTTTTGCACATTATAGTAACTGTACCCATCTTGTCTGCTGGTTAAGCACTGTCAGTTGGACTCATTGCCCCAGGGTCCCATCCTTCCCACTGAACCAGAAAGCCCATTTCATTGGAAATTCTGCAAATGTCATTCTCGCAGGGCTGTTCAAGGCTTCTGGTCCTCTCCTTACCAGAGCATGTCTCCAAGCCTTAACTAAGGTCAGTCTCTGGGTCCTCCTGGGAGACATAGTCAAGTGGTGGGTAAGTGGGTTGCACAGAATAATTTCCTTTCAGGTTTCTCATATTCTTAAGTCTTTGACAGTATTCCAGGGAAGTTTGAACCTCTGTGCTTTGTTAAACATAGACTGCTGTTGGACCAATAGTCAACCAACAGTTAACCAACCAGCCAGATTAGTATAGCTAATTCCAGCTCCTCAAACTAGCATATGAAGTCCAGAATCTTGACTAATAGAACCCATATTAATAAATGTAGTCCAGTCCAATATTTTTTCCATATCAGGTTCTTATGGATATAAACTTAGTAAAATCTTGCTGTTGTTTTGGTGTCTCTAGGAAGAGACTGAGGATGCACGGATCTTACTCTAAATATGGGTTTGGAGGTAATGAGCAGAGTGAGGGCAAATCTTCAGAATAGGCTTTTTCTTGAAAGCTTATTATGTCAGGTGAGTGGCCTCCGATGGTGTGGAAGGAGGTGTTTGTACTGGTAAGAAAGGCTTAGTGGCTTTCGGGTGCAAGGTTCTTAGATTTTGCAAACCTATCCAAATGTCTTCACCTCAGTTTCAAGGTCCCACAATCCACATTAACATAACCTAATCTTGATATAAGAATCTTGACATTGCAGAAGTTGCAATTGTCTTGTAATTCGGAAGCCCGTACAACTAGATTTTGAGCTAGTCTTCAGTATGTGATATAAAAATAGGAAGTTCTATTAGCACCATCATGGAAGTTCTCCATTTCTCTGACCATGCCCTGACTTGAGCCAAAGAGTTTAAAGCCCTGAGCTTAGTGCTTTCTTCTACATAAGCTCTCCAGTGCCACATGAAGAAGCCAGTCCTTCTTCATTACTATCGTAACCATCATTACTACCATAACTACCAAGTACGGTAGCTCCTTTATGTCTCAAATTTTGTTTTCCAGTGGCCCTTCACCTCAAGTCAGCACAGATGGTAACATGTCACTGTGATATTATAGAATTGGCTCATAACTGCTTTCAAGATCAAATAGGTAAGCATTCTCAGAATTCCTGAATCTCCGAATTTCTGGGACTACTTTTGGGATCAGTCAGGAACCAGCCAGGGCAGGGAATACATCTTTGTCATACCACACACTGCCAAATGGCTGTGAATGATATATCTCTACTCCCACTGCTTCTAGCCACAGTTCTTTGGAACTAGGAGGACATTCAGTCAACAGCTTATAAATGACTGGCAACGAAGTGCTCTGCCCAGAAAGAACAACTGCTCCAGTCAAGTCTCTCATTTGAAAAGTATAATAGATAAGATGCAGAAGCTCCTCAGGTTTGGGAAAGTTTGAAGGCCATGGATAAACTGATGAAGAAGCAAAGGTGACTCTTTCATAGGAAGAGAAGAATGGAGGAAAAACAGAGCAAATGGGAAGAAGGAGAGACTGGGGAAACTGTAAGGAGAGAGTGAGGTGAGCATTCGGTGAGTGTCAGCATGCACAAAATTCTGCTTATTTCCTCGTGTGGGTTCCTCAAAAAGCCGCTTTATCTTTTTATTTTTATTTTAAAATAAATGAGCAGAAGTAAATCCAATACCTTTCACTTGAACTGTTTGCATGGTGTCTATTCCGTAAAACCAAAATATCCTGGCCTGAGGAAGAAAAGAACATCTCTAATACATCGTTGTATTAAACGAGGTAATTTGAGTGAAAGACTGGATGTACTGGGAAGAAAAACTTGTTTTCAGAATCATATAGCTCAGAGTTCCAATTCTGGGCCTACCACTTAGTATTTGCATCGCCTTGGGTGGCCTAACCTCCCTGCACCTCAATTTTCTCGACTGTAAAATGAAAATAATAGTTCCATTTGGAATGCCCCTCCAGACCTACCAATTTCCATTTGTGAACCCATTCTTCAAAGTTAAGCTCAAGTGATATCTCCACAAGTCCTTCCTAATTCCCTAAGGGGAGTCACCTTCCTTCTGTGCTTCAGTAGATTGATCCTACTCTGCCTCACATACTACTTTTTTATATACCTGCTTCATCTCTGCTACCATGCCATGACCACCCTGTAGTTAGGGGTCATGTCCATTCGCCCTCTATCCCTTGTGGGGCATAGCAGAGAGGAGGTACAGAATAAATGTTTCTGGAGTGAGAGAAGCATCTACTGTCCATTAGAACCACTTTCTTTCTTTTAATTTTCAACTTCTTTTCTTAAAAATGGAATTCCAAAGCAGGCTCAGCTTCATTTGCTCAGGTGCTTAACATGTACAGTCATTTCTGAAATACACTTCATGCAATTAGATAGCAATTATAAAATTAATTTGTTTTTTGGCACTAATTAATGTCATGTGAGTATTTTGGGCTTTCTTCAGCTTAAATTTTAGTGAATCCAGAGTAAGGCCTCAAGGGAATGGAAAAACATAAAAAATGATCTATGATTCTGTTAGGACAATGGAAAGAATTTAGAAATGTAGAAAAATGCATAGGAAAAATCAAGATCTCCAGTGAAGAACAGAAAAGTCAGATGGTAAAAATTAATTATACGATAGGGATGATCTTTCAACCAATTATTTCAACATTGGGTCCAAGAAAATCCGTGATATGATTTGAAAGATGAGGTCATTTCAGGTAATTTAGAAACAACCCCTGGATACCCTGCTTTTATGAATAGTCCAAAACTAGACATTACCTAACTGCTAAATGATTAATGATCATGCTCTGTGGGGACATGCAGACATCCCTGCATTTTAACGTGCCAAACAGCTGTTAGTTAAGCAGACGCTCCCAACCATGTTCATTCTCTATATTCTCATAGAAAGAAAATCATAAAAGTATGCAGAGTGAAGTTCAACTTGAAATAAATATTTAAATTGGTTAGAAATTCTTGGTCAATATGTATAATTATTAGTAATTAAGAATGGTATCATTATTAAGGGAGAGGAAGAATATGTTCTTAGAAGGGTATGTAAATTGACTGAAATCTCCAAAGGCATGAATTAGCTGAGTTTGTCATTAGTTACTTGATTTGGAAGATTTACCCCAACTTTATAACTTTGAAATTTGCACAAATTAGAATGATGGTATATAAGCTGATTCTCACTCCCCCCCAATAAAATAACTTCATTTCTTACAAATGTAAATCAGAATCATAATATTCTCTCTTATTTTAAACAGACCACCGTGATATCTAGTGATAAGATCCTTTTAGAAGAATGTTGAGTTGTAGTGAAAGGATCTTGTTAGAGCTATTCAAAGACTGACAGATGACATCAGTGATACCCCAGGAAGGAAACTAGATAACAATATCAAATAAGCTCAAATAACCACACCCCAAAGGGCTGGGCTCAATTTCAAAAGTGAATGTTGGTGACTATCAGAGCCCTGTCTTCTAATGGGGAGTTTCTGATTTATTTTTAGATGGCTGTGGATGTGGTCTGGGGCTTGTGGCTGGGCAGTAATGGGTGAGACACAGCTCCTGCAGCCGGGACTGAGTACAAAGATTTTGTCTGGCAGACAGAGTGTGAAAGCCCAAGGCTGAGGGTTAAGCTACAGATGAGGTAGAGGTGCCCTAATGCAAGGGGGAGCAGAGGGACCAGGAAAACTGAATATAGGGTCTGTCTGCAGGGGCCCGATCCTTGGTACCTAGGAGGAGAACAAAAAGAAAAGTATGTGTGGGTACTCACATTCTTGGTGAATTAGGTGGACAGGGCTCTTGGGGCCAAGAGCCAAACCACAGCCCCTGTTACGAGAATTGGGGCACAAGGTGGGGCTAAATCTCAAGCACAAGTGGATGCCCAGATGGCTAAACTGGGGCACAAGATAGGGGCACGAAATAAGCAGCAGGAGCTTAGCTCTTGTCTCAGGTCAGGATTAGTCCAGGGAAATGAAAAGCCAGAAGAGCAGAGCCTACAGGGGGGGAAATCAAGCAGTCTCCACAGCCAGGAGTCAGTGGGGGGAACCAGAGAATGAACAGTTAGCTGCCTAGGCTGCCCAGTGTTGTCCTAGGTGGCTTAACACAGGCTGTCGAGGGCCTGAGCGGCAGGGTGCTGGTTCTGGTTCTGCCATCAGATGATATCAGACAAATCTCTCAGAACCTCATTTTCCTCTTTTGAAAAAGAATGGTAATAACACTGGCTCTCCTAACAGTCTGGGTTGACATCTTGTTCTCCTTCCCTGGCTCCTTGTCATCCACCTGCACCCTTGGGTTTAGAGAAGATGTTAGCCTAGTGTCTGTTTTCAGCTCTCTTCTCTCATTTTCTGTTGTCTTCCTGGATTCCCTTGTCTACTCCTACAACTACCTCTTTAGGCTTAGCCTCTTTCTTGGACCTCAGTACACTAGTAAGGATTCATTAAGTTAGTTAGGGCTGGCTCATCTGCTGTAATAAATATATGATAAATAGGTAATGGCTGAAACATGATAAAAATGTATTTCTTGCTCAAGGAAACCGCCCATGCCTATGCTAGATGGGAAGAATGACTCCATCCCAGTCATTCAGGGATCCAGGTTGATGGAAGCTCTGCCACCTTCAACAGGTAGTTTCATGGTTGTTCTGTCAATGCCACTACTGGAAGGGGAAAGGGCACAAGGGAGCGGGAGAAGAAGCTTATAAGGGCTAGGAATGAAAGTGGCACACACTTCTGATGATATTCCACAGTCTAGAACTCACTCACATTGCTACACCTAACTGCATGGAAAGCTGGGAAATGTAGGCAGGTCATGAGCCCAAAACGTGGGGACACAGGATTTACTGAACAGCTCTAAGTTGCTGCCACAGTAACCCTTAATTTCCAAGTATCTTCAGGATATATCCCTTGGATGCTCCACAGGAACCTCAAACTAAACCTATTCAAAGTTCAAACGCATTAACGTCCCTAATGAAACTTGCTCCTTCTACTATGTTCCTTCCTAAGTTACTGGTAGTATCACCCACTTAGAAGCCTACCTACAAATCTCTGAGTGAGCTTCTTCCTCTTCCAGTAAGGTTTGGTGGTAGCCATGGAAATGCACTGCTTCTACCACCTCCCCTTCCTCCTCCTCCCTCCCTCTGCCCCTCCTCCTTCTTCTTCTTCTTCTTTCTCTTTTGTTTTCTTTGCTCCTATCTCCTGCTTCAGGGAGCATGATTAACCAAAGGCCCTAGGTGCTGACGACCCCTTCTGGGGCCATGTCTGTGTTTGTACTGTGTTCACATTTTCCATGGGCCACTCTCTGCCTGTGACTGAACATGTGAGGCTCACTCCTTAGAGGGCAGCTTTGGCTCAAGGATTCCCCATCAGTACTGCAGAAACTTTCTTAGACTGAGTCTAAGACTCAGAAAGTACTGGAGAAACTTTCTTTAGCTGAGTCTAAGACTCTCCTCCCCAGGCTTCTTTTGTTTTCTCTTCTTCACTGAGATAGGACCTGTTCTATGGTCTGAAGGTTCTCCCCACCTTTGCCTTTCACATATGTTCCCTCCAGTAAATCTCTTGCATATAAGTCTAATACAATGTTGGCATCTGCTTTTCAGAGGACGTGAACTAAAGTGTTTTTCGAAGGTGTACTTTCCCACATTCCACTGCCCTAGATCAGTTGTGTCCTCTATCTCTTTTGTACTAATGAAAAAGCTCTTGATGGTCTCCCTGTCTCCTGTCTAGTTCTCCTTAAGCAGAGAGTTTACAGTGCCACAGTGTCCCATTTCTAAAATATAGGTGTTAACAAGTTACTCCTCTGATAAATGCTTTCAATCGTTCCCACCTGCCACTTATGGAATCCACCTAAATTTCTCAGAACATGGTTTAAAATCTTTCACAATCTCTCCTCTGCCTCACCTCCTCCCACTGTCCTTCCCACACCTGGAGCCCTTTCCTTTCCCTAAACCTATACTGTTTTCCCTTTGCGTAGGCTCCCCCTCTACCTGAAATGGCTTCCACCCTTTTCTCATTCTATCAAAATCTTATTCATTCGCTAGATCCCAACTCACAAGGCTTCCTAATCTTCAAAGACCCATTTGTTCCCTCTTCTAAGTTCTCACAGCACTTCGCACGTATCCCTCTATTTAAGTGCATTTCTACCTCCTCCATGAGCTGGAGATCCATGAGGGCAAGGATGGTGATTCATTCATTCAAGAAAAAGTTATTTAGCACATACTGTGCCTTAGTTCCTGTCCTGAGTGTTGGGGATAAATCAGCAAAATGGATTTAATAAATCCCTCATATGGGGTTTCTAGTATGTACCCAGTGTTGAGTGGTGCTCTTGCACATAACAAGTGCCCCACTGTTTGTATTTAAAATACTTTACTGACCTAACGTATAGCTAATGGCAATGCTGAAACTCACACTTATGTTAGGAGAGAAAAGTGGAGTTATGACTTGGAATGTCTGCAGAATTTACAGAAGCACTCTGACAGAAGGGAAGTCAGCCACAAATTTAGGCCAGGAACACCTGAGGCAAAAGGTAAGAAGGCTGACAGAACATCCAAGTTACAGGGAACAGCTTTTGTATTAAAGCTAACAAGAATCCACATCAGGGGACTCCTGAGTGTCTCAGTCAGTTAAGTGTCTGCCTTCGGCTCAGGTCATGATTCCAGGGTTCTGGGATCAAGCACCACATCTGGCTCCCTGCTCAGTGGGGAGTCTGCTTCTCCCCCTCTCCTCCCTCCCTCACTCTCTCCCGAAAATAAATAAATAAAACCTTCAAAAGAAAAAAAATTCCTGGTCAGGATTGTCAAAAAATAAAATAAAATAATATAAATCCAGATCAGCAAAGAGACCAGGCATGTCTAGGAATCATTTCCAGAAATAGCTTCTCTTCCAGGTGGCATTAAAGAAAAGGCTCCTATGACACACAGAGATGCCTCCCAAACGTCACTGGGCAGCCAACCTGAAGCAGTCATGGACCCAAACGTATTAACTCTGAGATCTGGGAGGCATATAGGTGATGAAGACCCTTCATCTTCTTCTGCAGAAACACTTACAAAATGAAGAGGTGGTTCTTTTGTAGGCCAGACCATTCTGTTCTGTTGCTGGGCAATCCTCATTGCATTTATTCCTCTTCTAATACATCTTGGGTTTTGCCCATCCCTCCCATTGGGCAAGATCTCTGTTTGTAGTAAAATGCCTTCCTTGTATTTCTTAGAAATGATGAATGCATTACAGAGTTTCAAGCAATAATACAAAAAAATTAAATCACCTCAAATCCCAAAACCCTGAATTATCATGAATATTTAGTGAACATTTTTACAGAACTCTCTTTTTTTTTTTTAATTTATTTGCCAGGGAGAGAGAGAGTGAGAGAGCACAAACAGTGGGAGTGTCAGGCAGAGGGAGAAGCAGGCTCCCCACTGAGCAGGGAGCCCGATGCGGGACTCAATCCCAGGACCCGGGGATCATGACCTGAGCCGAAGGCAGATGCTTAACCGACTGAGCCACCCAGGCGTCCCTTTACAGAACTCTCTTAATGAATACCTAAACATAGATAAAAATAAGTATACCAAAATGAGATACCACAATCTTGCTTTTAATTTTTAATTTTAATTTTATTTGAAAACATTTTTTAAGTATAGCATACTTATAGAAAAGAGAACAAATCAAAATCATAAATGCAATAAATTATCACAAAATGAATATGTTTGTGTAACCTCCACTTAGGTCAAGATATAGAACATCACCAGCATCCCAAAAGTTCCACTCCTGTCTCCCTGCTAAGAGTCCTCCTAATTGCCTAAAGTACTCCTGTCCTGACTTCTAACATGATAGATTAGTTTTTACCTTTTCTTTTTAACTTTTTTTTATAAAAGGAATCACACATTTAGGATTATTTTGTGTCTGGCTTTTTTAACTCAAAATTATGTTTGTGAGCTTCATCAACATCATTGCATGTATTTATAATTTATCTTCATTGCTGTATAGTATTCCATTCCATTCCATTCCAAATTTATTATATATTCACCTGTCAATGGACATTTGGTTTATCTCAGTTTGGGACTATTATAAATAATGCTGGTAAGATATTCTTGTCATTATTTTGTCACAAATATGTGCACATTTATTAGGTATTCCTCAGGAATAGTATTGTTTCATCAAACATGCATATGTCCTACTTAATCAGAAAAAAACAAAAGTTTTCCAAGGTAGTTGGAACTGATAAGTTTACCATTACAAAGAATGTGTTAGAATACTAGTGATCTCCAACCTTGTCTACAATTGACGTTGCAAGAGTTTTTTTCTTTCTTTCTCCATTTTAGCTATTCTGGGAATAATGTTACTATATTGCTCAATTGGTTTTAATTTGCATTTCTCTGAATAATAAATTCTGTGAATTTATTGTCCATTGGACATATCTGTTTTGTAAAGTGCCTGTTTCAGTCTTTTGCCCCTCCTCCTTTTTTTTAATGGGCTGTCTGCCTTTTTTAATTAATTTGTTGGGATTATGTTGCAAATATCTTCTCATGCCCTGTGTGAAGAGCAAAATACCCATGGGGTGTCTGTGTGGCTCAGTGGGTAAGCATCTGCCTTCAGCTCAGGTCATGATCTCAGTGTCTTGGGATTGAGCCCCACATCGGGCTCCCTGCTCAGCAGAAAGCTTGCTTCTCCCTCTCCCATCCCCCCTGCTTGTGTTCCCTCCCTTGCTATGTCTTTCTCTGTCAAATAAATAAAATCTTTTTTTTAAAAAAAAGCAAAATACCTTTAACTCTTACTACTATCTTGATGGCAGCTTTGCATTGTGTTAGTTTTTACAGTTAGTGCATACATCCTATTCTAAACAATAAGCATCGAGTGTAAGGTATTTTAATTTAGCAGAAAAAAACTGACGTAAAATTGAAGGAATTGCTAAATTTCAGATAAATGTTTTCTTACCATAAAAAATACTAGTTTCAAGACAAAACCAGAAAGGAAGACAAACCATAAGAGACTCTTAATCTCAGGAAATAAACTGAGGGTTGCTGGAGGGGAGGGGGGCGAGAGGAATGGGGTGGCTGGGCGATGGACACTGGGGAGGGTATGTGCTATGGTGAACGCTGTGAATTGTGTAAGACTGATGAATCACTGTACCCCTGAAACAAATAATACATTATATGGGGTTTTTTTTAAGATTTTATTTATTTATTTGACAGAGACACAGCGAGATAGGGAACACAAGCAGGGGGAGTGGGAGAGGGAGAAGCAAGCTTCCCGCTGAGTGGGGAGCCTGATGTGGGGCCCGATACCAGGACCCTGGGATCATGACCTGAGCCAAAGGCAGACGCTTAACCAACTGAGCCACCCAGGCGCCCCAATACATTAAATGCTAATAAAAAAAAAAAAGAAATAGAAAAGTAAAAAAAAAAAAAAAAAAATACTAGTTTCTAAAATAAACCTGTTAAAATTAAGGAAAGGTTTTATAAAAAAACATTTTTTAAAGAGCGGTTATTTTAAATGTGTTTTAGCTTTTTGCAGTATCTGCTAACTCCTTGTTATGAATAAGGAAATTAACATTTGTAGATTTCCTTTTCTCTTCTCTCTTACCCTCCTGAGTTTGCCAGCTTTATACTGTTGAGATTTTACATTTTAACCTGAAACCAGAGTTTCTACCATAGCAGAATCTTAACTCTGTTTATGTGGGGTCATCCCTCTTTACCAGTCTTTTTATTATGCCTCTCTCTCCCTTAATTTTTGATTTTGATTCATCTCTTGGTTGGCTGGACTTCATTTTCAACTACATTCATAAAGGCCCTCGGGTGCTGATTTCCTCTGATACTGGAGAGCGTCTGTTACCTTCAAACTCGAAGGAAAACTTGGCAAAGTGGAAAATGGTGAGGCGGGCCTCTGGATAAAATCATCCATAAACCTCCCACAGCACTCTGCTTTATAAGTGCAGGGAATTAAACCAATTTCCCACCGACACTTCCTTCCTTGGTGCACTGAGAACAAGCTCCCAAGTTCCTGACTCAGTTGGCAAAAGCCAGATCCTGAATGCAGAAAGGAACCTCAGCAACCTAAGTGGCTCTATTAGCCCCTGCCCCGTTGCTTGCCCTAGCTGCCTCCCTTTACCTAAGTGGGATCTGCTTGAAAGTGTGCAACCAGACAACCCCTGCTGGTCCTATGGCATGCTAGGCTTTCAAACCCTATGATCTGTGAGGACTCTGCAGAGCGGTTAATGTTTCACTGTGAAGTGAACTGTTTGGTTCCCATGGGAACACAGGCACATGTGTGGATCAGTGAGATTACAATGGCCAGTGAGGAAGACTGAATGTATTTATCTAAGTTATTCATGCATTTATTCATCCCACAAACATTTACATATAAGGAGGTCCTTCCATGTAACATCCACTACAATCTTGCTTTATGTGTGAGGTACTCTAGGGAAGTCTTTTCCAATAAGGTGGAGAGACAAGTACCAACTAGCATGATGCCTGGCCCTTGTTCCCCTGAGCTTTGCACTCTATGCTTTCCTACTTCCACCCACATGGCCCTGGAAGGCATGGGTAAAAATGGGGCCAGACACTTCCTCAGCATTTTTATAGGGCAGCCTTTGCCAGCATTGTCCTCCATCACCATACTGGACATGCTCCCTCATGCCCTTCCTTTCCACTGACTAAATACGTAACTTTGCTGATTGCAATTTAATTGTTGCTCTTAAAGGGAATCAGGAAATCCCACAGTAGACATGTGCAAACACACTGAACACACCCATTGCCGAGTCTAGGCCATGCAATATTGTCAAGTAAATTTTCCATCTATTCAGCATTGTCAGGTAGAAAACACCGGTTTTGCCCTAAGCACTGGGATTATCTTCATCAGAGCAGAAGCCATAGAGCTGACAGGACAGGACAGCTCAGGAAATTCCAGCTAAAGTAGGGGGTTGTAAGCCTGTCCATGGAAAGAAAAGAAAGCTTTTTTTTTTTTTTTTTTTGTCTTCCGTATAAGAAGCCAAGCAAGATATTAACAATGTAGGGGTGCCTGGGTGGCTCAGTGGGTTAAGCCTCTGCCTTTGGCTCAGGTCATGATCTCAGGGTCTTGGGATTGAGCCCCGTGGCAGGCTCTCTGCTCAGCAGGGAGCCTGCTTCCTTCTCTCTCTCTGCCTCCCTCTCTGCCTGCTCGTGGTCTTTCTCTGTCAAATAAATAAATAAAATCTTTAAAAAAAAAAGTTAAAAAAAGATATTAATGATGTAGACTCTGAATTTGGAAGGCAAGATAGCACAGTGTGCTCATCTCACACAGTAGTTGAATTCTTCCCTGAGCAATGGGCACATCCACAGTCAGAGGCTGATCTCTGTTTTGGGGTGGGGTGGGGTGGGGGTCTGCAGATACATGTGGAGAGAGATAGCAGTGGGTTTTTCTTTGGTCTATCTATCTATCTATCTATCTATCAGCTATTGCCATCTATCTACCTATCTTTAGACGCCATGACACTCTTGAAAGTGGACAGGACCATACATGCTGTGAGATGTAGAGCTGAGTAAAAAAAGTTTCAGAAGCTGGTATATCATCTCAGGTTTTCCATCCCTTTTCCGCTCCTTACTACATGAGGTGCCGTTGCTTTATGACAAATTCTCCATTTTTTGAGGTTTGATACCCCAGTTTGCAGGTAGCCCTTGGATCCCTCTGCCTTTGCTCCTGCTGCTTCTTCTCAGTACCTCCTCACCTTCTTCTCCTTCAGTTCTCTTGGGAGTCCCCTCCTCTGGACACTTTCTTTTGACTATCCCAGCCCGTCAGAAGCTTCTTCCCTCTCCTGTGATACAGGACAGCCCTCTCTAGGCCAGGCTCATCCCACCCCTTCAGACCTGGATAGGACTGACTCAGGTCCTCTTGCCCAGCTTGTCAGACTGGAAGTCTGTGCCCTGCCCAAGATTTCTCTGAATATATGTTCTCAAAGTCACAACTGTGACAATTTCCAGCCTTGGCCAAACTGTTTTTTTCTACATAAGCTGCAGCTATTTTGGTCCCTCTGCCCTGACGTCAACTCAATATGTGTCGAGGGCTTTTCTCTTTGATCATTCCCTTCACAATTACAGTGAATTAGATTCTGTTATGAACAGCAAAATGTCTATTGGAGGTTTATGGGTCACAGGAAGTGCTTCTAAAAACAAAGCACTTAAAATCGACATCACTTTTTAAACTGGTCCTCCAGCTAGGATTTCTCTAGCTGGGGTACCTTCCTGCCCTTCTTGCCCCCTTTTTTCAGAAACTCTTCCCTAAATCCTCTTCTGACAACATCTATGCCAAATCCTGACCCAGAAGTTCATCAGATTATCCTTCCAATAAAGCCAGTTCCCTCCTAGTGAAGAATTCTGGTCTCAACTGTTTAGATAAAGCAGAGTTTTTATTTCCTAAAATAGCAACCACCACACTGTTGTATAATCATCTATTTCTGTACCTCCCACTGAAACCAATCTGAACAACTAATTGAAGGCAGAAGCCTCCTCTTTTGACCTATATATCCCCATTCCCTACCAAGGGGACTCATAGTCACTCAGTACATCCAGCCACTGACTCAAGGACCTGTCAGGCACTGTGCCTGTGGTGGTTCTACCTAGCAGGAATGTGAGGGTCAAGCCAGGTATCCTGTTGCTAGGTGATGATGGGACTATGTAGAGGGGTTTTCGGTGTTGCTTAGCAACATATCCTCATTCTCCTGTCACTCAGAATGTCCAGAACCAGATGATTTTTATAGCAAGACTAGGTCTTTTGACCTATCTCACTTAAAAAAATAGGTAAGATTTTTCCTTTTGACTTAGCACAAAATACATAATTTTTTCAAGAATCACGAGGGCAAAAAAATGTGAAATATTCACACTCAAGCTTCTGTTTCATCAGAAGGTTAACTGAGTCAGAAGGATATTGAGAGGGTTTCCAAGAACCCACAGTTTGTCTTCTGTTCCCTGAAAAGAAAAATTTTGTTAGCTGTGGCTGGTAATGCTGCTGGCCTGGAATATAACCAAGACCCTCCTGCAGGCTCAGACTGTAGAAGTCACTCATGTGGTATGGCCTGGACCAGAGTCAGCTGGTATCCAAGGACAGAAATGCCTTCTGGGTATAGTTGATGTTTCTCTGACTCGCTTAACTCAGGAAAAAGAACATTAAGATTTATTGTCCATTTGAAATGTAGAAAACCGTGGTATGAACTTAAGTTCCTTGAAACATTTGCATTGAAAAGATTGCATATGAGTCAAACAATCATAAATAATGGGCCAGATTTCCCTCTGTGCCAGATAATACACAGCATACACTTCGTGACTGTTTTTCATTTCTCTTATTTTTCTACTACCTTCCATGAAGGGAAGCTGGTGAGGTGCGGAAATCTGGATCCAGACTGCAGAGCAGGGCTAGAAGAGGGCTCTCATTCAGTCAGTGTGGGTTCAGGCGAGGCCCCAATGCCTTGTAGCTATGAAACCAGCAGCTTGCTGGGAATGGTGATCTCCAGGTAAGACTAGGCACAGTAGGGACACAATCACTGATTCAAACCAGAATCAACCCAGAATCATTCCTTCACTCAGCATTCAACAAATACTTGTTAAGAGCCTGCCCTGTGCTGATACGCAGGCTCTAAAGGCAGAGAGGTACTCCCTATATTCAGAGCTCTGGCTGGCTGGGAACGAGGTCAGTGAGCTGCCTCGGGCCTAGCTTTAGTGCTCCCCAGTAGTTATGTTCTGTAAAGTCACTGTGAAGAACACTTGTTGCCCTTAAGGATTATATTGGGATAAGTCCCATGAGCACAGCACTTTAATCAACAGATCAATATATAAATCTGTTTTATACACATTTCTGTTTAAAGACATCTTATTTAATAATATATCTAATATAAATATTAATACTGAACTCTTGCCAACAGCACTCTAACTCAGATCCAAATGAAGCTCATCAAACCTGCATTTTCTCCCTCTAGCACATCACAGCCTTCCCGTGCTCAGGAACACCAGGGAGTACTCCAGTGTGATGCTTGGGGGCCATTTCAACAGCGAAATTACCTGTGAAAAGCACACAATGTAAAAATTCTGGCACTAAAAAGACCACAAAAAAGATAATTGTTCCAGTATGACAAGTGGAAACAAGCAGTGGAGCCTCAATTGTTTGGCCTCAGCTGGGAACTGGCCAGATTTTTCTGGTTTTTCAGATTTTGAAATTTTTCTCCATCTGTACATGTCCACAATGTCCACAAAAACACTGCAAGTGTTAGCTTGCGTTACAAATAGTATGAGAGAGTGGGTGAATTTGTTATGCCCAAATTTTTAGATCCCCAAAGACCACCAGGGAGCCGAGTCCGATGCAAGAGCAAAGAGCCTTTATTCGAGCTAGCTCGGGCTCAGCTTCACCACCCCTACCGGCGGAGCGGCGTGAAGGAGAACAAAGAGCCCCTGGTTTCAGAAGGCGCAGCAGTTTTGTAGGGGTTTTCGGCCAATAAGATTGTAACATACATGTAGAAAGTTGTAAGGTGATATTAGGCCATACGCAGGGGGCCAATTGAGTGTCTTTTTACCCTACATGGTGCACGGGGTCGGTGGGTTCTGCATTCCTATTGCCTGACTTAACTAACTCAAAGGCGGGGTTGGCGGGTGCAGCACAAAATGGAGTTAGTCTGGCTCTGCTCTTTCAAATTCACAAATATAGAATTCGTGAATAATGAGGATCAACTATATATATATGTACATAGGTATATGGTGTTATTTATGTCTATTGAAGTTGAACATATATACACATGTACACATATATATGAATATGCAAACACATGACACCCATATGCATATGTATGTATGCATTTAAAAAGTAAAACTTATACCCACCACTCCACAAGGAGAAGATATGACCCTAAATGTACCCATCATAAATGCTACCTTCTTTAGCTGATTGGAACAATCTTCTGGTTACTTGGTTTCAAAACTCTTTAGAGTAGAAATTTCTAAATTTAACAACCCCACACTATTTCAATCAGACAAACCCTGCCTATATAAAAAAATTTTAGGGGACCTTGTTAAAATTGTGTGTTCATAGTCCCTAATCCCATTCCTGACCAACTGAAATAGAATCTGGGTAAGTTATGGCAGGAGCCTAGAAATGTGAATATATATCGTATATAGCTTTACAGAGCTCACAACTCATGTTTGAGAATCTGCAGTGGAGAGGTTCCCAGACAGTTAGAAAGATCAGCCCTGGAAGCATTTTGTCTGACTCCAGGGCAAGAGGCAAATCACAGATTCTTCTTCCACCCACCCCACTACTCGTGAGTAGATGAGACCAGATTAAACGGGACCTCCAGGAATAACCTGTAGAAGGCCAGTGGACAGTTCCACTTAAATTCGGGTGGCCTAGGGGAAAGCTGCTTAACTTCTCTGTGACTTATCTGTAGATAAGATCTGTGGAGTAACGGTAATAATAGTAATTATATCTTATGGTCGTCTTATAATTACATGTATTCATACACATAGAACATGCAGAGCAGTGTGTGGAAATACCCATCAACCATTTATCATCATCATCATTATCACCTTCTGTCACCTGGACTTCAGTCAGTTTCCTAGAGCCTGGCATTACCCCTTCCCTCATACTCACTTTTCCAGCCACATAAATCTCACCTGCTTTTCAAACCTTCCTTGTTCCACTCTGGATGTTTCTGTTTTAAATGGTTACTTTTTAAAAATATTGTATTTGAAAGAAAAGTAGGAGGACATACCCATCTGGGGGGCTAAAAATGAAAAAGATAACACCTGGAGTTGGTAAGCATATGGAAAAAGTGAAATTTTTCTCTTTCTTTCTCTCTCTCTCTCTCTCTCTCTCTTCCTTGCTTTTCCTCTTCTTTTCTTTTCTTTCCTTTCCTTTTCTTTTCTTTCTTTCAAAGTGAAATTTTCACACCTTGCTGTTGGGAGTATAGCTTGGTAAAATCACTTGGGAAACCTGTTGACAGTATCTATTCAGGCTGAATGTGCTCATATACTATGACCCAGCCATTCCACTTCTAAACGTGTAGGTACTGTAAGGGAGAAAAACCTTTTTTTCTACCTTCTTAGGGTCTGTGTGGGCCCAAGAATTAAGGTGACATAAGACAGATTAACAGAAGAAAAGCATTCAAATTTGATTTAGTATTGTTGTGTTCACATGGGTGTCTTAATAGGAGAAATGAGACCATAAACAGCAGATGGGCCTGAAAGATTGTATACCATTTTCAATGATGACCAATAAATTTCTGGAGAAGCCACAAGGCAAAGGGAAAGGATTAAGCTTCTAGTAGTAATGGTAAATTGTGGGATGGTGACTGGTCCTTTCCATCTCTTCTTTTTCCATCTTCTTCTTTTTCATTTTTTAGTTACTGGAAGATGACAATATTTGTCAGAATGAATGGAAGATAAGGATCATTTAAGTAGGTTTGTTTGCACAGGCCCATTTTGACACGTACTCCCAATCTCTGGTAAGAATGTTCTTTTCTTCCTGGTAAAGGAAGGTCATCTGTCTCATGGGAAATTTTACGACTTGTTTTTAGGTACAGGAGGGAATTCAGAGAGCTTTCCTGCATCTGCTATTTCTCAAGTGCCTTCAGCTCAAAATCATCAAAATGCCAAAGCGGCATACTTTGGGGTGCTGTGTTCTGATTCCTGTCAGTAACATTCACCAAAAGACAAGTACAGGAATATAATTAGTAATAATCAAAAACTAGAAGCAACCTAAATGTCCATTAACAGTAGGATAGGTGAGTAAACTGGATATTCATACAATGGGATTCTATATAACAAATGGAATGAACAAACTGACTACCCTCAATGTGGATGACTTCCACAAGCAGAAAGTCAGGCGAAAGGAGACTAAAGGAAGCACACTGTATGTTTCCATTTATATAAAGTATAAGAAAGGCAAAACTAATGGATGATGTTAGAAGTCAGGATGGGGGTGCCCCTGGAGGGGGCACTAATGACTCGAGAGGAGAGACGTGAATATTTTCAGGTTTCTATTTATGATTGATTCTGGGTTGCTAATACATGTGTCTGCACCTTGTGAAAACTTCCTTTAGTTGTGTGCTTATTCATGAATTTTACCAAATTTATATTAGATTTTAGTAAACATTAACATCAAAAAAGAAAGAAAAGAGTTTGAAGAAGTCTGTGGTTGGAGTCAGGGATTGATGTCAAAGATGGAGAACAGTTGAGCCGCCTTAAAAAGAAGAGGAGGAAAATATCAAAGGGAGTTACAAGAACTTTTTACTTATAATGATTTTGAAAGACTAAGTACAGAAGGCCAAGGATTCAAAGAGAATTCATAGAGCACCAACTTGGAGAATCATAACCAGGAAGCAGAGCCCTGGGTCGCCTCCGAAGCTACATTGCGGTGACCCCAGCAGTCCCTCCTTAGAGGGAGGCTGGACCCCCGGTTCTACAACATCAGAGGCTCCATGTGCATGCTTGTGGCATGGCTGTATAGTATGTTTCATAGCGGGAATGTGTCTTGTCTCAAGACCACCACGTTCATTAACAAGCAGAGATTTACTGAATACTTACAGAGATTTACAGAGTGCAAAACAACTCTCCTACACTTTTCTATCTACCTCAAGGCCAGTGGAGAAAAACATTTCTTGGAGAGAATGATCTACTCTGTTCTCTGGAGCAGAGAGGTGACCACTTTCCCCATGTTTCCCAGACCTGCCTGCCCATCAGAATCATCTGAAGTGCTTGCCAAAAATGGAGGTTCCCAAGCCAACTTCCTGGAGATTTTGGTTTGATTGGTTGGGGCAGGACCTGGGATTCCAGGCTGTTCTTCCAATCAGACCACTTTAGGAAACAGTGTTCTAGTACTAGGGGACATTCTTTTGAAAAGAATAAACACTACTGTAAATAGTGAAATGATGTTTTGAAAATAATTCGAAATTTATATTAATATTATAATTTCCTGAAGAGGAAAGGAGTGGGATCCTGACATTGAGTCTAGCAATAAATTTGCTAGATAAATATATGGGACACCCAGTCAAAATTGAATTTTAGATAAATAATAAATAATATTTTAGTATAAGTATGTATGAAATATACTTAGGCCAAATTTTTTGTTGCCATTTATCTGAAATTCAGAGGTAGCTGGGTGCTCTGTATTTTAATTTCCAAATCTGACCAACCATCCAGCAGGGGATTGAGAAGACAGAAGGCATTTGCTGGGCTGATTGTAAACGGAACTAGACAGACTGGCTGGGATCAGAGATTACAGTCAGGAGGTTAGGATGATGATAGAAATATTTGTTGACTTTACTAGTGGCCAGATGTTATTTTAAGCTGTTTACATTAATATATTTACCTTTTATAGTAACATACGGTGCAGGTATCCTTATCCTTATTTTATAGATCTGGAAACTAAAGCAGATAGTGGTAACTTGCCCCAAACCACAGTGGTGAGGAACCAGAACATCAGGATTCCTCCCAGGTAGTGCGGTCCTGTGCCTTTGTACAAGCCACCAACCTGGCTGCCACCAGAGGAAAGAGGCAAGGGTTTCTCTAACACAGGGGTTTTTATACGCTGTGGATGGTCCCTGGTCCCCCTTCCCCAATTCATTAATGTATTCAACAAATGTTTACTGTGTGCCTACTGTGTGCCTACTGTTGCTGGATACAGCCTAGGACTTGAAGGATGTGATAGTGAATGAAACAGACCCAGTACTTTCTTCGTTAGAACTCATAATGGTGGGAGGAGAGGGGATCGATTCTACAATTTGTATCAGAAATTCAAGTAAGCCCTAATTCCCCAACCTCAGGGAAGATCAGGAACCACCAGTCTGGCTCTTCTCTCCCACCGGATCTTTCTCAGATCTACTGGTGCCTTGTCCAGTGCTGGCTGCCTCCCAGCTGTGGCTCCCACTATGTGTTATCGATATGCTTTACCCGCTTGTGTTCCTATCACTGCTCTGAGAATTCAGGCAGCACTTTGTCCAGGAAGCAGGAGGCATCAGCCCACCAGCTCCCTGAGCAGAGTTCTCAGAGCCATGTTTGAGAACATTTGCAGAAGACCTCCAAATGGACATGGGTCCAGGATAGAGGCCAAAGGGGAAACTGGGGCATGTCTGGGAGAACCTGGTACCCAGCCAGGAGATTGCCCTCCTTTTCTGGTAATCTGAGACATCTTGCCGTTGGTGATCTTTCTTCAGCTCAATTAGAATGTAATGGCAGAACATCTTTGAAGCCTGGGGCTCCTCTCTGTCTTTACAGAAAACAGTTCATCCCCCTTCACTCTGCCCCACCCAGGCAGCAACTTAAGCCTGCTTATTCTTGTTTTTAGCATGGTGCTGGCACTTAAAACACTATTATTGCCAGGATTGCAATGAAGGCAATGCAAAGCAAAACTGTGAGGTCATTTTTCACATATCAGACTGACAAATACCTTAAATGGTGATGGCCTGCAGTGTTGAGGGGAGTTGCAGTCTATGGGAAGACAGGTGCTCTCATACACTGTTGGGAGGGAGCAAATTTTGGAGGGCATTTTGATAGTATCTACAGAAATTTAAAAATACACACCCCTTTTGACCTAGCAAGATTCCTGTAGAATTCACCATACAGCATAACTCAAAATATTCATAGAAGGATATCTCACTGCACAGGATGTAAGAGTTTAAAAAACCAGAAATGATAGACCTAAATGTTCATCAGGGGGTGAATGGTTACATAGATTGCAATTTCTTTAGAAAACTGAATTCTATGCATTAATGAAAAAGAATGAACTAGGTCTGTATATACTCAGATGTTACCCACAATACATTTCATCTTTCTTCGTCTATTGTTTTCATGCACAAGTCACCATAATTTCTGCATGCCAGTCACAATGCCAGAGGAGAGAAGATGGCTATGATTGGGTAGGATGGCCTTAGGGAGACAGAGGGGCAAGGAGATAGGTGAGGAACCCAGAGCTAAGGAATAGAGAGTTTAGGAGGATGGGGGTGGCCACCATCATCAAAGGATGCCAACTTCACATTAGAATAACATTGCCCTTTGGATTTAGTGTCTAGAAGGCAGAGGGGAATCTGAGCAACAGCTGTGCCAAAGAGAACAGACTCCAGATTGGAGAGAACAGAAAAGAAACAATAGGCAGGAAAAGAGACCATGATATAGAGAACTCTTGAAAACTGAGCACATGAAAACTTAAAACAAGGTGATGGATGGAATTGGGTGAGGGGAAAGTGAGAGTCATTTTTTAAATAGGAGCGACTCGAATATGTAAAAGCCAATGGGAAGAATTCAAGTGTGTTATGTTATTAAGTTAAAAACAATAGCCACCTATATAGAGAGTGTAATATGGTATATAAAGTATAATAGAGTATATATACACAGTATAATCCTATTTGTGTAAAAATTTAAGACTATCCATATGCTGGTACATACATAAAACTTTTTCTATAAGGACACAAGAAATTATTAAAATTGGTAGCCATCACTAATTATTAATAGCAGTAACCATTATTATTTCTGGGGAGAGTTAATGGGATGAGAGAGAGGCATGAGTTTTACTTCTTATATGATACTTCAGAACTCTCTTCTTCCTCCCTCAACCAAAATTCCTGATTTTCAGGGTAATTGATCTCAGCTAAGTACCCAGAGGAAAGCAATTCCAATTAAAGGAATGCAAAGAATCCAAGCTAAAAAGTACATTGTAAATAACCCCTGTTTCTGGCTCCCGCACACCCACCCACCCAGGGGATTTGCATCATAAAACAACATTCATCTTCTCTGGGATAAACTGTGTTGAATCACAAAGACCAGGGAGGAATTTCAGGAATGTGAGGCCATCTTTCTCCTTTCTTGGGGCTTGTTTCACTGTGACAGTGCCTGGAAGAGGAACAAGGTCCAGATTAGTGGTTCTCAGCCCCAGCTGCTGGTGGAGAGATACTGATGACCTAATACCACAATCAGATAAATCCAGACCACTGGGGTGGGGCCCAGGTATCATTATTTTGAACACTTCTCAACCAAGAGTCTAGAGCAGTGGGTTCTCAACTGGCTACATACTGGTATCACATGGGGAGTAAAAAATATTGACATCTGCATCAGTCTGTGGGGGCTGCCATCCCACATACCACAAAAAGGTAGCATAAAACGAATTTATTTCCTCATAATTCTGGAGGCGGGAAGTCCAAGATCTGGTGTCAGCAGATTTCGTTTCTCCTGAGGCCTCTCTCCTTGGCTTGGCTGTCTTCTCCCTGGGTCTTTGAAGGCTCTTCCCTTTGTGTATGTCTGTGTCCTAACCTCCTCTTAAATACACCAGTTACACTGGATTAGAGTCCGCCCTAATGACCTCGCTTTAACCTAATTACCTCTTTAAAAACCCCGTCTCTAAACACAATTACAATCTGAGCTACTGAAGGATAGGACTGCAACATATGGATTTTGACATATTTCATAATTCAGCCCCAAACAACGTTCAAGTTCCATTTTCAGCCAATGAAATCAGAACCTCTGAAAGTGGAGTTTGGACATAAGTATTTTTTTCAACCATGGATGATCCTGAAG
Organism: Potos flavus; assembly: GCA_028534135.1. Taxonomy (NCBI): domain Eukaryota; kingdom Metazoa; phylum Chordata; class Mammalia; order Carnivora; family Procyonidae; genus Potos; species Potos flavus. The sequence goes on from CM052885.1 coordinate 78,162,686, forward strand.
TGCAGCTCTTTGATTCCATGTTTTCCTCTTCTCCCAGTTTGGGATTCAGTCTCTGAGGAGCTCAGTGAGTCTTGGTCTTAATCTTAGAATAACCAGATCAAGTGCCCTCAGGCCAGAGTGATCAGAATCTACTTGTGTTTCAGACAAGCTAATGATATCACTGAAAGAAACTGGGTCTTGTGAAGAAAAGCGAGGGAGCCTCTGGTGGTGTGGCAGGCACCACTGGCCGCACCTCAGCCAGAGTGCCCTGTTCCTGTCCTACAGTGTCAGCAGACGCCCCTTCTGCCTGCAGACCTGTCTGTGTAAGGATGTGATGCCAGGAGCCTGGGGAACTAGCCCACTGACATGACATAGATGGGAAGAGCCTGGGTTCTTGATGATGCCATCACATCTCAGAGTCAAACCAACTCCTCAAGCTACTCCATCTTTGGACTTTTGGGTAGAGAAGGTAAGAAAATTTCTTCCTGCTTAAAATGTTGACCTATGATTAAACTGATGTAACTAGTTACTCTAAGGCAGCGGTTCTCAATTACAGTGGCTATAAATTATACCTACTTGGGTAGCTTAAAAAAATACAACACAACAAAACAATCCCACTAATTTCTTGGTTCCACATCCAGAGTCCCTGGTTTAATTGGTCTAGGGTAAAGGGAAGACACTGGGAATTTTTAAAACTGGGCTGGCGTTGAGAACCATGGCTCTAACATTAGGAAAATTGATATGAAAAGATTACACAGGAGCTGCTTCAGAGCCCTTGCAAGCCAAAAGCTGAGTAGAAGTGGTTTAAACAGTAGGTGGGCACAGTGCCTCTTGCCTGTGCTGTTGTCAGGGCAAGAACAGCTCATGCAAACACAGCAGGCATCTCACAGGAAGCTGCAAGACTCACAAGGGGCTCCATCTCTAGGACTAGAGGTGGACCTTGCATCTGGATAACAATGACCTCATTTCCCTATACAAAAGTGATCTCAGTTCCTCATCAATCAGAAAAGCTGGTGTATGGTGGGCGCGTGCGTGCGTGCGTGCGTGCGTGCGTGCGTGTGTGTGTGGTGATGGGGAAATGGAAGGGTTTGCACTGTGATTTGGAAGGGGGTGGAAGCACAGGTTTTCCAGAAAGTAGAACCAGAGGGGACTGAGGCCCTGACCATGGTGTGAGTCTGTACCATCCTCATCCCCAATTAGGCTGGTTTTTGACTGTGTGTGGTGTGCGCTGAGATTTCCCTACACAGGGGTAGAAATGGACTCTGCTCCCTAACTCTCACACTGTTGAAGGCTGGGTGGCAGACACAGGGCGGGGACAGTGACACACGATGAGATCGCAAGGACAGGTAAAACCAAGGTCAGGAAAGACAGCTCTTGGTGGGGGACCCTAGTCCCTGTGTGGTGGGAGTAGAATTTTCACTGCCAGCTTAAAAAGGAGCAGATGTTGTTGTTGGTGATTTTACCCTGTGGAGCTGCTCTATGAGGTCCTGGGTGCCAGTTCTCACCAGGAGAACCAGTGATAACCCATTTTCCTTGGCAGACTTGCCTTTAAGGATTGTGACTAGAAACAAACTGCCCTTCTATCTTCCCTGCTTCAGGAAGAAGCAAACAACTCCTTCTCTTTAAATACCCCTTCAAGGTTTACCCAGGACTCACATGTCTAGAAATCCTCATCTAATGGCTTTGGTGAGGAAAGCTGGTCCTGTCTTTTGGGAAGGGGGGGGATTAAATCATTCAATCATTCAGAAAGCATTGAGTGAGTTTCAGATAGGTGTGGAGAAGATGCCAAAGCTTAATCCCAGCCCTCAAAGACTTTGCAACTTGTTAAGGAAAAGGAAACTACACTACATAATGATATTAGAAATAATTAAAGACTGAACTTGTAATGCAACTAATAAAAACCCCTAAATGGAGCTGGGAGAGCTGGAGAAAGAGGCTTCGTGAAGAAGGTGGGGGTCCAGTGGAGTACAGGATTTGGCTAGGTGGGAGGGGCAGGCAGGATCGAGGTGTGCTGGGCTTCGTGGCCAGGATATGTAAAACCTTGAAGGTCTAGGGAGAAATAGATCATTCAAACCTTGATTCATGCACCGTGAGTCACATGGCAGGCTTCCATAATTCATGATGTTGCTCTGGCAACTCCCTCCCTCCACCCAGCTACAGCCACTGTGTCCCAAACTAACAGTGGCACAGTATAAACTGACACAGAATAAATACTACTTCCAGAACATAGACCAAGTCAGTTCTTGGTTGGCCTTGAATCCTTCAGTCAATAACCAACCTCACAAAAAAATGCTGGTCCTATTGAGCAATAAGTTCATAGTTCTTGGACAGAATTCCCTGGCTGTCATTCTGCTGCCATTTGCCCAAAGCACTCCTAGGGCCCTCCTCCTCCATGACTAGCACCTTCATCTTGTCCTCCAGGGCCTCCTCCCTGATCCCTTGGGGCACTGTGGCTGGGTGGTCACATTTGGACATTTTTCACTGTATCTTCTCCTGTTGTTTGCCAACACTCATTCATTCATTCTCACTCTGAGTTGAGACTATTTCATGTTCTTTTGTGTCTCTTAAGTAATAAACATAGTGCCAGACTGACAGTGAGTTAAAATTCAAAAACACTTTCACTTCCCGCAAGGTTATTAGAGACAAAACTAAACATATTTTTAATATTTCATATTTTAGGGTAAGTAAATGTGCACTTGAACAAAGTTGTAAAGGTACAATAGGGAAAACCAAATTTCCTCTCCCCTCTGCCCTTCATTCCATTGAATTACCTTCAAGACAGTCACTCCTAGATTTCTGAAGAATGCTTTGAGAAATATTCTATGGTTATGAATATATGCCTCATACTTTTTCACACAAATGGCAATATACTCGCTATTCTGCATGTTGGGTTTGTCACTATTATATCTAGAGCATTTTCCAAATCAGTATAAATAGTTCTGCCTCTTTCTTTCTTAATAGCTGCATACTATTCCACTGTGTGGATGTACACTTGATTTATTTAACCACCACTGATGACCATGTAGGACAAACAACAATGAATATACTTATGAACACATAATTTTGTGCCTGTACTGGTATAACTATGGGATAATTACTGAAGAGTAGAGTTTCTGGGTCTTAAGGTATATATATTTAAAATTTTGGTAGTTATTGCCAAATTGCCTTTATAGAGTCATCCCAGTTCAACACCCACGATCAATATATAAGATGTGTTTCCTGCATCAGTAATTTTTTAGAGAGAGTTTGTTTTTCATTTTGTAAATTTTGGAATTTCCTCCTTTTCCAGCTTTTTGCCTTCATACCTTAGTACCTTTATTGTTGTTGTTGTTGTTGTTGTTATTATTATTCTTCATGGTTTTACCATTTTTGCTCAGTGAGTGATAACTGGTATCAGTGTTTTGGGGACCATTTGCAGGGCTGGTGGGAATCTTTAAGAAGGGTTTGAGATGGCTTCTAGGATTTTTGCTAATGTAAATCAAAGGCCTGAACTAGTGACCTCTGAAATCATGAGAGAAAGCTTATTGTTTTTTGGGTGAATCTGAGGCATCAAGCTCAACTATTATTTAAGCAAACTGGTTTCATTACTTGAATTTGAAGACACTATAGACATGATATGTACACATAAAGTCATTTACATTTCTTTCTTTCTCTTTTTTTTAAAGATTTTATTTATTTATTTGAGAGAGAGAGTAAGAGAGAGAGGGAGAGTACAGCAGGGGGACAGTCAGAGGGAGAGGGAGAAACAGGCTCCCCACTGAGTGGGGAGTGCAATGTGGGGCTCGATCCCAGGACCCCAGGATCATGACCAAAGCTGAAGTCATATGATTAACCCACTGAGCTACCCAGATGCCCCAAGTTGTTTACATTTCCAATCCCAAACTTGCTGCTTTGAACAGGAAAAGATTTATATCTTAATATGCTTTTGTAAATAAAAAATTACTCATAATCTCATAAATGTTTCACAAAATGCATTTATCCTTTAAATGCAGTCCGCTTTCTTATGTAGGGAACAAGTGATTTCTTTTCACTCAGAAGTATTTTATTTGCATAACTCTCACACACTTATACATATTGGTTTGCATGAATAGACTGAGTGCCTTGCAAGGTTCTTACTAGGCTCAGTGCATTCAATTATGTAACTTATTCAGCTATTTATTTATCTATCAGTAGGGATCCACGAATCTTTATTTTATTTTGGGGATTATAATCCAGTATTATCATTATTTATTTTGTTGTTCTCATTGTCCCAACACTAGCCATCAGGAATTCCTTCAAGCTGACCTTTCTGTCGTCTAATATGTCCTCATTTGATTTTTGCAACATTTCCTTAATTTTGGCAGCAAAAAGTCCTGCAATCAATCTCTCTTCTCCAAGGAACTCTCATTCCTTTTCTTGGAGAATGGTATCTGGGGGCTAGGTATGCTCAGTATTACTAGGGTGTCACCATTTCTAGACCTTCTCAGTCAACAGAACTAGGAAATATATTTATGTACAATGACCAACACACACATCTATATTTACTTCTATAACTATAACTATCTATAACCCTTCACCTCACGAGGAACAAATTCGCCATCTGTATTGTAGAGTCTGTATATAATCCTTTTTTGTCTTCAGCCTGACAGTTTCCAGTCAGGACACCGCTTTCCCAAGTTACTTAGGTCAGGGGACTGTTTGGTTCTACAGATGGTATGAATGAGCCAGAAAACAGGAAAACAGTGTTGGGAGCCTGGGGTGAGAGGGGGTAGGGTGTAGACAAAAATGAAGCCACTGCCAGCACCTCACTGGGAAGCTGAGCTGCTCAGAATCTAAGGCTGAACCACCGTCTTGTGTTGGAGCTGGAGTGTCGTGTTACGTGTTCAGCCCGTGTTCAGCCCGAGGACAGAGGGAGAGTTGTATGAGCATTTCTCATGGTATTGAAGGAGAACGCTTTCTGAAGCCCACGGTGCCCTTTGGGGGAAGCCCAGGTAGCCCGTTTCTGGGCCAAGCTGCTGTGGAGACTCTGTGCCTCGATCCTCGCAGGCAGACTTGGATAGACACTCGTTCCTCTTGGGGCACCAGCAGCCTCCTGACATCATGACCCTTGCAGTTCCCTGGATCAGCCTCCATTGAGTTCCACTTTTTCCTTTAGAATGAACATAAAATAGTTTCCTCTTCCTCCATACTGTATCCACATCTTCTTTTCTTGTCTGACATTTTGTAGGAATCTGTTACCATCTTCTCCAAATCTGGTAAGCATTTTCGAACAGCCAAGTGAGCTAGAGACAGGCTACTAGAAAGGCCCAGAACAGAAAGCTTTGGAAGTGGAGTGGGGGTGGGGGTGGGGGGCAAGCTGGCAAGGTAGGTGGGGCTTGGTTGGGAAACATGAAGCCTTTCAGATCTCTGAGATGAACCTCTGCAACTTCAGTGTTTCTAATGTTTCTTTTCAAATCCATTTAGGACAAAATAACAGAGTAGTTAAATTTAAACTGGACTTCCTTATCTTGTAGCATTTGGGGTCTGCAGACATGCAAGAGGGAAAAGGTCAGCAGGAAACAATTGGTGGAGACATTTTCAACTAATTGTAGCATATTTTCAATACCTGCTTCTCATTAGCAATGACAAAATCCAGCCACGCCTGGGACAGCAAAATCGCCTTTTCCTTTTCCTACACTCCAGTTCAGTAAACTCTAAAATGTGCCATTTGCCAAATGTACTTTTCCCTCCTCTCTCTCCCCATCTCTGCTCTATTCCTCAAAGCATGTTCAAGCACTTACAGGGAAATTGGTCCATATGGGTTGGATCATCTACACTTAACTAATAAAAACTGCTCTTTTGTAAGAGCTATTCTATTGCCAAATGTGTCTGAACAACAATAAAATGTTTTTCCCAGAAAAAGTGATAGCTGGAACCCAAAATTAATATTTGTACTCCCTCTCCTAAAGTTTCATTCGATTTAACCAGCATTTATGAAATTTCTAATACGTATCAGGTACATATTGGGGGCAGGCACCTAGTGGTACAAAGACAAAGGCTATCCGACTCCTCTTGTCCAGGGGCTATTAGTCCAGTGAGAGAACGAGAAATGTACCAATGATGATTCTATTATTAAGTTCTTAGCATGTTACTGCCACATGTCACAAAGGAAGCCACCAGACACAGAGGAACTGAGTTGCCTGAGACTGAGTGATGTGCTCAAGGTCCCACATCGAGTGAAAGACTGGCCATCCTTTGAAGCCAGGTGGGCCTTCGCGTTAGTCTACTGCTCACCATCTATAAGGCAATGTGGTGAACCTGAGACCCACCTTGGGCAGGGGAGGAAGAACTTTTCCAGACCCACCCCTGCCTGATTTTGTTTTTCCCCTTTGCCCCACCTTCTTCCTTCTTGCACACTCAGTAGCCAGAGAATTCTGAACATTGCCCTTGTGATATCCCTTTTCAACTCAGTCATGGCTTTGTTCTCCGCTTCTCATACCAGCACTGGGCACCTCGCCAGGTCAGGTGGCATCTGGTTCTACAAGCTTTACAACATTCAGCCATCAACACCAGAGCAGTCAGCTCTGTCCTGCTCCAAGGCAGTTTCTTTACAAATGACAGAGCAAAGACCTTGGGCCGCTCCCAGCACTGCAAAACTAAGGACTAAAAATATGTAGGGAGGAGCTCTGCCAGAAACCCAGCAAATGTGTTTAGATACAGCACACTGACTCTCAAGTAACAGAATCAGCCACAGTCAGCAGTTGAGGATGGGTGGGAGGAGAATTTCCCTTAAAAGCAGGTTTTTTAGTGGATACCACATAACAATAGTGGTTTCAGACTTAACATAAGGACTTGGTGGCGATCCACCAAGAGACACAGTCTAGTAATCAAACAATGCCGCTGGTTGAGCATAAAGTGCAGCTGAGCAGTTCCTGAGGGAACCAGGAACGAGCAGGGCTGGTTTCTGACTGAAGCAGGCCAGTTCCCAGGGATCTGTTTGGAGCTGCCGCAGGGCAGAAATGCCCAGAATGACCTAGCTCTTGACTAGGGCTACTTAGCCTCAGGGGCCAAGCCAGGTCCAGAGAAGATTTTACACAGTACTTTTCAAGTTCTGCCCACCCTCTGTAAAGGGGACTTGGAGCTGCCTCAGATGACCTCTTGGGTCCCAGGCTATGGCTCCTTCCCCTGCCCCTTAGTGGTGGGTAAATGTGAAGACAGAGACAGACAAGCAGGCAGAAAGAAAATCTATAGAGTAAAACTGAAACCTTTGTGGGTGTCCTGGGTCTATATACCTATTTCCACCTCCAACCTTTTTTTTTTTTAAAGATCGTATTTATTTATTTGACACAGAGAGAGATCACAAGTAGTCAGAGACGCAGGCAGAGAGAGAGGAGGAAGCAGGAGGAAGCCCCACTGAGCAGAGAGCCCGATGGGCGGGGCTCAATCCCAGGACCCTGAGATCATGACCTGAACTGAAGGCAGAGGCTTTAACCCACTCAGCCACCCAGGTGCCCCTCCACCTCCAACCTTAAGCATCCTAGAAAGTTTGTGATTAGTTTTCAGTTTCTGCCTATCAAACCCCAGGCTAACTTTTGCTAGCTCACTACCTAGGCACACTGATGTTTGTGTTCTGGAGCAGGTGCTGGTCCAATACGGCAGCAGGAAAAGGCCAGGCACAAAACCCACACGTTGTATGGTTTCACTATGAACTGTGCAGAACAGGCAAATACAAAGAGAGTAGGTTTGTGATGGCCTAAGGCAGGAGGTGTGGGGGGGTGGGAATATGGGGGTTATAGCAAAGGGATGTGGAGAATACTTTTCGGGTAATAAATATGTCCTAAAATTGGTTATAGTGGTGGTAGATGCACACTTCTGGGAATAAACTAAAAACCAACAAATCATATACATTAAAAGCATAAACTTTGTGGCATGTGAATTATATCTCCATAAATAGTACATGTGAAAGCAGAACTGGGAGAAACAAGATAGAAGCCAAGAGGCCGCCTGCCTCTCTCCTCATTAGGAAAGTCCCTGGTTTTTCTTGCTTTGTTTTGTTTTGTTTTTGTTTTTAGCTCAGTTAGAGGCTGTAGAGAAAACCTAAAAAATTCAAGACAGTCTCTTTCTCCTTGCCTTGGCCCTTTGCCATTTCTTATTTCCCTAAATTGGAATTAGGGGTTTCTAGGAAGCTGCTAAATAGCTGTTTGAATTATTTCACCTTCAAAATTGCAGAGCAGTGGATCCATATATGTCTCCTTTAAAGTCTTTTACTGTCATTCATTCAATGTATATTTATTAAGGGCCAACAATGTGCTTGCCGGACACTGTTATAGCAGATACATGAGGTCTTTGTGTTAGGACACTCCTATTTTAGTCAGAAACAGTACAAAAGTCAGTAAATATAAAAATATAAGTAAATCATATGGCATTTTAGAAGGCAGTAAGTACTAAGAAAAAAAGCAGAACAGGGTAAGGGATATTAGGGGCAAAGTCTGGGGGTGGCAAAATTTACAAGCATAAGACCAGTGGGTAGAGCAGACCCCATTGAGAAGGTGTCATTTGAGTGAAGACCATGGAGGAGGTGCAGGGCAGATCCCTCAGGTAGGTGGCGGAGAACTGTCCAGGTTGGGACTCTGCACCTAAGGCAAGAGCGCACCAGGGTGGCTGGGGTAGAGTCAGAGAGGGGACAGTAGGAATGGAGGCCAAGGAAGGCAAGGGGATGGGCTCATGTAAGGCATTGCAAGGTATATTAATCATGCCTTTTTATTCTGTATTTTTCATGCTTTGGTATCTTGGGTCCTGCTGACCCTGGAGGGGTACCCATTTCCGGGTCAGCTAAGTCCTACAGAGAGTAAATATGCAAACTAGCCAGTTCCAAGCCCATGCCCCCAACTGCCTCCTCTATCTGGTTCTCACACTTCAGGTCCCCATTCCCCTTTCTTAATCTCCTTGAGCCTGGTAGCAGAGAACTATGGCCAGCTCCTATGCTCTGGCACCTGCTGCAGTGATTCAAGCCAGCCAATCAGAAAGTTGCTTGTTCAGCTTTACCTGTATCTTCCTGTAAAAACCATAAGAAAGGCTCTTGCTTACATTTTCTCAACTCCCTCTGCCTTCTGACTGGCTCTGGGTCTTCCCCATATGGCTCTGCATGCTTCCTGGTTCTAGGGGTTTGTGAATATAAAATCTTTCTTCATTGACAGTCATTTCCATGTCTGCATGTCTTACCATACCTGATTAAAACAAATCCTCAGTCCTCTTAAAAGATGAGGTCTTCGGCTTCTGACCTGAGCAAGATGCAGAGCTACTGTCTAGCTTGAATAGACGAGGGACATGATTGAAGTTGTTTCTGAAGGACCACTCTGGTTCTTGTGTTGAGAAGAGATTTAAAGGCAGAAGCACCTGGGTGGTTTAGTTGGTTAAGCATCCAACTCTTGATTTCAGCTCAGGTCATGATTTCATGGTCATGGGATCAAGCCTTGTATCGGGCTCTGTGTTCATTGAGGAGTCTGCTTAAGATTCTCTTATTCCCTCTCCCTCTGCCCCTCCCCCCATCTTGCACACAATTGTGTGCACGCTCTCTCTCTCAAATAAATAAATAAAATATTTTTTTTTAAAGAAAACCTTAAGGGGCAAATATGGACTCAGGGTTGCATCATCCTGGTAAGAGACAGTGGTGCTGGGACCAGGGTAGTGGCTGTTGAAGTGGTGAGAAATATATTCCAGATATATCATCAGTGCATAGCTTCTCTGATTAGATGTGAGGTACAGAAAAAGAAAAGTCTAAGTGACTCTAAATTTTGCCCTGAGCAAAGGAAGAATGGCCTGACATAGACTGAGACAGAGAAGGCCATGAGTAGAACAGATTTGGGGATATTACCTTGAGGATGTTAATTAACCCTCTAAACAGAGATGTCAGATGGGTTGTTGCATACATAACCTTGAAGTGTGAAAGGAATAACTTGGGAATGGCCAGCAGATGGGTGGTATTTAAACTAATGAGACCAGAGAAGACTGCCCAGGGAGAAAGAGAAGTGGACCCACAGCACCCAGACATCCAAGATTAAATGTTCAGGGAGAAGCTGAGACTAGCACAGAAAGATGAGACACACCATGAAGGGGAAGAACCAAGCAAGGTATGTTGCCCTGGAAGCCACTAGAAGGAGGTGTGTCAGAAAGAGGGGGCGATCAAATGTGTCAAATGCTGCTAAAAGGTGAGTATTGAGAATAGACTGTAAAATCTGGTAATGGGCAGGTCCATGGTGACCTTGGCAAGAGAACTTGTTTTTGCCAAACCACTGGAGAAGAATTGAAGGAAATGAGAGGACCAAGTATGGGAAGACTCATTCTCCTGTGCACTGAAAACTTTACAGCAGGTGTGGCTTTGGAGAGATACACTGAGCCAGGAAAGATGGTCGAATTATGCTGGGTCTGAGTGATGGCAGCAGGAACATGAGTCACAGAATGAAGTCATGAGTGACAGAATCTGAGCATCTGAGGTCAGATCTCAGGTTCAGGAACAAGCAACATAATGGTCTGAGAGTGGTGGTGAGGACAAGGACATCAGCTCCCCACCTTCAGGGCCAGCCAGTTGAGAGAAGGAGGAGCAAGCCATTCCATGAGTAGAATCCAGGGGAAGTAGTATCTTCCATAGGGCAAGAAGGTGCACATGAAGGTGCTTTTGCTGATATTCAACTAAATTCCAGAGGGTGCAGTAGAACATTCAGGTGTTGGACACAATGAATAAGGGGACATTCTTACACGCTTTCCTGGGACTTACATTCTGTTAAGTGGAGACAGAAACAAGTAACAGACAGAGGATGAAAAAAAAATTAGTGACCAGTACAATAGGAATGTCGTGAGAGGAGGTAGGCAGCTAATTTATGGGGAATGGTTTCTCTGAAGAGATGGTGTTAAGTCTGAGATGACAAGAAGGAACCGGAGAAGAGCCTTTCAGGCAGGGGCAACAACCATGATGCAGGCCCTAAAAAGAGGCCAAAATGGATGTCTTCCAGGAACAGAAAGGAAGTCAGCATAGAATAACGAGCAAGGGGGAGATTCATAGGGAAAATAACATTCGTTAAAAACATGTATGTTTGATTATATGAAGCATGCCTCCATAAAGTTGATTTAACTTTCTAAAGCATCACTCTGGCATGTGAGCAGAAGAGAGACAGGTGTGGGAGGCAAAGGCAAAAATGGGAGATGTTCCAGAGACCACTTGGGAAATCCAGGACCGGGGCTGTGGACTCGGGGGTGGTGATGGAGACAGAGAGAAGAGACACCTGCAGGATAACTTTGGAGTGGAAGGCAGCATTTGCTGGCAGATTAGATGGGTGGGTAAGGTAAGAGAGGGGCTAATTTGTCCACCTAGATTTTTGGTTTGAGCAATTGCGTGAAGGACCTCACATTCGGAGCAGGGGTCTGAGTCAAGGATTCTATATGTACGTAGGGGACATACAGCAGACATCACAGGAAACAATCAGCTGGAAAGGTATAAAAAGCCAAGGGTTCAGAGGACTCCCAGAGCTGCCTGGAGACAGAACCTAGGTGAGCATGTCCCTCTATTCTGTATATTAAAGTAACTGATCACAGCAAACAGAAGCCAGTTATCCTGTTTTCTCATGTAACTCCTTTCATAACTAGAGAAGTATTTCAGCTCTTCTCTCATCAAACAAAAAGCACCCACATAGAAATAAGATTTCTTGGCCATACCCATTTTTTTGGTTGAGTATTCTTTGCATGCTGCTGAACATTCAGTCGGATGGTACAACGATAAGCTGCTATATCAACACTGATGGTTACCTGGCGGCAGCAGCTAGGCCGGCTAACATCTCCTAACTAGGAGTGAGTGATTTAATGTGTCTTTACTGTGCCAGATTGGGAAAAGAAAACTAGACACAGAAGACTTGCAGCAAAAATGGAAACCTTTGGCTCTTTTTTTTTTGCCACAGGACATTGACTCTCTTTTAGCCATTGGAGTTGAGCTAGTAAGTTTACCGGTTTTTGAAAAAGTGTGTGTGTGTGTGTGTGTGTGACACGCTGATTAATTGAGTCTGAAATGAATATAAAATAAGATGAGCTTTTTATTTCTGCTCTGTTGGGAATTTTCTTTCAAGATTCATTTACTGAAAGTTAATTATGAATGGATTTATTTTTATATTTGTGAAACACTGAAAGATCAGTAATATGGCTAACTCATGTTGGGTTAATGTTGTGGAAATTTATTCCAATGATCTGATTGTGTAGCTCATTGCACTTAATTTAGTGAATCATGGTCAGAATATAACACAAAGTAAATGCACCAATAATACAATGAAATTACTATGCACTGAGATTTCAGTAATGCTGTTTCTCTAGTTGAATATGTTACAGAAAATGTTCATGAAAATCCTATTTATAGGGGCGCCTGGGTGGCTCAGTGGGTTAAAGCCTTTGCCTTCGGCTCAGGTCATGATCTCAGAGTCCTGGGATCGAGCCCCACATCAGGATTTCTGCTGAACAGGAGCCTGCTTCCCCCTCTCTCTGCCTGCTTCTCTGCCTACTTGTGATCTCTCTCACTGTCAGATAAATAAATAAAATCTTTTTAAAAATCCTATTTATAATCTTTGTGCTTTCAGAAGACATAAGCTCATTAAAAAGTATTTGTGATTATCCATATCAGACATGTGTCTGAATTATCCTTTGTGACTTTCCAGTTATGAGTAAAGAAAACTACAAAATAAAAACCACTCCAAATATATTATCTTATATTTATGTGATAAACATCCCTTACATTAAGTATCAAGTGACATTTTCATATTTACTTACATAAAATCATTTTCTCTCTGCCTCTGTAAAAGAAATGTAAAATAAATATTTACAGAACATGGTTTTGAGCACACACTATCATACTTTAGTCCTATTTCACAGGGAAGACGCAGCATTTGAACTGAGCCTTGAAGATTTCGAGAGCAGCGATGGAAAAGCAAGATGTTCCAAAGTGGTCATCATGCAGGGAAAGGCAATGGGAAAGGAGAATGTGAGTAAGTGCTGTTTGTCCCACATAGGATACAAGTAGGGAAGTGGCTGGAAAGTCCTTTAGGGAAGACTGAGCAGTGCCCAAGCAACTGAAGGACTCTGAGCAGAGGCGTGGTATGATTAGAGCTGGACATTATATGGCTATCTGAGCATAAATGTAGCTAGGGAATTATAATGCCTTATTCCTAAAGGTGTGTTAGGGAAGGGATTTTTGTTCTAAAATATATCTCTGTGCCTCATATAATTTCTACCTCATCAAGTTTTTTACTTAGAAGTTATTATATACTGTCTTTGGGAAGCATCATCTTTGTCAGGGGATATTTTTTATGCCCTGAACCCTGTCTTTTGATAGCTTATATTTTAGTTGAGAGACAAGGCGAGAATATATAAAAGAATAGTGAAACATAAGAGTCAGGTCAGATGAGGAATTCTTGAGTATTTTTGAGGGGAGGGACCTAATGACATGCTATGGAAAGTCTTGGGAAAACTCTTAAATATACTCCAAGGAATTGAGAACTAAGAGGATTAGTAGATAATGACTATTACTTTTTTAAGATTTTATTTATTTATTTGACAGAGGGAGAGATAGCAAGAGCAGGAAAGCAAGCAGGGGGAGTGGGAGAGGGAGAAGCAGGCTTCCAGCTGAGCAGGGAGCCCGATGCAGTACTCGATCCCAGAACCCTGGATCCTGACCTGAGCGGCAAGGCAGACACTTAACGACTGAGCTACCCAAAGGCCCCAATGACTATTACTCTTAAGCAAGGAGTTGTAGACACTCTTAGTTGTTTGTCAAGGATCCTGTGTCCTTCTTCTGTCCTATCAGAGCTTAGATTTTGCAGGCTCAGTGACCCAGGGGAAGTGGACCCATTACTCTATGACCATGACTCCAGGAGTGGGTCCTCTTTAGTCTAAATAAACTCATCTTGCTGATTCCACTTCTCCTTGCCAGTGATTGGTTCCAGGCCCTGCTTAAGCCAATCAGGGAATCACATTCTTCTGGCAACTACTATTGGTCTAAAGATGGGCAAGTGACCACAGTTGGCCCAATAAGACCAAGGGGGAGGACTATTTCACAGTAGGAGGAGAGACTCAATAAGATGGCATGGTGTCCCTGTTGCTGTTGATGCTGTTGCCATGAAGGTAGCCTGAGGACAAAACCAGCATGTGAAGGGCAGAGATAGGAACTTGTGGAGGCATGGAGAGGAAACCCTAATCATGCCAGGCTCAGAGCTGCCCTATGTTGGGACTTCTTTGATATGTGAGCTAATCTGTTTTTTATTGTTAAAGCCACTTTAAGTTCAGCTTTTTGTCACTTGCAGTCAAGAATGTCCTTTGGGATAGACATACCAACTTTGGTACACCGATTCCAGAAAGGCTGCAGGAGAATGAATGACGTATATCAGCCCTGTGTTTAAGAAATCTAGCTTGCTTGCTCTTTTGACATGTACATCTCAGTAGATAGATTAGGAAGAAAACCAAATTAAGTGAAAGGAAGTTGTAATTGGATGACAGCTGGCACCTAGAGTTATGTTATAAGAGGGTTCAAAACATTCCCAGGGTTTGGCTATACACTTCAAGCTAAGTCCCTCCATCTACTGCCTCCCAACTGCCTCCTAATATCAGTTAGGGGATCAGAATCATCAGGATCATTTAACTCTCCTTTAGGCAGAGGGCTCATGGGAATAAAAGATCCATGGAGTCATCTAACTCTAGGTGTCCCAAAGTTTTGGTCTTACCGCAGTCAAAGCCTCACTTTCAAAGAAGAACATGTCCCTAATTTTGGTAGGAGCTAGGTTATGAGGGCTACAAAGCATTGGAAAACTTAATGGAGGAAGCAAAATTTGAGGTGACTGTTCAATCCTTTTATTATTTGCCAATATTATTATTACTTTTAAATAGAGCTGCTAATTTTAAAAGTGAAATATTTAATAGTTTTTATTTAAAAAATATCAGGTTGCTCTTAGTGTTTTTTGGTTTTGTTTTTGTTTGTTTTTCTTCTATAGATCAATAGTTGTTGACAGAAAAAGCTTCATCCCATATATATTAATAAAATACATGGCATTAATCAGTGGATAGGAAACTTGAAGAAAGCAACCAAATCTTCCTTTGCTTAAAAACTCTTTGATGGGTCCCCGTTGCCAGAGTCTTCTAGATGTGTCCCCAAAGTCTTCTAGATGTGACCTTGCTTTCCTCTTCTTCACATGCACCACATGTCAGCTGACCTGTATTTTTGCAAATCTCTATTTGTCCACACTCTTTTAGCTTACTGCCTCTTCCTAGAATTCTCTTTCCTTCCTACCACATGTTCAGCCCACTCCCTTCTGTCCCTTCAGGACCTAACTCAGGCATCACTTCCTCCAGGGAATGTGCCCTGACTCCCCAACTCCTAGCTGGGAGAAAGCACTGCTCATCTGGCCTCAAATGAATCTTGCCCTTTGAGTTCCATCACAGCAGTGTTTGTCTTTGGATAAATTAGAATTTTTGCCTGTTCAAGCACATCCTGTTTGACTCCTGTTGCCTTACATCAGAAAAGGTCTAGAGAAGCTGGAAGACTGGGGATGAAGGTGGAGCCTAATCCTTCTCCGGTAAGAGGGCTGGCTTGGGAGTAGGACTTTTCTGTGCAGACAGTGCAAAAGCCACACGGGTCATTGGCAAGAGGCTGCCCAGGATATTGGAAATTGGTGTCTTGATCTACCCAGGTCTAATAAGCCAGAAAAGTCCATTTGACCTCATAGACTCACAAACTACTGGGGAGGTTGGTGCAGGCTGTCAACTCGGGCACTGGCTCTCAAAACAGGCCAAGGCATTGTTCTGCCTTTGCTGCTCACTTTTTCCAGAAGAAAATGGATCGGATGTAGCAGGATTGAGGGTTAATGGATTGAGGCCAGAGAAAATTTTCTGCCAGAATATCATCTAGGAAATTTGTTCCTGATTTAGGATTATTCTGGTTAGGAAATGGATAATTAGTTACACTCAACAAGTCCCAACGTGGAGCAGGATACCAAGTTCCCAGGACACAAAAACAGATTAAATGTCATTTTGAGATACATGGAAATTCCTGCCTCTGTTCTTGGGATACCTGGCCTACTGCTGGTGAGTGGTGAGGCCCAGGAAAGGAAGGAGAGAATTATTCCCCTATCTGTAGATAGAATGACTCTCTTGATTGTCCTTCAGTACATATAGTGGGCCAACAATTTCAGTATATTCTAAATTATATTTTAGGCACCAGAGACAAAAGATATCACAGAGTAGATCCATATTACAAAAGTTTAGCATGAAGAAAAAAAAAAGATTAGCACATAGTGTAATATGTACTTGCTTAAAAGAGCTCATTCAGTTTGAAGAAACAGCTCTCCTTTTCTCCAACTTCTGACTATTCTTCTTGTCTATCCCCTCACTGTTCTGTCTCCTCTTTTTCCCCCTTTGCCTGCTCTTGGCTACTGTGTTTACCCCTCCTTCTTAATCTACATTTCTAAAATGCTTGCTGTCAAGAAACATACATTTTTCTCAGTGGATGTTCTTATCATACTTTTTAAAAAAATTATTATTTTCCTTCAAGAAGTTCAAAGTGTGTTTCAGGCTTAAACTTTTTAACACCTCATGCAGAGATCAAGTAATTATCAGGGCTATCTCCAAGAAGCACAAAGGAATGCAAAGATTCTAATTGTCAACCACATATTTGGGAAAGCTCATCTGGTACTAAAAAAAACGTATAGCATGAGGGAGAAGGGCCACTCATTTTAGAAGTGATACAGTTGGCGCTAATTGCTATAATAACCCTGAAGTTAGTGCTAATGACATTTTTGCTAGTGAGAAAGCACTGTGCCAAATATATTGAGATAACACCTTTATTCAGATTGCTAAGATTCCTTCAATATGTTCATGAAGAAAGGAATGGGAAGGACTCTTACCATTATTTTATGAATGAAGAATTGTAATCCAAGCTCCGGGGTTTTCCTGGACTCTGGAAGGGTCAGGGACAGCTCACAGACTCTCACTGGCCAGGCATAACCGCCCTTCCTTTCTGAGTATTTCCCGCCCTTCCCTTTGAAGGAGTAGTGTGAAGACTTGTTTATTACAGCAATGGAAACCTTTAAAACCTTTGCATGAATGTGCTATTGAAAAAGAATAAGGTATAGTTAGAAGTACTATTTTTATATCCTCAGTAGATTTGCTTTAATTTCATCAAGCATCTCACTGAATACAGTTGGCCCTACATGCCCTACTTGTGCCTGTGGATTCTCTCTGCATTCAGTAAAACTAAAGTTAATTGAAGTAATTTCTATACCTTGAATCATGGTACTGATTACATTTATATAGTTCATAACACACACACACAAATTACTGAGGTGCCTGGGTGGTGCAGTTGGTTAAGCATCTGACTCTTGGTTTCAGCTCAGGTTGTGATCTCAAGGTTGTGAGATGGAGCCCAGGCGTGGTAAGACTGAGCCCTAGGGGCTCCTCGCTCAGCAGGGAGTCTGTTTTTCCCTCTGCCCCACCCCCTACTCATGCACCTTCTCTCGCTCTCAAATAAATAAATAAAATCTTTTAAAAAAACCTCTCTCTCCCTCTCCTTCCACCCGTACCACCCCCTCTAAAATAAATAATAAATAAATCTCTAAAAAAAATAATTACTTGTAAGGTTCTAAGAAAAAACATAAAATTTCTCATATATTTTTAAATTGAGAAATAATTGACATATAACATTAGTTTCACGTGTACAATGATTCAATATTTGTATATCTTGCAAAATGGTAACTATAAATCTAGTTAATATCGATCATACATAGTTACAAAATTTTTTTTGTTTTGAGAACTTTTAAGATCTACTTTCTTAGCAACTAATGTACAGCATGGTAACTATAGTGAATAATACTGCATTGCATACTTGAAAGTTGCTAAGAGAGTAGATCTCATGTCTTATTAAGGAAGTATCCTTAAAATACTTTAATCAAATACTTCATCATTTATTCCTTTGTTTTGATGGCTTTATTTTAATGAAGGTAATCTATGTTCATTGCAAACATTTCAGAAAACACATAAATAAAAAAACCCAAGAAAAAAAGAAAACACATAAATAAAGGGAAAAGAAGATCAACTATTACCTTACCACTTGGATAATGTTTGTCTTTCGGATAAAACATAACTTCTGCCTGTTCAAGCACATTCTGTCCAACTCCTGTCTTCTTATATCAGGAAAGGCCTGGAGAAACTGGAAGACTGGGGGAGAAGGCAGAGCCTTATCCTTCTCTAGTGACAGGGCAGGGTTGTGTGTAGGGCTTTCCTGTCCAGACACTGTGAAGGTTACATAGGTCATTGTTAAAATTTGACTGTATAGTTTTTCAGGCTTTTTCTCTGCACATATACAGAAACTTTAAAAAGAAATCCAGAGATAGGATCACATTTCATACACTTTTGTGTAACTTGCTTTTTAAAATTTAACTGTATATTATCAATTTCTTTTATTCCTATCAATATACACAGTTCAAAACAGCCATCTTAATGCCCACGTGGTATTTCATCAAATGAATCAACCATGAAGTGTTTCATTAACGCTTACTAACAGGCGGGAGGTGTTTCCCATTTACTGGTAGTATTAGCAATGCTAATGAGCATCTAGACTTGTCTGGATATTTCCAGAGGAGAAATCTTGGGTCGAATGGGATACATACATTAAACAGTAGTATACATTGCCACACTACCTTCCAGAAAGCTTCACCAAGGGACCATTTCACCACACCTATGCCACTGGCTAGATTTGGCATTTGTAAATATTCTTTGTCAATCTAATTGTTAAGTTGAACATATTTGGTATATTTGTTAAACACTTAAATTTTTATATTCTAATAAGTCTTACACCTATTTTTAGATTTTTATGTTTTACTTATGGGCTTAAGAGCTTTAATTAGTAAAAATATTAACCTTTGATTACCAATATTTCCCTCCAATTTTCTTTGAACTATACTTATGGCTAAAAGGTACATTTTTACAAAGACCAGTAGCTACCTTTCCCTTGAGTCTGGTTTCAGTGATGAACTTTTTTTTCTTTTTAACTTTTATCTTCAAATAATTGTAGGTTCACATACTGTTCTCTTTTTTTAAGGTTTATTTACTATTTCAGAAAGAGAGAGAGAAAGAACGCACAAGTGAGGGGAGATGTAGACAGAGAGAAACTCAAGCAAACTCCAGGCTGAGTGTGGAGCCCAACACTGGGCTGGGTCTTGATACTGAGATCATGACTTGAGCCAAAATCAAGAGTCAGTCACTCAACTGACTAAGCCACCCATGTGCCCCAACTCACATAGAGTTCAAAGAAACACTACAGAGATTTCATATGCCCCTCACTCAGTTTCCCCCAATGGTCGTATCTTGCGTAACTATAGTACAATATCACAAACAAGAAATTCACTTTAATGCAGTCGATTGACCTTATGCAGATTTCACCATTTTATGTCCACTTATTAGTCCTGTGCAATTTGATCACATACGTAGACTGGTGTGATCACCACCACATTCAAAATACAGAACAGTATCATGGCAAAGATACTTCATGCTACTCCTTTAATCCACACCCTTTCTTACCCCCTCCCTGGCACATCCTTAATATCTGGCAAGCATGAGTCTGTTCTCTGTCTCTGTAATTTTGTCATTTCAAGAATATCATGTAAATGAAATAATATAGTACACAGTCTTTTGAGTTTGGCTTTTTGAAAATTCGGTGTAATATCCTTGTGATCCATACAAGTTGTGTCAATAGTTTGTTCATTTTTATTTTTGAGTTGTATTCCATAATATGGAAATACATGGATTCTTTAACCATTCGCCCATTGGAAGATATTTGTGTTTTTTGCAGCTTTTGGCTATTGCAAATAATGCTGGTGAGAACATTTGTTTACAGATTTGTGTGTGAACATAAGTTTTTGTTTCTTTAGGATAATACCCAAGAATACAATTGCTGGCTCATATAACACAGGTTTAGTTTTAGAAAAACTGCTGTACTTTTTACCAGACTGACTATACCATTTTACATTACCACAGGCAATAAGCGATCCAATTTCTTCCCATCCTGGCCAGCATTTGGTGTTATCATCATTTTTAATTTTAGTCACGCTGATAGTTACATAATAGTATCTCACCGTGGTTTGAATTTAGATTACCCTAATGGTTAATGATGCCGAACATCTTCTCATGTCATACATCTATACATCCTATAGTGAAGTGTCTTTTTGTGTTTTTTGGCATTTTTAAATTGTATTTTATTTTTTAAATGTTTTTTATTGTTGAGATTTGAGAGTCATTTATGTATGCTATAATTCTACTTACAGCTCCTTTTTTTAAATATGTGGCTTGCACTATTCACTCTCACACTGTAGCTTGTTCTTTCATTCTTTTAGCAGAGTCTGTCACAGAGAAAAATTTTTATGTGATCAAATTTATCAATTTTTCCTTTTATAGATTAGGGTTTCAGTGTCAAGTCTAAGAACACCCAGAGTTAGGGGCTGATGATCTTTTTTTAAAGTTTTACCTTTTTATATTTAAATTTGTTGTTCATTTTGAGTTAATTTTAGTAAGATATGAAGTTTTGACTGAAGATTATTATTATTTTGTTTATAGATGCCCAATTATTCCAGCAGCATTTTGAAAGTTTGTGTTTCCTCCACTGAACTGCACTTAGGCCTTTTAAAAAATCATTTGTGTGAGTCTATTTCTGGTTTTTCTATTAATCCCTTCCATTGATTTGTGTGTCTATTTCTCCACCATTGTTGTCTTTGTTTTTGTAGTTATACATTAAACCTTAACATTAGACAGAGTAATTTCCCCTACTTAATTTTCTCTTTCAAAATTGTTTTAGCTATTCTAGGTCCTCTGTGTTTTCTTCTAGATTTTAGAATATGTTTGTCTAGCTCTAGAAAAAAAATCTTGCTGATTTTGGTAAGAATTACACGGCACTGATACATCAGTCTGGGGAGACTTGATGTTTTTACTCTGTTGATTCTTCTGATCCTTGAACTCAGTATGTCTATTTCCTTAGGTCATTTTTTATTTCTTTCATCAGGATTTTGTAGTTTTCAGGATATATATCACATAATTGTTTTGTTTAGATTTCTACCTAAGCATTTTATTTTCCTTAAATAAATTATAAACGGTATTGTGTTTTAAATTTTGGTTTCCATATATTCATTGTTACTATATAGACATGTGTATGACTTTTGTGTGTTGATTTTATATCGTACAATCTTTCTGAACTCACATCTTATTCTAGGGCAATTTTTTGTTGTTTTGTTTTTGTAGGTTCCTTGAGATTTTCTACATAGACAATTGTGTCATCTGCGAATAAGGAAGTTTATTTGTTCCTTTCTAATCTTTATACTTTTATGATTATTTTTGGTTTATTGTCTGGCTAGGGCTCCCAATAAATAAGACTAGTGAGAACAGATGTTCTTGGTTTGTTTTCAATCTAAAGAGGAAAGCATTCTATCTTTTACTATTATGATGTTAGCTGTAGGGATTTTTTTTTTAGATGCTCTTTATAAGTTCAGGAAGCTCCCCTCTCTTCCTAATTTGTCGGGAGTTTTCATCATGAGTGGGTATTGAATTTTCGTTAAATAATTTTTTTTCCATTGATTAACATAATCATAAGACTCTTCTTAATGTGTTGATGTGGTGGATTACATTACCAGAATTTTTTAAATTAACATATAATGTATTATTTGCCCCAGGTTACATGTCTGTGAATCATCAGTTCCCTGATTTTCGAGTGTTGAATTAGACTTACATATGTGGCATAATTCCCAATTACTTATGGCATATATTGTTTTTATATAGGCACATCTCAGAGATATTGTGGATCCCCCCACAATAAAGCTACTATAACAATAAAATTAATCAAATGAAGTGTTTGGTTTCCCAATGCATATAAAACCTATATTTACACTGTACTGTAGCCTAGGTGTGCAATAGCATTATATCTGAAAACACAATGTGAATACCTTCTTTTAAAAATACTCTATTGCAAAAAGCTGCTAACCATCATCTGAGCTTTCAGTGAGTCATAGTCTTTTTTTTTTTAATTTTTTCAGTTTTCCAAGATTCATTGTTCTTGCACCACACGCAGTGCTCCATGCAATACGTGCCCTTCTCAACACCCACCACCAAGCTCACCTAAACCCCCCACCCATCTCCCCTCCAAAATCCTCAGTTTGCTTCTCAGAGTCCACAGTCTCTCATGTTTCATCTCCCCCTCCGAATTCCCCCGATTCACCCTTCCTTTCCTTCTCACAAAGTCCTCCATGTTTTTCCTTATGCTCCACCTGTAAGTGAAACCATCTAATAATTGACTCTCTCTGCTTGACTTATTTCACTCAGCATAATCTCTTCCAGTTCCATTCATGTTGATACAAAAGTTGGGTATTCATCCTTTCTGATGGAGGCATAATAATATTCCATTGTATATATGGACCATATCTTCTTGATCCATTCATCTGTTGAAGGGCATCTTGGCTCTTTCCACAGTTTGGCGATTGTGGCCATTGCTGCTATGAACATTGGGGTACATGTGGCCCTTCTTTGTACTGCATCTGCATCTTTGGGTTAGATACCCAGTAGTGCAATTGCAGGGTCATAGTGTAGCTTTATTTTTAATTTCTTGAGGAATCTCCACACTGTTTTCCAAAGTGGCTGCACCAACTTGCATTCCCACCAACAGTGGAAGAGGGTTCCCCTTTCTCCACATCCTCTCCATTTGTTGTTTACTGTCTTGTTGATTTTGGCCATTCTAACTGGTATGAGGTGGTATCTCAGGGTGGTTTTGATTTGAATCTCCCTGATGGCTAATGATGATGAACATTTTTTCATGTGTTTGTTAGCTATTTGTATATCTTCTTTGGAGAACTGTCTGTTCATGTCTTCTGCCCATTTTTTGACGTGATTCTCTGTTTTTTGAGTGTTGGGTTTGAGGAGTCCTTTATAGATCTTAGATATCAGACCTTTGTCCATGGTGTCATTTGGGAATATCTTCTCCCATTCCGTGGGATACCTGTTTGTTTCATTGACTGTTTCTTTTGCTGTGCAGAAGCTTTGTATCTTGATGAAGTGCAAGAAGTTCATTTCCGATTTTGTTTCCTATGCCTTTGGAGACATGTCCTGAAAGAAGTTGCTGTGGCTGATGTTGAAGAGGTTACAGCCTAAGTTCTCCTCCAGGATTTTGATAGATTCCAGCCACAAGTGGAGGTCTTTTATCCATTTCGAGTATATCTTTGTGTATGGTACAAAAGTATGGTCAAGTTTCATTCTTCTACATATAGCTGTCCAATTTTCCCAGCACCATTTTTTGAAGAGACTATCTTTTTTCCACTGGATATTCTTTCCTGCTTTGTCAAAGATTATTTGACCATAGAGTTGTGGGTCCATATCTGGGCTCTCTACCCTGTTCCACCGGTCTATGTGTCTGTTTTTGTGCCATTACCAATGTGTCTTGGTGATCACCGCTTTGTAGTAAAGCTTGAAATCAGGCAATGTGATGCCCCCAGCTTTGTTTTTCTTTTTCAACATTTACTTAGTAATTCGGGGTCTTTTCTGGTTCCATACACATTTTAGGATTGTTTTTCCAGCCCTTTGAAAAATGCCGGTGGATTTTTGATCGGGATGGCATTGAAAGTATAGATTGCTCTGGGCAGTATAGACATTTTCACAATGTTTATTCTTCCGATCCATGAGCATGGAATGCTTTTCCACTTTTTTGTGTCTTCTTCAATTTCTTTCATGAGTGTTCTGTAGTTCCTCGAGTACAGATCCTTTACTTCTTTGGGTAGATTTATTCCCAGGTATCTTATGGTTCTTGGTGCTATAGTAAATGGAATCGATTCTCTAATTTTCCTTTCCATATTTTCATTGTTAGTGTATAAGAAAGCAACTGATTTCTGTTCATCGATTTTGTATCCTGCCTCATTAGTGAATTGCTGTATGAGTTCCAGTAGTTTGGGGGTGGAGTCTTTGGGGCTTTCCATATAAAGTATCATATCATCTGCAAAGAGAGGGAGTTTGACTTCTTCTTTGCCAATTCGAAAACCTTTTATTTCTCTTTGTTGTCTGATTGCTGTCGCTAGGACTTCTAGTACTATGTTGAACAAGAGTGGTGAGAGTGGGCATCCTGGTCGTGTTCCTGATCTCAAATGGAAGGCTGTCAACTTTTCCTCATTGAGACTGATATTCGCTGTGGGCTTTTCATAGATGGATTTTACGAAGTTGGGAATATTCTTTCTATCCCTATACTTTGGAGAGTTTTAATCAGGAACGGATGCTGTATTTTGTCAAATGCTTTTTCTGCGTCAATTGAGAGAACAGGTTCTTCTCTCTTCTCTTATTGATTTGTTCTATCACATTGATTGTTTTGTGAATGTTGAACCACCCTTGCATCCCAGGGATAAATCCCACCTGGTCATGATGAATAATCTTTCTAATGTGCTGTTGGATCCTATTAGCTAGGATCTTGTTGAGAATTTTGGCATCCATGTTCATCAGGGATATTGGTCTGAAATTCTCCTTTTTGATGGGGTCTTTGCCTGGTTTGGGGTTCAGGGTAATGCTGGCTTTATAGAAAGTGTCTGGA
>CM052885.1:78187344-78221643 GCA_028534135.1 Potos flavus
TTTCTATTTTTTGAAACAGTTTCAGGAGAATAGGTATTATTTCTTCCTTGAATGTTTGGTAGAATTCCCCAGGGAATCCGTCAGGGCCTGGAGTCTTGTTTTTTGGGAGATTTTTGATCACTGCTGTCATCTCGTTACTAGATATTGGTCTATTCACGTTGTCAATTTCTTCCTGATTCAGTCTTGGAAGTTTATAGGTTTCCAGGAATGCATCCATTTCTTCTAGATTGTTTAACTTATTGGCATATAACTGTTCATAATAATTTCTGATGATTGTTTCTATTTCCTTTGGATTAGTCGTGATCTCTCCCCTTTCATTCATAATTTTGTTAATTTGGGTCCTCTCTCTTTTCTTTTGGATTAGTTTGGCCAGTGGCTTATCGAGCTTATTGATTCTTTCAAAAAACCAACTTCTGGTTTTGTTGATTCGTTCTACTGTTACTCTAGTTTCTAACTCATTGATCTCTGCTCTAATCTTGATTATTTCTCTTCTTTTGCATGGGGTTGGCTTAATTTGTGGTTGATTTTCCAGTTCTCTGAGGAGTAAAGAGAGCTGGTGTATTCCGGATTTTTCAATTTTTTTGAGTGAGGCTTAGAAGGCTATGTATTTCCCCCTTAGGATTGCCTTTGCTGTATCCCATAGGTTTTGGACCGATGTGTCTTCATTCTCATTGGTTTCCATGAATTGTTTAAGTTCTTCTTTGATCTCCTCGTTGATCCAAACATTCTTGAGCATTTTGGTCTTTGGCCTCCAAGTGTTTGAATTCCTTCCAAACTTTTTCTTGGGGTTGAGTTCCAGTTTCAAAGCATTGTGGTCTGAGAATATGCAGGGAATCATCTCAGTCTTTTGGTCTCAGTTGAGTCCTGATTTGTGAGCCAGTATGTGGTCTATTCTGGAGAAAGTTCCATGTGCACTTGAGAAGAATGAGTATTCTGTTGTTTTAGGGTGGACTGTTCTGTATATATGTATGAGGTCCATTTGGCCCAATGTGTCATTCAAAGCTTTTGTTTCTCTATTGATTTTCTGTTTGGATGATCTGTCTGTTACTGAGAGTGGCGTGTTAAGCTCGCGTACAATTAATGTATTCATATCAATATGACTTTTTATTTTGATTAACAGTTGGCTTATGTAGTTGGCTGCTCTTATCTTGGGGGCATAAATGGTTACTTTTGTTAGATCTTCTTGGTGGATAGACCCTTTAAGAATGATGTAGTGTCCTTCTGTATCTCTGACTATAGTCTTTAGCTTAAAATCATTATCTGATATGAGAATCGCTACCCCAGCTTTCTTTTGAGGCCCATTGGCATGAAAGATGGTTCTCCATCCCTTCACTTTCAGTCTGGATGTATCTTTAGGTTCCAAATGTGTCTCTTGTAGACAACATATGGACGGGTCCTGTGTTTTATCCAGTCTGCAACCCTGTGTCATTTTATGGGAGCATTTAGGCCATTCACATTGAGAGCGATTACTGAAAGATAAGTTTTTATTGACATCATGTTGCCTGTGAAGTCCTTGTTTCTATAGATTGTAACTTCTTGTTCTGTGTCACTCATGGGTTCTTTCTACTTTTATAGAACCCCCTTTAATATTTCTTGTGGTGCTGGCTTGGTGGTCACATACTCTTAATCCTTGCTGGTCTTGGAAGCTCTTTATCTCTCCATCCATTTTGAATGTCAGCCTTGCGGGATTAAAGTATTCTTGGCTGCATGTTCTTCTCATTGAGTGCCCTGAATATGTCTTGCCAGCCCTTTCTGGCTTGCCAGGTTTCTATTGACAGGTCTGATGTTATTCTGATGGGTCTTCCTCTATACGTAAGAGATCTCTTCCCCCAGCTGCCCTCAAGACCGCTTGTCTAAAATTATAATTTGCAAATTTTACAATGATGTGTCTAGCTGATTTTCTAGAGTCTTTGATCCTGGTGGGGTTCTTTTCTGTCTCTAGGACACGAACACTTGTTCCATTCCCCAGATTGGGGTAATTTTCATCCAGAATTTTTTCAGTTATATATTCTAGTCTTCTCTGTTTCTTTACCCCTCAGGGATTCCAGTAATTCGGACATTGGAACATTTCATGCCATCATTTATTTCCTTAAGTCTGTCCTGTTGATTCCTAAGCAGTTCGTTCCAGCCCTCCTTCTGACCTTTCTTCTCAACCATCTTTTCCTCTTGATCACAAATTCTATCCTCTGTCTCCATGACTCTAGCTGTTAGACTCTTTATATTAGATTGGCTCTTACTGCTAACATTTTTAACATCTGCCATACTGGTTTTCAGTTCCGCCCTTAGAGATTCTATGTTGTCATTAATGTTTTTCTCCATCTTAGCCATTGCCTGGGTAATTGTTATCCTGAATTCCCTTTCTGACATACTGTTTATGTCCATGTCCTATAGTTCTGAGGGAGAAGGCACAGTCTCTTGGTTTTTCCTCTTTTGGGTGTTCCTCCTCCTAGTCATTTTTATGAGAAGTGGATGAGAGGATGTATAGCTGAATATATCACGCACGATCCAGATAGGGAGCCCCCTGGAAGGTTTTGGAGCAATTGGAATTCACCACCAAAAAGAAAGAATAAAGATAAAAAAAAAAGAGAGAGAGAGAGAAAGAGAAAAGAAGAAATCACAGCCAGAATGGGCCCCAGAAATAAGATTTATAAGGTTTATAAACAAACACAAACAAACCTGATGTCTGACAAAATATATGAAAAGAAATAAAGAACCTAGTCAGAATGAACATCACAAATTAGATTTGTATAATACCAGAACAAAAGCCAAAATATAGAAACACTGACAGAAGGATAAGATGGGAGGATGGTTATAACTCCTTGATACATTGTATTAAGCCTCTAGTTGTAATGTTAAATAGTTTAAAAAAAATTTAAAAAACCAAGAAACACGAGAACGAGTGAAAAAAAGAAAGAAAAAACTTGTATCTATGACTTATCCAAGTTTTAGGGTATTATCAGGAGTGTAATATATTGATTACCCCTGATTTTGGGGTTTTATAGTTTTATTGGGACCCTGTGTTTATTGTCCTCTTGATTTTGGTTTGTCTTCTGGGGGAGGGCCTTGCTGCATTGTTTTCCAGTCCATTTTGCTTGGGTTGAGTCTGCAGGCTATCTAGGGAATGGGCTCTGTGGAAACCAGTTTTTCAGGCTTTTGGTCTCTGGAGATTTTTGTTCTTTTGCGTCTTTTTATGGCTTCTGAGGGTTTTGGATGGTCCACACAAAGAATGAGCCTATTCCCAGATCTGCACCTTAGAGAAAAGCCTTAGTCATCTCCCCTCTGGGTGGTTCACAACACAAAGCCTCCCGCTGTGCAGATTCTGCTGCACATCGCAGCCTCCCACAGGTGGTGTGCACCCCCAGCCACCGTCCCAGTGTTTGCCCAAAGCCCCCACTTGTCACTGCATCCCTGGGCCCCAAAACCATGAGTGATATTGGTCCTGGGAGCCCACTTCCAGTGGCCGCTTTGCGGGAATGCTTTCTGGGGTGCAGGCCCATGACCGGTGCGCTCAGACTTTTTGGAGGGCCGCGGAAAACCGCGGTTGGTGCACACAGTCTCCCTCTGGCATGGGCGGGAGTGCTCTTGGAACCCACGTCAGGTGGAGGAGGATTGCAGCCTGGCGCCCACAGGGAGCTCCCTCAGGCATGGGCGGGAATGCTCTTGGAACTGCCTCTGGTGAGCGGGATCACTGGCTGGTGACCTCCCGGAGCTCTCCCAGGCGCGTGGGTGTGTTTTTATATCCCCATTCGGGCCACGGAGGATCGTCGCTGATGCCCACACCCAGCTCCCTCAGGCACTGCCAGAGTGCTCTAGAACCTGACCATGTGCGATCACCGTCTGGCACCCACACGGAGCTCTCTCAGGCGTGGGCAGAAGTGTTTTCAAATCCCGAGTTAGGCCACGGAGGATGGCCGCTGGTACCCCCGCCAAGCTCTATCAGTTGCAGACCGAATTGCACCCAGCCGGAGGAGCGGTGTAGGGAGCCACAGACACAAGGGCCACAGGCTGGAAGCTCCTCTGGATTACCTCTCACATAGGTGGTTGCCTGGGGTGACCATCCTAGGTCCGTGGGCTTGTGCCTGTGCCCGTGCCTGCCCGAATCCACCTGTTGCCCTCAGGATCTTTTGCTCTTCTTGAGTGTTTTTAGCCAGATTCCAAGTTAATGCTGTTTCCCAATCACGGTGCACTTTCGTTTGGGGTATTACTCTCCTTGGGTCCATTCTGGTGGCTCCCTCCCCCTTCTGTTTATCCTCCGATATCAGTCTGAGCTATCCCACTCCACTTTACCCCTCCATTGCTGTCTTCTGCCCTCATAGAGATCCAGAGGTGTATAATCTTACATCTCAGGCTGATTTCCTGGTAGTTCACAGTGTTCTGGTAGATATTTAGCTCACTTTAGGGGACCGGTTGAAACAGGGTCTCCTACTTCTCTGCCATCTTGCCTCCTCCTATAGTAGGTGTTTTAATGTTCTTGTGTGCTATTTACATCACCTGTTTCAGTTTTGGGTTCTTTTGTTGTAATAGAGATTCATTATTGCCCTCGTTTGTATCAGTTGCAAATTTTACATTGTTGGGTGCTGGATTTAACTGTATTCCATTAAGAGCAATGTACTTTGTTTTGGTGATCAGTTAAGTTTCCTGCAGATATTTTCATAGGTTGGTTTTAAAGTTTTTTGTTTGTTTTAATTTTTTTGGTGGGTAGAAGACAACCTTTATTGCAGTGTTACTTTAACACCATGACTAAGGTGGGATTCTTCTGAGTCTTCTGGGGTCTTGGCCCAGAAGTATTATTAAGTCGCTCCATCTGCCTGAGTCTGTTCTGTTGTGCCAATAGTCTACTTTATTGTTGTTCTTCTCTTGCCTTGTGTAATTTAATTTTATACATGCACTATTTGTTCTCAGTTATACTGAGAAGAAGTCCTAAACATCTTTGAATCACTCTTTGGAGACCTTTCTTTTTAGTACTCTGCTAGGTTGGCTTCCCACACTATGACCTTTTTCTTTCAACTCATTTAGTCCTCTGGGATATCTTTAAGTTCCATTTCCCTGTGCTACAGGCTAGACTCTGCCTCTAGGAAAGAAGCTGAGACAATTGTAGGGCTTACCTTGTTTGATTCTCTTCTCTCTGGGATTACTTTCCTGCTCTGCCTGTTCAATCTCTAAAACAAAAAACAAAAAACAAAAAACCCTTTCATTTATTTTGTTTGTTTTCTAGCTTTATTACAGGGAGATAATTCCTACAGTAGTTTAATGGGTAGAGGCAGATGTTCTGGGTAGTTTTTTATTGTTACTATTGTATTGTTTTAAAAGTTCTTACCAGAAGAAAGTCTGAAAGACCTTTTAAGTTAAATAGCATTCATTGTCCAGGATATATTGTAATAAATTCAAGGTCAAAGTAAAAATAATAATTATCACACTTGCAACCTAATGTGAGTACTTGGGAATCTATAGGGGACTTTGGAGAGATTAATTATTGTTATTACAACTTGTAGAAATAAAACCCTTCTATACTGAAATGTGGTTACAGCTAATAAGAACATAGCAAGAAGAAAAGATAAGGTAAGTCCCATTAGAGTCCACAGGGAGTTACCATAATCAGTGGGCAGAAGCTCGATGACTTTTTTCCTTTAAGGAAATGACAAAAGAATAAATAGTGAAATAGAAGAATAGCTGGGAGTCTAAGGAAAGGCAAAAGCGAAAAAGAATTTGTGAATAACAAGAGTTTCAAAACCAACAAAAGGAGATAGATTTAGCCTCACAGCACTTTGTGCCTGAGGGAAAACCATGGATTCCAATGCATAGGGGAGAGATTCTCAGGAGCAGGGGTTCTGGGCTCAACATTTCCACTTACCTTGCATAGAGAACTAAAGCTAGTAGAATCAGGCACATTTTGTAGTCAACAAAATGAGCCTCATTCCATGAGGATCTCCATGTGCAATTGGATGCAGTTTTCTTACCCAAGGCAAATTAGAAAAAAAAAAAATTATTTTCTCTAACAGTGACTTTGCTTTCTTTCCCAAAACAAGTGTTTAAAATTTGAACTTTTACTTGTTGACTGTTGACCAAAAAAAATGTTTTTTTCTTTTTAGTCAGTCACAGAGGCAAATAGTCCTGCACATCTACCTGATTGTTTTGTTTCATTAATGACTATACTTAAATACTCTTTCACAACACATCTTTGAATAGTTTTCTGTGGAGTCAAAGTAAGTAGTCACTTAAAGTGTTTGATTTGGAGGATACTAGGGACATCTGCTTGAAATGCTACTTCTATAAGTCTGCTACAAAGTAAAAAGTCCTACTGTGTGATACTTCCAAGATAGTAGTGCCACAGGCTGGTTGCCCTTCCCTGGTAATGTTTTAGCTTACTTTCCTCATGACAAATGACTGAGACTAGGCTGTGGAGAAATACCAATTGGGTGAGTGGTAAAAAAAAAAAAAAGGTATACAACTTTCATGAAAAGTTCTCTGGAGTGGATGAGTAGGGATGGTTTGAAAACTCAGGGTTAGAGGTTTTTAAAGTAGGAATTGAAAAGAGGAGATGAAGGGAAACCAAACACAAATTCCAACCTCTGGGGCAGGCCCTAGTCCAGTGTCTCATTTGGCTTGCATTCCCAGATTTTCAGTCCTGCTTATGGCTCCATAGTCTGAACTACAACT
Organism: Potos flavus; assembly: GCA_028534135.1. NCBI lineage: Eukaryota > Metazoa > Chordata > Mammalia > Carnivora > Procyonidae > Potos > Potos flavus. The sequence continues at coordinate 78,194,002 of CM052885.1, forward strand.
GATCCACCTGGCATCCTGGCCAAGGCATCATGTAGTATGCCAGAGCTTGTCCTATGCTACCTGTCTGTGTACAACCCTGCCTCTCTCCAAGATATCACACAAAGATAACAAGTGGCCAACCATTCAGTAAGACAAGCCTTTAATGAACTCTAAAGGAGAATTCACTTTAGAGCAATCCTTCCTTGTTCTGACCTTAACTTTTCTTGACCACTCAAATTTATGTCCTCTAAGAGTTCCTATCAGGAATGTGTTGGAAATTTTATATTGCTTGCTGGTTTCAGAAAGTGCTAGGCTGATGATCCTGACCAGTTTATTTCTCTAGATCTTTCCTTCTCTCACTCTACAGTCTTTGGGCTCTGGATCGGTTACCTTTATTACACCTATGTCTTAGGTATATTGACTTTTCCTGTGCTACATAATGTGACAACAGTAGTGTGGCTATTTAGGTGATGGCCTCTTCTTTCAAAGGCCTTTGCTCCTATATGTGAATACTCACCATATTCTTACCCATTTCCTAACCTCAGACAGAGAAGCATAATAATTACATCACAAAAATAGCAAAAAGCATTGATCAGATTTGGGAGCAGGACTAGGAGTGGGTTGAGATTTGTCACTCTGAAACAAGGCTTTGGGAGATTGTGATTAGTGTGAATATTTTTTTAAGAATCACAACTTGAGAGCAAACATAATTGGCAAAGCAGCAACATATTAGCCAAATAATAGCATTAAGACCCAAATATTTACAATAGTTGGCCAGATATGAAAATGCTGAACTCCCAATTGCTAAGATTCATCAGTTAATATGTGTAAGTGCTGAGGTTTCAGTGGTTAGTATTTTATATTACATTCTGTGCTGTACTGTGTAAAGACTAATAAAATAGTACCATATCTTTTGAACTCTGTCTTTTACCTAACAGGATGTGTTCACATTCACTCAGACACCCCTAAATATCACGTGGTGGTCGTCTTTTTTTTTCTACAAGTTAATTGCTCTTTTCCTTGTGGTTTGTTGTTGGGCTATCTTGCCAGCTCAGTATTCCTCCTTCACTTTCTTTCTTCCTCCCTGCATATAACACACACTGTCAAAATAAAATTTCTTTTTTTAGGATTTTATTTATTTATTTGAAAGAGAAAGAGCAAGCACAAGCATGATAGTGGGGCAGAGAGAGAGGGAAAAGAAGACATCCCACTGAGCTGGGAGCCCCATGCAGTGCTCAATCCCAGGACCCCAGGATCATGACCTGTGTTTGCACCCTGTGTGTTACACAGCACAGAGAACTGTTTCCAGAGAGAAAAGAATAAAGCAGGCATCAAAAGTCGAAGTCAGTAAGAGTAACAACAATGATTCAGTGTAAGTCAGGACTCATAAAGGACACTCAGAACTCTCTAGGAATTATAAAAATGTGAAATGATAAAACAGTCATTTCTGCCAGTCAGATTAGCAGGTAAAAACGAAAAGGAATACATGCAGTGAGGATGGTAGATAGCCAGAGAGAGTAGTTTCTGGTCAGCTGGAGGTCTTCTTGCTGCCTCACAGGATGGCTGGAAATCTTGTGAGCACATGTCTGCTTGAGTGTGGTTCCCTGCTGTTCCAGGCTCAGACTCAGAGTTACAGTGCCCAAGTTCAGCCCTGTGTTTTGCCATTGTTCTCTAAAGCACAGAGCTGCTCAGGGTGACTGGGCTGGACCTGAACCTGGTGCCCCACAGAACTTGGCATTGTGCTGGCTCTCCCTAAAATTTAGGCAGAGCCACTCTAGCCCAGCCCAGCAGCTTTTTGCTAATTTACATTTAGGAACAGGAGCTAAAGTCTCAGTCCCCAAGGAGGTCTAGGACCTTAACAAACAGAGTCATTGCCTCTGAAGCTCTGCCAACAAAGGTTTTGGGAATAATTATCTAATACTCCTCTAAAATTCCAACTTCTAAAATAAAAATCCTCATGTCAGTCCAATGTCAAAAATAACAATTTCACCTGTCCCTAGTCAGATAAAGTTATCTCCAGCTGCTCACGTAAACAAACCAACAATAATAAACTTTGGTGTCATTTTGGGTTTCTCCCTCCCAGATTCATACCCAGACTATTAGGATATTCTTCAGGGTATACTAAATATCCAATCACTGATTCTAACAGACCCACTGGGGGGAGCCGCTGTCACCTCTTGCTTGAGTTATGCTGTGGGCTCCTGGTGCTCCTCTTGCCCATATCCCCTGAGCCTATTCTCAGCAGACCAGACATAAATTAGGCCATCAATCCCTGCTCACAGCCAGCATTAGTGTCCTTTACACTCAGATGAGGAGACAAAGCCTTACCAGGAAGGAGGGTCCATGTGCTTTCTCTGGTGTTGCTTCCACTCCAGCAGACTGGATCCTTGGAGACACCAAACACAACCTTATCTCGGGTCTTTCATACTAGCCATTTATTCTCTCTGGAATATCCTTCCTCAGAAACCCATGTGGCTAACCCCTTCCTTCCTCTAAGGCCAGTATCATCTACTGGTCCTGGTCTCACCTTTGAAGCCTGCCTTGGCCTCCAAACCTCTTCAATGCCTCTACTCTCCCTATGCACTGCTCTGCTGCCCCTCATGGCACTTATTCCTTCTTTCTTTCTTTCTTTCTTTCTTTCTTTCTTTCTTTCTTTCTTTCTTTCTTTCCTTCTTTCTTTTTTTTTCTTTCTTTCTTCCCTTTATTAACTTTATTAACTATATTAAATTTTAAATTAAATTAAACTTTATTAAATTCAAATAGTCATGGTAACATTGGCTTTGATATGATGTTCAATGATTGATCATTCAGTGTAACAACCAGTGTTATGTACCCTCCTTAATGCCCATCAACCAGTTACCCCATCCCCCACTCATCTCCCTTTTTAGTTTGTTTCCCAGAGTCAGGAGTTTCATATGGTTTGTTTCCCCCTCTGATTCCTTTCCATTCAGTTTCCCCCCACCCTATTACCCTCTACATTATTCCTTGTGTTCCATGCATGAGTGAAACAATATATTTGCATTCTTCTTATTGACTTATTTCACTTAGCATTGTATCCTCCAGTTCCATCCATGTCATTGTAAAGGTTAGATATTCCTCCTTTCTGATGGCTGATATTCCACTGAATATAAGAACCACATTTTCTTTATCCATTTTTCCATTGAAGGACTTCCTGGCTCTTTCCACAGTTTGGCTATTGTGGATATTGCTGCTATGGACATTGGGTACATGTGCTTCTTTCTTTTAACAATATCTGCATCTTTGGGGTAAATACCCAGTTGTGCAATTACTACTAGGTCATAAGGTAGCTCTATTTTTAACTTTTTGAGAAACTTCTGTACTGTTTTCCAGAGCGGCTGGACCAGCTTGCATTCCCACAAACCGTGAAGAGGGTTCCCCTTTCTCCACATCCTCGCCGACATTTGATGTTCCCTGTCTTGTTAATTCTTGCCATTCTGACTGGTGTAAGATGTTATCTCATTGTGATTTTGATTTGTATTTCCCTGATGGCAAGTGATATGAAGCATTTTTTCATTTGTTTGTTGGTATTATGTATGTCTTCTTTGGAGAAGGGTCTGTTCATGTTGTCTGCCCATTTCTTGACTGGATTATTTGTTTTTTGGGTAATGAATTTGAAAACTTCTTTATAGATCTTGGATACCAGCTCTTTATCTTTTATGTCATTTGCAAATAGCTTCTCCAATTCTTTCAGTTACGATTCCTATTTCTTAACTGCTTCCTTTGCTGGGCAGAAGCTTTTTCCCTTGATGAAGTCCTAATAATTCATTTTGCTTTTGTTTTCCTTGCCTTTAGAGACTGGTCTTGCAAAAATTTGCTTTGTCCAAGGTCTAAGTGTTTGCTCCCTGTGTTCTCTAGGATTTTGGTGGATTCTTGTCTCTCATTTAGATCTTTCATCCATTTGAGTTTATCTTTGTGTATGGTATAAGAGAATGGTCCAGTTTCATTCTTGTGCATTTGGCTGTCCAATTTCCCAACTTATTGAAGAGACTTTTTTCCCATTGGATATTCTTTCCTGCTCTGTCAAAGATTAGTTGACCATGGAGTTGAAGGTCCATTTCTGGACTCTTTATTCTTTTCTATTGATCTATGTGCCTGTTTTTCTGCCAGTACCATGATCACAGCTTAGTAATATATCTTGAAATCAGGCATTACAATGACCCAGGTTTGGTTTTCCTTTTCAACATTCCCCTGGAGATTCAGGGTCTTTTCTGGTTCCATACAAATTTTAAGTTTGTTCCAGCTCTGTGAAAAATGATCATATTTTGATAAGGATTGCATTAATTATGTGGATTTCTCTTAGCAGCATGGACATTTTAATAATGATTTTATTCTTCCAATCCATGAGCATGGAATGTTTCTCCATCTTTTTGTGTTTTCCTCAATTTCTTTCATAAATCTTCTCTAGTTTTTAGAGTACAACCTTTACCTTTACCCCTTTGTTTAGGTTTATTCCTTGGTATCTTATGTTTTTTTGTTGAATTGTGAAATGTATCGATTACTTAATTTCTTTTTCTTGGGTCACATTGTTAGTACATAGAAAATCAACTGATTGCCGTGCATTGATTTTGTATCCTGCAATGTTGCTGAATTGTTGTATGAATTCTAGCAATTTTGTGGTGGAGTTTTTTTGGGGTTTCTGCATAAAGTATCATGTCATCTATGAAGAGTGAGAGTTTGACTTCTTTGCCAATTTGGATACCTTATTTCTTAGTGTTGTCTGATTGCCAACTTTCTATTCCTATGCTGAACAATAGAGTGGGCATCACTCTCATGTTCTTGACCTTAGAGGAAAAGCACCCAGTTTTCTCTCATTGAGAATGATATTTGCTGTGGACTTTTCATAGATGGCTTTTTATGATATTGACGTACGTACCCTCTATCCCTATACCCTGAAGAGTTTAATCTAGAAAGTATGCTGTATTTTTTCAAATGCTTTTTCTGCATCAGTTGAGAAGTTCGTATGGTTCTTGACTTTTCTTTCATTCATGTGCTCTATCACAATAATTTGCGAATGTCGAAACCCCTTGCAGCCCAGGAATAAAACCCACCTGGTCGTGGTGAATACTACTTTTAATGTAATGCTGGATCCTACAGGCTAAGATCTTGGTGAGTATTTTGGCATCCATGTTCATCAGGGATATTGATCGGTAATTCTCCTTTTTGATGGGGTCTTTGTCTGGATTGGGGATCAGGGTAATGCTAACCTTATAGAACGAGTTAGGAAATTTTCCTTCCATTTCTATTTTTTGAAACAGCTTCACTGGAATAGATATTATTTCTTAAGTGTTTGGTAGAATTCCCCTGGGAAGCCATCTGGCCCTGGACTCTTGTTTTTTGGGTTTTTTTTTTATTACTGCTTCAATTTCCTTGCTGGTTAAGGGTCTGTTCAGGTTGTCAATCTCTTCCTGGTTTTGTCTTGGTAGTTTATAATTTTCAAGGAATTCATCCATTTCTTCCAGATTGCCAAATATGTTGGCATATAATTGCTCATAATATATACTTAAAATTGTCTGTATTTCCTTGGTATTAGTCAGGATCTCTCCCCTTTCATTCATGATTTTATTAATTTGAATCCTTTGTCTTGTCGTTTGGATAAGTTTGGCCAGAGGTTTATTGGACTTTTTAATTCTTTAAAAGAACCAGTTTTTAGTTTTATTGATCTGTTCTACTGTTTTTCTAGTTTCTATTCCATTGATTTCTGCTTTTATCTTTATTATTTCTCCTCTCCTGTTTGGTTTAGACTTTATGTGCTCTTTGTTCTTTAGCTCCTTTAGGTGTAAGTTTAGGCTGTAAGTTTAGCTTGCCCATTTGGGATTTTTCTAATTTTTGAGAGAAAAAATTTTGCATTATTCCATAGGTTTTGAATCAATGTGTTATCATCCTCATTAGTTTTGATGAATTGTTTAAAATCTTTAATTTCCTGGTCGACCCATTCCTTCTTTAGCAAAGATGCTCTTTAACCTCCAGAGCTTGATTTCCCTCTAAATTTCTTCTTGTGTATGAGTTCCAGTTTCAAAGCATTGTGGCTTGAAAATATGCAGGGAATAATCTCAATCTTTTTGAATTGTTTGATACCTGATTCATGACCCAGTGTGTAATTTATTCTGGAGAAAGTTCGACATCTTGTCCAATGTGTCATTCAATTGTTTTGTTCTTTGTTGATCTTCTGCTTAGAAGATCTGTCCATGGAGTGTCTCCTACTAGTAAAGTATTATTGATACATTTCTTTACTTTGGTTATTAATTTGTATATATCCTTGGCTGCTTCTACGTTGGAAGCATAGATATTTAAAGTTGTTAGGTCTTCTTGTTGTATACCCCTTAAGTATTACATAGAGTCTCTCTACATCTCTTACTCCAGTGTTTGGTGAAATCTTATTTATTCAATATGAGGATTGCTACCCTAGCTTTCTTCTGAGGTCTAATAAAGTGATAAATTGTTCTCCATCCCTTCACTTTTATTCTGGAGGTGTCTTAAGTTCAATATGCATCTCTCTTGCATAGAGCATTTGGATGTGTCCTGCTTTTTTATCCAATCTGATATTCTGTATCTTTTTATTGGAGCATTCAGCCAAATAAATTCAGAGTAACAATTGAAAGATATTTAGTGCCATTGTATTGCCTGTAAAGTCCTCGTTTCCTTACTTTGTCTCTGTTACTTGCCTGTCTATGTTACTCTTGGGATCTCTCTTCACTTGCGGTATCCCCCTTACATTTCTTGCATGGCCAGCTTGGTGGTCACATATTCTTTCACTTTCTGTCTGTCTTAGAAATTCTTTATCACTCTTTCCATTCTAAATGATAACCTTGCTGGATAAAGTATTCTTGGTTGCTTCGCTCCTTTCTGGCATGCCAGGTTTCTGTGGCTAGGTCTGATGTTATTCCTTTTTTTTAAGGTTTTATTTATTTATTTGACAGAGAGAGACACAGCGATAGTGGGAACACATGCAGGGGAGAGCTAGAGGTTGAAACAGGCTTCTTGCCATGCAGGGAGCCCAATACAGGGCTCTATTCCAGGACCGTAGGATCATGAACTGAGCCAAAGGCAGACACTTAGCCACCCACACATCCCAGGTCTGATGTTATTCTGAAGTTCCTCCTTCTACATGTAAGAAATCTTTTCCACCCTAACTACTCTCAGGATAGTTTCCTTTCAAACTTTACTTTTATGTTGGGGCATTAAGCTATTTTTATTGATTTTGGGAGAAGTCCTCTCTGGCTCTTGGATGTTAATCCTTGCTTCTTTCCCCAGATTAGGGAAGTTCTCAGCCATGGTTCACTCAAATATACCTTCTAGCCCTCTCTCTCTCTCTCTCTACCCCCTCTTGGATCTTGAAGATCCTGATATTGGTTCTTTTCAATGTATCTTTAAACTCTCTAAGTCTCCCTTCATGTGTTGTGAGTTCTTTTTTTCTCTATTTTCTTCAATTTCCTTCCTTTCCATCAGCCTGTCTTCTAGATCACTTATTCTTTCTTCTGTCTCACTTACCCTAGCCATTAGAATATCCAATACAGATTGCGTCTCACTCATAACATTTTTAAGTTTGGCCTGATTAGATCTCGTTTCTGCCCTTAGAGATTCTGCATTTTCATATATGCTTTTTTCAAGCTAGCTATTAGCATTATAATTGCTACCCTGAATTGTATCTCTGACATCTTGCTTATATCCATATCCATTAGTTCTGTGGCAAAGGACTTTGTATCTGCTTCTTTTTTTTGTTGAGGGTTCCTCCTCCTAGTCATTCTCTCAAGGGATTGTTGAGCAAATGAACGGAGTCCAAAATACCAACCACGATCCAAGCAAAATGCACCTTAGAAAAAATCTAAATTGGTCTGAAGCTACCACAGATAGACAAACAAAGCCGATATGACCCAAAATAATTTTAAAAAGGGGAAACTATAATCTCTGTAGATGGACAAAGCAGGGTGACCTGCCCATTCCTGATTGATTTTTGGTCTCTGTGTTAGATGACACTATATCCCAAAATTGCAAAGAAATCAGATCATATATATATATAAGTTCTGATTTCTTTGCACATATATATATTATATATATAATATATATATAATATGTAAATACATTTATGTATATATATGTAAATATATATCATATATGAATAAAATTGAATAGAGTGAAAAATGGACTAGTATGGGGCATAAATTTGTAAAACATAAATGTGAAAAAAATAAAAGTTAAAATGTAACTTAAAAACATAATTTGGGAAATAAGAATATATTTCAAATGACAACAGGGTAAAAGAAGGAAAAAAGAAATGCAAAAGTTTAGCCTGAAGTATTGATGAATTGTGAGAGAAAACCTGGAGCTCTCTATATTATTTTCTTCTTGCACTGGAGTTTTACAGTCTGTGGGAAATAAGCTTGTCATTAACCTGTACTTCCAGTCTGTCTTCTGAGAGAGGGGCCTGCTGCTTGGCTTCTAATGTGTTTTTGCCTGGGTGGAATTGCCCCACACCTTGTCAGGGGAATGGGCTTAATGTGAACTGATCATCTGTGTGGCTTTTACTCCCTGGTGACTTTCTGTGCCTCTTTAAAGGGTCAGAGTAAAAATGGCCTTGTGGGAATTTCTGCCCCAGAGCCACAAGGTCATGGTCCCCTTTCTTCAATAAACCCTGAGTCAAACTGTCTCCACTTCTGTGTGTACCAAACTCCATAGACTCAAGCTATTTGCCCTGCTACAACTCTCCCAGGGTGGAAAGGGATTCTTTCACTGGAGCAGATTTCTAAGTGTTCCAATTTTGTCCTCGGGTGTTTTGTCACTTTCCAGTAGCTGGCTTATGGAGGCTTCTTCCCTTCCATTTATCTTCCAGTATTTCCCCTAAAGATTTAGGGTTCCATGCCACCTACATTGCAAAAAGTAGCATTTTTTCTGCTTGTAGAGATCCAGATAAGTTTTCTAACCTCTCAGGTTGAATTCGTATGTGTTCAGAATGTTTGATTGCTATCCAGCTAAATTCAAGGGACCAGATGAAACGGGGTCCCTTACTCTGCTGCCATCTTCCCCTCCCACTTATTTCTTTCTAACGTGGTAGGTAATTCTGTCATTTCTTATGCATTGTCTACCTCTCCCTCATTTCTCCATGAGGTCAAAATTGTTTCTCTTTTGTTCACTGACAGATTCAGAGTACCTGGACTGATGGCACATGATAAGCACTCAATGAATGTTCGTTGAATGAGAAAGTGAATGAATGAATGATTGGTTACATCTTTAATCTTTGGCAAGTGGGTGTCAAATTGCCTGAGATACCAGTAAAAAAGACGGAACTCCCAAGGATGCTCATAAATGGTGCTGCACTGGAGAGAGTGTCCAGCATCTTCCCTCCTGGAAGGGCCTGGCACTACACAGTAGGGACAGACTTCCCTGAAAGATCCCCAGTTTAAGCTCTGCCATGTGTGTATACAGATGTGCAGTACATCCAAAGACACTAATATCTAGAAGCTAACACCAAAATACAGCCTAACTTGCGAAGGAGAGAGTGCTCTGGATGGGGACTTTTACTTTTGATTCTATATAGTTTTATATTGCTAGGATTTTTTTTTTTTTATATTTAACTACTATTACTTTAATAATTAAATTGCTTTTCATTTTTTAGAGAATGAATTCACTGTACGGAAGGAAAAAGAGTCATAGACTGGGAAGAATGTTGAGCAGGAGACCTACTGAAGACCTGGCCCTAGAGGCCCTGGGCCCCGTTTCAGCCCTTTCACAGTCAGTGTGCGTTTCTTGCATGGATCCAGTAAATGCTCCAGGGAATGTTAAACACAAGCAAGAGAAATTGGCTGGCTGATTTAAGCCAAAAAAGAATTTTGGGGGAAATTTTCAGATACAACTTAGGTAAAGTGCAGGAACAGCCAGAAGCTGAATCAGCCAGAGCTGCAGTAGAAACTGTTCCACAGGACTGCTGTTTTCCTGACCCATCACCCCTCCTGCAGGGTGCTGGGTGCCTCTCTATCTGCTGCTTCCCTCTGGACACCGGTTCTTGCTCCCATTACCAGCATCACTGAAGAGGATGTTCCCATCCCTGCATCCTTGCATTGCTGGATCTTGATTCAAAACCTGGGGTGGGTGGATCTGGTTGGTCTGGCTTAGTTGCTTGTTCTCTAGTGGCAAGGGAAGCTGGGAATGTGAGTATCTGAATTTCTTGTTCTTATAGATGGGGATTCTCCAAATAGAAAAAGAGTTTCGGAAGCTAAGCTGCCAAAGAATCCCAAAAGATATCTGACAAACAGGTTTCTGCTATGAGAAAAAAATCCTTGTCTGAGACAGAAACAAATTTGGGGTGGTTTTAAAGGGTATTCTGTACGGAAATGAGCCTTTAAGGAAAAAGTCCCACTATGACAGAACAGTACTTGTTTTGTAGCTTGCCAATGGAATACGCTATCTCCACAGGAACTTTCCAAAAAAGCTCTGGGAGGTAGAGTGATGTGTGCCAGTTGATTGGACTTGGTGAACCTTCTGTGGGGGCTGTGGTGTGGAGTAGGCAGTGCTAGATCTAAGGATGGGAAGGGGGTCCTCTAGAACTGTGGCCAAGCTGGTTTTAGCTTAGGGAAGAAAGAGAATGACTGAACCAGGGAAGACACTCAGAAGGCAGGTAGTGGGGATAGATGTGTGGGATGTGGGTGGGAGATGAATACAATGAGGGGATTTTTGGGTCCCATAAGTAGGCTCTCTTTTAGCTCCTTAATTCCCTCCAAGTGACCACATGAAGGTTGAGGGCTCTTGGCAGCCTGCCCCTACCTACATCACATATGTCCCCATCCCAGCCAATCTGGCCCACCTACTTACTGGTAACAGACAGATCAGAAGCATTCTTATCCCTGAGACTTCAAACCCATGTCCCTGCCCTCAGCTTTTACCTTCTTGCTTCTCATCTTCCTTCAAAGCCCCGGTCATTGCCAGTTCCTCAATTCTATGTCTCCAAATTCTCTTCCCCAAAGTAGTGACTTGCGTCTCAACCAGCTTTGGGACCTGACTCTGGGTTAACTCAGATCTGTTCTACATTTGTTACACCCACTCCCTGCCCTCCTCCCTGCCAACTTCGTCAAGACCCCTCAATAAGCGTCTGCATTTTGGGGCTGGGGAGCATATGTCCTCATGCATATTCAAGCGGGTAGTGAGTTCTGTAGTGGAGGGAGCCCAGGAGGATATGGAAGCACATAGTGAAGTCACCTCACCCAGATGGAGTAGAAAGGTGTTCAGGAACAGCCACCTGAAGTAGGGTTCTAGTGGAGTATTAAAGAACAAATTTCAAGACAGATTTGGTGTGGTTTATAAGTTGGACATGGCCATTGAAGGACTAGAGATACCGGAAATGTATTTCTCACCTCACCTGAAACACAGATGAGGAAATAAGGGAGGGTACCCACATTATTTGTGCCTGTGCTTATCTCCTGATGAGATTTTGTGCCTTTCCTATGCAACAGAGTGCAGCCATGGTCATAAATATTTGCTGGGATAATCTATCACTTATTTCTATAAACATATTTTTAATTTTAGAGCTATTGCTTAGTAACCCCTTTGCAGGAAATTGGTATTTTTCCTAATTAGTGATGTTTTAGAGGGTTTACTTAAAGTTAAATACATATATTAAAATTACTTAGAGGTTGTGGCACATTTTATCACAAAAAATACAAAGAATTCTTTTCTTTTTTTTCCCCAATTGGTTCTTTTCTTGTGTTCTATCCTGTATGACTTATGTCTGCTTCCACTTAGATTTGATCTAACATCACTCCTTTCTATATATTTCCTAAATAAACCCAAGGATAACAGTGCTAAGATTGAGGACCTATTTGAAAACTACCCTGAATACACCCCTTAATGAGGCTGACATTCAGATAGTGCACTGGTCAAATGGAAAGTAAAATATTAGTATTTTAAATATTAACTAAATATTTATATATTAATTAATTATTTATATATTTTATTTTATTTTTGTACAATTTTATGTATTGTATATAAATATTTATTACATAGTTATATATAATATACAATTAAATATTTATATATTAAAATAAAATATTAATAATTATAAATTATAATTATAATTTAATAGTGATTGGTATCTTACTGTGACTCCCAAGCCTTCTAATTCTTCTTCTCCCCAACACTCATTCATTAAAGGGGAAATGTCTGGCCCACAGGGCAAGTCTGTAAGATAGGACATCAGGCCACCATCTGTTCTGACTGGTCAGAACCCATGCTGTGCTCATTGTTAAATAATTCAAATATCCTCCCTGCCCATTTAAACTTCCTTTTGTCCTAAAATTTAAAGCTTTTTAGTCTCATACATTTCTTTGTCAATCATACTATTTTAAAGTGTTGAATAAAAATCTTAATGTTTCGATGTAAATACAGCACACAAAAACTTTCATAAGAACTTTTCAGACAAGTCAATGCTAGCCTTAGCTACATGCAGGGGCAGAGCCAATTTGATGTGTCCCCTAGAATGTAGCTACAGAGCTGCCCTGATGGGAGTGGCAGAGGTTATGGATTGGGTATCTGGTAATGGGCACCATCAGTGTGAGTTCAGTCTTGTGCAAAGGAACTTTGGTCTGGGATTAGAAAAACCTCATTAGCATCTGTTCTAAGGGAGCCCTCCTTGTGTCACAAAAGCTAATCCTCAACCTCCCTAATTCCTTGAAGACACCCCATTTTCCCGGGACATTCTCAGTTTATACCTGTCACCTTGGCTCAACTTTTAATAACATCCTTCTCAGTCCAAAACGTACCCTTCTTAAGATGAAAATTTTATAGTTCCCCTTCTTATTACTCACTCCCTCTCTGAAATCTGGAGGAGGCAGCTACTACTAATTTAATCAAGTCAATGAAAGAATTTATTACAAATCCTTGGTTAATCACATTGACCTTGAGAATACACAAGATGCTCCAGATTGTTGTCTAGGCTCCTGCAGGATCACAAAAGCACTGAATGGCTTCTAGGGTAGGAGATTTCTGATGATATATGCTCACTATCATAGAGTAGAAATTTTTGACCCCTGGCTCTTTGCCTACTGTTGACAACACCAACCATTCCTCACCCTACCCCCTATTAACTGATTCCCTATGACCGCCAGCTAATGGAATGAAAAAATAAAAAAGTAGTTTTTACAAACTTTTATTACTTCCTGGGTGGGGGAGAAGGAAAGCACATTGATAAAGTAGAGAAGAAATAAGAAGAAAAATATGTTAATAATCATTCTTAATTCATATTCTACAAGAGAGCTGGCCTGCATCTTTGAAAAGTCACTCTCATAAAGGAAAAATTGGAGTCCTTGTTTCTAGATTGAAAGAAACTAAAGATTACATTACAACCAAATGCAATGCATAGACCCTGATTGAATAGCCAATGAAAAAAGAAAAAAGCAGATAGAAAATACTCTTTGAGGGGACAATTTGAATTTGGATAGATAACTGATCTATAGGTTTATTTGTCATTTCTGAGAGTTGACGATGGAACAAAAAAATACAGGTGTGCACACACACAAAGAAATAAACCAAACATGGCAAAACGTTAACTAGGGGTCAATCTGTCTAAAGGTCATATGGATATTCATTATTGTATTTTTTTAACTTTTTTTCATGATTGAAAAATTTCAAAGTAAAATTTTGGAGCTATATCCACCCATAATCATTCTACTATTAACAAGAAATGTAGTCACTGTTGACATATACATAATATACTGTAAATATATGTTTTAAGTAAAGTTCAGTTATATATACATAGTTTTATAACCTCATTAGAGCACCATGTCCACATTTTATTTTAAAAGAATTAAAAAATAAAATTAACACATTATTTGGCAATCTCATATTCTTGACTATTGTGAGCATTTTCTGCCATTAAATATATATAGAAAACATAAGAATTAATGCCACCAGTTCTACCATGTTACTATGTCATAATTGACAATGTTTTCTGATTTTGTTGGCTTCCACTATAATAAATAACTCATTATGAACTACTTTACATAAATCTTTTGTGTGCGTTGCCCATACAGCAGGTAGCTAGATCCATGGTAGAGTTGCCTTTGTTGATATACAGTTGCTTGCTATACCTTTACTCAGTTGGTCAAGGGTCAGTAAAAAAAAAAATGGCCCTAAGACAAATGGAGGTGTGTTTGCTGTCACATGTGTGGACGACAGTCAAGGTCTTTTGGCACAGACTTGATGAGTCTCTTCCACAACACACTAACCAAAAAAATGTTAGTCCTTTTGCTGAACACCATTGACACTTGCCTTTCACTTAGCAGAACTTTTCAAAGACTTTGATTTTATATTTGTATTCCTATAACCAGTTAGACTGTACATGGAATAAATGGTCCACCTTCCAGCCAGCCTCCGCATTGGACCCAAATGAACCCATATGAAAAACATAAGCTAAACCTTAAAAGGCCTTAAAATATAAGTTTTTCCTAAAGCCTCCCCAGAACTATGTTGAAGAAAGATGTTCCTCAAATCCTAAAATCCCCTACCTTAATCCACCATCTCACCAGGCTTGACCACTGTCACTGACCCTCCCCAGAACCCTTCCTCAATCTCCTTCAGGCTGGTTTTCACCCTTCTCCCCTCCTTCCTCTCTCACTGGAGCCCTCCACCACTTTCAGAATCGATTGCCTTCTGGGGCACCTGGGTGGCTCAGTCAGTTAAGCATCTGTCTTTGGCTCTGGTCATGATCCCAGGGTCCTGGGATCAATCCATTCATTGGACTCCCTGCTCAGCAGGGAGTCTGCTTCTCTCTCTCCCTTTACCTGCCACCCTGCTTACCTTTTCTATCTTTATTTCAGAAAAATAAATAAAAACTTTAAAAAAGAATCCATTGCCTTCTATGGGTGGGTGCGTGCCTTCCTGATGAAACTAGCTGGCCTCCACTGATATCTCTAATTTTCTTCTTTGTCTCCTTCATGACTTCTACCTATGGAGACCTGGGAGCCAAGGAAGACAAGAGAACCCAGGGCAAATGGACGGGGGGGAAAGTTAAATGTTTTATATTAATGTATTTTCTGTCAAAGTCATGTCACTCATACAAGATTTCTCAAACACTATTTGAAAAAGGTTAAGGCAGAAACATTCATTCCATCAACACTTACTGGTGCCAGTCTCTGTTCCATTTGGGGATATCAGATAAAGAGGCGCACACATGGGCTCACCTTCTGGGACTGTGGAGAAAAATATTAAGCCAAGAGTGAAAATGATCCACCATGTTGATCTGAAATAGCAGTGATTTCTCTCATTTACATCACAGCATACACAGCAAAAGGGCATATTTATACTTCAATCAACGTATATGTGTGTGGATAGAAGATTTTCTTCAGGGCTAAAAAGATAAATTCTTGGAAACAATCAGTAAAAACAATATAAAATGAATAATTTAAGACCCTTAATGTTAAGATGCTAAAAACAAAAGAATTGAGAAAGCTTAAAATATCAGGATTTTATAGAGAGAAAAGATTACAGTTTTCCATATGAATAAATTTGGTTTTCAATTCTGGTCAATAAATATAGAATTCTAATTATTCATTTTTAAATGTATTTGTTTACTAAAACATGGATGGCTATTCCTGGGAGATTGGGGATTTCTGGAGTGTGATATCAAACATCTGAGGTCAGAATGACAGCATGTGGGTGTGGGGGCCAGCTGGCCTGTCTTTTATAATCCTGCTCCCACTTACACTGTTCTTAGACAGGCTGCCTAACCAGGCTGAGCATTAGAGGGTAAAAATAATAATTTTATCTACCCTATTGGATTGTTGTAAAGATTAAGCAGGAGAATGAATGAAACACACTTGTCACAATGCCTAGCACTTAGTAAGTACTCATATTTACATAAGGAAGTAAGATTTAAATAATATTAAAATATTTTTATAGTAAATAGGTGTCAAATTGATTAAATAAGTTTAAGAATGGTCACTTTATCCATCAATAATAAGTGGATTAAATCTCCCATTGTCCAACTCTAACATGAATTTGTATGATATACTAATTTTAAAATGCTATTTGGAGAAGCTCAAAAGGATACGTGGGCCAGGCCTGGTGTCAGCAGAAGGCCAGGAAAGTGCTTCTCTCTGCAAGGACTGCGCTCCTGAGTCCCCTTGGAGGGGGCTAAGAACCAATGAGCACTTCAGAAGTCTACATATGTGGTTGTCAAGTAATGGTGGGCATCAGAATTTCCTGGAAAGCAGGGTAGAAATGCAGGCTGTCCAGACCACACCAAAAGTCCTGACCCACTGGGTGTAAGGCAGCTGTGGTTTTAGTGAGCCTCCTAAGTGATTCTAACGAATCCCACATTTAACCACCATTGTCGGAGAGGAGGGAGGGGGGAGAGAATAGGAAGTCATGAGTGAGATGAGACAACAGGAATGCTGGAAAAGATGGGCTGAGTCTCCCCCAGAGACTTCAGCTGCATTACGGCAGCCTTGGCATGAGAGGTGAGGTACTTGGTGACCACAACAACCCCAAGGTATTCTCATAATTGGAAGGGAATTCAGCCATGCTTAGAAAGCAAGATAGCCCAATTTATGGGAAATAGTTTTCCTGGCTCTGTGCCAGAACCCCCTCTAAGTATACCTTCTCTTTCTGGGTAGCCTCTTCCAGTCCCAGTTCCTCAAATGCCATCTGTAAGCTGTTAACTCTAAAAGCCATATCATTCCTTTCTGAATCCTGGATTCATATCTCCCTTGCGAGGACCTGATATCTGAGCATGAGTATCCGTTAAGGTAGCTCAAACTTGACATGGCCAGATGAGAACTTCGAGTGATCTTCATAAGTCTGTCCTGGCATATCTTTGGAAGCACTACACATAAGCAGCAACTCAAGACAGAATTCTGTCATTCTTTTTTTTAAGATTTTATTTATTTATTTGACAGAGAGAGAACACAAGTAGGCAGAGAGGCAGGGAGAGAGAGGGGGGAAGCAGGCTTCCCGCTGAGCAGAGAGCCTGATGCGGGGTTCAATTCCAGGACCCAGAGATCATGACCTGAGATGAAGGCAGAGCGTTCAACACACTAAGCCACCCAGGCTCCCCAAAATTCTGTCCTTCTTGAACCCATTTCCCCTCACACCCAGTGAACCCTGTCACCATTACCTCTGAACTTGACCTCAAATCTCACTATTTCTTACCATCAGTAAACTTATAACTCAGAGCAAATCACTATCATGTCTCCCTTAGGACACTGCAATACCTTCCTAACCAGCCTTCCTGTTTCTATTCTTGCCTCTTGCACTCTACACAACAAATATATGAGTCTTTTAAAAATCAAGGTCACTCTCCTGCTTAAGAAGTTTGTAGTAGCCTTCCCCCTTAAAAAACAAAACAAAACCGAAAGTTCTTTTGTCTTTGGTGTGAGGCCCTATAGGACGAAGCCCACTACCGTCTCAGGTTCCTCTCCATCCACACTCTGTTGTCTACTGACCATGCAGTGCCGCTTCCTGACAGCGCACGGGAGAAGAATGAGGCACAAACAAGTCAGCTGCAAGAGAGAGGGAGCAGGGGTCGAGAGTAGAGAAGACTTGCCCCAAACAACTCCTCTGTCCCATATTTATTGGATACAGGATAACAACTAACAAAGGAGAAGAAAACAGCTATACATTAACCATTCTTGTAGATAAGCAAGAAGGAATATGAGTTATACATTGATTACAAAACTTATAGGTAAGTAAGGAGAGTAGATTATATATGGTCAAGCAGTATAGAATTTATACTTGAGCAGCACAACTAAGGGGATCATCTTGATTAATGGTAGGCTGTCTCTGAGGCAGAGGAGATAACGTTAAAAAATGAAGCAGGCAGCGTTCCACCCTGAGCGGGCCAGGCGTAACCGGCTGCTCGGCTTCCAAGACGTATATCATCCTCTCCTCCAGAGACCTGTTGCTAATGCATGTTTTTCTTAAGGTAACATTTAAGCATGCTTGCCAGGCTGGTCCAGTTTCTCATGGGTTATATTTTAAGCAGTACATTGTTTTGAGGGATGGTATGCAGGACCAGAGGAGGATGCACTGCCCTGCCGTTTGCCTCCAGTGAGCCATGTACAAGTCTGTGCTAGGCCTCAGCACCTGCCATCCTTCCAATGGAAACACTATCCTTGAGATCTCTCACAGCTGCCTTCTTCTCACTATTCAGGACTCTGCTTGAATCACACTAACCCAGGGGATCCCCTCTGATTCAGGTTACTTAATCATTTTTAATCTTTTCCATGCACCTGAAATTATTCACTTATGTGTTTATCTGTTTGGTTCCATTTTATGTAAGTTCTTGAAGGTCTGCATGATTTTTTGTCCACTGCTGTACGATTTCTTCCCTTTCATCATTGGCTCACCATGGCTTCTTCTCAGGGCCAGAATCCATACTGCAAGGTGTCCATGAGAGGTCCCTGGTCAACTCCTTCCCCCTCCATGTCAGGGAGCTGATGCAACAATCTTTTGCAGAGATAATGAAGAATACAATGCAATGTTTCATTTTGGCTCTGAACAAATTGCCATGGACAACTGAGTTCTTTCCTTCTCAAATGGAAGATTCCAAACACATGTAGATTGTTAAAACAGCTCTCCCACATATCCCTTTTCCTTGGCTGGCTGTATCTAGGAATATGCCTGGATGGAGAAAACCAGGGTTATTGGCCAGTGGATACCCCGCCTTGGATGCTTTCTGATTCCAGCTGCTCTTTTCCAAGCTTAGGTGGGAACACTTTCCCTCCCGGGCTCAGGGCTTGTGCTTCTTTTATCTTTACTCCTGGGCACTGGGCATTTTTGCCTACTTGAGAACCTTCTCCCATAAAAAAAAAGCTGAAAATCTTATTTTACAATGACATTGGTATAATATGACTATAATCCAGGTGGCATTTTTTTATTATTCATTATTATGATTATCATTATTATATTAATTTTCTTCTAGTTTTAAAAGAAATTAAAGTTGGAACATATTCATGGACAAGTATTTTGTGCCCTGGGCAATGTGATAGTGTGTCCAGTGGAGAAACCAGCTCTGCTTACCCTCTTCCTGTGTAGCCCTGTATGGATGGATAGTTGCAAGAAAAAGAGGAAGCTTCTGTTTAGTGGAACATAATCAAAATCCAATTTGAGAGTATATCCAGAGGGGAGCGCCAGCTCAGCTCTAAACTCTAGCAGGTCTCCTTTCTTCCTGGGGTCTCCTGAAATCCTCCCTCATGTTGCATTTACCACCAAAATTTCATTTTCAGAGCTCTTTTATTTAAAGTAATCTTCCTTGAAGCAAAGCACAGAATTACTTGGGGAAGGGGAGGTGCTTAAATGCAAATTCTGAGTCCTATCCAGTAGGAATCTTTAGGATTCCACATCATTAATCAGTTCCATGGTGAAGCTTAGGTTCATTAAAATTTGAGAAAAGTTCTTTGAAGTCTAATGCAAGTATCCCTTAAAGATTTTTACCAGACGTTGAAAAAGATCTCTCTCTCCTCATCACTCAGAAATTCAGCCTTGATTTAGAGGTAGAAGCCAAGCAATAGCAGACCAGAGTGACCAGCAAGGAATGAGAGAGTTCCAGTCAAATATCAAATCCAATAAGTGACTCTGAGCTGTGCGACAGGGCATTTTTTGCACTCTCTCAGAGTTCAAGCCTCCTCTGCAAACCAGGAATAGTAATACCTATTTTTGGCTTATTTTGGCTGGAATCAATTGAGGTCAAGAATTTGTGTTTGAAAAACTGCAAGGAGAAGGTCAAGGACAAGCTCTGCAGCAGTGATCATTGTCTTGGGGTTCTTAGCCCCTGATAGTTGTGCTTCGAAGGCCCATAAGATCACACACAAAATTCATGATAAAACATTCATGATAAAAACACTAACAAAGTGTGATTAGAAAGGAACTTCCTCAATGTGATAAAGGCCTTGACTGACTACAATGCTATGAAACTAGAAGTCGACCACAAGAAAATCCCTGGAAAGAGGACAGATACATGGAGGTTAAATAACATGCTACTAAACAATGAATGGATTAACCAAGAAATCAAAGAAAAAGTTAAAAATGACATGAAAAACAAATGAAAATAAAACATATTTCAAAATCATTGGGGAGCAGCAAAAGTGGTTCTAAAAAAGAAGATTATAGCAAAATAGACCTTCCTCAAGAAGCAAGAAAATCCTCAAACACCCTAACCTTTCACAAGGAGCGAGAAAAAGAAGAACATTCAAAACCCCAAACCAGCAGGAGGAAGGGAATAATAAAGATTAGAGCAGAAATAAATGATATGTAGGTTTCTGGGTGGCTCAGTCTTTAAGTGCCTGCCTTGGACTCAGGTCGTGATCCCAGCATCTTGGGATCGAGCCCCATATCGGGCTCCCTGTTCAATGGAGAACCTGCTTCTCCCTCCCCAGCTCCCCTGTGTTTGTGTGTCTTCTCTCACTCTTTTTGTCATAAATAGATAAAATCTTAAAAAGAAAGACAGAAAGGAAGAAAGAAGAAAGAAAGAAAGAAAGAAAGAAAGAAAGAAAGAAAGAAAGAAAAGAAAAGAAAAGAAAAGAAAAGAAAAGAAAAGAAAAGAAAAGAAAGGAAAAAGAATATAGAAACTAAAAAACCCCAATAGAATAAATTAGTGAAACAAGGAGCTGGTTCTTGGAAAAATCTTTTCTCAGACTTAATAAAAAAATGAGATAGAGGACTCAAACTAAATTACCAGTGAAAGAAGAGAAATAACAACCAACACCAGAGAAAAATAATTGTAAGAGAATATTATTAAAAAATTATATGCTAACAAATTGAACAACCAAAAAGAAATAGAAAAATTCTTAGAAACATATGACCTATCTAAACTGAAGCAGGAATAAAAGCAAAATTAAACAGCCCAATTACCAATAATGAAATGGAATTAATTATTTAAAAATACCTAACAAGCAAAAGTCCAGGACCAGAAGTCTTCATAAGCAAAGTGTACCAATTCTTCTCAAACTATTACAAAAAGAAAAGAAAAAAGAAAAGGAAGGAAACTTCCAAATTCATTCTATGAAGTCAGCATTATCCTGATACCCTGATAGTGTAGATAAAGACTCTACAAAAAAGAAGGCCACAGGCCACTATTTCTGACAAACATAGATGCTAAAATTCTCAACAAAATACAAGAAAGCAAATCCAACAACACATTAAAAGAATCACTCACCATAATTACGTGGGAATTATTCCAGTACAAGGGTAGTTTAAATATTTACAACTTAATCAATGTGATACATCACATCAATAAGAGAAAGGAATAAAACCCTTATGATCATTTGACAAAGTATGATATCCATTCTTGATAAAAATCCTCAACAAATTAGGTCTAATGGGAACATACCTCACCATAATAAAGGCCTTATATGAAAAACCCACAGTGAATGTCATATTCAATGGGGAAAAACAGAACTTCTGCCCGAAGGAGAGCAAGAAGACAAGGATGCCCATTCTCACCACTTTTTATTCAATATAACACCAAAAGTCCAAACTGCAGCAATCAGACAAGAAAAAGAAATAAAAGGTATCTAAATTAGTAAGGAAGTGAAGCTTTCACTATTTCCAGATGACATGATACTATATATAGAAAATCCAAACAACAAAATACTAGAATTTATAAATGAATTGAGTAAAATCACACAATACAAACTCAATGTGCAGTACTCAGTTGTACTTGTATATGCTAATAACGAAGCACCAGAAAGAAAATTAAGGGGGAAAATCCCACTTATAAATGCATCAGAAATAATAAAATACCTAGGAATAAATTTAACCAAAGAAGTTGTTACACCATACAAAAGACCTGTACTCTGAAAAAGATAAAACACCGATGAAAGAAATTGAAGACAACACACACAAAAAAAGGAAAGACATTCCATGTTCATGGATTGGGAGAATAAATATTGTTAAGCTGTCTATGCTACCCAGAATAATCTACACATTTAATGGGTCCCCTATCAAAATACCAATAACATTTTTCAGAGAACAGTTCTAAAATGTGTATGGAACCAAAAAAAACCTAAAGAGTCAAAGCAATCTTGAAAAAAATCTGGAGGAGTCAAACTCCAGACATCAAGTTATATTACGAACTACATTAATCAGAACAGTATGGTTTGGCAAAAAAATAGACACATTGATCAATACAACAGAATAGAAAGCTTATAAATAAACCACAATTATGTGGTCAACTAATGTTCAACAAAGGAGGAAACAATATGCAAAGGGCAAAAGATAGTCTCCTCAAAAAATTGTGTTAGGAAAACTGGACGGCAAGATACAAAGGAATGAAATTGGAGCACTTTCTTACACCATACACAAAAATAAACTCTGGGGCGCCTTGGTGGCTCAGTGGGTTAAAGCCTCTGCCTTTGGCTCGGGTCACGGTCTCGGGGTCCTGGGATCAGGCCCTCATTGGGCTCTCTGCTCAGCAGGGAGCCTGCTTCCTCCTCTCCCTCTGCCTGCCTCTCTGCCTACTTGTGATCTCGCTCTGTCAAATAAATAAAAAAATAAAAATCTTTAAAAAAAACCTCAAAATAGATTAAGGACCTAAATGTGAAACCTGAGACCATAAATGTCCTAGAAGAGAACACGGGGAGTAATTTCTCTGATATTGACCATAGCAACATTTGTCTAGATATGTTTTCTGAGGCAAGGGAAATAAAAGCAAAAATAAACTGTTGGGGGAGGAGTTAAGATGGTGGAGCAGTAAGGAGACTTTGGGTTTGCTTCATCCCTCAAACACAGATAGATTGTCATCAAATCATTTTGAACAACTATGAAATGGATCTGAGGATTAAGAAAATAATTTGCACAATTGGAGGGAGAGAATGTGGCAGAGGTGAGGTTCAGAGAAGCAAATTAAGGGAGAGAAAAGCCTCAGTGCTTGGGGAGGTCAGGGAGCCCATTTCATGGAAAGAAGTCAAGGAGAGAGGGAGAGAGTGGAAAAGAGTGCAGTGCGTAGGCGTTATGCAATATGTCCAGATGTGGAGACCCCTGGATCACACTGAGAAAGTACATTTACCTTTCTGGAGTACATTTGGAAATGGGTATATTGCCACTCAAAGGAAAAAGGACTACCAGGTTCCACTGAATAGCTTTTCAACAGAACAGGACAGAGATGTGCAAAGAGAGGAGATAACCTAGGTGAGTTTTTCTCAGTGCATCACCATAGACTCCTGGCATCCACAAACTCATGCCACTGCCTTTCTGGGAGAGAAAGGTCTGGGGACAGCACTGCAAAAGCTCTCCTTCAGGGGAGAAGAGTGGGTCCCTGCCTTGCCAGGTCATTTAAGATTTGAAGTTTTAAATCCCAGCCAATAGCTGGGGATAAAACATAAGAGAACTATGGTGCCATGCATGCTGACAGCCGATAGGCTGAAGGGGGGGAGCTCATGAAGGCAAGGATCTTATGAAAAGCCTGTTTGTTTCTCAGTGAGTATCACCTGAATAGTGGTGGCCACAAATTACCCTCTCTGGGGACAAGAGGGTGGAGAGAAGCCATCTTCCACTTCCTCCACCCCCCAGCACTGTCAGAGGTCAAAGAGAAACATTTATAGATAAAAACAAGCACCCTCCCACTTTAGCCAGCAGAGGCATTTTACTAGGGCAGTTCTGACTCTGAGTCAGCACAGCAGGCCTCTCCCACAGAAGACCAACCCAGGCGCCCAAATATATCAAGTCTACTGATCATACAGTTCTCCAAAGCATCATCTTCAGTTCAGGTGGAAGTAAGACTGGGATTTCTTTTTTTTAATTTTTATATGTAATTAAATTAATTTTTCTTTATTCACTGGGATCAGGGTTATAGTTTTTTGTTTGCCTTTTTGTTTGCTTTTTATTCTTTTTCATGTTCTTGGATCAGGGTTTTTTAAATCAGCTTTATCATAACAAACATATCAAAGAATACCAAGCTAAAGATC
This sequence comes from Potos flavus, assembly GCA_028534135.1. Classification (NCBI taxonomy): domain Eukaryota; kingdom Metazoa; phylum Chordata; class Mammalia; order Carnivora; family Procyonidae; genus Potos; species Potos flavus. The sequence continues at coordinate 78,217,887 of CM052885.1, forward strand.
CAAATGCTCCCTGCTGCAAGCAAGGAGAAACACTGCAGAGGACTGGCCAGAGGGAAAGAGTAGCCAAAAAAAAAGCAGAGTGCACACAGCATACACCAGAAATACTTCCTGAAGAACCAGGCCCTGGACTGTGTATGACTCCTTCTTAATATAGTATTACTCTCAAGAGCAGGAAAAACAACAAGCTTTCATTACATGCCAGAAACCTACACATAATGACAAGAAGGAGGAATTCTCCCAAAAGGAAAGACAAAGAAAAAATTATAGCCAGGGATTTGCTCAAGGCAGCTATAATCATTATATCTGAACAAGAATTTACAGCAGTCAAAAGAATACTAGCTGGCCTTGAAAGAAGCATAGAAGGCATTGGAGAAACTCTGGCTGCAGAGCTAAAAGACCTAAAACCTAGTCAGGCTAAAATTAAAAAAAAAAAAAAAATGCTACAACTGAGGTGCAAAACTGAAAGAAGGAGCAGAGGAATGAATATGTGATATAAAAGATAAAATTATGGAAAATAATGATGCTGAAAAGAAGAGGGAAAGAAAACTATTAGATCACAAAGGCAGACTTAGAGAACTCAGTGATTCCATAAAGTGCAATATCCATATCATAGGACTCCCAGAAGAAGAAAAGGAAAAAGGGGAACCAAGTTTATTTAAACAAAGTATAGTTGGGAAATTCCCTAATCTGGGGAAGAAAGAGCAAGAAGCACAAAAAGCACCCTTCAAAATCAACAAAAACAGGTCAACAAAACAAAATATAGTAGTGAAATTTGCAAAATACAAAGAAAAAGAAAGACTTCTGGAAGCAGCTAGGGAGACTATATCCTTAGCTTACAAAGTTAGATACATATGGTTAGCAGCAGACCTGACCACAGAAATATGGCAGGCCAGAAAGGAGGTGCATATTTTAGTCATTGTCCTAAATGGGGGGGAATGGAGTCAAAGATACTATATGCAATAAAGCTATCATTCAGAATAGAAGGAAGGATAATGAGTTTCCAAGACAAAAAAAAAGTAGATGAATTCATGAACACTAAACCAGCTCTGCAAGAAATAGTAATGGGATATTTGAGTGGGAAAGGGAGAACAAAAGTAACAAAGATTAGAAAGGAATAGAGAACATTTAAAAGAACAATAACTTTACAGGTAATACAATGGGACTAAAGTCACTCCATAAATAATTATATTATCAGAATGTAATTGCACTCAATGCTCCAATCAAAAGACAGAAGGTATCGGAATGGATTTAAAAAAAAAAAACTATTATTTTAGACTCAAAGACACCTCCAGATTGAAAGTGAGGAAGTAAAGAAATATTTATCATGCTAATAGACATTAGAGGAAAGGTGGAGTAGCTATACATACATAAGACATAAGTCTTTTAATTCAAAAGACTGTGATAAGAAATGAAGAAGGGCACTGTATTATAATAAAAGGGTCTATCTAAGAAGAAGATCTAACAATTGTAAATATTAATGCTCCCAACTTGGGAGTAGCTAAATATATAAATCAATTAATAATAAATTTAAAGAAAGTCATTGATAACAAAATAATAGGGGATTTTAAAATCCCACTCACAGCAAAAAACAGATCATCTAAGCAGAAGGTCAACAAGGAAATGATGGCTCTGAAAGACACACTAGACCAGATGGATTTAAAAGATATATTCAGAACACTTCATTCCAAAACAGCAGAATACACATTCTTTCTGAGTGCACACGGAACAGTCTCCAGAATAGATCACATACTGGCTGACAAATGAGGACTCAACCAGTACAAAAAGATTGAGATTATAACATCATCTCAATAATCTCATAATCAAACCACAGAACCACAATGCTATGAAATTTGAATTCAACTACAAAAAGAATTTGGAAAGACTGCAAATACATGGATGTTAAAAGAATATCCTACTAAAAAGCAAAAGGGTTAAAAAGGGTTCTGTGGAGGAGGGAAGATGGTGGAAGATTAGGGACTCTTATTTAATCTGGTCTCTTGAATTCAGCCAGATATCTATCAAATCATTCTGAACACCTGTGAATTCATCCAGCGAGCTAAGAAAAGAAATGCAGCAATTCTACAAATAGAAAAGTTGCCACTTTTTGCAAAGTAGGGGGTGCAGAGAAGTGAATCCGAAGGCATATATTGGGCTATAAATGGCGGGGAAGGGAGCTTCCATAAGCCAGCAACTGGAAAGTGCTATAGCAGCAGAGCACAAAATTGGAACATTTAGAAGTTTGCTCCACTGGGGGACAACCCTGAACAAATGGTGCTCGGGTGGTGAAGTGAGGCAGAATCCTATGTGGGACGGTGTGGTTTCAGGACCCCCTAGGTAACAGAAAGAACTGGAGTGCCTGAGTGCAGCAGAGTCCCTAAATTTGGGGCAGTGAAGCTGGCTAAAATCAGTGAGCTTGAAACGGAGTTCTCAGCTCAGTGTTGCCTTAACCATGATCCCTTGCATGACCGGGTGATTGCTTTCCCAAGCAGAGGCCCACCAAGGGGCAGAACCACAGTGAGATGCTCCTCCCTCCTCCAGGAAGATTGGCATGGGTGTGCACCATAGGAGTCTCTAGGGTTTTATGCACACAAAATTGACTGACTGCTTTTCCTTTAGGGTGCACTAAAGAGAGGGAGCTGCAGTCTTTCAGCTCCAGGGCTGGAGATTGGGATATGGTCATTTTTATTTTTATTTTTTCATCATCTAGAGTGGCATAAAAAGCCCTCAGGGAATAAAATCCACATAGGGCAACCTGAAGCAGCTTACACTGAGCTTGGCCCCTTGGTAAGGGGCCATGCAACTCCGCCCAGGCAGAGACACCCGAGAATCAGTGCAACAGGCCCCTCCCCCAGAAGCAGCAGGAACTTCAGGTTAATATCAAGTTTATAGATCACACAGAACTGAAAAACTCCTGTGTTAAGGGAAAATAGTATATAAAATTCAAAGTGTTTTTATTGTGATTCTTTAGTCTTTCAGTTTAAATTTTTCTTTCTCTTTTCTCCTTTAACTTTCAACTAGATTCTTATTTTATCAACTTTTTTAACAGTCTTTTTTAAATTTTAATTTTTGGTTTTAAATTTTATACATATATTTTTTATTTTTGGCTTCCTTTCACTATATTCAATTTTATTTTTGTATATATATTTTCCTTTCTTTACAATTTTGGGACCTAGGGTCTTCTGGCTCACCAAAATACACCAAGGACCAAGTATATCACACTGTTCTGTCAACCTGTTAGATTATATCCTCTCTTCTCCCTCCACTGCTCCCACCTTTTTTCTTTTTGATTTCTAATATCTTTGGATTTGTCTAGTGTGTATTTTGCTGGGATTGTGGCTGATATTTTTAATTTTGTTCTCTTATTCATCTATTCTTCTCTGGACAAAATGACTAGAAGGAGAAATTCACAAAAAAACAAAGAACCAGAGGTAATATTCGCTGACATATATCTAATCAATGTAGAAGTAAGATGTTGGACCTAGAATTCAGAATAATAATTATAAAGATAATAGCTGCATTTGAAAAATATTGTAAAAGACACTAGGAACTCCTTTAGTGACAAAAATAAAAGAATTAAATCTAATCAGGCCTAAATTAAAAAAGCTTCAACTGAACAAAGAAGGGCCACATGTACCCCAATGTTCATAGCAGCAATGGCCACAATCGCCAAACTGTGGAAAGAACCAAGATGCCCTTCAACAGATGAATGGATCAAGAAGATATGGTCCATATATTCGATGGAATATTATGCCTCCAT